>OZ020507.1:100979318-101579318 GCA_963971375.1 Platycheirus rosarum
GGATGTTCTAGAATGTCATTTTGAAATTATGAAAGAGGGTTGCTGATTTGGGAACTTTGTCAAGCCCAGCAATGACAACACGTTCTAACCATGAGTGGGTTTGATAGTTGGGTTTTGTTTCAAATGAATTCTTCAGGGTTAGTTCCTTGAATTCAAACTGGATGTAGATGAACTTTCCATTTCTGTATTCATATGATTTTTCATCGTCAATATACAAAGTTCCATTAGTTGTGCCATATTTGTGTATGGATCATCTTTCATTAGAGTGGCTGCACGGCGAATACGTTCTTTCTTGGGGACAATTATCCACCTCGTTGGAATACGGGAATCTATAAGAAAAGAATTATTAAAATATACATAGAATGATCCCTTCTGTCTATCGTACCTTGTTATCATCAGCTGCAATTGTCTCATTACCAACTTTTTCGTGTTTTTTGAAAATTATCAATTTCATACCAAATGTCACCGTTCTTCTGATCATCTTTAGCTGGGAAATAGACATCAACTTTGCTCACACCTTTATCCATAAAGGGACTAATCAAGAGATGATTGTGAAGCAAGAATTCAGATTCTACAGCATAAGCATCTTTATCGTTGGGATAATTGCCTCATAACTGGATATCTGTACTTTTCGTGTTCATAGAACATTGTATACCAAAGTGGAAGATAGCTGTTAAGTTTGTGAATAGCATTACGAATGGTAAAGTGAGTCTTCCCGGGGAAGAACCATGGATCCGTGCATATTTTTTTTCGATGTGAGCGTGAACTCTAAAGAACGGCAGCAATACACCAGTTTGATACCATAGCTCTAACAAATTTCCAAAGAATCCTCCAACATCTGCTCCACAGAAAGAAAAACCTGCAACAGCCTCGCTAAGGCACATCATAATCGAATGCTGCAAGTGACACCAGTCGGCAAGATTTTCTCCCGTCCAAATAACTGCATACCTCTGGGAGCCGGCAAAGTGAGCCCGAGTTAGAATGAAAGGCCTCTGTGTCGGATCCCTCTTAATTATTCCTTAGAAAGTGCCCATCAACTGCATGTGTCCGTACAAATTGTAAACAGTATCCTCTAGCAATGTCACGTCGGGACATTGAACACCGATGGTTCGTTCATATCGTTCCAAATCATCACATCAGTGGTGGTTGTCTTGAAGTCGCTCAACAGATCAGAGTAGTATTCGCGCACGACTGGGTTAAAGAAATCCAAATAATCACACACACCAAGTTTGAAGATAATCGCTTAAGCCGTTTAGGCTGCAGCTCGTTATACATATTGAGAGGCAGACAAACAGACAGACAGACAAACAGAATTTTTTTGAAATAATGACCCAACTGCTGGGCAGTTTGCTTCAGCATATAAAAGATTACTAATTCACAATGAAGTCAAATCCTCAAATGAAGCAAACTGCATCAGTTTTGATGAAACATCAACTTTACTGGTCTTTTCATCAATTCAAAAGGAAATCCCAACATATAACTTTATTAGTGATGATGATATTGTTATTTTTGACGCAATTCCGGAAAACGAGATAACAAAATCTGCGCTTACAGACGTTATTATTTATATTAGTGGGTCTGTGGAATCGAAAATAATTAAGTACTATGCGTGCAAAAAATGTATCCAATTTTTAAAAACTTGTCCCTCTGAGGATTCGGAATTAATAAGAATTAAATAAAAAAAATGTCTTATTGATCCCCATAGAGATACCATTAAAATTTGTAAGGCAGTTTTTATTTTCTTACTGCTAGTAGGAAACAAAATTAAATGTAAAAACACATATAATGTTATAATTTGTAGTACTTTACGGTCAATATATTTAAGTAATGTGTGATATGTTAGATAACCATAAGTATAACTTAGTTAAGGAAGTAATTTCAATATCTTCAAAAGTGCTTCTACATTATATTGAAAAAAAAAAAAAATGTTAAAAAACATAGAAGCCTTGTTAGAAACAGGTTGACAAAAATTGTGCAATTTATGTGGCAATAAACAAAAACAACTGAATGTCTCTTTGTTTCCTTTAATTTTGTTTCAGGCAATAATCGTTTCAAAAGTGAATGTGATTAGTTCACACAGTAAACACACCTGTGTCAAGCAATCACATTAACTTTGTCAACGTAAAGGCACTCAACAGGTTTCTCTTAATACCTTTTTTGCATAAACTATAGATTTCTTCAAACTGACATACCTTCTCAAAGAAATTTTAAAATATGTTTTCGAAAAGTTAAAAAACAAAAAAAGTTGGTTGTCTGTAAAGTCGGTGAATGGACGATAATTTTATAATTTTTTTTTAATTTTTTATAAGCTTAAATAAACATTAATTAATAATAATTAAATAAATATTAATGCCCGGCTTTCGAATAGAAAAGCTTTTTGGATGTTCTAGAATGTCATTTTGAAATTATGAAAGAGGGTTGCTGATTTGGGAACTTTGTCAAGCCCAGCAATGACAACACGTTCTAACCATGGGTGGGTTTGATAGTTGGGTTTTGTTTCAAATGAATTCTTCAGGGTTAGTTCCTTGAATTCAAACTGGATGTAGATGAACTTTCCATTTCTGTATTCATATGATTTTTCATCGTCAATATACAAAGTTCCATTAGTTGTGCCATATTTGTGTATGGATCATCTTTCATTAGAGTGGCTGCACGGCGAATACGTTCTTTCTTGGGGACAATTATCCACCTCGTTGGAATACGGGAATCTATAAGAAAAGAATTATTAAAATATACATAGAATGATCCCTTCTGTCTATCGTACCTTGTTATCATCAGCTGCAATTGTCTCATTACCAACTTTTTCGTGTTTTTTGAAAATTATCAATTTCATACCAAATGTCACCGTTCTTCTGATCATCTTTAGCTGGGAAATAGACATCAACTTTGCTCACACCTTTATCCATAAAGGGACTAATCAAGAGATGATTGTGAAGCAAGAATTCAGATTCTACAGCATAAGCATCTTTATCGTTGGGATAATTGCCTCATAACTGGATATCTGTACTTTTCGTGTTCATAGAACATTGTATACCAAAGTGGAAGATAGCTGTTAAGTTTGTGAATAGCATTACGAATGGTAAAGTGAGTCTTCCCGGGGAAGAACCATGGATCCGTGCATATTTTTTTTCGATGTGAGCGTGAACTCTAAAGAACGGCAGCAATACACCAGTTTGATACCATAGCTCTAACAAATTTCCAAAGAATCCTCCAACATCTGCTCCACAGAAAGAAAAACCTGCAACAGCCTCGCTAAGGCACATCTTAATCGAATGCTGCAAGTGACACCAGTCGGCAAGATTTTCTCCCGTCCAAATAACTGCATACCTCTGGGAGCCGGCAAAGTGAGCCCGAGTTAGAATGAAAGGCCTCTGTGTCGGATCCCTCTTAATTATTCCTTAGAAAGTGCCCATCAACTGCATGTGTCCGTACAAATTGTAAACAGTATCCTCTAGCAATGTCACGTCGGGACATTGAGCACCGATGGTTCGTTCATATCGTTCCAAATCATCACATCAGTGGTGGTTGTCTTGAAGTCGCTCAACAGATCAGACTAGTATTCGCGCACGACTGGGTTAAAGAAATCCAAATAATCACACACACCAAGTTTGAAGATAATCGCTTAAGCCGTTTAGGCTGCAGCTCGTTATACATATTGACAGGCAGACAAACAGACAGACAGACAAACAGAATTTTTTTGAAATAATGAAACAACTGCTGGGCAGTTTGCTTCAGCATATAAAAGATTACTAATTCACAATGAAGTCAAATCCTCAAATGAAGCAAACTGCATCAGTTTTGATGAAACATCAACTTTACTGGTCTTTTCATCAATTCAAAAGGAAATCCCAACATATAACTTTATTAGTGATGATGATATTGTTATTTTTGACGCAATTCCGGAAAACGAGATAACAAAATCTGCGCTTACAGACGTTATTATTTATATTAGTGGGTCTGTGGAATCGAAAATAATTAAGTACTATGCGTGCAAAAAATGTATCCAATTTTTAAAAACTTGTCCCTCTGAGGATTCGGAATTAATAAGAATTAAATAAAAAAAATGTCTTATTGATCCCCATAGAGATACCATTAAAATTTGTAAGGCAGTTTTTTATTTTCTTACTGCTAGTAGGAAACAAAATTAAATGTAAAAACACATATAATGTTATAATTTGTAGTACTTTACGGTCAATATATTTAAGTAATGTGTGATATGTTAGATAACCATAAGTATAACTTAGTTAAGGAAGTAATTTCAATATCTTCAAAAGTGCTTCTACATTATATTGAAAAAAAAAAATAAATGTTAAAAAACATAGAAGCCTTGTTAGAAACAGGTTGACAAAAATTGTGCAATTTATGTGGCAATAAACAAAAACAACTGAATGTCTCTTTGTTTCCTTTAATTTTGTTTCAGGCAATAATCGTTTCAAAAGTGAATGTGATTAGTTCACACAGTAAACACACCTGTGTCAAGCAATCACATTAACTTTGTCAACGTAAAGGCACTCAACAGGTTTCTCTTAATACCTTTTTTGCATAAACTATAGATTTCTTCAAACTGACATACCTTCTCAAAGAAATTTTAAAATATGTTTTCGAAAAGTTAAAAAACAAAAAAAGTTGGTTGTCTGTAAAGTCGGTGAATGGACGATAATTTTATAATTTTTTTTTAATTTTTTATAAGCTTAAATAAACATTAATTAATAATAATTAAATAAATATTAATGCCCGGCTTTCGAATAGAAAAGCTTTTTGGATGTTCTAGAATGTCATTTTGAAATTATGAAAGAGGGTTGCTGATTTGGGAACTTTGTCAAGCCCAGCAATGACAACACGTTCTAACCATGAGTGGGTTTGATAGTTGGGTTTTGTTTCAAATGAATTCTTCAGGGTTAGTTCCTTGAATTCAAACTGGATGTAGATGAACTTTCCATTTCTGTATTCATATGATTTTTCATCGTCAATATACAAAGTTCCATTAGCTGTGCCATATTTGTGTATGGATCATCTTTCATTAGAGTGGCTGCACGGCGAATACGTTCTTTCTTGGGGACAATTATCCACCTCGTTGGAATACGGGAATCTATAAGAAAAGAATTATTAAAATATACATAGAATGATCCCTTCTGTCTATCGTACCTTGTTATCATCAGCTGCAATTGTCTCATTACCGACTTTTTCGTGTTTTTTGAAAATTATCAATTTCATACCAAATGTCACCGTTCTTCTGATCATCTTTAGCTGGGAAATAGACATCATTTTTGCTCACACCTTTATCCATAAAGGGACTAATCAAGAGATGATTGTGAAGCAAGAATTCAGATTCTACAGCATAAGCATCTTTATCGTTGGGATAATTGCCTCATAACTGGATATCTGTACTTTTCGTGTTCATAGAATATTGTATACCAAAGTGGAAGATAGCTGTTAAGTTTGTGAATAGCATTACGAATGATAAAGTGAGTCTTCCTGGGGAAAAACCATGGATCCCTCCATATTTTTTTTCGATGTGAGCTTGAACTCTAAAGAACGGCAGCAATACACCAGTTTGATACCATAGCTCTAACAAATTTCCAAAGAATCCTCCAACATCTGCTCCACAGAAAGAAAAACCTGCAACAGCCTCGCTAAGGCACATCTTAATCGAATGCTGCAAGTGACACCAGTCGGCAAGATTTTCTCCCGTCCAAATAACTGCATACCTCTGGGAGCCGGCAAAGTGAGCCCGAGTTAGAATGAAAGGCCTCTGTGTCGGATCCCTCTTAATTATTCCTTAGAAAGTGCCCATCAACTGCATGTGTCCGTACAAATTGTAAACAGTATCCTCTAGCAATGTCACGTCGGGACATTGAACACCGATGGTTCGTTCATATCGTTCCAAATCATCACATCAGTGGTGGTTGTCTTGAAGTCGCTCAACAGATCAGAGTAGTATTCGCGCACGACTGGGTTAAAGAAATCCAAATAATCACACACACCAAGTTTGAAGATAATCGCTTAAGCCGTTTAGGCTGCAGCTCGTTATACATATTGACAGACAGACAATCAGACAAACAGACATTTTTTGAAATAATGACCCAACTGCTGGGCAGTTTGCTTCAGCATATAAAAGATTACTAATTCACAATGAAGTCAAATCCTCAAATGAAGCAAACTGCATCAGTTTTGATGAAACATCAACTTTACTGGTCTTTTCATCAATCCAAACGGAATCCCAACAAATAACTTTATTAGTGATGATGATATTGTTATTTTTGACGCAATTCCGTAAAACGAGATAACAAAATCTGCGCTTACAGAAGTTATTATTTATATTAGTGGGTCTGTGGAATCGAAAATAATTAAGTACTATGCGTGCAAAAAATGTATCCAATTTTTAAAAACTTGTCCCTCTGAGGATTCGGAATTAATAAGAATTAAATAAAAAAATTCCGTATTGATCCCCATAGAGATACCGTTAAAATTTGTAAGGCAGTTTTTATTTTCTTACTGCTAGTAGAAAACAAAATTAAATGTAAAAACACATATAATGTTATAATTTGTAGTACTTTACGGTCAATAGATTTAAGTCATATGTGATATGTAAGATAACCATAAGTATAACTTAGTTAAGGAAGTAATTTCAATATCTTCAAAAGTGCTTCTACATTATATTGAAAAAAAAAATAAATGTTAAAAAACATAGAAGCCTTGTTAGAAACAAGTTGACAAAAATTGTGCAATTTATGTGGCAATAAACAAAAACAACTGAATGTCTCTTTGTTTCCTTTAATTTTGTTTCAGGCAATAATCGTTTCAAAAGTGAATGTGATTAGTTCACACAGTAAACACTCCTGTGTCAAGCAATCACATTAACTTTGTCAACGTAAAGGCACTCAACAGGTTTCTCTTAATACCTTTTTTGCATAAACTATAGATTTCTTCAAACTGACATACCTTCTCAAAGAAATTTTAAAATATGTTTTCGAAAAGTTAAAAACAAAAAAAGTTGGTTGTCTGTAAAGTCGGTTTATGGACGATAATTTTATAATTTTTTATAAGCTTAAATAAACATTAATTAATAATAATTAAATAAATATTAATGCCCGGCTTTCGAATAGAAAAGCTTTTTGGATGTTCTAGAATGTCATTTTGAAATTATGAAAGAGGGTTGCTGATTTGGGAACTTTGTCAAGCCCAGCAATGACAACACGTTCTAACCATGAGTGGGTTTGATAGTTATGTTTTGTTTCAAATGAATTCTTCAGGGTTAGTTCCTTGAATTCAAACTGGATGTAGATGAACTTTCCATTTCTGTATTCATATGATTTTTCATCGTCAATATACAAAGTTCCATTAGCTGTGCCATATTTGTGTATGGATCATCTTTCATTAGAGTGGCTGCACGGCGAATACGTTCTTTCTTGGGGACAATTATCCACCTCGTTGGAATACGGGAATCTATAAGAAAAGAATTATTAAAATATACATAGAATGATCCCTTCTGGCTATCGTACCTTGTTATCATCAACTGCAATTGTCTCATTACCGACTTTTTCGTGTTTTTTGAAAATTATCAATTTCATACCAAATGTCACCGTTCTTCTGATCATCTTTAGCTGGGAAATAGACATCAACTTTGCTCACACCTTTATCCATAAAGAGACTAATCAAGAGATGATTGTGAAGCAAGAATTCAGATTCTACAGCAAAAGCAACTTTATCGTTGGGATAATTGCCTCATAACTGGATATATGTACTTTTCGTGTTCATAGAATATTGTATACCAAAGTGGAAGATAGCTGTTAAGTTTGTGAATAGCATTACGAATGATAAAGTGAGTCTTCCCGGGGAAAAACCATGGATCCCTGCATATTTTTTTTCGATGTGAGCTTGAACTCTAAAGAACGACAGCAATACACCAGTTTGATACCATAGCTCTAACAAATTTCCAAAGAATCCTCCAACATCTGCTCCACAGAAAGAAAAACCTGCAACAGCCTCGCTAAGGCACATCTTAATCTAATGCTGCAAGTGACACCAGTCGGCAAGATTTTCTCCCGTCCAAATAACTGCATACCTCTGGGAGCCGGCAAAGTGAGCCCGAGTTAGAATGAAAGGCCTCTGTGTCGGATCCCTCTTAATTATTCCTTAGAAAGTGCCCATCAACTGCATGTGTCCGTACAAATTGTAAACAGTATCCTGTAGCAATGTCACGTCGGGACATTGAACACCGATGGTTCGTTCATATCGTTCCAAATCGTCATATCAGTGGTGGTTGTCTTGAAGTCGCTCAACAGATCAGAGTAGTATTCGCGCACGACTGGGTTAAAGAAATCCAAATAATCACACACACCCAGTTTGAAGATAATCGCTTAAGCCGTTTAGGCTGCAGCTCGTTATACATATTGACAGACAGACAAACAGACAAACAGACAAACAGACATTTTTTGAAATAATGACCCAACTGCTGGGCAGTTTGCTTCAGCATATAAAAGATCACTAATTCACAATGAAGTCAAATCCTCAAATGAAGCAAACTGCATCAGTTTTGATGAAACATCAACTTTACTGGTCTTTTCATCAATTCAAAAGGAAATCCCAGCAAATAACTTTATTAGTGATGATGATATTGTTATTTTTGACGCAATTCCGGAAAACGAGATAACAAAATCTGCGCTTACAGAAGTTATTATTTATATTAGTGGGTCTGTGGAATCGAAAATAATTAAATACTATGCGTGCAAAAAATGTATCCAATTTTTAAAAACTTGTCCCTCTGAGGATTCGGAATTAATAAGAATTAAATTAAAAAAATGTCTTATTGATCCCCATAGAGATATCGTTAAAATTTGTAAGGCAGTTTTTATTTTCTTACTGCTAGTAGAAAACAAAATTAAATGTAAAAACACATATAATGTTATAATTTGTAGTACTTTACGGTCAATAGATTTAAGTAATATGTGATATGTTAGATAACCATAAGTATAACTTAGTTAAGGAAGTAATTTCAATATCTTCAAAAGTGCTTCTACATTATATTGAAAAAAAAAATAAATGTTAAAAAACATAGAAGCCTTGTTAGAAACAATTTGACAAAAATTGTGCAATTTATGTGGCAATAAACAAAAACAACTGAATGTCTCTTTGTTTCCTTTAATTTTGTTTCAGGCAATAATCGTTTCAAAAGTGAATGTGATTAGTTCACACAGTAAACACACCTGTGTCAAGCAATCACATTAACTTTGTCAACGTAAAGGCACTCAACAGGTTTCTCTTAATACCTTTTTTGCATAAACTATAGTTTTCTTCAAACTGACATACCTTCTCAAAGAAATTTTAAAATATGTTTTCGAAAAGTTAAAAACAAAAAAAGTTGGTTGTCTGTAAAGTCGGTTTATGGACGATAATTTTATAATTTTTTATAAGCTTAAATAAACATTAATTAATAATAATTAAATAAATATTAATGCCCGGCTTTCGAATAGAAAAGCTTTTTGGATGTTCTAGAATGTCATTTTGAAATTATGAAAGAGGGTTGCTGATTTGGGAACTTTGTCAAGCCCAGCAATGACAACACGTTCTAACCATGAGTGGGTTTGATAGTTGGGTTTTGTTTCAAATGAATTCTTCAGGGTTAGTTCCTTGAATTCAAACTGGATGTAGATGAACTTTCCATTTCCATATTTGTGTATGGATCATCTTTCATTAGAGTGGCTGCACGGCGAATACGTTCTTTCTTGGGGACAATTATCCACCTCGTTGGAATACGGGAATCTATAAGAAAAGAATTATTAAAATATACATAGAATGATCCCTTCTGGCTATCGTACCTTGTTATCATCAACTGCAATTGTCTCATTACCGACTTTTTCGTGTTTTTTGAAAATTATCAATTTCATACCAAATGTCACCGTTCTTCTGATCATCTTTAGCTGGAGACACAAACTTTGCTCACACCTTTATCCATAAAGGGACTAATCAAGAGATGATTGTGAAGCAAGAATTCAGATTCTACAGCATAAGCATCTTTATCGTTGGAATAATTGCCTCATAACTGGATATCTGTATTTTTCGTGTTCATAGAACATTGTATACCAAAGTGGAAGATAGCTGTTAAGTTTGTGAATAGCATTACGAATGATAAAGTGAGTCTTCCCGGGGAATAACCATGGATCCCTGCATATTTTTTTTTCCTTTAGCAATGTCACGTCGGGACATTGAACACCGATGGATCGTTCATATCGTTCCAAATCATCACATCAGTGGTGGTTGTCTTGAAGTCGCTCAACAGATCAAAGTAGTATTCGCGCACAACTGGGTTAAAGAAATCCAAATAATCACACACACCAAGTTTGAAGATAATCGCTTAAGCCGTTTAGGGTGCAGCTCGTTATACATACTGACAGACAGACAAACAGACAGACAGACAGACAGACATTTTTTCTCGATCGATTTTTTAAGACTTCCCTATGATCGTAATGTCATGTTTCGTTGTTCTCAATTTTTTTTATATTCACGAATCCTAAACTTGCCTTATAGTCCCTATAATCGTAAGTAAAAATGCGTGCTTTTAGACTCGATTAAACTCATCTACGTTGGATAAGTCATTACCTTAAGAACCGCTCTATACAAGTTTTGTAAGACGGATTCAAGACTGGTAATCCCAAAATATATGCTGGTGTGCCCAAGGGCTCTGGCTTCGAATTCACAACCATATTCTTCAGATGTGGAACTACAATGGCAGCATATGATAAGTTCATTAAATTCTGATTTTGACATTATCCAGGGCAGCATACGAAATCGCCTAGATTTCAATACTTCAAAAACTCAATGCTATAGCTTTTGTTGCTAAAGCGAAATATACCCCCATGTCACTTTTCATGGGCAGCACTTGCATTGAAGAAACGGGCCAACTCCTAGTGCTGGTGTGTGCGTCACAGACCATATTCTGTGGAACAATATCGTATACGAAGACGACATAAAAGCTGTGAGGTGTATACATAGGTTCGAAGGAGGGAATGTTTTACATCGTCTGGAATGGCTACAATTTACAGAGCGTTTATCCGCCCAAAACTTGAAAACAAATTCCATTTTTCGGATCAAATCTGAAAAAAGAGCCGTAATGTTACGTGTTTTTCATTGTGTTATCGCTTTTATTACATAGAATGCTATAGTGAAATAACTACTTGCATTTCTCCTTTGAAAGAATTCTATACTAGTAATGCCCATTTGCTTACCCTTGAGCCCATCTTAGAATATACTGGTGAATACAGAGATTCTTCCGTTAGTCGCGTATGTATGTATGTATGAATATGGAACACTTTTTCTGGCCCGTGTTATCCATTCCATTTTGATATACAAAACTTCAAAACTAATGTCCATTGACATATCCTTTTACATCCTTTCCTGTTTTCCACAACATCCTGTTCACTGCTTCTGATTTGACATAAACGAAACCAGTGATCAGTGTAGTGCAGACTTATGTAAGTCTGAAAGTTTTTTGGTGTTTAGCTCTGTCTCAAGATTTATTTTTCATGTTGTCTAGATGCGATTTTCCCGTAGTCGCCTTATACGATAAGTGGGAAGACGCTGCAGGAATATTCTTCCTCGTCCATGCACAGAGCTTCCTATGGGAAACTTAATTCTATATATATAAAAGAAAGTCGTGTTAGTTACTCCACTTATAACTCAAGAACGGCTGAACCGATTTAGCTGAAAATTGGCAAGGAGGTAGTTTAGAGCCAGGAGAAGGACATAGGATACTTTTCATCCCGTTCGACAGCATTCCCGTGTGACTTGACATGAAACGTCAGTCACTATAAAACGTGGTATAACAAAAAAGAATCAGAATTGGAATAACAAAACGCAAATGACAGCTATGTAATTGACGTATAATGACAGATATATAATGACGTATGGATGACAATTTGATATTTGTAAGAAATCTATATATATAAAAGAAAGTCGTGTTAGTTACACTATTTATAACTCAAGAACGTCTGAACCGATTTGGCTGAAAATTGGTGGGGAGGTAGCTTAGAACCAGGAGACGGACATTGCGTTCTATTGCGTTCTCGTGTGACGTGACATAATACTCAATTTGAAATGTAAACAAAAATATAGAAAACAAATGACAACTGTCAAATCGATTTATCTCAATGGGCAAGTTCAATGCGTACACTGACTTTTATAGCGAGTTTCATTCAAGAAAAGATTTGCTCTTTCTGTCAAAAGATTTGATCTTTTTTGAATTTTGAGAGTTTTATTGCAAGAAAAAGAGCAAATCTAGATCAAATCTCAACACGAAAGATTTGACCTCTGAAGAAGTGGAAGATTTGATCTGAATGCACACATACATGTAAATAATCTTTTCTGCCAATCTCAATAGGGATGCGACATACAAGCGATACATGGATGTTTTAAGAAATCGATGTATCATTCATAAACACCGATTTCGAAACATCGATGAAAGCCACTTAAACATCGATACATCGTTCTTGGTGAACGATTATAGTGTCACGTGTGTCGAAAGGTCCCTAAACGCAAATGACAAAGGAAGAGTGACAGTCCTTCACTAATACTACAATTTAATCATAAAAGATAATATATAGATATCCCCGAAGTGGGTTACTGACTCCGGATTCTCCGGTTCCTTTTGTCCAAGGAATCCAACAAAGGACCTGGCCCTCCAGGTTGGGGGTTGTGCGTGGGGTTAACAACCCTGCCACGGAAAAAAGAAAAAGTTGCGAAGCGACCAATAGCCTCGGAAAAGGACGGATTTACTGTTGACGACCCGGAAAAACGAATCAAGGACAACGACCTTCGGATCTGCACGTGGAATGTTAGAACTCTTAACAGACCACGTGCATCCAAACAACTAGCGGAGGCCCTAGACTGCTACAGAGCAGGAATTACTGCCATCCAGGAAGTGCGATGGAATGGGCCGGGCAAAAGGAGGATGAAAAACTGTGACGTGTACTACGGTGATTGCGCAAGAAGACCACAGCGTTTATTTGGGTGCGGATTCGTCATAAGCGGTAGACTTAGGCAAGAAGTCTTGGGCTTTCGACACGTAAGTGAGCGACTTGTGACAATCCGTATCAAGGCTAAATTCGCCAACATTAGCCTAATATGCGCTCATGCCCCCACAGAGGACAAAGATGACGCCACCAAGGATGACTTCTATGAGCTCCTCGAAAAAACCTATGAGCAATGCCCTAAATACGACGTTAAGATCGTACTAGGCGATTTTAATGCCAAAATAGGTAAAGAGGAAATCTTTGGTAGGACTGTCGGAAAACATAGCCTACACGACACAACGTCTGAAAACGGACTTAGGCTAATTGACTTCGCAGCGGCACATAACGTCACCATTGCAAGCACACGGTTTCCTCATCTCGATATACACAAAGGGACTTGGCGACACCCAGATCAAAGAACCGTCAATCAGATTGATCACGTTGCGATCGATGCAAGACACGCCTCCAGTATCTTGGATGTTCGCACCTTCCGAGCAGCTAACATCGACTCGGATCACTACCTTGTTGCAGCAAAGGTAAGAATGCGAATAACCCGAACTCCACAACAACGGAGTAATACTATGAGGAAGTATGACGTCGGAAAGCTGCAATCGCAAGAAACCGCCAGAACCTATGCCGATCGAATATCCCGTAACCTCTCAAGAAATCCAGTACCGCCAGCATCAAGTGCCGAAGATCAGTGGCAACACTGCCAACAAGCCATCAGAGATGCCGCAACTGATGTGCTAGGTTTCACTAGACCACCACCACGAAACCTCTGGTTTGATAACGAATGCAGGCAGGCCCATGCAGCCAAACAAGAGGCATATAAAGCGACGCTGCAAAGAAAGACGAGAGCTGCTCGCGAGCTTTACGAGCAGAAAAGACGGGAAGAACACCGGCTTCTCCAAAAGAAAAAAAGAGAGCATGAGAAGCGCGCGATCGAAGATATTGAGAGATGCTACTCCAGGAACAACGTGCGGAAGTTTTACCAACAGGTAAAAAGAACATGCCAAGGAAAAAAATCCCGCACAGAAGCCTGTAGAGATAGGAATGGAAACCTCGTAGTAGAGTCACAGTCGGTGCTGAGTACATGGAAGGACCATTTCTGCAGACTGTTAAACGGCGATGAAGGCCAAAATCCCGCTGTCAGGCAGAATGAACCATTCAACATGGATGATGACAGACAAAACTTCCGTCCACCTGACCAAAATGAAGTAAGGATAGCAATATCTAAACTCAAAAACAACAAAGCTGCTGGACCCGACGGATTACCCGCCGAACTTTTTAAAGCGGCCGGAGATGACCTGGTGGAGTGCATACACCAACTCATCTCTAAAGTTTGGTCAGAAGAAAGTATGCCTGATGAATGGAACCTCAGCATCGTTTGCCCGATTCACAAGAAAGGAGACCCTCTAAACTGCGCCAACTATAGAGGAATAAGTCTCCTGAATATCGCCTACAAGATCCTCTCTGCCGTACTATGTGAACGCCTGAAACCTTTCGTCAGCAACCTGATTGGCCCCTATCAGTGTGGTTTCAGACCAGGAAAGTCCACAATCGATCAAATGTTCACGCTACGGCAGATCCTGGAAACCACCCAAGAATTCCAAATCGACACCCACCACCTCTTTATCGATTTTAAGGCCGCGTACGATAGCATTTATAGAGACGAGCTATACAGAGCCATGTCAGGTTTTGGCATTCCCACAAAACTCGTCCGACTGAGCAGGATGACGATGGAGAACTCTCGCTGCTCCGTCAAGGTTGGTTCTGACCTCACAGAAGCTTTTGACGTCAAAAAAGGATTCCGACAAGGTGATGCGCTATCGTGCGATTTCTTCAACTTAATACTTGAAAAAATTATAAGAAACTCGCAAGTCAATTGTAGTGGGACAATTTTTTTCAAGTCTGTGCAATTGCTAGCATACGCTGACGACATAGACATCATTGGCAGAACTCGGCGAGCTGTCACTGGAACGTTTGCTAGCATTGAAGCTGAAGCGGCTAAGATGGGACTAGCAGTCAATGAGGCCAAAACGAAGTACCTGCTGTCCACAAAAAGGGACACACAACACCGGCGGATTGGACAAAACATCACAATAGACAGGTACAACTTTGAGGTAGTTAGGGACTTTGTGTACCTCGGATCCGCTATAACATCTGACAACAACATCTCGTCAGAAATAAAGCGAAGAATTACTCTTGCCAATCGCTGTTTCTATGGGCTAGGAAGGCAATTGAGTAGCAAAGCCCTCTCTCGAAAGACAAAGGAGACTCTTTATAAGACCCTAATCATCCCAGTCCTGCTCTATGGCGCCGAGGCATGGACTCTATCTAAAGCGGATGAAGATATCCTTAGTCGTTTCGAGCGTAAGATTCTTCGGAAGATTTTTGGCCCTATCTGCGTTAACGGGCTTTGGAGGAGAAGGTTCAACCAAGAACTATACGAGCTGTACAGCGACATTGACCTGGTCAAAAAAATACGCATATCACGTTTAAGATGGCTAGGTCATGTAGAGCGAATGGACAACAATGCTCCGGCTTGCAGGATCTTCGATTCCATCCCAGAGGGTAGACGCAGTCAAGGAAGACCTCGCCTTAGGTGGCGCGCTCAAGTGGAGGACGACCTGAACCAACTTGGAGTGCAAAACTGGAGGCAGCTAGCCAAAGACCGAGTTGGCTGGAGAGGCATGTTGGTTGAGGCCCAGGTTCGTCCCGAACTGTAGCGCCACCTAAGTAAGTAAGTAAGTAATCATAAAAGAAGTTTCATTGAAAAGATCAAATCTCGATTTTGAGATCAAATCCCTAAAATTTGAATGAAACTCCCTATTAGTAAACTAACTTTTTGTCCAAGTGAAATCATTGAACGACAAGCTGACCCATTACATTGTTAAGGTCAAATGCGAGTTGAAAGCTTTTGAATAACTTTTTGACTAAATTTCAACTAAAAGTGATTTAACTTTAAGAGCCAATCGACTAATCAGAGGCACGTTCACTGACTTTTACTAAGCACATTGAACGTCAGAAATCATTTTCGAAAATCGCGAGTGTTATTTTTTTATGTTTGTGGTTTGTTTAAAAAAACATATGAATCTAACTCGGTCGATTTATTTCTTTTGTGCGAGTGTAATTAGTAAACCTTATTTGTTGATAAAAATGCTCAGAAGATCTAATCTTTCACAGCAAAGATGAAATGCAATGAAGCAGTGGCTACTCAATCCATTGAAGAAGAAGGACAAATCAGATGAGAGCACCAATGCGTTTATATAGCATGACTTCGTGCTTCTCAAACAATAAATATTCAGAAATTTTTAAATTGGCCCGATAGATAGCGTTGGAGTGGAAATATTTACTAAAATTTAGCTTTTCCTCTATCAAGCATGAAAATGGTGCCCTTGGTTGTTATAAGGCATAGTTGGGCCCGATAAGTGAAGCTGTTGTCGGGATCCAGAAAATATGTTATGTTTCAAGTAAGGCTGGGGGCACTCATTCTTGATTTTACTGAGATTTTTAGGTAATCCTAAAGTAATCTCATCTGTTGAATGATTCTGTGTAATTCGGCAGCGATCAATAGAACTATTTTTTTTTCAAGGCAACTTCGATTCATATTTTTATTATGAGTAAAAAGGTACTGTTTTTATACATATTTTAGATACAAATAATATGTGCTTCCCGTCTAAAGCCCTTTGTGATCCTTTAAGATTTGAACCCGATAAGCGACGCAAGGGTGGAGTATTAACGAAAATATAGTTTTCCCTATAGAAATATATTTTCTTATCAACAACATTTAATTTTAAAGGATTAACCAATTTTGAAAACATTCTGTGTGCATGCTAACATGGTTACTTTTGTTGTTTTTAGTTATAATTGGACCCAATATGTGGCGCTGTCATCGGTATTCAGAAAACCTATGGTAAGCACGAGCAACGCCGGGTGGGTCAGCTAGTAAACAATATATTAAAATGCATGCACACACGCACACTGGTGATATTTGGTGTAAGCAATAGCGAAAGTGTGTGGGTGCAGGATTTATTAATATTTCCTCGTTTCGTACCGAAGTTCATGATTACCAAATACATTATCGCTTTTCCCAAAAAAAGAAGAACAAAGCATTGCACAATTTAGCAACAGAAAATAATAAGAAATTTGAAAAAAGAATTTATGTCCTGTGATGAAATTCAAAACATTTAAAGCTATGGAGCTTATTAAGTGAAGGACCCAAAACTTACGGATAGAAAAATTGTGCAATATGTACACCGTGGTTTGAGATCTAAAGGGCTTTAAATAAAAATATGGGTCGACAGCAAAAATGTTAATGCAGGAAGTACATTTATTGATAAAAAAAAACTTCTTAGGAATGAATGCAGCTTGAATATTGGCTGACCATATGAATAGCCATGCCCAAGTTTATATTTTAGATAATACTATGTTCTCTCACACTTAATCGCTAAAATGGATCTTCAAAACGGACAATGACCCGATGCGCACAAATGCTGCCCGCTAATTATAAAAAAATAATTAATTTATTTGCGCGACAGTTCCAAGGCCTGGTGACTAGTACTTTCAACCGATCCTGTGTATGCCTTGTGAATTCGCAAGAACAGAGAGTACCAACAATTCTAACGGCTACATGGGATGCACTTTTCGAGACATTGGTTGCTCTTAAAGGATTTGTCATTTCCTCGCAAGAGGCACTGTATTAAAATATGCAAAAATTTGGCTCGGAGGGGATTACTAGCAGACTCTTCGGCATAAGAGTGCGGCATACTAGCACTCTGCCACATGCGACTAATTTATTGTTAAAATTCATTAAATTTGTAATCATACACACCAAATTTGAAGATAATGGGTTTAGCCGTTTAGGCTGCAGCTCGTTATACATACTGACAGGCAGACAGACAGACATTTTCCCTCGATCACTTTTTTAGACTTCTCTATGATCGTAATGTCATGTTTGATTGTTATCTCAATTTTTTTAATAGTGCCTTATAGTCCCTATAATCGCAAGTAAAAAGAGCTGCAGAAGGTTCGCAGGGCCGGTTAAATCGGTGTATTGTTTGAAGGTATCCAAATGAGTGGGTCCAAGCAAGATGAATGCATCGACAATGCCACTCTCGGACATGAAATGGGCAGTGGGTGGATTTGATTTCCGAGATCCTGTATATCATATACAAATTGCATTACAAGATCATTCTAGAGACCCTTATAACTTACCTGAAACAAAGTTGGCAATTGATGACACTACATTCTTTTCAGTCGTCAACACATCAACCCAAGTTTCTGCAGCATTTTGCTAGTAAACTCCAGCAGTTCCAGCAGGCCTTAAAATTATCACATTGTTACTGAACCATCAAAATATATTGTCTATCTTACCCATGACCATCCATACACAGATCCATACAAAGCCATCTTCCTATCCAGCACATACTCAAACACATGAATTTTCAAGAATTTTATTGTGATAATGCCGCACCTGTCTCCTTGCTGTGCTGCTTCATGTGTGTATATAAACCTGGAAATTGTGCAAATTTCTTGTTGCACACTTTGCTTCACATCCGAGTGTATTTTCTTGTGCTGAACCAGATTCTTGCGGTTAGCAAAGTTCCTGTCACAAACATCACAAGCGAATCTCTTTACATCCCTGTTAAAGACCATCTGCTTTGCAAGTGAGTCTTTGTATTTGAACGCTTTGCCACATTCTTTGCAAACGTGATCTAGTTTCTCGGAATAACCTAAGACTTGTCGGCTGTAATGGCTCTTCGAGCTGAATCCTCTTTCACAGATTTCACAAACGAACGTAGTCTCGCCGGTGTGTTCTTTCATGTGATAAGTACGTCGGTTGATTGATAGGAATTCCTTGTCGCAGTGTGTTGGGATGCGTAAGGCTGGATTCACAGAAATCACATTTATAAGGACGCTGCCCGGTATGTAGAATCATATGGGATTTGAGAAAGGTCCTTTTGGTGAAATACTTTCGGCACTCTTTGCATTTGTGTTCACTTCCTGCGTTATGTTCTGTCCCCAAGTGACACTCAAGAGTCTTGTTACTAGCTGCTATATGCGGACAAATGTAACAAATGTAGACTTTCTTCGGAAGAACCATTTTTCTTGGAACTTTATATGGTGAAAAATTTGTCAATCCTGGATTCTTAATGTCGCTGTTGGAATCTTCATCTTTCGTCTACTGCCTAAACAGACTATTTTGCACAATTTTACACAAATGTTGTTCTTTTACTTACATTTTCGAGAGTTTTTGTGAGAAGAGGCGGAATCTTGTCATTCTGAATCAGAATTTTGATCTTCATTTAAAAAGCGCTCGGTTTTTATATGTTTTTGCGGAGAAATTTCAGCCATTGCAATAACTTTTTTTAGTTTTTGATTAAATCATAACAAATTGTAAGGCCTACATATAAGACTTCGATATAAACGAATCTGAATGCTCTCGCTCTGATATGCCAAACAAGACTTCAGCTTCGGGGAATGCAAAATCCAAAGCAATAGCTTAGGGTCCACTTGGCTTCGAGTCGTGATGGGATTTGAAATTCTCTTCCTATGCACCAGGATCTTCGTCTGCGTCTGTATCTGGTGGACGTAGATAAAATTGTTTGGCACATCATCTCGAGCAACCGAACTTAGTTTTTCCACGAGATCGATGGTTCTTGGCATATTTTCCGACACGGAATCCTTTAATTTAATATATTAACATTATCATTAACATTAACACGATTAAATAATAAATTAATGAAATGAGAAATAAAACAAAAAAAACGCCATGCCTACTAAACGTCGAAACAAAATGAACTGAAAAAAATAAGAGCCAAGATATCAAAAATGGGGGCGTTCGGTATCTCCTAGGTTCGAAATGGAAGTAGCGCATAGTTGTTGTAATTCGTGTAAAAAGACAGCTGATCAACAGCTGATGACCATAACAAAAAACGAAACATATGACTTCCAAATCGAAACACAAGTAGCGATAAATTTCTGGTATACTTTGGTATCGTATGGAACAGCTGACCACGAAATCAGCTGGTTGTGCAAATGTAGTACGTTTTGACAGAAATTGTTTCCTATTGGGTTTTATGCGTTCACAAACGCACAGTATATTTCAATAGCATTATAACACAAAGCTATACGGCACAGAACGCGCTCAATGTCGCACGTTTCTATGGATGAATTTTAAAAAATACCCTAGATGTCACACAATTCTATGGATGTGTGGGTTCCTAATATGACAGAACACACAACACGAGAGTTCAGAAATTAACACACTAATTATTTATTGGTAAAGTAGAATGTACAATGAACGATTGATAATTAAAAATGAAGTTAGTTAAGAACGTGCCACAGCTATGGCGGGTCATTCAGATTTCTTCTCAACCGCCGAATGATCTCATCCAGCCGCTTAATTGACCAACTTGTCTTTGGCCTGGAGTTTCCTCTATTCGACACTTGGCGTACCATTGTGTGACCAGAGTCGCCACAGCTACTCCCCCCTGAGAAGCTTTCCCCAGGACGTTTGAAAGTAACTCGCCGACGGCGGCTGTAAGTGCGTAACGGTGGAGCCATGGATGATGTCCACTGATGTGATTGAAGTTGAACAGGTGACCTTGGAGGGACGGACTGTCTGATGGACTGGACATGTGAACAGATGAATCGTTTGTTACGGGCGGTAATTCGGGTTGAGGAATTTGAGGTGGTGTCTGAGAATTTTCAGGTTGAGGAGTAGGTTCAAAGGTAGAAGGTTCAGGCTGTGATGTTTGAGGGTTTTCAGGTTGAGGAGCAGGTTGAGAGGTGGAAGGTTTAGGGTGTGGTGTTTGAGGTTGTGAATGAACTGTGTTGCTGGGCTGATCTTGTTTGTTGGTGTAGCACGGCTTGAGTCTGTCCACGGAAATGTTCTGCCTTCGGCCATTGACGTCAATTGTAAAGAGTCGATTTGTTAGGCGTTCGATGACCTTGAATGGTCCTTCATAGGGTGGTTCAAGTGGTGCTCTGACTCAATCACATCGAACAAAAACGTGTGAACAGATGTACAAATCTTTTAGAATAAAAACTCTTGACTTGACGTGGTGGGCCGTTGGTGTTGGTCGTAGGCCGCGTGCAAATTCTCAATGTTTCTCTATGAATGTATGTAGTTCTGGTTGTGAATCTGCAGCAATGATCTCATGGAATTCGTAGATTACTTCCGTATAGGATTTCAGCAGGAGAGGCTTGTAGATCTTCTTTTAGACTAGTTCTTAATCCGAGCATGACTGTAGACAGGATCTCGATCCATGGTTTCGGTGAGCACATAAGCGCAGCTTTGAGAGTGCGATGAAACCGCTCAACCAGGCCGTTAGATTGTGGATGATATGTTGTTGTTCGACATCTCTCAGCCCCAATGAAGATTGCGAAGGCTCGGAATATTTGAGACTCAAATTGACTACCTTGGTCAGTTGTGATAGTGGCTGGAGTACCGTAGTGACTGATCCAGTGATCAAACAGGGCTGTAATGACGGTGTCAGCGGTCATGTCCTTGAGAGGCACAGCTACAGGCCATCTTGAGAACCTGTCTATTATTGTTAAACAATAGTTGTAGTCATTAATCTTTGGTAAAACGATTAAGTCTATGTGAATGTGACTAAATCTAGTATTAGGTACAGCAATACGATTAGGTACAAGTCTGGTGTGTCGTTGTATTTTTGATCTTTGGCAGTTAAGCTTATCTTGAACCGGTGGGTCGTCCATGATGTCGGTAATTGTTTCTGTTGTTGGACCATCTAAAGCGCGTAGGACTGCAAATTATTTTGCGTTGTCATCCTCGACTTTGAGGGATGCGAAATGTGTTTCCACTCGTCTGAACCAGAGATCAAGTTTCTTGGAATCATATTGAGGTAGCCTGGGCTGTCGTGCTTTACGCAGTAGAGCTTCGAGCCGATTCTCCATGGTTCCTTCTTCTTTCACTTTTATCTTGGCGTTCGCTTTTGATTGAGAGCGGGTTATCACCTTTTGTTGTTCTTGAGTGAAGGTACTTGTTGCTTTTTCGTCAGAGTTTGACCAACTTGTCTTTGGCCTGGAGTTTCCTCTATTCGACACTTGGCGTACCATTGTGTGACCAGATTCGCCACAGCTACTCCCCCCTGAGAAGCTTTCCCCAGGACGTTTGAAAGTAACTCGCCGACAGCGGCTGTAAGTGCGTAACGGTGGAGCCATGGATGATGTCCACTGATGTGATTGAAGTTGAACAGGTGACCTTGGAGGAGACGGACTGTCTGATGGACTGGACCTGTGAACAGATGAATCGTTTGTTACGGGCGGTAATTCGGGTTGAGGAATTTGAGGTGGTGTCTGTGAATTTTCAGGTTGAGGAGTAGGTTCAAAGGTAGAAGGTTCAGGCTGTGATGTTTGAGGGTTTTCAGGTTGAGGAGCAGGTTGAGAGGTGGAAGGTTCAGGGTGTGGTGTTTGAGGTTGTGAATGAACTGTGTTGCTGGGCTGATCTTGTTTGTTGGTGTAGCACGGCTTGAGTCTGTCCACGGAAATGTTCTGCCTTCGGCCATTGACGTCAATTGTAAAGAGTCGATTTGTTAGGCGTTCGATGACCTTGAATGGTCCTTCATAGGGTGGTTCAAGTGGTGCTCTGACTCGATCACATCGAACAAAAACGTGTGAACAGATGTACAAATCTTTAAGAATAAAAACTCTTGACTTGACGTGGTGGGCCGTTGGAGTTGGTCGTAGGCCGCGTGCAAATTCTCTATGTTTCTCTATGAATGTCTGTTGAATCCTGCCACAGAATAAGGGGACTGTATTCATTCAATCATTTATTTAACGAAGAAGTAAAATGTCATATTTAAAGGTTATATGAAGGACAACTAATAAATGGCACTGGAAGTTTTTATACAGAAAGTACGGATGTGTTTTATTTTGAGAGATTTTTATTATAGTTATTTTGAAAGGTTTTTTTTTGTTGAGATTGGAAAATATTAAAAGTGAATTGTTTAGAGCAAAACAATTCTCGAGTCATTTCGAAGTTGAATCAGCATTTATCAAGTGAAAATTAACATAAATAAGAACACAGTGTGTGCCGACATTTTGTCGTCTTGTTCAGTTTATTTTGAAACTTTCAAACATTATTTTGAGACTTAAACAAAGTGTAATAAATTATACATCACAATTCAATTAATAAAAACAGTTTGATTTAAAATTAATAACAAAACTTAAATAAATAAGAAGTGGAATAAATATTTGGTAAAATCAACCACCAACAAAACCCATTGAGGAGCGCCAGCTGGTACACTGAAAGAAAAGGAAAATCACAGTGAGTACATTTACTTACTAAATATATATTTTATTTTAAAATTCATAAGTAAAATAATATTAACAAAATGAGTGCCGGAAAGGTTTTTAAAAATACATGCAAGCAGATTTTGAAGGATTTCGAGAATTTTAAAAAGACTGTGAATCCAGATCGTCGGACGAAAAATTACGTTTCAACACGTCTTGATTTACTCGAAAGCAATTTGTCGAACTTTGAAAAGCTTTACGTTGACATTCTTTGCGATGAAGGGTTGAAAAAAGATATTCTTTTAACTTTCGAAGAGTCGTACAACGAAACAAAGGAGATTTACACTCAATATAAATCTCAACTTTTAGATGAGTTGGACAAGTTTTCGTCGATCACGCAAATAAAAGAAAAACCAGCTGCTAATGAGAAAACGTCCTTGCCACAAAACACATTGGAACAGCAGAGGCAACACGATGTCCGACTTCCGAAAACTCAGCCACCAATTTTCACTGGTGATTATCAGAATTGGCGTCCATTCCACGACCAATTTGTTTCACTAGTGCACAACAATAAAACACTTTCCAACATAGAAAAATTACATTATTTAAAATCATGTTGTAAGGAAAGTGCAGGCACTTTGCTTGAACATATCAACGTAGACGAGGCAAGTTACGATAATGCCTGGGAGCTCTTAAAATCTCGTTACGACTTTAAGCGTATTTTAGTCAACAATGAGCTTAAGTTGTTTTACGAGTTGCCTGTAGTTAGTGAAGAAAGTGCCAAAGGAATTCGTGAATTGTTGGACAATTCAACAAAAATCTTACACGCCTTGAAGAATTTAGACTTGCCAGTCCAGCATTGGGATGCAATTTTAATTTTTCTTCTGCTGAAAAAGCTTCCATCAACAATTCAATCATTGTGGGAAAATCACCTTGGGACAAAAAAGGAAATTCCCACTTTCAAAGATTTTTCCGAGTTTTTGGAAACAAAGTTCCGAACATTGGAGATTGTTGATCAGCAGCAAAAGGTTAACCCACAAACATCGACATATAAAAGGCAGCAGAGGAATGTTTTTCTTGTAAACAACGAACCAACAGAAAACTTTATATGCAAAGTATGCCATAGAGGTAAACACTCTTTGCGAACATGTAGCAAATTTTTAAAAATGGATGTCCAAGCAAGGCAGCGCGTAGTGAAACAGTTTGGAAATTGTTTCAATTGTTTAGCGTACAGTCATCGCACAAATAGCTGCCCAAGTAATAAAGTATGTCATTTTTGCCAAAGACCACACAACTCATTACTTCATTATGGTAATAATTACATAAAAAATGGTTACAATTCACAAACACAATCATTTTCTCATTCGAACCCATTGCAACACAACACTAACACACAATCATTCTCTCACTCTAACCAATTTCCATCCAATTAAAATAACGCTAACCCATTCTCTCGCAATCAAACATTATCGCACTCACGCACTCATACACACTCAAAATTTAACCATAATTCATTTACTCAACCCATTCAAAATTCACAAAATCAATTCCAATCTCAAACACACCATATATCAACACAAGTAAATCCAAACGCACCATCTTTCCGCCCTTCTGAAGAACAACCATTGAACTCTTCGGCTAATTGTTTCCACACGAATCACCACACTAATGCACAAATTTTATTACCGACAGCGATAGTCAAAGTCAAATCAGCTAATGGTGGATTTATCAACATGCGAGCTCTGGTCGATCCTGGATCACAGGCAACCTTCATCACAGAGTCAGCTGCACAAATTTTAAATTTGAAGAAACATCGCACATTCTTTGATGTTTCAGGTTTAGGACAAGTTAAAAGTGGTTCTTGTCAAAACTATGTAGATCTGAATTTAGGCTCCAGATATTCGGACTTTGAAATTGCAACGCGGGGCTTCATTTTCAAAACACTTACGGGATTGTTGCCAAGTAGAGAAGTATTTCCAACTCAATGGAAACACATACATGGTTTGAAATTGGCAGACTCAACGTTTTATCGGCCCGCTTGCATCGACTTGTTGTTGGGAAACGATGTATTCTGCGAGGTGGTTTTAAAGCGTAACAATATAGACACATGTTAGGGCTATATTGTTACGCTCAAGTTCCTTTCCAAA
Organism: Platycheirus rosarum; assembly: GCA_963971375.1. Lineage (NCBI taxonomy): Eukaryota > Metazoa > Arthropoda > Insecta > Diptera > Syrphidae > Platycheirus > Platycheirus rosarum. Next base: position 101,004,736 of record OZ020507.1, read on the forward strand.
AACAATGGAAACAGTGTTGAAGCAGTCGGAGTGTTAGATTTCTTGAATAGCCAGTATACTTGCACCTTTCAATCTTCTGTGTACGATGATTTTCGAGTAGCCTTTGAATGTGGGAAACTTGCGGTTAAGGCACTTACAAATCGTAGACAAGAAGCCGAGGCTAGTCGCTTGGTAGACTTTGTCCTTGAACCTAAACTTTTGAAATGGTCCAACTCAGAGGAAAGGAAAGAAAATGCTTTCGATTCATTGCACCTAGTGGATTTGGAGAAATACCTTGAGCTCTATAAGCTATTGAAAACAAGGTATTCTAAAGATCTCATCGATATCTGGGAGGAATCTACAGATCCTCTTAAATTTGTCCACGAAGACTTAGCCATAGCAGCGTACCTAATATGCTTGTGGAAGGAACAACATTGTGAGCCAGTGGCATTTGCCGATCTGGGCTGTGGCAATGGTCTCCTCGTCTACATTCTCAATCGAGAGGGTTACAAAGGCTATGGTTATGATGTGAGAAGCCGCCGTATATGGAGTCTTTTTCCAAAAACAACGCTTCTTTTTGAAGAAACCATTATACCGGATCGCTTTCAACTACCACCAGATACTGATTGGGTAATTGGAAATCATTCGGATGAATTATCACCATGGATTCCTGTTTTAGCCGCCCTGCCAAATTATAAAGTCAAATATTTCTTTCTCCCGTGTTGTCCCTTTGAATTTTCCGGAATGAAATTCCAACGTAGAAACTCCAAACTCAGTGCTTACAATGATTTCTTAAATTACGTAGAAGATATTTCAAAGAAATGTGGCTTTGTCACACTCCGAGATCGTTTGAAGATTCCTAGCACTAAAAGAATAGCCATGGTTGGCATAGTCATAACGTACACTGAGACAAGCCATCAGCAGATATGTTCAACCATTCGAGAATTTTTATCAACTGAAATGCAATAGCACACAATGAAACTCCGCGAGAGGAATGAAGTTGTGCGAAATTGCACACAAATCGAGAGCTCAGTATTGGATGGGATAGTAAAAAGGATATTCTTTTACCTGCTTGGTCCTGAAGAAACACCACTGATGACCTGGAACAATGGCTGCCAACGGACTATCAAAGAAATAGCCCAGTTTCTCTCTAAGGAAGATTTGAGAAGCATTAAGTCGGAATGTGGAGGCTTGAAAACGTTGCTTAAAAACAAACATGAAGTTTTTGAATTTATTGCAGGAGATGTTATACAAATTGGCGACCGCAACCTAGAGAGATATGCAATAATGGAAAACAAATAACAACGAAGAAACGAATTTGCTTCTTTTTAACTCATCATCCCAACGGGTGTCCTCTAACTGACGATGATTGTATTTTTAAACACACAAATCTTGTATCATAAACACACAAGTTTTATTTTAATTGTTTGTATATAGAAATCGTTACATTTTAATAAAGAAAGTCCACGCGCAGTTTTAAAGATATTTAAACCAAAAAAAAAACAAATGTCAACAAGAGGAGAATGTCACTGTGACATTTGACAGCCAGCAATTTCAGCCATATTCCACTAAACTGGAATGTCGTTTTGGGGCCCATGTTACACTGTGTGGGCTGTGAGGTTGTGACGTCACAAGAGATCAACGATCTGATTGTTGATAATTATAAAGAAATTCTTCCAAATTAAAGTTGAATTAGAAACAATAATATATATATGTAGTTTTAATTTCTTAATCAAATAATACTAAATATATTTCTCTTTGCATGTGAGATTTACTACACACGCAGATTTTAGAACGGTGACCACATAGAAGTTGAATTAAGAGAAGAAGCAGCATACACACAAGGTCGTTTACTTTGTTCATTGGCGGGGGAGAATGTTGAATCCTGCCACAGAATAAGGACACTGTATTCATTCAATCATTTATTAAACGAAGAAGTAAAATGTCATATTTAAAGGTTATATGAAGGACAACTAATAAATGGCACTGGAAGTTTTTATACAGAAAGTACGGATGTGTTTTGTTTTGAGAGATTTTAATTATAGTTATTTTGAAAGGTTTTTTTTTGTTGAGATTGGAAAATATTAAAAGTGAATTGTTTCGAGCAAAACAATGTCTGGTTGTGAATCTGCAGCAATGATCTCCTGGAATTCGTAGATTACTTCCGTATAGGATTTCAGCAGGAGAGGCTTGTAGATCTTCTTTTAGACTAGTTTTTAATCCGAGCATGACTGTAGACAGGATCTCGATCCATGGTTTCGGTGAGCACATAAGCGCAGCTTTGAGAGTGCGATGAAACCGCTCAACCAGGCCGTTAGATTGTGGATGATATGCTGTTGTTCGACATCTCTCAGCTCCAATGAAGATTGCGAAGGCTCGGAATATTTGAGACTCAAATTGACTACCTTGGTCAGTTGTGATAGTGGCTGGAGTACCGTAGTGACTGATCCAGTGATCAAACAGGGCTGTAATGACGGTGTCAGCGGTCATGTCCTTGAGAGGCACAGCTACAGGCCATCTTGAGAACCTGTCTATTATTGTTAAACAATAGTTGTAGTCATTAATCTTTGGTAAAACGATTAAGTCTATGTGAATGTGACTAAATCTAGTATTAGGTACAGCAATACGATTAGGTACAAGTCTGGTGTGTCGTTGTATTTTTGATCTTTGGCAGTTAAGCTTATCTTGAACCGGTGGGTCGTCCATGATGTCGGTAATTGTTTCTGTTGTTGGACCATCTAAAGCGCGTAGGACTGCAAAGTATTTTGCGTTGTCATCCTCGTTTTTGAGGGCTGCGAAATCTGTTTCAACTCGTCTGAACCAGAGATCAAGTTTCTTGGAATCATATTGAGGTAGCTTGGGCTGTCGTGCTTCACGCAGTAGAGCTTCGAGCCGATTCTCCATGGTTCCTTCTTCTTTCACTTGTATCTTGGCGTTCGCTTTTGATTGAGAGCGGGTTATCACCTTTTGTTGTTCTTGAGTGAAGGTACTTGTTGCTTTTTCGTCAGAGTTTGGCATTGAACGTCAAGGTTAGGTTTCGAATGACGATGCCAGGCACGTAGTGTGTTATCAAAATCGTAATCCAATGTGATCACGTCGGGGTCACCAATTTGTGGGTTCCTAATATGACAGAACACACAACACGAGAAATCAGAAATTAACACACTAATTATTTATTGGTAAAGTAGAATGTACAATGATAATTAAAAATGAAGTAAGTTAAGAACGTGCCACAGCTATGGCGGGTCATTCAGATTTCTTCTCAACCGCCGAATGATCTCATCCAGCCGCTTAATTGACCAACTTGTCTTTGGCCTGGAGTTTCCTCTATTCGACACTTGGCGTACCATTGTGTGACCAGAGTCGCCACAGCTACTCCCCCCTGAGAAGCTTTCCCCAGGACGTTTGAAAGTAACTCGCCGACGGCGGCTGTAAGTGCGTAACGGTGGAGCCATGGATGATGTCCACTGATGTGATTGAAGTTGAACAGGTGACCTTGGAGGAGACGGACTGTCTGATGGACTGGGCCTGTGAACAGATGAATCGTTTGTTACGGGCGGTAATTCGGGTTGAGGAATTTGAGGTGGTGTCTGTGAATTTTCAGGATGAGGAGTAGGTTCAAAGGTAGAAGGTTCAGGCTGTGATGTTTGAGGGTTTTCAGGTTGAGGAGCAGGTTGAGAGGTGGAAGGTTCAGGGTGTGGTGTTTGAGGTTGTGAATGAACTGTGTTGCTGGGCTGATCTTGTTTGTTGGTGTAGCACGGCTTGAGTCTGTCCACGGAAATGTTCTGCCTTCGGCCATTGACGTCAATTGTAAAGAGTCGATTTGTTAGGCGTTCGATGACCTTGAATGGTCCTTCATAGGGTGGTTCAAGTGGTGCTCTGACTCGATCACATCGAACAAAAACGTGTGAACAGATGTACAAATCTTTTAGAATAAAAACTCTTGACTTGACGTGGTGGGCCGTTGGAGTTGGTCGTAGGCCGCGTGCAAATTCTCTATGTTTCTCTATAAATGTCTGTTGAATCCTGCCACAGAATAAGGGGACTGTATTCATTCAATCATTTATTTAACGAAGAAGTAAAATGTCATATTTAAAGGTTATACGAAGGACAACTAATAAATGGCACTAGAAGTTTTTATACAGAAAGTACGGATGTGTTTTATTTTGAGAGATTTTTATTATAGTTATTTTGAAAGGTTTTTTTTTGTTGAGATTGGAAAATATTAAAAGTGAATTGTTTAGAGCAAAACAATTCTCGAGTCATTTCGAAGTTGAATCAGCATTTATCAAGTGAAAATTAACATAAATAAGAACACAGTGTGTGCCGACATTTTGTCGTCTTGTTCAGTTTATTTTGAAACTTTCAAACATTATTTTGAGACTTAAACAAAGTGTAATAAATTATACATCACAATTCAATTAATAAAAACAGTTTGATTTAAAATTAATAACAAAACTTAAATAAATAAGAAGTGGAATAAATATTTGGTAAAATCAACCACCAACAAAACCCATTGAGGAGCGCCAGCTGGTACACTGAAAGAAAAGGAAAATCACAGTGAGTACATTTACTTACTAAATATATATTTTATTTTAAAATTCATAAGTAAAATAATATTAACAAAATGAGTGCCGGAAAGGTTTTTAAAAATACATGCAAGCAGATTTTGAAGGATTTCGAGAATTTTAAAAAGACTGTGAATCCAGATCGTCGGACGAAAAATTACGTTTCAACACGTCTTGATTTACTCGAAAGCAATTTGTCGAACTTTGAAAAGCTTTACGTTGACATTCTTTGCGATGAAGGGTTGAAAAAAGATATTCTTTTAACTTTCGAAGAGTCGTACAACGAAACAAAGGAGATTTACACTCAATATAAATCTCAACTTTTAGATGAGTTGGACAAGTTTTCGTCGATCACGCAAATAAAAGAAAAACCAGCTGCTAATGAGAAAACGTCCTTGCCACAAAACACATTGGAACAGCAGAGGCAACACGATGTCCGACTTCCGAAAACTCAGCCACCAATTTTCACTGGTGATTATCAGAATTGGCGTCCATTCCACGACCAATTTGTTTCACTAGTGCACAACAATAAAACACTTTCCAACATAGAAAAATTACATTATTTAAAATCATGTTGTAAGGAAAGTGCAGGCACTTTGCGATAATGCCTGGGAGCTCTTAAAATCTCGTTACGACTTTAAGCGTATTTTAGTCAACAATGAGCTTAAGTTGTTTTACGAGTTGCCTGTAGTTAGTGAAGAAAGTGCCAAAGGAATTCGTGAATTGTTGGACAAATCAACAAAAATCTTACACGCCTTGAAGAATTTAGACTTGCCAGTCCAGCATTGGGATGCAATTTTAATTTTTCTTATGCTGAAAAAGCTTCCATCAACAATTCAATCATTGTGGGAAAATCACCTTGGGACAAAAAAGGAAATTCCCACTTTCAAAGATTTTTCCGAGTTTTTGGAAACAAAGTTCCGAACATTGGAGATTGTTGATCAGCAGCAAAAGGTTAACCCACAAACATCGACACATAAAAGGCAGCAGAGGAATGTTTTTCTTGTAAACAACGAACCAACAGAAAACTTTATATGCAAAGTATGCCATAGAGGTAAACACTCTTTGCGAACATGTAGCAAATTTTTAAAAATGGATGTCCAAGCAAGGCAGCGCGTAGTGAAACAGTTTGGAAATTGTTTCAATTGTTTAGCGTACAGTCATCGCACAAATAGCTGCCCAAGTAATAAAGTATGTCATTTTTGCCAAAGACCACACAACTCATTACTTCATTATGGTAATAATTACATAAAAAATGGTTACAATTCACAAACACAATCATTTTCTCATTCGAACCCATTGCAACACAACACTAACACACAATCATTCTCTCACTCTAACCAATTTCCATCCAATTAAAATAACGCTAACCCATTCTCTCGCAATCAAACATTATCGCACTCACGCACTCATACACACTCAAAATTTAACCATAATTCATTTACTCAACCCATTCAAAATTCACAAAATCAATTCCAATCTCAAACACACCATATATCAACACAAGTAAATCCAAACGCACCATCTTTCCGCCCTTCTGAAGAATAACCATTGAACTCTTCGGCTAATTGTTTCCACACGAATCACCACACTAATGCACAAATTTTATTACCGACAGCGATAGTCAAAGTCAAATCAGCTAATGGTGGATTTATCAACATGCGAGCTCTGGTCGATCCTGGATCACAGGCAACCTTCATCACAGAGTCAGCTGCACAAATTTTAAATTTGAAGAAACATCGCACATTCTTTGATGTTTCAGGTTTAGGACAAGTTAAAAGTGGTTCTTGTCAAAACTATGTAGATCTGAATTTAGGCTCCAGATATTCGGACTTTGAAATTGCAACGCGGGGCTTCATTTTCAAAACACTTACGGGATTGTTGCCAAGTAGAGAAGTATTTCCAACTCAATGGAAACACATACATGGTTTGAAATTGGCAGACTCAACGTTTTATCGGCCCGCTTGCATCGACTTGTTGTTGGGAAACGATGTATTCTGCGAGGTGGTTTTAAAGCGTAACAATATAGACACATGTCAGGGCTATATTGTTACGCTCAAGTTCCTTTCCAAAAACAATGGAAACAGTGTTGAAGCAGTCGGAGTGTTAGATTTCTTGAATAGCCAGTATACTTGCACCTTTCAATCTTCTGTGTACGATGATTTTCGAGTAGCCTTTGAATGTGGGAAACTTGCGGTTAAGGCACTTACAAATCGTAGACAAGAAGCCGAGGCTAGTCGCTTGGTAGACTTTGTCCTTGAACCTAAACTTTTGAAATGGTCCAACTCAGAGGAAAGGAAAGAAAATGCTTTCGATTCATTGCACCTAGTGGATTTGGAGAAATACCTTGAGCTCTATAAGCTATTGAAAACAAGGTATTCTAAAGATCTCATCGATATCTGGGAGGAATCTACAGATCCTCTTAAATTTGTCCACGAAGACTTAGCCATAGCAGCGTACCTAATATGCTTGTGGAAGGAACAACATTGTGAGCCAGTGGCATTTGCCGATCTGGGCTGTCTACATTCTCAATCGAGAGGGTTACAAAGGCTATGGTTATGATGTGAGAAGCCGCCGTATATGGAGTCTTTTTCCAAAAACAACGCTTCTTTTTGAAGAAACCATTATACCGGATCGCTTTCAACTACCACCAGATACTGATTGGGTAATTGGAAATCATTCGGATGAATTATCACCATGGATTCCTGTTTTAGCCGCCCTGCCAAATTATAAAGTCAAATATTTCTTTCTCCCGTGTTGTCCCTTTGAATTTTCCGGAATGAAATTCCAACGTAGAAACTCCAAACTCAGTGCTTACAATGATTTCTTAAATTACGTAGAAGATATTTCAAAGAAATGTGGCTTTGTCACACTCCGAGATCGTTTGAAGATTCCTAGCACTAAAAGAATAGCCATGGTTGGCATAGTCATAACGTACACTGAGACAAGCCATCAGCAGATATGTTCAACCATTCGAGAATTTTTATCAACTGAAATGCAATAGCACACAATGAAACTCCGCGAGAGGAATGAAGTTGTGCGAAATTGCACACAAATCGAGAGCTCAGTATTGGATGGGATAGTAAAAAGGATATTCTTTTACCTGCTTGGTCCTGAAGAAACACCACTGATGACCTGGAACAATGGCTGCCAACGGACTATCAAAGAAATAGCCCAGTTTCTCTCTAAGGAAGATTTGAGAAGCATTAAGTCGGAATGTGGAGGCTTGAAAACGTTGCTTAAAAACAAACATGAAGTTTTTGAATTTATTGCAGGAGATGTTATACAAATTGGCGACCGCAACCTAGAGAGATATGCAATAATGGAAAACAAATAACAACGAAGAAACGAATTTGCTTCTTTTTAACTCATCATCCCAACGGGTGTCCTCTAACTGACGATGATTGTATTTTTAAACACACAAATCTTGTATCATAAACACACAAGTTTTATTTTAATTGTTTGTATATAGAAATCGTTACATTTTAATAAAGAAAGTCCACGCGCAGTTTTAAAGATATTTAAACCAAAAAAAAAACAAATGTCAACAAGAGGAGAATGTCACTGTGACATTTGACAGCCAGCAATTTCAGCCATATTCCACTAAACTGGAATGTCGTTTTGGGGCCCATGTTACACTGTGTGGGCTGTGAGGTTGTGACGTCACAAGAGATCAACGATCTGATTGTTGATAATTATAAAGAAATTCTTCCAAATTAAAGTTGAATTAGAAACAATAATATATATATGTAGTTTTAATTTCTTAATCAAATAATACTAAATATATTTCTCTTTGCATGTGAGATTTACTACACACGCAGATTTTAGAACGGTGACCACATAGAAGTTGAATTAAGAGAAGAAGCAGCATACACACAAGGTCGTTTACTTTGTTCATTGGCGGGGGAGAATGTTGAATCCTGCCACAGAATAAGGACACTGTATTCATTCAATCATTTATTAAACGAAGAAGTAAAATGTCATATTTAAAGGTTATATGAAGGACAACTAATAAATGGCACTGGAAGTTTTTATACAGAAAGTACGGATGTGTTTTGTTTTGAGAGATTTTAATTATAGTTATTTTGAAAGGTTTTTTTTTGTTGAGATTGGAAAATATTAAAAGTGAATTGTTTCGAGCAAAACAATGTCTGGTTGTGAATCTGCAGCAATGATCTCCTGGAATTCGTAGATTACTTCCGTATAGGATTTCAGCAGGAGAGGCTTGTAGATCTTCTTTTAGACTAGTTTTTAATCCGAGCATGACTGTAGACAGGATCTCGATCCATGGTTTCGGTGAGCACATAAGCGCAGCTTTGAGAGTGCGATGAAACCGCTCAACCAGGCTGTTAGATTGTGGATGATATGCTGTTGTTCGACATCTCTCAGCTCCAATGAAGATTGCGAAGGCTCGGAATATTTGAGACTCAAATTGACTACCTTGGTCAGTTGTGATAGTGGCTGGAGTACCGTAGTGACTGATCCAGTGATCAAACAGGGCTGTAATGACGGTGTCAGCGGTCATGTCCTTGAGAGGCACAGCTACAGGCCATCTTGAGAACCTGTCTATTATTGTTAAACAATAGTTGTAGTCATTAATCTTTGGTAAAACGATTAAGTCTATGTGAATGTGACTAAATCTAGTATTAGGTACAGCAATACGATTAGGTACAAGTCTGGTGTGTCGTTGTATTTTTGATCTTTGGCAGTTAAGCTTATCTTGAACCGGTGGGTCGTCCATGATGTCGGTAATTGTTTCTGTTGTTGGACCATCTAAAGCGCGTAGGACTGCAAAGTATTTTGCGTTGTCATCCTCGTTTTTGAGGGCTGCGAAATCTGTTTCAACTCGTCTGAACCAGAGATCAAGTTTCTTGGAATCATATTGAGGTAGCTTGGGCTGTCGTGCTTCACGCAGTAGAGCTTCGAGCCGATTCTCCATGGTTCCTTCTTCTTTCACTTGTATCTTGGCGTTCGCTTTTGATTGAGAGCGGGTTATCACCTTTTGTTGTTCTTGAGTGAAGGTACTTGTTGCTTTTTCGTCAGAGTTTGGCATTGAACGTCAAGGTTAGGTTTCGAATGACGATGCCAGGCACGTAGTGTGTTATCAAAATCGTAATCCAATGTGATCACGTCGGGGTCACCAATTTGTGGGTTCCTAATATGACAGAACACACAACACGAGAAATCAGAAATTAACACACTAATTATTTATTGGTAAAGTAGAATGTACAATGATAATTAAAAATGAAGTAAGTTAAGAACGTGCCACAGCTATGGCGGGTCATTCAGATTTCTTCTCAACCGCCGAATGATCTCATCCAGCCGCTTAATTGACCAACTTGTCTTTGGCCTGGAGTTTCCTCTATTCGACACTTGGCGTACCATTGTGTGACCAGAGTCGCCACAGCTACTCCCCCCTGAGAAGCTTTCCCCAGGACGTTTGAAAGTAACTCGCCGACGGCGGCTGTAAGTGCGTAACGGTGGAGCCATGGATGATGTCCACTGATGTGATTGAAGTTGAACAGGTGACCTTGGAGGAGACGGACTGTCTGATGGACTGGGCCTGTGAACAGATGAATCGTTTGTTACGGGCGGTAATTCGGGTTGAGGAATTTGAGGTGGTGTCTGTGAATTTTCAGGATGAGGAGTAGGTTCAAAGGTAGAAGGTTCAGGCTGTGATGTTTGAGGGTTTTCAGGTTGAGGAGCAGGTTGAGAGGTGGAAGGTTCAGGGTGTGGTGTTTGAGGTTGTGAATGAACTGTGTTGCTGGGCTGATCTTGTTTGTTGGTGTAGCACGGCTTGAGTCTGTCCACGGAAATGTTCTGCCTTCGGCCATTGACGTCAATTGTAAAGAGTCGATTTGTTAGGCGTTCGATGACCTTGAATGGTCCTTCATAGGGTGGTTCAAGTGGTGCTCTGACTCGATCACATCGAACAAAAACGTGTGAACAGATGTACAAATCTTTTAGAATAAAAACTCTTGACTTGACGTGGTGGGCCGTTGGAGTTGGTCGTAGGCCGCGTGCAAATTCTCTATGTTTCTCTATAAATGTCTGTTGAATCCTGCCACAGAATAAGGGGACTGTATTCATTCAATCATTTATTTAACGAAGAAGTAAAATGTCATATTTAAAGGTTATACGAAGGACAACTAATAAATGGCACTAGAAGTTTTTATACAGAAAGTACGGATGTGTTTTATTTTGAGAGATTTTTATTATAGTTATTTTGAAAGGTTTTTTTTTGTTGAGATTGGAAAATATTAAAAGTGAATTGTTTAGAGCAAAACAATTCTCGAGTCATTTCGAAGTTGAATCAGCATTTATCAAGTGAAAATTAACATAAATAAGAACACAGTGTGTGCCGACATTTTGTCGTCTTGTTCAGTTTATTTTGAAACTTTCAAACATTATTTTGAGACTTAAACAAAGTGTAATAAATTATACATCACAATTCAATTAATAAAAACAGTTTGATTTAAAATTAATAACAAAACTTAAATAAATAAGAAGTGGAATAAATATTTGGTAAAATCAACCACCAACAAAACCCATTGAGGAGCGCCAGCTGGTACACTGAAAGAAAAGGAAAATCACAGTGAGTACATTTACTTACTAAATATATATTTTATTTTAAAATTCATAAGTAAAATAATATTAACAAAATGAGTGCCGGAAAGGTTTTTAAAAATACATGCAAGCAGATTTTGAAGGATTTCGAGAATTTTAAAAAGACTGTGAATCCAGATCGTCGGACGAAAAATTACGTTTCAACACGTCTTGATTTACTCGAAAGCAATTTGTCGAACTTTGAAAAGCTTTACGTTGACATTCTTTGCGATGAAGGGTTGAAAAAAGATATTCTTTTAACTTTCGAAGAGTCGTACAACGAAACAAAGGAGATTTACACTCAATATAAATCTCAACTTTTAGATGAGTTGGACAAGTTTTCGTCGATCACGCAAATAAAAGAAAAACCAGCTGCTAATGAGAAAACGTCCTTGCCACAAAACACATTGGAACAGCAGAGGCAACACGATGTCCGACTTCCGAAAACTCAGCCACCAATTTTCACTGGTGATTATCAGAATTGGCGTCCATTCCACGACCAATTTGTTTCACTAGTGCACAACAATAAAACACTTTCCAACATAGAAAAATTACATTATTTAAAATCATGTTGTAAGGAAAGTGCAGGCACTTTGCGATAATGCCTGGGAGCTCTTAAAATCTCGTTACGACTTTAAGCGTATTTTAGTCAACAATGAGCTTAAGTTGTTTTACGAGTTGCCTGTAGTTAGTGAAGAAAGTGCCAAAGGAATTCGTGAATTGTTGGACAAATCAACAAAAATCTTACACGCCTTGAAGAATTTAGACTTGCCAGTCCAGCATTGGGATGCAATTTTAATTTTTCTTCTGCTGAAAAAGCTTCCATCAACAATTCAATCATTGTGGGAAAATCACCTTGGGACAAAAAAGGAAATTCCCACTTTCAAAGATTTTTCCGAGTTTTTGGAAACAAAGTTCCGAACATTGGAGATTGTTGATCAGCAGCAAAAGGTTAACCCACAAACATCGACACATAAAAGGCAGCAGAGGAATGTTTTTCTTGTAAACAACGAACCAACAGAAAACTTTATATGCAAAGTATGCCATAGAGGTAAACACTCTTTGCGAACATGTAGCAAATTTTTAAAAATGGATGTCCAAGCAAGGCAGCGCGTAGTGAAACAGTTTGGAAATTGTTTCAATTGTTTAGCGTACAGTCATCGCACAAATAGCTGCCCAAGTAATAAAGTATGTCATTTTTGCCAAAGACCACACAACTCATTACTTCATTATGGTAATAATTACATAAAAAATGGTTACAATTCACAAACACAATCATTTTCTCATTCGAACCCATTGCAACACAACACTAACACACAATCATTCTCTCACTCTAACCAATTTCCATCCAATTAAAATAACGCTAACCCATTCTCTCGCAATCAAACATTATCGCACTCACGCACTCATACACACTCAAAATTTAACCATAATTCATTTACTCAACCCATTCAAAATTCACAAAATCAATTCCAATCTCAAACACACCATATATCAACACAAGTAAATCCAAACGCACCATCTTTCCGCCCTTCTGAAGAACAACCATTGAACTCTTCGGCTAATTGTTTCCACACGAATCACCACACTAATGCACAAATTTTATTACCGACAGCGATAGTCAAAGTCAAATCAGCTAATGGTGGATTTATCAACATGCGAGCTCTGGTCGATCCTGGATCACAGGCAACCTTCATCACAGAGTCAGCTGCACAAATTTTAAATTTGAAGAAACATCGCACATTCTTTGATGTTTCAGGTTTAGGACAAGTTAAAAGTGGTTCTTGTCAAAACTATGTAGATCTGAATTTAGGCTCCAGATATTCGGACTTTGAAATTGCAACGCGGGGCTTCATTTTCAAAACACTTACGGGATTGTTGCCAAGTAGAGAAGTATTTCCAACTCAATGGAAACACATACATGGTTTGAAATTGGCAGACTCAACGTTTTATCGGCCCGCTTGCATCGACTTGTTGTTGGGAAACGATGTATTCTGCGAGGTGGTTTTAAAGCGTAACAATATAGACACATGTCAGGGCTATATTGTTACGCTCAAGTTCCTTTCCAAAAACAATGGAAACAGTGTTGAAGCAGTCGGAGTGTTAGATTTCTTGAATAGCCAGTATACTTGCACCTTTCAATCTTCTGTGTACGATGATTTTCGAGTAGCCTTTGAATGTGGGAAACTTGCGGTTAAGGCACTTACAAATCGTAGACAAGAAGCCGAGGCTAGTCGCTTGGTAGACTTTGTCCTTGAACCTAAACTTTTGAAATGGTCCAACTCAGAGGAAAGGAAAGAAAATGCTTTCGATTCATTGCACCTAGTGGATTTGGAGAAATACCTTGAGCTCTATAAGCTATTGAAAACAAGGTATTCTAAAGATCTCATCGATATCTGGGAGGAATCTACAGATCCTCTTAAATTTGTCCACGAAGACTTAGCCATAGCAGCGTACCTAATATGCTTGTGGAAGGAACAACATTGTGAGCCAGTGGCATTTGCCGATCTGGGCTGTGGCAATGGTCTCCTCGTCTACATTCTCAATCGAGAGGGTTACAAAGGCTATGGTTATGATGTGAGAAGCCGCCGTATATGGAGTCTTTTTCCAAAAACAACGCTTCTTTTTGAAGAAACCATTATACCGGATCGCTTTCAACTACCACCAGATACTGATTGGGTAATTGGAAATCATTCGGATGAATTATCACCATGGATTCCTGTTTTAGCCGCCCTGCCAAATTATAAAGTCAAATATTTCTTTCTCCCGTGTTGTCCCTTTGAATTTTCCGGAATGAAATTCCAACGTAGAAACTCCAAACTCAGTGCTTACAATGATTTCTTAAATTACGTAGAAGATATTTCAAAGAAATGTGGCTTTGTCACACTCCGAGATCGTTTGAAGATTCCTAGCACTAAAAGAATAGCCATATCACCAGATACTGATTGGGTAATTGGAAATCATTCGGATGAATTATCACCATGGATTCCTGTTTTAGCCGCCCTGCCAAATTATAAAGTCAAATATTTCTTTCTCCCGTGTTGTCCCTTTGAATTTTCCGGAATGAAATTCCAACGTAGAAACTCCAAACTCAGTGCTTACAATGATTTCTTAAATTACGTAGAAGATATTTCAAAGAAATGTGGCTTTGTCACACTCCGAGATCGTTTGAAGATTCCTAGCACTAAAAGAATAGCCATGGTTGGCATAGTCATAACGTACACTGAGACAAGCCATCAGCAGATATGTTCAACCATTCGAGAATTTTTATCAACTGAAATGCAATAGCACACAATGAAACTCCGCGAGAGGAATGAAGTTGTGCGAAATTGCACACAAATCGAGAGCTCAGTATTGGATGGGATAGTAAAAAGGATATTCTTTTACCTGCTTGGTCCTGAAGAAACACCACTGATGACCTGGAACAATGGCTGCCAACGGACTATCAAAGAAATAGCCCAGTTTCTCTCTAAGGAAGATTTGAGAAGCATTAAGTCGGAATGTGGAGGCTTGAAAACGTTGCTTAAAAACAAACATGAAGTTTTTGAATTTATTGCAGGAGATGTTATACAAATTGGCGACCGCAACCTAGAGAGATATGCAATAATGGAAAACAAATAACAACGAAGAAACGAATTTGCTTCTTTTTAACTCATCATCCCAACGGGTGTCCTCTAACTGACGATGATTGTATTTTTAAACACACAAATCTTGTATCATAAACACACAAGTTTTATTTTAATTGTTTGTATATAGAAATCGTTACATTTTAATAAAGAAAGTCCACGCGCAGTTTTAAAGATATTTAAACCAAAAAAAAAACAAATGTCAACAAGAGGAGAATGTCACTGTGACATTTGACAGCCAGCAATTTCAGCCATATTCCACTAAACTGGAATGTCGTTTTGGGGCCCATGTTACACTGTGTGGGCTGTGAGGTTGTGACGTCACAAGAGATCAACGATCTGATTGTTGATAATTATAAAGAAATTCTTCCAAATTAAAGTTGAATTAGAAACAATAATATATATATGTAGTTTTAATTTCTTAATCAAATAATACTAAATATATTTCTCTTTGCATGTGAGATTTACTACACACGCAGATTTTAGAACGGTGACCACATAGAAGTTGAATTAAGAGAAGAAGCAGCATACACACAAGGTCGTTTACTTTGTTCATTGGCGGGGGAGAATGTTGAATCCTGCCACAGAATAAGGACACTGTATTCATTCAATCATTTATTAAACGAAGAAGTAAAATGTCATATTTAAAGGTTATATGAAGGACAACTAATAAATGGCACTGGAAGTTTTTATACAGAAAGTACGGATGTGTTTTGTTTTGAGAGATTTTAATTATAGTTATTTTGAAAGGTTTTTTTTTGTTGAGATTGGAAAATATTAAAAGTGAATTGTTTCGAGCAAAACAATGTCTGGTTGTGAATCTGCAGCAATGATCTCCTGGAATTCGTAGATTACTTCCGTATAGGATTTCAGCAGGAGAGGCTTGTAGATCTTCTTTTAGACTAGTTTTTAATCCGAGCATGACTGTAGACAGGATCTCGATCCATGGTTTCGGTGAGCACATAAGCGCAGCTTTGAGAGTGCGATGAAACCGCTCAACCAGGCTGTTAGATTGTGGATGATATGCTGTTGTTCGACATCTCTCAGCTCCAATGAAGATTGCGAAGGCTCGGAATATTTGAGACTCAAATTGACTACCTTGGTCAGTTGTGATAGTGGCTGGAGTACCGTAGTGACTGATCCAGTGATCAAACAGGGCTGTAATGACGGTGTCAGCGGTCATGTCCTTGAGAGGCACAGCTACAGGCCATCTTGAGAACCTGTCTATTATTGTTAAACAATAGTTGTAGTCATTAATCTTTGGTAAAACGATTAAGTCTATGTGAATGTGACTAAATCTAGTATTAGGTACAGCAATACGATTAGGTACAAGTCTGGTGTGTCGTTGTATTTTTGATCTTTGGCAGTTAAGCTTATCTTGAACCGGTGGGTCGTCCATGATGTCGGTAATTGTTTCTGTTGTTGGACCATCTAAAGCGCGTAGGACTGCAAAGTATTTTGCGTTGTCATCCTCGTTTTTGAGGGCTGCGAAATCTGTTTCAACTCGTCTGAACCAGAGATCAAGTTTCTTGGAATCATATTGAGGTAGCTTGGGCTGTCGTGCTTCACGCAGTAGAGCTTCGAGCCGATTCTCCATGGTTCCTTCTTCTTTCACTTGTATCTTGGCGTTCGCTTTTGATTGAGAGCGGGTTATCACCTTTTGTTGTTCTTGAGTGAAGGTACTTGTTGCTTTTTCGTCAGAGTTTGGCATTGAACGTCAAGGTTAGGTTTCGAATGACGATGCCAGGCACGTAGTGTGTTATCAAAATCGTAATCCAATGTGATCACGTCGGGGTCACCAATTTGTGGGTTCCTAATATGACAGAACACACAACACGAGAAATCAGAAATTAACACACTAATTATTTATTGGTAAAGTAGAATGTACAATGATAATTAAAAATGAAGTAAGTTAAGAACGTGCCACAGCTATGGCGGGTCATTCAGATTTCTTCTCAACCGCCGAATGATCTCATCCAGCCGCTTAATTGACCAACTTGTCTTTGGCCTGGAGTTTCCTCTATTCGACACTTGGCGTACCATTGTGTGACCAGAGTCGCCACAGCTACTCCCCCCTGAGAAGCTTTCCCCAGGACGTTTGAAAGTAACTCGCCGACGGCGGCTGTAAGTGCGTAACGGTGGAGCCATGGATGATGTCCACTGATGTGATTGAAGTTGAACAGGTGACCTTGGAGGAGACGGACTGTCTGATGGACTGGGCCTGTGAACAGATGAATCGTTTGTTACGGGCGGTAATTCGGGTTGAGGAATTTGAGGTGGTGTCTGTGAATTTTCAGGATGAGGAGTAGGTTCAAAGGTAGAAGGTTCAGGCTGTGATGTTTGAGGGTTTTCAGGTTGAGGAGCAGGTTGAGAGGTGGAAGGTTCAGGGTGTGGTGTTTGAGGTTGTGAATGAACTGTGTTGCTGGGCTGATCTTGTTTGTTGGTGTAGCACGGCTTGAGTCTGTCCACGGAAATGTTCTGCCTTCGGCCATTGACGTCAATTGTAAAGAGTCGATTTGTTAGGCGTTCGATGACCTTGAATGGTCCTTCATAGGGTGGTTCAAGTGGTGCTCTGACTCGATCACATCGAACAAAAACGTGTGAACAGATGTACAAATCTTTTAGAATAAAAACTCTTGACTTGACGTGGTGGGCCGTTGGAGTTGGTCGTAGGCCGCGTGCAAATTCTCTATGTTTCTCTATAAATGTCTGTTGAATCCTGCCACAGAATAAGGGGACTGTATTCATTCAATCATTTATTTAACGAAGAAGTAAAATGTCATATTTAAAGGTTATACGAAGGACAACTAATAAATGGCACTAGAAGTTTTTATACAGAAAGTACGGATGTGTTTTATTTTGAGAGATTTTTATTATAGTTATTTTGAAAGGTTTTTTTTTGTTGAGATTGGAAAATATTAAAAGTGAATTGTTTAGAGCAAAACAATTCTCGAGTCATTTCGAAGTTGAATCAGCATTTATCAAGTGAAAATTAACATAAATAAGAACACAGTGTGTGCCGACATTTTGTCGTCTTGTTCAGTTTATTTTGAAACTTTCAAACATTATTTTGAGACTTAAACAAAGTGTAATAAATTATACATCACAATTCAATTAATAAAAACAGTTTGATTTAAAATTAATAACAAAACTTAAATAAATAAGAAGTGGAATAAATATTTGGTAAAATCAACCACCAACAAAACCCATTGAGGAGCGCCAGCTGGTACACTGAAAGAAAAGGAAAATCACAGTGAGTACATTTACTTACTAAATATATATTTTATTTTAAAATTCATAAGTAAAATAATATTAACAAAATGAGTGCCGGAAAGGTTTTTAAAAATACATGCAAGCAGATTTTGAAGGATTTCGAGAATTTTAAAAAGACTGTGAATCCAGATCGTCGGACGAAAAATTACGTTTCAACACGTCTTGATTTACTCGAAAGCAATTTGTCGAACTTTGAAAAGCTTTACGTTGACATTCTTTGCGATGAAGGGTTGAAAAAAGATATTCTTTTAACTTTCGAAGAGTCGTACAACGAAACAAAGGAGATTTACACTCAATATAAATCTCAACTTTTAGATGAGTTGGACAAGTTTTCGTCGATCACGCAAATAAAAGAAAAACCAGCTGCTAATGAGAAAACGTCCTTGCCACAAAACACATTGGAACAGCAGAGGCAACACGATGTCCGACTTCCGAAAACTCAGCCACCAATTTTCACTGGTGATTATCAGAATTGGCGTCCATTCCACGACCAATTTGTTTCACTAGTGCACAACAATAAAACACTTTCCAACATAGAAAAATTACATTATTTAAAATCATGTTGTAAGGAAAGTGCAGGCACTTTGCGATAATGCCTGGGAGCTCTTAAAATCTCGTTACGACTTTAAGCGTATTTTAGTCAACAATGAGCTTAAGTTGTTTTACGAGTTGCCTGTAGTTAGTGAAGAAAGTGCCAAAGGAATTCGTGAATTGTTGGACAAATCAACAAAAATCTTACACGCCTTGAAGAATTTAGACTTGCCAGTCCAGCATTGGGATGCAATTTTAATTTTTCTTCTGCTGAAAAAGCTTCCATCAACAATTCAATCATTGTGGGAAAATCACCTTGGGACAAAAAAGGAAATTCCCACTTTCAAAGATTTTTCCGAGTTTTTGGAAACAAAGTTCCGAACATTGGAGATTGTTGATCAGCAGCAAAAGGTTAACCCACAAACATCGACACATAAAAGGCAGCAGAGGAATGTTTTTCTTGTAAACAACGAACCAACAGAAAACTTTATATGCAAAGTATGCCATAGAGGTAAACACTCTTTGCGAACATGTAGCAAATTTTTAAAAATGGATGTCCAAGCAAGGCAGCGCGTAGTGAAACAGTTTGGAAATTGTTTCAATTGTTTAGCGTACAGTCATCGCACAAATAGCTGCCCAAGTAATAAAGTATGTCATTTTTGCCAAAGACCACACAACTCATTACTTCATTATGGTAATAATTACATAAAAAATGGTTACAATTCACAAACACAATCATTTTCTCATTCGAACCCATTGCAACACAACACTAACACACAATCATTCTCTCACTCTAACCAATTTCCATCCAATTAAAATAACGCTAACCCATTCTCTCGCAATCAAACATTATCGCACTCACGCACTCATACACACTCAAAATTTAACCATAATTCATTTACTCAACCCATTCAAAATTCACAAAATCAATTCCAATCTCAAACACACCATATATCAACACAAGTAAATCCAAACGCACCATCTTTCCGCCCTTCTGAAGAACAACCATTGAACTCTTCGGCTAATTGTTTCCACACGAATCACCACACTAATGCACAAATTTTATTACCGACAGCGATAGTCAAAGTCAAATCAGCTAATGGTGGATTTATCAACATGCGAGCTCTGGTCGATCCTGGATCACAGGCAACCTTCATCACAGAGTCAGCTGCACAAATTTTAAATTTGAAGAAACATCGCACATTCTTTGATGTTTCAGGTTTAGGACAAGTTAAAAGTGGTTCTTGTCAAAACTATGTAGATCTGAATTTAGGCTCCAGATATTCGGACTTTGAAATTGCAACGCGGGGCTTCATTTTCAAAACACTTACGGGATTGTTGCCAAGTAGAGAAGTATTTCCAACTCAATGGAAACACATACATGGTTTGAAATTGGCAGACTCAACGTTTTATCGGCCCGCTTGCATCGACTTGTTGTTGGGAAACGATGTATTCTGCGAGGTGGTTTTAAAGCGTAACAATATAGACACATGTCAGGGCTATATTGTTACGCTCAAGTTCCTTTCCAAAAACAATGGAAACAGTGTTGAAGCAGTCGGAGTGTTAGATTTCTTGAATAGCCAGTATACTTGCACCTTTCAATCTTCTGTGTACGATGATTTTCGAGTAGCCTTTGAATGTGGGAAACTTGCGGTTAAGGCACTTACAAATCGTAGACAAGAAGCCGAGGCTAGTCGCTTGGTAGACTTTGTCCTTGAACCTAAACTTTTGAAATGGTCCAACTCAGAGGAAAGGAAAGAAAATGCTTTCGATTCATTGCACCTAGTGGATTTGGAGAAATACCTTGAGCTCTATAAGCTATTGAAAACAAGGTATTCTAAAGATCTCATCGATATCTGGGAGGAATCTACAGATCCTCTTAAATTTGTCCACGAAGACTTAGCCATAGCAGCGTACCTAATATGCTTGTGGAAGGAACAACATTGTGAGCCAGTGGCATTTGCCGATCTGGGCTGTGGCAATGGTCTCCTCGTCTACATTCTCAATCGAGAGGGTTACAAAGGCTATGGTTATGATGTGAGAAGCCGCCGTATATGGAGTCTTTTTCCAAAAACAACGCTTCTTTTTGAAGAAACCATTATACCGGATCGCTTTCAACTACCACCAGATACTGATTGGGTAATTGGAAATCATTCGGATGAATTATCACCATGGATTCCTGTTTTAGCCGCCCTGCCAAATTATAAAGTCAAATATTTCTTTCTCCCGTGTTGTCCCTTTGAATTTTCCGGAATGAAATTCCAACGTAGAAACTCCAAACTCAGTGCTTACAATGATTTCTTAAATTACGTAGAAGATATTTCAAAGAAATGTGGCTTTGTCACACTCCGAGATCGTTTGAAGATTCCTAGCACTAAAAGAATAGCCATATCACCAGATACTGATTGGGTAATTGGAAATCATTCGGATGAATTATCACCATGGATTCCTGTTTTAGCCGCCCTGCCAAATTATAAAGTCAAATATTTCTTTCTCCCGTGTTGTCCCTTTGAATTTTCCGGAATGAAATTCCAACGTAGAAACTCCAAACTCAGTGCTTACAATGATTTCTTAAATTACGTAGAAGATATTTCAAAGAAATGTGGCTTTGTCACACTCCGAGATCGTTTGAAGATTCCTAGCACTAAAAGAATAGCCATGGTTGGCATAGTCATAACGTACACTGAGACAAGCCATCAGCAGATATGTTCAACCATTCGAGAATTTTTATCAACTGAAATGCAATAGCACACAATGAAACTCCGCGAGAGGAATGAAGTTGTGCGAAATTGCACACAAATCGAGAGCTCAGTATTGGATGGGATAGTAAAAAGGATATTCTTTTACCTGCTTGGTCCTGAAGAAACACCACTGATGACCTGGAACAATGGCTGCCAACGGACTATCAAAGAAATAGCCCAGTTTCTCTCTAAGGAAGATTTGAGAAGCATTAAGTCGGAATGTGGAGGCTTGAAAACGTTGCTTAAAAACAAACATGAAGTTTTTGAATTTATTGCAGGAGATGTTATACAAATTTGGCGACCGCAACCTAGAGAGATATGCAATAATGGAAAACAAATAACAACGAAGAAACGAATTTGCTTCTTTTTAACTCATCATCCCAACGGGTGTCCTCTAACTGACGATGATTGTATTTTTAAACACACAAATCTTGTATCATAAACACACAAGTTTTATTTTAATTGTTTGTATATAGAAATCGTTACATTTTAATAAAGAAAGTCCACGCGCAGTTTTAAAGATATTTAAACCAAAAAAAAAACAAATGTCAACAAGAGGAGAATGTCACTGTGACATTTGACAGCCAGCAATTTCAGCCATATTCCACTAAACTGGAATGTCGTTTTGGGGCCCATGTTACACTGTGTGGGCTGTGAGGTTGTGACGTCACAAGAGATCAACGATCTGATTGTTGATAATTATAAAGAAATTCTTCCAAATTAAAGTTGAATTAGAAACAATAATATATATATGTAGTTTTAATTTCTTAATCAAATAATACTAAATATATTTCTCTTTGCATGTGAGATTTACTACACACGCAGATTTTAGAACGGTGACCACATAGAAGTTGAATTAAGAGAAGAAGCAGCATACACACAAGGTCGTTTACTTTGTTCATTGGCGGGGGAGAATGTTGAATCCTGCCACAGAATAAGGACACTGTATTCATTCAATCATTTATTAAACGAAGAAGTAAAATGTCATATTTAAAGGTTATATGAAGGACAACTAATAAATGGCACTGGAAGTTTTTATACAGAAAGTACGGATGTGTTTTGTTTTGAGAGATTTTAATTTGAGATCGCCAAGAATGCTGCTAAGTGCTTGGGTTTTCTGTATCGGTGTAAGAAGTTTTTTTCCCCTTCTGATCTGGCTACAATTTATAAAGCGTTTATACGCCCAAAGCTTGAGTATAACTCACACCTCTGGGCAGGTGCTTCCCAAGCATCTCTACACCTGCTCGATAGAATACAAAACAGAGCGGTAAGATTGATAGGAAATAGAACTGTTTCGGAAACGATTGCACCCCTCGAACATCGACGCAATGTTTCATGTCTTTCCTTGTTTTATCGTTTCTTTTATAAAAAATGTTCACTCGAGGTAGCCAGCTGCATTCCTCCCCTTAAAAATTTCACCCGTAATACTCGCCTTGCAAGGAATGCTCATCAGTTCACCCTTGAGCCCAATTTCGGACGTACCGTTAAATATAGAGATTCTTTTTTTAGTCGAACAACACGAATTTGGAATGGCTTACCCAGCGAGGTTTTTCCTTGCCATTATAATCTAGAAGCATTCAAGACCAATGTTAATCGACACTTTCTGTCCCTCCTTTCCTAAAATTCCTATGCTCGCGCAGTGTGTTAACATTAAAGGGAAACATTAATCCCTGTGCGCGTGCAACGTAAAAAAAAAAAAAAAAAAAAAAAAAAAAAAATTATAGTTATTTTGAAAGGTTTTTTTTTGTTGAGATTGGAAAATATTAAAAGTGAATTGTTTCGAGCAAAACAATGTCTGGTTGTGAATCTGCAGCAATGATCTCCTGGAATTCGTAGATTACTTCCGTATAGGATTTCAGCAGGAGAGGCTTGTAGATCTTCTTTTAGACTAGTTTTTAATCCGAGCATGACTGTAGACAGGATCTCGATCCATGGTTTCGGTGAGCACATAAGCGCAGCTTTGAGAGTGCGATGAAACCGCTCAACCAGGCCGTTAGATTGTGGATGATATGCTGTTGTTCGACATCTCTCAGCTCCAATGAAGATTGCGAAGGCTCGGAATATTTGAGACTCAAATTGACTACCTTGGTCAGTTGTGATAGTGGCTGGAGTACCGTAGTGACTGATCCAGTGATCAAACAGGGCTGTAATGACGGTGTCAGCGGTCATGTCCTTGAGAGGCACAGCTACAGGCCATCTTGAGAACCTGTCTATTATTGTTAAACAATAGTTGTAGTCATTAATCTTTGGTAAAACGATTAAGTCTATGTGAATGTGACTAAATCTAGTATTAGGTACAGCAATACGATTAGGTACAAGTCTGGTGTGTCGTTGTATTTTTGATCTTTGGCAGTTAAGCTTATCTTGAACCGGTGGGTCGTCCATGATGTCGGTAATTGTTTCTGTTGTTGGACCATCTAAAGCGCGTAGGACTGCAAAGTATTTTGCGTTGTCATCCTCGTTTTTGAGGGCTGCGAAATCTGTTTCAACTCGTCTGAACCAGAGATCAAGTTTCTTGGAATCATATTGAGGTAGCTTGGGCTGTCGTGCTTCACGCAGTAGAGCTTCGAGCCGATTCTCCATGGTTCCTTCTTCTTTCACTTGTATCTTGGCGTTCGCTTTTGATTGAGAGCGGGTTATCACCTTTTGTTGTTCTTGAGTGAAGGTACTTGTTGCTTTTTCGTCAGAGTTTGGCATTGAACGTCAAGGTTAGGTTTCGAATGACGATGCCAGGCACGTAGTGTGTTATCAAAATCGTAATCCAATGTGATCACGTCGGGGTCACCAATTTGTGGGTTCCTAATATGACAGAACACACAACACGAGAAATCAGAAATTAACACACTAATTATTTATTGGTAAAGTAGAATGTACAATGATAATTAAAAATGAAGTAAGTTAAGAACGTGCCACAGCTATGGCGGGTCATTCAGATTTCTTCTCAACCGCCGAATGATCTCATCCAGCCGCTTAATTGACCAACTTGTCTTTGGCCTGGAGTTTCCTCTATTCGACACTTGGCGTACCATTGTGTGACCAGAGTCGCCACAGCTACTCCCCCCTGAGAAGCTTTCCCCAGGACGTTTGAAAGTAACTCGCCGACGGCGGCTGTAAGTGCGTAACGGTGGAGCCATGGATGATGTCCACTGATGTGATTGAAGTTGAACAGGTGACCTTGGAGGAGACGGACTGTCTGATGGACTGGGCCTGTGAACAGATGAATCGTTTGTTACGGGCGGTAATTCGGGTTGAGGAATTTGAGGTGGTGTCTGTGAATTTTCAGGTTGAGGAGTAGGTTCAAAGGTAGAAGGTTCAGGCTGTGATGTTTGAGGGTTTTCAGGTTGAGCAGCAGGTTGAGAGGTGGAAGGTTCAGGGTGTGGTGTTTGAGGTTGTGAATGAACTGTGTTGCTGGGCTGATCTTGTTTGTTGGTGTAGCACGGCTTGAGTCTGTCCACGGAAATGTTCTGCCTTCGGCCATTGACGTCAATTGTAAAGAGTCGATTTGTTAGGCGTTCGATGACCTTGAATGGTCCTTCATAGGGTGGTTCAAGTGGTGCTCTGACTCGATCACATCGAACAAAAACGTGTGAACAGATGTACAAATCTTTTAGAATAAAAACTCTTGACTTGACGTGGTGGGCCGTTGGAGTTGGTCGTAGGCCGCGTGCAAATTCTCTATGTTTCTCTATAAATGTCTGTTGAATCCTGCCACAGAATAAGGGGACTGTATTCATTCAATCATTTATTTAACGAAGAAGTAAAATGTCATATTTAAAGGTTATACGAAGGACAACTAATAAATGGCACTGGAAGTTTTTATACAGAAAGTACGGATGTGTTTTATTTTGAGAGATTTTTATTATAGTTATTTTGAAAGGTTTTTTTTTGTTGAGATTGGAAAATATTAAAAGTGAATTGTTTAGAGCAAAACAATTCTCGAGTCATTTCGAAGTTGAATCAGCATTTATCAAGTGAAAATTAACATAAATAAGAACACAGTGTGTGCCGACATTTTGTCGTCTTGTTCAGTTTATTTTGAAACTTTCAAACATTATTTTGAGACTTAAACAAAGTGTAATAAATTATACATCACAATTCAATTAATAAAAACAGTTTGATTTAAAATTAATAACAAAACTTAAATAAATAAGAAGTGGAATAAATATTTGGTAAAATCAACCACCAACAAAACCCATTGAGGAGCGCCAGCTGGTACACTGAAAGAAAAGGAAAATCACAGTGAGTACATTTACTTACTAAATATATATTTTATTTTAAAATTCATAAGTAAAATAATATTAACAAAATGAGTGCCGGAAAGGTTTTTAAAAATACATGCAAGCAGATTTTGAAGGATTTCGAGAATTTTAAAAAGACTGTGAATCCAGATCGTCGGACGAAAAATTACGTTTCAACACGTCTTGATTTACTCGAAAGCAATTTGTCGAACTTTGAAAAGCTTTACGTTGACATTCTTTGCGATGAAGGGTTGAAAAAAGATATTCTTTTAACTTTCGAAGAGTCGTACAACGAAACAAAGGAGATTTACATTCAATATAAATCTCAACTTTTAGATGAGTTGGACAAGTTTTCGTCGATCACGCAAATAAAAGAAAAACCAGCTGCTAATGAGGAAACGTCCTTGCCACAAAACACATTGGAACAGCAGAGGCAACACGATGTCCGACTTCCGAAAATTCAGCCACCAATTTTCACTGGTGATTATCAGAATTGGCGTCCATTCCACGACCAATTTGTTTCACTAGTGCACAACAATAAAACACTTTCCAACATAGAAAAATTACATTATTTAAAATCATGTTGTAAGGAAAGTGCAGGCACTTTGCTTGAACATATCAACGTAGACGAGGCAAGTTACGATAATGCCTGGGAGCTCTTAAAATCTCGTTACGACTTTAAGCGTATTTTAGTCAACAATGAGCTTAAGTTGTTTTACGAGTTGCCTGTAGTTAGTGAAGAAAGTGCCAAAGGAATTCGTGAATTGTTGGACAATTCAACAAAAATCTTACACGCCTTGAAGAATTTAGACTTGCCAGTCCAGCATTGGGATGCAATTTTAATTTTTCTTCTGCTGAAAAATCTTCCATCAACAATTCAATCATTGTGGGAAAATCACCTTGGGACAAAAAAGGAAATTCCCACTTTCAAAGATTTTTCCGAGTTTTTGGAAACAAAGTTCCGAACATTGGAGATTGTTGATCAGCAGCAAAAGGTTAACCCACAAACATCGACATATAAAAGGCAGCAGAGGAATGTTTTTCTTGTAAACAACGAACCAACAGAAAACTTTATATGCAAAGTATGCCATAGAGGTAAACACTCTTTGCGAACATGTAGCAAATTTTTAAAAATGGATGTCCAAGCAAGGCAGCGCGTAGTGAAACAGTTTGGAAATTGTTTCAATTGTTTAGCGTACAGTCATCGCACAAATAGCTGCCCAAGTAATAAAGTATGTCATTTTTGCCAAAGACCACACAACTCATTACTTCATTATGGTAATAATTACATAAAAAATGGTTACAATTCACAAACACAATCATTTTCTCATTCGAACCCATTGCAACACAACACTAACACACAATCATTCTCTCACTCTAACCAATTTCCATCCAATTAAAATAACGCTAACCCATTCTCTCGCAATCAAACATTATCGCACTCACGCACTCATACACACTCAAAATTTAACCATAATTCATTTACTCAACCCATTCAAAATTCACAAAATCAATTCCAATCTCAAACACACCATATATCAACACAAGTAAATCCAAACGCACCATCTTTCCGCCCTTCTGAAGAACAACCATTGAACTCTTCGGCTAATTGTTTCCACACGAATCACCACACTAATGCACAAATTTTATTACCGACAGCGATAGTCAAAGTCAAATCAGCTAATGGTGGATTTATCAACATGCGAGCTCTGGTCGATCCTGGATCACAGGCAACCTTCATCACAGAGTCAGCTGCACAAATTTTAAATTTGAAGAAACATCGCACATTCTTTGATGTTTCAGGTTTAGGACAAGTTAAAAGTGGTTCTTGTCAAAACTATGTAGATCTGAATTTAGGCTCCAGATATTCGGACTTTGAAATTGCAACGCGGGGCTTCATTTTCAAAACACTTACGGGATTGTTGCCAAGTAGAGAAGTATTTCCAACTCAATGGAAACACATACATGGTTTGAAATTGGCAGACCCAACGTTTTATCGGCCCGCTTGCATCGACTTGTTGTTGGGAAACGATGTATTTTGCGAGGTGGTTTTAAAGCGTAACAATATAGACACATGTCAGGGCTCTATTGTTACGCTCAAGTTCCTTTCCAAAAACAATGGAAACAGTGTTGAAGCAGTCGGAGTGTTAGATTTCTTGAATAGCCAGTATACTTGCACCTTTCAATCTTCTGTGTACGATGATTTTCGAGTAGCCTTTGAATGTGGGAAACTTGCGGTTAAGGCACTTACAAATCGTAGACAAGAAGCCGAGGCTAGTCGCTTGGTAGACTTTGTCCTTGAACCTAAACTTTTGAAATGGTCCAACTCAGAGGAAAGGAAAGAAAATGCTTTCGATTCATTGCACCTAGTGGATTTGGAGAAATACCTTGAGCTCTATAAGCTATTGAAAACAAGGTATTCTAAAGATCTCATCGATATCTGGGAGGAATCTACAGATCCTCTTAAATTTGTCCACGAAGACTTAGCCATAGCAGCGTACCTAATATGCTTGTGGAAGGAACAACATTGTGAGCCAGTGGCATTTGCCGATCTGGGCTGTGGCAATGGTCTCCTCGTCTACATTCTCAATCGAGAGGGTTACAAAGGCTATGGTTATGATGTGAGAAGCCGCCGTATATGGAGTCTTTTTCCAAAAACAACGCTTCTTTTTGAAGAAACCATTATACCGGATCGCTTTCAACTACCACCAGATACTGATTGGGTAATTGGAAATCATTCGGATAAATTATCACCATGGATTCCTGTTTTAGCCGCCCTGCCAAACTATAAAGTCAAATATTTCTTTCTCCCGTGTTGTCCCTTTGAATTTTCCGGAATGAAATTCCAACGTAGAAACTCCAAACTCAGTGCTTACAATGATTTCTTAAATTACGTAGAAGATATTTCAAAGAAATGTGGCTTTGTCACACTCCGAGATCGTTTGAAGATTCCTAGCACTAAAAGAATAGCCATGGTTGGCATAGTCATAACGTACACTGAGACAAGCCATCAGCAGATATGTTCAACCATTCGAGAATTTTTATCAACTGAAATGCAATAGCACACAATGAAACTCCGCGAGAGGAATGAAGTTGTGCGAAATTGCACACAAATCGAGAGCTCAGTATTGGATGGGATAGTAAAAAGGATATTCTTTTACCTGCTTGGTCCTGAAGAAACACCACTGATGACCTGGAACAATGGCTGCCAACGGACTATCAAAGAAATAGCCCAGTTTCTCTCTAAGGAAGATTTGAGAAGCATTAAGTCGGAATGTGGAGGCTTGAAAACGTTGCTTAAAAACAAACATGAAGTTTTTGAATTTATTGCAGGAGATGTTATACAAATTCGGCGACCGCAACCTAGAGAGATATGCAATAATGGAAAACAAATAACAACGAAGAAACGAATTTGCTTCTTTTTAACTCATCATCCCAACGGGTGTCCTCTAACTGACGATGATTGTATTTTTAAACACACAAATCTTGTATCATAAACACACAAGTTTTATTTTAATTGTTTGTATATAGAAATCGTTACATTTTAATAAAGAAAGTCCACGCGCAGTTTTAAAGATATTTAAACCAAAAAAAAAACAAATGTCAACAAGAGGAGAATGTCACTGTGACATTTGACAGCCAGCAATTTCAGCCATATTCCACTGAACTGGAATGTCGTTTTGGGGCCCATGTTACACTGTGTGGGCTGTGAGGTTGTGACGTCACAAGAGATCAACGATCTGATTGTTGATAATTATAAAGAAATTCTTCCAAATTAAAGTTGAATTAGAAACAATAATATATATATGTAGTTTTAATTTCTTAATCAAATAATACTAAATATATTTCTCTTTGCATGTGAGATTTACTACACACGCAGATTTTAGAACGGTGACCACATAGAAGTTGAATTAAGAGAAGAAGCAGCATACACACAAGGTCGTTTACTCTGTTCACTGGCGGGGGAGAATGTTGAATCCTGCCACAGAATAAGGGGAAGAAGTAAAATGTCATATTTAAAGGTTATATGAAGGACAACTAATAAATGGCACTGGAAGTTTTTATACAGAAAGTACGGATGTGTTTTGTTTTGAGAGATTTTAATTATAGTTATTTTGAAAGGTTTTTTTTTTGTTGAGATTGGAAAATATTAAAAGTGAATTGTTTCGAGCAAAACAATGTCTGCGGTTCTGGTTGTGAATCTGCAGCAATGATCTCTTGGAATTCGTAGATTACTTCCGTATAGGATTTCAGCAGGAGAGGCTTGTAGATCTTCTTTTAGACTAGTTTTTAATCCGAGCATGACTGTAGACAGGATCTTGATCCATGGTTTCGGTGAGCACATAAGCGCAGCTTTGAGAGTGCGATGAAACCGCTCAACCAGGCCGTTAGATTGTGGATGATATGCTGTTGTTCGACATCTCTCAGCTCCAATGAAGATTGCGAAGGCTCGGAATATTTGAGACTCAAATTGACTACCTTGGTCAGTTGTGATAGTGACTGGAGTACCGTAGTGACTGATCCAGTGATCAAACAGGGCTGTAATGACGGTGTCAGCGGTCATGTCCTTGAGAGGCACAGCTACAGGCCATCTTGAGAACCTGTCTATTATTGTTAAACAATAGTTGTAGTCATTAATCTTTGGTAAAACGATTAAGTCTATGTGAATGTGACTAAATCTAGTATTAGGTACAGCAATACGATTAGGTACAAGTCTGGTGTGTCGTTGTATTTTTGATCTTTGGCAGTTAAGCTTATCTTGAACCGGTGGGTCGTCCATGATGTCGGTAATTGTTTCTGTTGTTGGACCATCTAAAGCGCGTAGGACTGCAAAGTATTTTGCGTTGTCATCCTCGACTTTGAGGGCTGCGAAATCTGTTTCAACGCGTCTGAACCAGAGATCAATTTTCTTGGAATCATATTGAGGTAGCTTGGGCTGTCGTGCTTCACGCAGTAGAGCTTCGAGCCGATTCTCCATGGTTCCTTCTTCTTTCACTTGTATCTTGGCGTTCGCTTTTGATTGAGAGCGGGTTATCACCTTTTGTTGTTCTTGAGTGAAGGTACTTGTTGCTTTTTCGTCAGAGTTTGGCATTGAACGTCAAGGTTAGGTTTCGAATGACGATGCCAGGCACGTAGTGTGTTATCAAAATCGTAATCCAATGTGATCACGTCGGGGTCACCAATTTGTGGGTTCCTAATATGACAGAACACACAACACGAGAGTTCAAAAATTAACACACTAATTATTTATTGGTAAAGTAGAATGTACAATGATAATTAAAAATGAAGTAAGTTAAGAACGTGCCACAGCTATGGCGGGTCATTCAGATTTCATCTCAACCGCCGAATGATCTCATCCAGCCGCTTAATTGACCAACTTGTCTTTGGCCTGGAGTTTCTTCTATTCGACACTTGGCGTACCATTGTGTGACCAGAGTCGCCACAGCTACTCCCCCCTGAGAAGCTTTCCCCAGGACGTTTGAAAGTAACTCGCCGACAGCGGCTGTAAGTGCGTAACGGTGGAGCCATGGATGATGTCCACTGATGTGATTGAAGTTGAACAGGTGACCTTGGAGGAGACGGACTGTCTGATGGACTGGACCTGTGAACAGATGAATCGTTTGTTACGGGCGGTAATTCGGGTTGAGGAATTTGAGGTGGTGTCTGTGAATTTTCAGGTTGAGGAGTAGGTTCAAAGGTAGAAGGTTCAGGCTGTGATGTTTGAGGGTTTTCAGGTTGAGGAGCAGGTTGAGAGGTGGAAGGTTCAGGGTGTGGTGTTTGAGGTTGTGAATGAACTGTGTTGCTGGGCTGATCTTGTTTGTTGGTGTAGCACGGCTTGAGTCTGTCCACGGAAATGTTCTGCCTTCGGCCATTGACGTCAATTGTAAAGAGTCGATTTGTTAGGCGTTCGATGACCTTGAATGGTCCTTCATAGGGTGGTTCAAGTGGTGCTCTGACTCGATCACATCGAACAAAAACGTGTGAACAGATGTACAAATCTTTTAGAATAAAAACTCTTGACTTGACGTGGTGGGTCGTTGTAGTTGGTCGTAGGCCGCGTGCAAATTCTCTATGTTTCTCTATGAATGTCTGTTGAATCCTGCCACAGAATAAGGGGACTGTATTCATTCAATCATTTATTTAACGAAGAAGTAAAATGTCATATTTAAAGGTTATATGAAGGACAACTAATAAATGGCACTGGAAGTTTTTATACAGAAAGTACGGATGTGTTTTATTTTGAGAGATTTTTATTATAGTTATTTTGAAAGGTTTTTTTTTGTTGAGATTGGAAAATATTAAAAGTGAATTGTTTAGAGCAAAACAATTCTCAAGTCATTTCGAAGTTGAATCAGCATTTATCAAGTGAAAATTAACATAAATAAGAACACAGTGTGTGCCGACATTTTGTCGTCTTGTTCAATTTATTTTGAAACTTTCAAACATTATTTTGAGACTTAAACAAAGTGTAATAAATTATACATCACAATTCAATTAATAAAATAATAAAAACAGTTTGATTTAAAATTAATAACAAAACTTAAATAAATAAGAAGTGGAATAAATATTTGGTAAAATCAACCACCAACAAAACCCATTGAGGAGCGCCAGCTGGTACACTGAAAGAAAAGAAAAATCACAGTGAGTACATTTACTTACTAAATATATATTTTATTTTAAAATTCATAAGTAAAATAATATTAACAAAATGAGTGCCGGAAAGGTTTTTAAAAATACATGCAAGCAGATTTTGAAGGATTTCGAGAATTTTAAAAAGACTGTGAATCCAGATCGTCGGACGAAAAATTACGTTTCAACACGTCTTGATTTACTCGAAAGCAATTTGTCGAACTTTGAAAAGCTTTACGTTGACATTCTTTGCGATGAAGGGTTGAAAAAAGATATTCTTTTAACTTTCGAAGAGTCGTACAACGAAACAAAGGAGATTTACATTCAATATAAATCTCAACTTTTAGATGAGTTGGACAAGTTTTCGTCGATCACGCAAATAAAAGAAAAACCAGCTGCTAATGAGAAAACGTCCTTGCCACAAAACACATTGGAACAGCAGAGGCAACACGATGTCCGACTTCCGAAAACTCAGCCACCAATTTTCACTGGTGATTATCAGAATTGGCGTCCATTCCACGACCAATTTGTTTCACTAGTGCACAACAATAAAACACTTTCCAACATAGAAAAATTACATTATTTAAAATCATGTTGTAAGGAAAGTGCAGGCACTTTGCTTGAACATATCAACGTAGACGAGGCAAGTTACGATAATGCCTGGGAGCTCTTAAAATCTCGTTACGACTTTAAGCGTATTTTAGTCAACAATGAGCTTAAGTTGTTTTACGAGTTGCCTGTAGTTCGTGAAGAAAGTGCCAAAGGAATTCGTGAATTGTTGGACAATTCAACAAAAATCTTACACGCCTTGAAGAATTTAGACTTGCCAGTCCAGCATTGGGATGCAATTTTAATTTTTCTTCTGCTGAAAAAGCTTCCATCAACAATTCAATCATTGTGGGAAAATCACCTTGGGACAAAAAAGGAAACTCCCACTTTCAAAGATTTTTCCGAGTTTTTGGAAACAAAGTTCCGAACATTGGAGATTGTTGATCAGCAGCAAAAGGTTAACCCACAAACATCGACACATAAAAGGCAGCAGAGGAATGTTTTTCTTGTAAACAACGAACCAACAGAAAACTTTATATGCAAAGTATGCCATAGAGGTAAACACTCTTTGCGAATATGTAGCAAATTTTTAAAAATGGATGTCCAAGCAAGGCAGCGCGTAGTGAAACAGTTTGGAAATTGTTTCAATTGTTTAGCGTACAGTCATCGCACAAATAGCTGCCCAAGTAATAAAGTATGTCATTTTTGCCAAAGACCACACAACTCATTACTTCATTATGGTAATAATTACATAAAAAATGGTTACAATTCACAAACACTCATACACACTCAAATATTAACCATAATTCATTTACTCAACCCATTCAAAATTCACAAAATCAATTCCAATCTCAAACACACCATATATCAACACAAGTAAATCCAAACGCACCATCTTTCCGCCCTTCTGAAGAACAACCATTGAACTCTTCGGCTAATTGTTTCCACACGAATCACCACACTAATGCACAAATTTTATTACCGACAGCGATAGTCAAAGTCAAATCAGCTAATGGTGGATTTATCAACATGCGAGCTCTGGTCGATCCTGGATCACAGGCAACCTTCATCACAGAGTCAGCTGCACAAATTTTAAATTTGAAGAAACATCGCACATTCTTTGATGTTTCAGGTTTAGGACAAGTTAAAAGTGGTTCTTGTCAAAACTATGTAGATCTGAATTTAGGCTCCAGATATTCGGACTTTGAAATTGCAACGCGGGGCTTCATTTTCAAAACACTTACGGGATTGTTGCCAAGTAGAGAAGTATTTCCAACTCAATGGAAACACATACATGGTTTGAAATTGGCAGACCCAACGTTTTATCGGCCCGCTTGCATCGACTTGTTGTTGGGAAACGATGTATTCTGCGAGGTGGTTTTAAAGCGTAACAATATAGACACATGTCAGGGCTATATTGTTACGCTCAAGTTCCTTTCCAAAAACAATGGAAACAGTGTTGAAGCAGTCGGAGTGTTAGATTTCTTGAATAGCCAGTATACTTGCACCTTTCAATCTTCTGTGTACGATGATTTTCGAGTAGCCTTTGAATGTGGGAAACTTGCGGTTAAGGCACTTACAAATCGTAGACAAGAAGCCGAGGCTAGTCGCTTGGTAGACTTTGTCCTTGAACCTAAACTTTTGAAATGGTCCAACTCAGAGGAAAGGAAAGAAAATGCTTTCGATTCATTGCACCTAGTGGATTTGGAGAAATACCTTGAGCTCTATAAGCTATTGAAAACAAGGTATTCTAAAGATCTCATCGATATCTGGGAGGAATCTACAGATCCTCTTAAATTTGTCCACGAAGATTTAGCCATAGCAGCGTACCTAATATGCTTGTGGAAGGAACAACATTGTGAGCCAGTGGCATTTGCCGATCTGGGCTGTGGCAATGGTCTCCTCGTCTACATTCTCAATCGAGAGGGTTACAAAGGCTATGGTTATGATGTGAGAAGCCGCCGTATATGGAGTCTTTTTCCAAAAACAACGCTTCTTTTTGAAGAAACCATTATACCGGATCGCTTTCAACTACCACCAGATACTGATTGGGTAATTGGAAATCATTCGGATGAATTATCACCATGGATTCCTGTTTTAGCCGCCCTGCCAAATTATAAAGTCAAATATTTCTTTCTCCCGTGTTGTCCCTTTGAATTTTCCGGAATGAAATTCCAACGTAGAAACTCCAAGCTCAGTGCTTACAATGATTTCTTAAATTACGTAGAAGATATTTCAAAGAAATGTGGCTTTGTCACACTCCGAGATCGTTTGAAGATTCCTAGCACTAAAAGAATAGCCATGGTTGGCATAGTCATAACGTACACTGAGACAAGCCATCAGCAGATATGTTCAACCATTCGAGAATTTTTATCAACTGAAATGCAATAGCACACAATGAAACTCCGCGAGAGGAATGAAGTTGTGCGAAATTGCACACAAATCGAGAGCTCAGTATTGGATGGGATAGTAAAAAGGATATTCTTTTACCTGCTTGGTCCTGAAGAAACACCACTGATGACCTGGAACAATGGCTGCCAACGGACTATCAAAGAAATAGCCCAGTTTCTCTCTAAGGAAGATTTGAGAAGCATTAAGTCGGAATGTGGAGGCTTGAAAAAGTTGCTTAAAAACAAACATGAAGTTTTTGAATTCATTGCAGGAGATGTTATACAAATTCGGCGACCGCATCCTAGAGAGATATGCAATAATGGAAAACAAATAACAACGAAGAAACGAATTTGCTTCTTTTTAACTCATCATCCCAACGGGTGTCCTCTAACTGACGATGATTGTATTTTTAAACACACAAATCTTGTATCATAAGCACACAAGTTTTATTTTAATTGTTTGTATATAGAAATCCTTACATTTTAATAAAGAAAGTCCACGCGCAGTTTTAAAGATATTTAAACCAAAAAAAAAACAAATGTCAACAAGAGGAGAATGTCACTGTGACATTTGACAGCCAGCAATTTCAGCCATATTCCACTGAACTGGAATGTCGTTTTGGGGCCCATGTTACACTGTGTGGGCTGTGAGGTTGTGACGTCACAAGAGATCAACGATCTGATTGTTGATAATTATAAAGAAATTCTTCCAAATTAAAGTTGAATTAGAAACAATAATATATATATGTAGTTTTAATTTCTTAATCAAATAATACTAAATATATTTCTCTTTGCATGTGAGATTTACTACACACGCAGATTTTAGAACGGTGACCACATAGAAGTTGAATTAAGAGAAGAAGCAGCATACACACAAGGTCGTTTACTTTGTTCACTGGCGGGGGAGAATGTTGAATCCTGCCACAGAATAAGGACATTGTATTCATTCAATCATTTATTTAACGAAGAAGTAAAATGTCATATTTAAAGGTTATATGAAGGACAACTAATAAATGGCACTGGAAGTTTTTATACAGAAAGTACGGATGTGTTTTGTTTTGAGAGATTTTAATTATAGTTATTTTGAAAGGTTTTTTTTTGTTGAGATTGGAAAATATTAAAAGTGAATTGTTTCGAGCAAAACAATGTCTGGTTGTGAATCTGCAGCAATGATCTCCTGGAATTCGTAGATTACTTCCGTTTAGGATTTCAGCAGGAGAGGCTTGTAGATCTTCTTTTAGACTAGTTTTTAATCCGAGCATGACTGAAGACAGGATCTCGATCCATGGTTTCGGTGAACACATAAGCGCAGCTTTGAGAGTGCGATGAAACCGCTCAACCAGGCCGTTAGATTGTGGATGATATGCTGTTGTTCGACATCTCTCAGCTCCAATGAAGATTGCGAAGGCTCGGAATATTTGAGACTCAAATTGACTACCTTGGTCAGTTGTGATAGTGGCTGGAGTACCGTAGTGTCTGATCCAGTGATCAAACAGGGCTGTAATGACGGTGTCAGCGGTCATGTCCTTGAGAGGCACAGCTACAGGCTATCTTGAGAGCCTGTCTATTATTGTTAAACAATAGTTGTAGTCATTAATCTTTGGTAAAACGATTAAGTCTATGTGAATGTGACTAAATCTAGTATTAGGTACAGCAATACGATTAGGTACAAGTCTGGTGTGTCGTTGTACTTTTGATCTTTGGCAGTTAAGCTTATCTTGAACCGGTGGGTCGTCCATGATGTCGGTAATTGTTTCTGTTGTTGGACCATCTAAAGCGCGTAGGACTGCAAAGTATTTTGCGTTGTCATCCTCGACTTTGAGGGCTGCGAAATCTGTTTCAACTCGTCTGAACCAGAGATCAAGTTTCTTGGAATCATATTGAGGTAGCTTGGGCTGTCGTGCTTCACGCAGTAGAGCTTCGAGCCGATTCTCCATGGTTCCTTTTTCTGTAACGGGGCAATAGGAGGAGATATGCGAGGATTAGGATAGGATGATGGAAAGGAATTGGGTTGGATAAAGTATAGGAAGGGTCATACTGGCACCGAAGCCATAGGAATGGGACCTGGAGCTAAGTAAGGTAGAATAGAGGAGTAGGAAGAGGGATAGGGAGAGGAAGGGGCAGAATGTCCGATGCAAAGGGGTCGTGGCATGCTGGCGACGCACGGCTTAGCTCGCCGGAAGGGGAGGGGATCTTGACCCCCCGCACCGAACCTCACCTCGTCACAAAAATAATATCATGCCTACTTCAAAATACTTCCCTCTATATGGTGCTGCTACTGCTCTCCTCAGATCTGCTGTTGTTGTAGCAGATGAGCCGACCCTCTCCGCTCCATGAATCTGGGTGGCCGATTTTATGCCAGATTCCCTTATGACCGCTCAACTGACGATGTCACCTTAGACCGTCCACATCAGCCCCCCTTTTCCCACCCCCTTAAACTTCGACCTTAAACCGTCATAATAAACAATCGTTTGGCGTGGTTCACATAATATTCATAAAATAATTTATTTTAAATTTTTCAAATCTTACTATAATAGAAATATAATGTCTTATGCTTTCATTATGGATATTATGTAGGTAGAATAAAAAAAAATAAAATATTTAAAAAAATCTATCTTAAATTTATTCGCTATTCTACAAAAAAAAACTTTTTATGACAGGAAATCAAAATTTGGTAAGAGAAAATAAGATGAGTAATGGTGTATACATTTAAACCAAGAAACATAGATACATTTGTTTACACAACCGACGATAGCATTATAAAAAAAAAAGTCCCAAAAAAAGTATCCCAAACAGGAATTAAGGCCTGAAGATAGCCAACTCCACCCTCACTTACCAACATGAATACAATACGGTATTCCTCTTTTTACCCTAACCCAGTAAAAAAAAAGAGCTCTTTTTAATTATAAAGGGGGGAATCTATGTATTTACAAAAAAAAGTACTTTGCAAAATTGGTTTGCTTTGGTAAGGGGAAAGCCGGAATCCCAGATGTTCCATTTACTTGGGTTGCTCTTTTAGAGAGATGCACAAATACCACAACGAACAATAAAGCAAATAATTAAAAGTTAAGTTAAGAATTTAACAATTGACTAAAAATTGAATTGTTTTAAACATAACCGACGCCAAATAAAAAAGATGAATCAATATCCGCCGGGAAATGGGTTGGTGTCTTCTCTTGAGAAGTCTTGGTGTATGTCTCTGAATCCGATTACGAATTTTCCCTTTCGATTGTTCCCCACGGAAAGGTGTCTTCGCTGAATTTATAATGTTTTATCTTATATGAAGGCGGGTTGCAGTTTTGACTATTTTAGTATGGCGTACTAATGGTGGGTAGCCCAGTTGTTGCCCACTACCAAACCAATTAGTGGAAAACACCACCCTCTTTTTTTTATGGTAGCAATTCAAAATTTTAAATAATAAAATCGGTTAGGTACCTACAGTTTGGCCTTTATACTTCGCTTTTCCGTTGGAATTTGTCCTTTTTTTTCGTTCGGATGTAGCGGAGTTGCGTTGTTTTCCGTTTTTCCCTCTTATTCAGCTCATTAAGTTGTTTTCCGGATTCCTTTTTGGAAACTGGTGCTGGTACCCAATCCAAAAAACTGCCAGTTAGGTACTTCCACCAAAAAAAAGGGGCTGGCGGTTCCGACTATCGGAAACCGCCCTGGATGTTTTGCCTAATATATTTTTTTAATTTATATAATGTTTCGACACTATGGAAAAACTCGGTTTTACCTTTGTAAACTGTGTAAGGAAGTTCCCCGCCTTCCTTATTCCTAATCCTTAATTCGTCTTCGCACGTTCGCCCTTTTCAACACTAACACCTTTTTTTTTTTATAAAATTTTCAATTAAATTACTTTCCATTACATTAAATTTACACTTACTAAAACTAAACTTACACTTGCTAACAAATTGGTGATAGACAAAAAACTAATTTTTTTTCTGGGCACACTGTTGCTAGTCCGTCGCTACTCTATCGGTCGGAGATTGTCTTGTGACTTCCCCGTTTTTTTAATTCCAAACCACCGCAAACACTATGTTCTCCAACCTGGGGTGAGTTTGACTCCCAAAAGCCGTACGCTCTACCGCTTTGTGGGAATTTCGACTTGGGGCTCTCCCCTTACACCGCAAAAATCTCTATGTAAACCTACACACGAGTATATGCGGTTAATTTCCTACCTACAACAAATTCCACCATTCCACCCAATTCCCCTAGCCACCACTCCGCTCTCCTTCTCGGCTCTCGCAGCGAATTGGAATTGTCAGAATCTTAAACTTGACAACTCACAAACGTCACTGAAGTTTGCATTTTTTTATTTAATCGTGTAATTTGTGAGTTGTTTGTTTCGCGAAACTGAATATCTTTTCCTCGAAATATAAGGTAAAAAAAACAAAAAATAATTATTTGCGACCCCCTTTTAGTGCCACTTTTGTGTTCTTTTTTTTTTTTGTCAACAAAAATGTCGCATTTGTACCTATAGCCATAGGTACAAATAAAAGTAGATATGTGTTCATTTTCAGTCTTAGTTGTTGTTATCGTGTTATTATTGTTATTATCATCGTTTCATGTTGCATGTTGAACCTGATAACTATTGATTTTACTTTTGGTAAACAAAAAAAAATTTCTTATTCTGATTTCGTTTTTAGATTGTTTTCCCAGACTACAGCCACACATATGCAAAGTGTGCATCAAGGAGGATTTCACCGAGTCGAACAGATGCCGGTAATTTATGATTTTATTTTCTTATTTTTGATACAAATTATAATATTTTTTTTTTTTGTTCCTTACAGGTAGCCGTAACAAACCTCCGGATCTGGCGGAATTATATTCCGGACAAAGACGGTGGACAACAAGGCGAACTGGGACGGTGGGGAAGAACCCACAAAATCAAAGCCGGGCAACTACATTTGGTCACAAATAGGTAAGATTGTTTTCCCATACTTCTGCTTACATAAACCTAACAACTATTCCTTGCTTATCACAGGTGAGCTGGGGCTATCTACTTTTCCTTCCAGACGTCGAGGCATTATTTTCATCATGGAAAATTCGTTCGAGCCTTTCCGGATTCCTGTGAGTGTTTTGGTTTTCAAATTTTTTTCGTATTTGTTTATTCGTAGTTTTACGATTTATTTGACACTTAATTCTTTTGGTTTTTTTAAACAAAAAAAAAATACACAAAACACATATACTACCGTAGTTACAAGAACATAAAAGTATGTTTAGATTTAAAGCACGTCGTATTGTACCTTATGGACCTAGGTAGGTGGCATCTTTTGCCTTTTGTACATTGGAAGTATGCAGGAATTACTGAATGGAAGTGAGATACGGTAGTTTTGAGTAGCCTCGCGATGAACGCTTCGTACCGAATCTAGTACCTAACCTGCTCGAATTTATAGACCTGCGATTCAGTATACATAGATAAAATAATAATTGAATAAAATGACTTGAAGGTGACAATTGAAAATAAAAAATATAAACTACGGCTTAGTAACAAATAAATACAAATAAATAATCAGCACAAAGGTGAACGGGTAATACAATAAATTAATAAATAACATACATCTATAAAATTTGAACAATTCGTGAACTAAAAATAAATAAATAAGTAATCTATAAGTAAAATAATTACAATAAAAAAAAACAATGAAATAAAATTACACAAAAATTGATAAAATTGGAAAACATCAACATAAGTATAAACTAAAATTAATCTAAAATAAATAATAAAAAAAAATCGTAACAACAATAAGAATTAACAATAAAACTAACAATAAATAAATAAACTAAATAAATAACACATAAATCACAGAAGTAAACCTTAAATGCTAAACTAAATTATAAATAAATAAATAAACTATGTTAAACAAATACTAAAATATAAATAAATAAGTACATAAACCATATTAAACAAACACTAATAAATAAATAAATAAACTATGTTAAATAAAAAATAATAAATAAATAAACTATATTGAATAAATACTCATAAATAAATAAATAAATAATGACTAGGTATGTAAATACTAATAAATAAATAAATAAATAAACTATGTTAAATAAATATTAATAAATAAATAAACTATATTAAATAAATATTCATAAATAAATAAATAAATAATGACTAGGTATGTAAATACTAATAAATAAATAAATAAATAAACTATGTTAAATAAATATTAATAAATAAATAAACTATATTAAATAAATATTAACAAATAAATAAATACATAATGACTAGATAGGTAAATACTAATAAATAAATAAATAAATACTTAACTTATGATACTCTATAATATGGCACAGTAGAATCACTTCGGCATTATCCTTTCACAAAAAAATGTTTTTATACCATGGTAGGGCGATAAAGCGACTTTTAAACTAGAAAAGACATGAAATATGTTTATATCACAGGTGGCGGTACGGTCAGGGCTTAATGTCTTTGGCGTGATATACCCCAATTGCCTTGCCTTTCAAATCTTCGAGTTCGTAGCTATTTTTCCCTACGGCCTTAGCAACTCGACATTTAACAAATTTTGGGCACAATTTCGCCGCTAAGTATTTCGAAGAGTCGCTGAGGACGAAGTTGCATCTGTACACCTCCTGTCCAGGGACGTATTTTACAATCCGAGTCCGCAGATTATAGACCCTGTCACTTTTCTCTTTTGCCTTGAGGATACTATCTTTGATTTTATCGCGGATACATTGCAATCTTTGCTGTCTGGGAAGAGTCAAAAACTCGCCGTCGTCAACTTTGCTCAGTTTCTGAGTCAGTTCGTAACCACTACCATGAGTGATCATATTCATTCCGAATAAGGCATAATATGGTGAAACCCCGGTAGCGGAATGAACAGAGCTTCTCAAAGCACATGCTATGTCGCTAAGGCTAATATCCCAGTTGCGCTGGTCATCTTTTAAATAAGAGCGCACTGCAGCTAACAGTGTCTTGTTCATCCTTTCCGACGCGTTCGATTGTGGAGAATATAAAGCGGTTCGAAAATGTCGAATACCGTACTTTCGAAGAAGGTTCTGAAAATCTTTGGCTAAGAACTGTTTCCCATTATCTGAGTGTATCAGCTGAGGCACTCCGAAAGCATTAAAAATTTCGTTCCGTAGAAATTTAACGATACTATTAGTATCCGCTGACCGTAAAGGTTCTAAAAACATGTATTTAGTTAGATGGTCTAACACCACAAAGACATAGACATTACCGGACTTAGTTCTAGGGTATGGACCTAAAAAGTCTACATATAGTTTTTGAAACGGACGATCTACACTAAAGGTACTTGTGACAGGAGGTCTCAAAATTTGGTTCGAAGGTTTACATTGCTTGCACGTTGCACATTTTGACACAAATTCTCTTATTTGAACAGTCATGTTCGGCCAGTAGAAAAACTGCCGCACTCGGCAAAGCGTTTTTGCCACCCCTCCATGAGCCGCTTGTGGGGGATCATGAGCCCTTTCAATAATGCCCTCTGTTAACCCAGAAGGTACCCAAAGTCGCCAATTGTGTTCATACATGGGCTCCTCCACACTGGACGTGAACGACCGTTTATAGACGAATTCGTCTTCTACCTTTAAGTCGGGCAATTCATCTCGGTGGGATCGGATAGTTTCTTTCAGGTCTTTATACTCTTCGGATTGAAACTCTTCGGAGGATAAATCTATCAGTGGAGCGATGTCGGCTACATCCAAGCTATCGACATATGCCCGAGAGAGCGTGTCCGGTACGACATTCAGCGATCCCTTTCTGTGCTCTATGTCGAAGGTATACGACTGTAATGCTAAACTCCACCTGGCAAGTCTTCCACTTAGGTCTTTCATGGTCATTAACCATTTTAGACTGGAGTGGTCGGTAATGACTGTAAAATCCATACCTTCGACATAGGGTCTGAACTTTTTGATGGCCATCACCGCTGCCATACATTCCCTCTCGGTCACGCTGTAATTACGCTGACAGGAATTTAATTTCTGGGAAAAGTAAGATATTGGTACCTCTGCTCCTTCA
Organism: Platycheirus rosarum; assembly: GCA_963971375.1. Lineage (NCBI taxonomy): Eukaryota > Metazoa > Arthropoda > Insecta > Diptera > Syrphidae > Platycheirus > Platycheirus rosarum. The sequence goes on from OZ020507.1 coordinate 101,047,872, forward strand.
TCGTCTTTCTGAAACAGAACGGCTCCGATTCCCGAGTCGGAAGCATCACATTGGATGTAAAAACGTTTATTGAAATCAGGATGAGTGAGCACTGGCGCTGCGGTTAGAACCCTTTTCAACTCCTCAAACGCCGCGATCGCCTCCTCCGTCATTCGAAATTTTGCGTCTTTCTTTTTAAGAGTGTCCGTAAGGGGGGCGGTCAAGCTAGAGAAATCCTTGATGAACCGCCTATACCACCCTGCTAAACCAAGCAGCCGCCGAACTTGTCTGGCGTTTTTCGGTAACGGAAAGTTGACAACAGCTTCCACTTTCGCCGGATCTGTCCTCACCTTCCCGCCACCAACGATGAATCCCAAGTATTTTAGTTCCCTAAAACAAAAGTTCGATTTCTTTAAGTTAATAGTAAGGTTGGCCCTTTTCAGACATTCGGCTACTTCGCCCAGCAAAGCGATATGGGTCTCGAAGTCCGGTGCGATAATCAACAGGTCGTCTAAATACACAAAAACGTTGTCCCTGAGTCGTGCAGGAATAACCTTATCCATTAAACGACATAACCTTTGAGCTGCGTTACACAACCCGAAAGGCATGACTGTGAACTGGTATAAGGGTCTTCCCGGTACCGCAAACGCAGTTTTCTCCCTACTCTCTTTCTCCAGCGGTATTTGCCAGAACGCTTCCTTTAGATCTACACTACTTATGAAGTATGTGTTGGGAAGCCGACTGATGAGCCCCTCGATATGAGGAAGAGGGTTCGCGTCCTTTTTGCTTAACGCATTGACCTTACGCGAATCTAGGCAAAAACGATACTTTACCGTACCATCAATTCCGGGCTTCTTGATAAGGACAACAGGCGAGCACCAAGGACTCTCACTTTCCTCTATAACTCCGAGCTCAAGCATTCGGTCGATCTCTTGGTACAATAAGGCTTGTACCGCTGGTGAAACAGTATAGTGACGCTGCTTAACAGGCTCAGCGTCTCCAGTATCGATGACGTGCTCCATCATCGACGTTTTTCCGAGGCCGTGACGGTCATAATCCAGAAATCTCCGCTTGACCGTCTCCAATTCGTACCGCTGTTCTGGTGTTAGTAAATGAGCATCGCCTAGATCTGCTTTCTCCTCGGGAACCGAAACCGAACTGATTACGTTTGGAGCGATTTGGAAGACCTTCCAGAAATCAACCCCTAAATTTAGTTCCTGTTCAAGCGATGGAACCAAAAATAGCGTGATCACATGCCGATGCTTGTTGTAAGACACCACCGTCTGAACTTTACCGACGATCGCCTGGTTCTTACCATCCGCGGTTTTTACCCCGGATTTGTATGTACTTACATTTAACTTCCCCTCCTTGACCAATTCCATACATCCCTTTCCTAAGATACTAATACTAGCTCCGCTATCCAACAATCCCAAAATTTCCTTTCCCGCAATCGTTACCTTGGCGTACGGTCTTGGATCAGAATTTAGATCCAATACCGTCGCCGAAATTCGTTCTCTTAAATCCTTTCTTCTTTTAAAGCGCTCCCTAGTATTCGCGATTTTTCTAGATACCGCCGAGAAGCCACCCTTAAAAATCCTATTTTTTGCTATCTCGTACTCTTTAATCTTTATGTGTAAGGGCTTTATTTCAAATTGTTTAATTTTTTTCTCTAATTTTCCCCTTTCTACTCCCCCACTCCTAACTAAAATTTTCACTTTATTAGACGAGCCTACTGTTCCTTGGCTTGCCATTGGGGTGTTTGCGTGGAACACGACTCCCCCCTTAAGGTCGCATTCCTGGACTGGTTTCCCGGGTTGCAATTCATGCATTTGGGAGTAATAACTCCTTCTTGGCCACACCGATAACAAAATATATTTCTTGTCGTAGAGGGACAGTCCATAAATGCATGACCTCGCAAGCGACATTTCCAACAGGTTAGCGAACTTGGGTCGCTCATCCCTCGAGAAGCCTTTGGTCGAGCTCCGGTGTGCTGAAACGCAGCCACATTCTCTTCTCCCACCTGCCATTCCTCCACTTCTACTGCCAGTTCGTTTGCTCGGTATCTGACGGGCTGTCTTAGAGGTCTCGGGGCTTCTTTGTCCTTGATGGGAAACGCATACTCGGCATCTTTACAGGCTACCCTCAACTGGTCCAGCGTAAAAATTGGCTGCGGGTATACCAGCATCCGAATCCTTTCGTTGAGATTCCGCTTTAGAATTCGTACCAGCTCCATCTCTGGAATCGGAACTCGGAGTTGCGCTCTCAGCTTATCCACCGCCGCAAAGAAATCATCGAATGACTGCCCAGTACCGTGCTGACATTCCCACAGGTCTCTCATAATCTCCAGATCCGATTTGGAGTTCCTAAATTGGCGCATCAATGCCTCCTTTAAAGCTGGCCAATCTGGACGATAACTGGTCCGCTGGAACTGCCAGTACCACTCGTATGCGGCGCCGGTAAGAAGCAGATGAAAATCCCTCAGAATTTCTGTCCAGGAACAACCATACTGGCTCTGAAGCGTTTCAAGACGGAACACGAAATCTTCAACGGTGAGTACTTCTGAATTTCCTTCGAACTTTAAACCCCACTTGTCTATACTTATAGGATTTCTTCCATACGCTGGTGCCATGACGCGTGGATGGTGGAAGTACCCACCGTTGTTGAGTTGGCTTCCCCTGCTTTCCGGTCTTCGTGTCCAGTGAGGGGCCGTCTGGTTACTCCCGTTCGATTCTCCCACTGGTACGAAATTCCTTGCGGATGGATCCAGTTGAGGGTATCGAGTACCTCCTTGGGTTGGCGGACCGCCGACTACCTCTTCTCGCTCTTCAGTCCCATTTGATACCACCCTTCTAGTCTCCGTTTGGGCTGGCTGGTGAGTAGTTAAACGGTTTCCCTCGACTAACATTCTAAAATTTCTTTCCAATTCCGTTTTCAGCTCCCCTCGAAGAGAATCAGTGTACTGCTTACACGCATTATTCACCGCTTGACTAATGGCCGAGAGCAGACCCTCCGATATCGTAGTATCGCCCTGATAGCCGTTCGTCTCTCGATAAGGAACATTTCCGGACAGCGCTGAGTTAGGATGCCGAAGCTCTTCTCGGTCGACTACTTCCAATAGCCTCACTCTCTCCGACGCCCCGCCCCCATTCGTAAGATGGCTATACGGAGGTGATGGCTCCGAGACGGACGCACCACTCCTTTGACTTACTGTCGCGGCCGGAAGTGTAGGTGGAGGAACTGAATACGGCGGAAGGTTTCCAGCGGATTGACCTTGCCGATTTTGAGACTCGCTTGGTAGCTCGGGAGTTTGGGTTGGAGAGTGCGTTAGAGGCATCTTGCTACCGCTATTCAGGAGCCGATATTGTGAACGGGTAACTGTATGTTTTTCTCTATATGAACTATTGACTATTTTTTTTATTTCCTCAGTCTCCTCGTCAAGCATACCCCCAGAAACAAGAAAACAGATCAACAATTAGCACCCACGAAAGCACACTTATAAACTATCCTACCAAACTTAATCGTCTAAGTCTTATAGTAACTAATTCTTATCACTATTGTATCACAAAAAAAACAGAAAAGAAAGAAAATAGCACTTACTTAACCTAATGTCATACAAATACACAAAAAACTGTTAAAATTCAAAGTAACTACTACATACTAAACTATCTAATTACTTAAAGGCTATCTTATGTTTTAAGTTTTTACCTAAATCTAATAAATATATGTAACAAAAAAATCTGAGACTCAGCTATATCAATTATCATATGTTCTTTACCCTATACAATTAGATTATCACAAAACATAAAACAGTAATCCTACCAAAAATTAATGTAAAATTAACATCTACTTATCGTTTCTAAACACTATCGTCTTTCTCTCTACTATATACTATTAACCTAACTCTAAATCTATCTTAAGCTTTATATTGTTTTTGTTCTTTTTTTTTCTATATTTTCCACCTCTACTGTACTATATTCTATACCTATAATCTATATCTATATTCTATACCTAAACGGAAACTCTAATTATACTTAACTACTATAATTTTTTTTTTCTTTTAAATATCCCTAACTAACTTAACTTTTACAAAATCTAACTTAATCTATATACTGCTCTAACGAATAAAAAAAACTTAACAGAAAAAATTACTAAACTACCAATAACTGACACCAAACTAATCTTTAATCTATCTTAAGCTATATATTTTTTTTTTGTTTGTTTCTTCTTTTTTTTTTCTTACAATGTCCTATAATCTATGCCTAACTTAAACTACTTCTAAAATAAACTCTTCTGGAAAAACTCCTAAAACAAAACGTTTTCTTTTTTGGAACCCTATCGCTTATACCTAAACACTAGACGACTATACTATAAAATACACTATTCTTTACATACCATTCCTATAAAACTAAGTTCATTCAAAACACAAAATCCAATCGCTTCTAATCACCAAAAATGTATCTATTACTGATTTTTTGATTTTTTTTTTTTTTTTTTATTATTATTGGGGGTGTTTCGGGAGGCGTAGGACGGTGTCTATTTCTTTTTCACTTTGAGTGACGCCTCCGTTGAGCGATACCATTCTTTGGGAGCAGCAGCAGTTTTAAAAAGTAGTTGTTTCAACACCAATTGACGAATACACTGAGGTTACATTCGGCACTACTGCCAGAATAGGAATTCTTCGTCGCGATTGGTCAGGCATTCTAAGGAGCAATCCTGACCAAGACTTACTCTTCCTTCCCACCCTGACTGCAGCGCCGGATGCAACTAACAAGTAACCTGACACCCGATCTCGACTTCACTTTCCGTCGCAATTTGGTGGGTACGTATTAAACCTTCCTAACAAAGACTTACGAAAAGTTTCTACCGAGGGCGGATGCCCGAACATTTAAACAGATATTGTTTCTGGTTGTTATCGCAGGCATCTTCGACGCCACCCCTCGCATTTGAACTGGTATGCCCCAGGCTTTCCTGTTCAAGACATAGAGGTTGCTTCGACGATGTCAGCGACAACTTCCAGGAACAGATTGGACAAAAAACAAGGACTAACTTCGATCACTTACGTATGGGCGCCATTTGTAACGGGGCAATAGGAGGAGATATGCGAGGATTAGGATAGGATGATGGAAAGGAATTGGGTTGGATAAAGTATAGGAAGGGTCATACTGGCACCGAAGCCATAGGAATGGGACCTGGAGCTAAGTAAGGTAGGATAGAGGAGTAGGAAGAGGGATAGGGAGAGGAAGGGGCAGAATGTCCGATGCAAAGGGGTCGTGGCATGCTGGCGACGCACGGCTTAGCTCGCCGGAAGGGGAGGGGATCTTGACACCCCGCACCGAACCTCACCTCGTCACAAAAATAATGTCATGCCTACTTCAAAATACTTCCCTCTATATGGTGCTGCTACTGCTCTCCTCAGATCTGCTGTTGTTGTAGCAGATGAGCCGACCCTCTCCGCTCCATGAATCTGGGTGGCCGATTTTATGCCAGATTCCCTTATGACCGCTCAACTGACGATGTCACCTTAGACCGTCCACATCAGCCCCCCTTTTCCCACCCCCTGAAACTTCGACCTTAAACCGTCATAATAAACAATCGTTTGGCGTGGTTCACATAATATTCATAAAATAATTTATTTTAAATTTTTCAAATCTTACTATAATAGAAATATAATGTCTTATGCTTTCATTATGGATATTATGTAGGTAGAATAAAAAAAAATAAAATATTTAAAAAAAATCTATCTTAAATTTATTCGCTATTCTACAAAAAAAAACTTTTTATGACAGGAAATCAAAATTTGGTAAGAGAAAATAAGATGAGTAATGGTGTATACATTTAAACCAAGAAACATAGAAACATTTGTTTACACAACCGACGATAGCATTATAAAAAAAAGTCCCAAAAAAAGTATCCCAAACAGGAATTAAGGCCTGAAGATAGCCAACTCCACCCTCACTTACCAACATGAATACAATATGGTATTCCTCTTTTTACCCTAACCCAGTAAAAAAAAGAGCTCTTTTTAATTATAAAGGGGGGAATCTATGTATTTACAAAAAAAAGTACTTTGCAAAATTGGTTTGCTTTGGTAAGGGGAAAGCCGGAATCCCAGATGTTCCATTTACTTGGGTTGCTCTTTTAGAGAGATGCACAAATACCACAACGAACAATAAAGCAAATAATTAAAAGTTAAGTTAAGAATTTAACAATTGACTAAAAATTGAATTGTTTTAAACATAACCGACGCCAAATAAAAAAGATGAATCAATATCCGCCGGGAAATGGGTTGGTGTCTTCTCTTGAGAAGTCTTGGTGTATGTCTCTGAATCCGATTACGAATTTTCCCTTTCGATTGTTCCCCACGGAAAGGTGTCTTCGCTGAATTTATAATGTTTTATCTTATATGAAGGCGGGTTGCAGTTTTGACTATTTTAGTATGGCGTACTAATGGTGGGTAGCCCAGTTGTTGCCCACTACCAAACCAATTAGTGGAAAACACCACCCTCTTTTTTTTTATGGTAGCAATTCAAAATTTTAAATAATAAAATCGGTTAGGTACCTACAGTTTGGCCTTTATACTTCGCTTTTCCGTTGGAATTTGTCCTTTTTTTTCGTTCGGATGTAGCGGAGTTGCGTTGTTTTCCGTTTTTCCCTCTTATTCAGCTCATTAAGTTGTTTTCCGGATTCCTTTTTGGAAACTGGTGCTGGTACCCAATCCAAAAAACTGCCAGTTAGGTACTTCCACCAAAAAAAAGGGGCTGGCGGTTCCGACTATCGGAAACCGCCCTGGATGTTTTGCCTAATATATTTTTTTAATTTATATAATGTTTCGACACTATGGAAAAACTCGGTTTTACCTTTGTAAACTGTGTAAGGAAGTTCCCCGCCTTCCTTATTCCTAATCCTTAATTCGTCTTCGCACGTTCGCCCTTTTCAACACTAACACCTTTTTTTTTTTTTATAAAATTTTCAATTAAATTACTTTCCATTACATTAAATTTACACTTACTAAAACTAAACTTACACTTGCTAACAAATTGGTGATAGACAAAAAACTAATTTTTTTTCTGGGCACACTGTTGCTAGTCCGTCGCTACTCTATCGGTCGGAGATTGTCTTGTGACTTCCCCGTTTTTTTAATTCCAAACCACCGCAAACACTATGTTCTCCAACCTGGGGTGAGTTTGACTCCCAAAAGCCGTACGCTCTACCGCTTTGTGGGAATTTCGACTTGGGGCTCTCCCCTTACACCGCAAAAATCTCTATGTAAACCTACACACGAGTATATGCGGTTAATTTCCTACCTACAACAAATTCCACCATTCCACCCAATTCCCCTAGCCACCACTCCGCTCTCCTTCTCGGCTCTCGCAGCGAATTGGAATTGTCAGAATCTTAAACTTGACAACTCACAAACGTCACTGAAGTTTGCATTTTTTTATTTAATCGTGTAATTTGTGAGTTGTTTGTTTCGCGAAACTGAATATCTTTTCCTCTAAATATAAGGTAAAAAAAAACAAAAAATAATTATTTGCGACCCCCTTTTAGTGCCACTTTTGTGTTCTTTTTTTTTTTTGTCAACAAAAATGTCGCATTTGTACCTATAGCCATAGGTACAAATAAAAGTAGATATGTGTTCATTTTCAGTCTTAGTTGTTGTTATCGTGTTATTATTGTTATTATCATCGTTCCATGTTGCATGTTGAACCTGATAACTATTGATTTTACTTTTGGTAAACAAAAAAAAATTTCTTATTCTGATTTCGTTTTTAGATTGTTTTCCCAGACTACAGCCACACATATGCAAAGTGTGCATCAAGGAGGATTTCACCGAGTCGAACAGATGCCGGTAATTTATGATTTTATTTTCTTATTTTTGATACAAATTATAATATTTTTTTTTTGTTCCTTACAGGTAGCCGTAACACTTCTTTCACTTGTATCTTGGCGTTCGCTTTTGATTGAGAGCGGGTTATCACCTTTTGTTGTTCTTGAGTGAAGGTACTTGTTGCTTTTTCGTCAGAGTTTGGCATTGAACGTCAAGGTTAGGTTTCGAATGACGATGCCAGGCACGTAGTGTGTTATCAAAATCGTAATCCAATGTGATCACGTCGGGGTCACCAATTTGTGGGTTCCTAATATGACAGAACACACAACACGAGAAATCAGAAATTAACACACTAATTATTTATTGGTAAAGTAGAATGTACAATGAACGATTGATAATTAAAAATGAAGTTAGTTAAGAACGTGCCACAGCTATGGCGGGTCATTCAGATTTCATCTCAACCGCCGAATGATCTCATCCAGCCGCTTAATTGACCAACTTGTCTTTGGCCTAGAGTTTCCTCTATTCGACACTTGGCGTACCATTGTGTGACCAGAGTCGCCACAGCTACTCCCCCCTGAGAAGCTTTCCCCAGGACGTTTGAAAGTAACTCGCCGACGGCGGCTGTAAGTGCGTAACGGTGGAGCCATGGATGATGTCCACTGATGTGATTGAAGTTGAACAGGTGACCTTGGAGGAGACGGACTGTCTGATGGACTGGGCCTGTAAACAGATGAATCGTTTGTTACGGGCGGTAATTCGGGTTGAGGAATTTGAGGTGGTGTCTGTGAATTTTCAGGTTGAGGAGTAGGTTCAAAGGTAGAAGGTTCAGGCTGTGATGTTTGAGGGTTTTCAGGTTGAGGAGCAGGTTGAGAGGTGGAAGGTTCAGGGTGTGGTGTTTGAGGTTGTGAATGAACTGTGTTGCTGGGCTGATCTTGTTTGTTGGTGTAGCACGGCTTGAGTCTGTCCACGGAAATGTTCTGCCTTCGGCCATTGACGTCAATTGTAAAGAGTCGATTTGTTAGGCGTTCGATGACCTTGAATGGTCCTTCATAGGGTGGTTCAAGTGGTGCTCTGACTCGATCACATCGAACAAAAACGTGTGAACAGATGTACAAATCTTTTAGAATAAAAACTCTTGACTTGACGTGGTGGGCCGTTGGAGTTGGTCGTAGGCCGCGTGCAAATTCTCAATGTTTCTCTATGAATGTATGTGGTTCTGGTTGTGAATCTGCAGCAATGATCTCCTGGAATTCGTAGATTACTTCCGTATAGGATTTCAGCAGGAGAGGCTTGTAGATCTTCTTTTAGACTAGTTCGTAATCCGAGCATGACTGTAGACAGGATCTCGATCCATGGTTTCGGTGAGCACATAAGCGCAGCTTTGAGAGTGCGATGAAACCGCTCAACCAGGCCGTTAGATTGTGGATGATATGTTGTTGTTCGACATCTCTCAGCCCCAATGAAGATTGCGAAGGCTCGGAATATTTGAGACTCAAATTGACTACCTTGGTCAGTTGTGATAGTGGCTGGAGTACCGTAGTGACTGATCCAGTGATCAAACAGGGCTGTAATGACGGTGTCAGCGGTCATGTCCTTGAGAGGCACAGCTACAGGCCATCTTGAGAACCTGTCTATTATTGTTAAACAATAGTTGTAGTCATTAATCTTTGGTAAAACGATTAAGTCTATGTGAATGTGACTAAATCTAGTATTAGGTACAGCAATACGATTAGGTACAAGTCTGGTGTGTCGTTGTACTTTTGATCTTTGGCAGTTAAACTTATCTTGAACCGGTGGGTCGTCCATGATGTCGGTAATTGTTTCTGTTGTTGGACCATCTAAAGCGCGTAGGACTGCAAAGTATTTTGCGTTGTCATCCTCGACTTTGAGGGCTGCGAAATCTGTTTCAACTCGTCTGAACCAGAGATCAAGTTTCTTGGAATCATGTTGAGGTAGCTTGGGCTGTCGTGCTTCACGCAGTAGAGCTTCGAGCCGATTCTCCATGGTTCCTTCTTCTTTCACTTGTATCTTGGCGTTCGCTTTTGATTGAGAGCGGGTTATCACCTTTTGTTGTTCTTGAGTGAAGGTACTTGTTGCTTTTTCGTCAGAGTTTGGCATTGAACGTCAAGGTTAGGTTTCGAATGACGATGCCAGGCACGTAGTGTGTTATCAAAATCGTAATCCAATGTGATCACGTCGGGGTCACCAATTTGTGGGTTTCTAATATGACAGAACACACAACACGAGAATTCAGAAATGAGCACACTAATTATTTATTGGTAAAGTAGAATGTACAATGAATGATTGATAATTAAAAATGAAGTAAGTTAAGAACGTGCCACAGCTATGGCGGGTCATTCAGATTTCTTCTCAACCGCCGAATGATCTCATCCAGCCGCTTAATTGACCAACTTGTCTTTGGCCTGGAGTTTCCTCTATTCGACACTTGGCGTTCCATTGTGTGACCAGAGTCGCCACATATGAAACTTAAAAATGTCGGTTATGTTTATTGGTAATGTAATTTTTTTGATTTTTTGAAAACAGATGGCACTAGCTTCTATGTCACAATTTCAAGTAGTTATTTTTTTTCCTGAAGTGGGTTCAGGAGGGCTAGCATCGCATTCTCAATTTTGGCGACATTTTTTTGAAAATTGTTGTATGAAGCTGACATTACACTAGCAGTCCATATATAATACATCCATGGTATATATTATGTGTAAATTTTGATCTAAGCCGTTGCAGCATTTTTAGAAACAATAAAGTCAACTAAAAATATAAAGATACATCTGATATGGATTGTGAAATATGCACATATACCGTCAAACATTTATTGTAATATTCTCTCTATATAATACAACTTTATTATAATTTTGCATTTGTAGCTTACATTTTTTTTCAATTTGAATGTAAAGATGGATACTATTCGGTCACACGTACTTCCTCTTTATAGCTATGAGCTATCACATTTTATGTCAATCAATTCGAAGAAAACAAAGTTATATCGTATGTTGCTAAAATTAAGTACTTATTCTAGTTATTGGGGGTTCTTTTATTAATGATCGTTGACAACACTGTTACCTTTTGTCGTTCCAAAATACATTGATGAATTTCCAGCTCATATCCATGATATGAATTGAGATTGTTGATTTGTCAAGGTCAAACTTAAATTTAATTGGAAAATCATCATCAATAGAGCCGTTTGTTTTTAACAAACTTTTCGTTTACATATTTGGGAGAAACCATTATTTAAATTAAAAATTTCAAAAACACTTCTCAATAATACTAACCGTTGCTGCATAATTCCTGAAAATAAAGTTCATATTACCTTTTAATTTAAATTGTGTTTTACAACACGTTGTTTCTAAAAGTTTAAAGAAAACATTCCTTTTCTATTCTATTTTCAAAATACGAAATTGCTGAGTAATTGTTTTTTTTTCACTATATATTTGAAGCTTCCAAGAATTAAACTTTTATTAAATCTAAAAAATAATTTACAGAAATTAGAAAATGACTGATCGAAAGTGTAGAAATCATGAGAGTTATCTCATGGCACATTCATCACTTTTTAACCAGTGATCTCCCGCCCTTGTCTGCAGAAGTTTGGAGGCAGATGAGTAAAGATTTTGGGGGAAAGTGGAAATCCCAAACATGCTATACATATGTCCGGGACAATAAAAATGGTCATTTGTATCAGGTCCTAATAGAAAAGGGTTATAGTGTACCTGAATCTAAAGGCCGACAAAAACTTATTGACATTCGAGAGTTGGAATCGCCAATGTACGACACTTAAACCAGACGAACAAAGCAAAAATCGCTTATACGTTTGGGCGAATGTATTGACCGATGCTCTAAGACGATGTTACAATTTTCCCTGTGGCTTTAATTACAATAATTCTAGCCAAACAATAACAGAAAGCCATGATACGGGGTTTGTGACATTTTGGTTCGATTAATGGCTACGAGCAGGCATCAAAGGTACTCCCCAATCGATAAGTGATAACGGACGAGCAATTTTATTAGGAATGTGCCGAACTTTCAACAACATGTCGCTTAAAAGCTATATAGACTCGTGTTTTAATGGGCATACATCTATGAAGTTGAAAGAGTCAACACAAGGCCGGCTAAAACATTGATTCGTGTTGACGTTGCACACGTAATGGTGTTGGTTGCATGGACTGCATAAAACGGACATGTCACCAGACGTGAAATGCTTTTTCCTCCGCACAATTGCCTTGATTATAGATTGCCAGGAAATAAAAGAAATCGAACTTGTATTTTCATTAACATGTGCTGTTGCTTCGCAACCATACGAAAATCATCAAGTTATAATTTTTACAGAATCGATAAGCGTGAAAGAAGCACGAGAAAAACTTTGTAATCATGGTAACTAGAGAAATTAAGATCAATGAAATCGAAGAAAAAACAGGCATGTATGAAGAGCGTTCTGAAGATACTCCATGCACTGCAAAAAATCAAATGGATTTGGATGAGGATATTACTTAGACACACGCGAACATCAAAGAACTTGTTGCAAAAAATTAGCTAGTAAGTAAGTAGCGTAAAAACGTGTTTTGAATAACAATATTTGTATCATCATTTTAATTAAGAATGATATATCAAGAAATCTCAGAAAGAAAATGTCATGCATAAGGGCGAACAAGATAATACCAAGGTGCAGGTTAAGTAACCGCCTTCCAATAAGAAAAATCAGCATCAATTACTGCTACGTTTGCACAAAGTCCTATCAGGGTTCCTGCGACTAAAGCGGCCGAATTTGCTGCTATAAACGGGAGTCTAGGCGCTGTATCAACTATGTCAAATCACACCTGTGTGCAGTCATCAGCAACACCAATCATGTCCGCGTATACCCAAAGTGCTCTTACATTCTCTGCGTACAGTGCGGCCGAATCTGCTGCCATGCGTAGGAATTTAACTAGTGAACCAACTTTGTTATATCCCACCCATTTTAAGTCACATAATCAAGGTGTGCCTTTATCATTATCAGCAGTACCAAACCGTACTGCGTTTGCCCAAGCTACTGTGAAAGTTTCTGCGCATAGTGCGGCCGAAGTTGCTGCCATGTGTGGAACTCTGAATTTTCCAACCGTTTCAACTGCGAACTCTAACCAGGCATACTCCTCTGCGACAAATTCAACCCAGAACGCGTTTAGTTTCCCAACTTTACCACCGGGTGCTGGCACATTTTCATTAAATGCCCAAAGTTTCATGAATTCTGTTGAAGGTGCATCTCTGTCATCTTTAATGAGGAGCAGACATTTCTCCACAATGAAAAAAAACGACGCATGGCTTTGTGCTTCCCAAGGATAATTATGTTCCAGAACTAGAACCTGCGCTTCAACAATCGAGATCCAACTCAAGTACTTCAAGGTCCTCCAAGCATTCATCAACTAAGCGGTGCCAAATAGAGCTTCAGAGAATCGAAGAGGAAAGGCAGTTGAGGGAAAATCGTGACAAAAAAGAACTCAAATTACGAAAGGAAAGAGATGCCGAATATATATCGAAAAAATACAAAATTATGATTCGAGCATTTGATTCTTTGGACGACGACGATGAAACCCATGAAGTGCAAAACATAAAAAAAACAAGTGCGAACGTTGGCCAGTGGATCGACGGAATTGCAACGGACAATCACCTGCATTCTACAACAAACGTTAACACCAGCTTCACTCCGATCATCTCTCAACATCAACGAGTTCTTAAACCGCGAAGTGGTGGCACCGACAAAGGACCATCGCTGAGTACTGACCAGCAGCCGTCAGGTTCAGCCTTCATATCAACAAGTGCCAGTCAGAATCAACCAGCCAAACCAAGGAATGGAGTTCTTCTATCGAGTCATGACCATCAACAACCACAATACGTTCCATCCATCAATTATGATACATCTACAGCTAATGTTCTGTTGCCACCGTCACAGGGTGTTCAAAATCTTCGAATTTACCAACATCCAAACGAGCATACCTCCGAACAATTATTGGCCTCCTCTCAGCATCAAAATGTACGCCCTCAAATAGTTTCTTAACGAAAAATCATTTAGCAGCGCGGCATTTAATCCGAGACTTGCCAGTTTTCGATGGAAACCCCTCGGAATGGCCACTTTTTATCGCAAGTTTTAATCGGAGCACAGAACTGGGTGGCTTTAGTGATGAGGAAAACCTTATAAGGTTACACAAAGCTCTTAAAGGCGGGGCATTAGAGGCGGTGCGAAGTTTGATAATACAACCGAATTGTGTGGGTCGTGTGATCGAAACTTTGAAGATGCTGAAGATTCCGGTAGACCGGAATTAATAATCAACACTCTGATTCGAAAGATTAGCTCCACACCATCGCCAAAAGCAGACAAATTTAAGACTATTGTCACCTTTGTAATAGCAGTGCAGAATCTTTGTGCTACCGTTGAAGCTTGTGGCATAGTCAACCACCTCAATTATCCAATGCTGATTCAAGAACTCGTAGACAAGCTGCCCCCAACCCTTCGTATTAATTGGGCCATCCACAAACAATCATTACCCACATGCACACTTTTACATTTCAGTAAGTGGATGTACACAATGGCCGAAGCTGCAAATGGAGTTCTTGTTCTGGCTCCATCTACACAGTCTGAAGAGAAGAAAAGCAACAAAGCATGGAAGGGCAAAGGGATTGTATATGCCCACTATGAAGAGAGTCAGCTTCATAATTACAATTCAGACAAAAGGTGTTGTATTTGTGGTGGCAATTGTTCCTCAGAGTCCGTATGTGGAAAGAACAACTGTGTTCTAAAACACCACCAGCTCCTCCACAACGACCGAAAATTGTCCACACAGCCTCCGCCTTCAGATGGAACAGTTGGAATACACTCAGAAAATATATCGGATTCTCAGAGTTATAACACCGACTCAGTTCTGTTTTGAGTTGTGCCTGTTTTTCTTTATGCAAATGGAATAAAAATAAAAGTGTATGCATTCTTGGACGATGGGTCATCCGTAACGTTGATTGAAGAAGAACTCGCGATGAAGTTGAAGGTGTCAGGAACGCCAAGACTGCTGTGTCTGAAATGGACTGGGAACACTTCGCGACATGAGAGTAAGTCCAAATTAATGAACCTGCAAATATCCTCCACCAATCCGAAAGCAGAGAAGTTCCAACTAGCAGATGTCCACACTTGAAACTAAAAACTATGTTTACCAGCCCAAACACTCAATTCAAAAGAGCTGCAGGAGAAGTTTGAACATCTACAGGGACTCGACATCGCTTCATACAACAGAGCTGTTTCACGGTTGCTTATAGGAGTTAATAATGCACAACTCGGGTTTCCGCTAAGATCCAAAGAGGGTGGACGAAATGAACCCGTTGCGACTAAAACTCGCTAAGGGTGTTTTATCCATGGAAATTGTGTCGAGGAAGCAGGCAATCCTGACAAAACGCACAACTTTCACGTTTGTGAATGTAATGACCTTGATCTGCGCGGTCTTGTGAAGAACTTTATTTGTGATGACAAATTTGGAACTCTAGAGTCAACTAGGGTTATGATGTCCGATGATGATGCTCAAGCATTAGACCTGCTCAACACCCGTACGGTCCGCAAGAATGGTAGATTCGAAACGACACTTCTTTGGAAACTTGATGAAGTACAATTGCCGGATAGCTACCCCATGGCCAGAAAGCGATTAGTCTGCCTCCAAAAACGAATGCAGCGTGAACCAGCCCTAGCCGAGAAGCTAAATAATAAAATTGACAAGTACGTCATGAAGGGCTAAGCAAGAAAGATTACACATCAAGAAATGTTGGAAAATCAAAGCCGATCATGGTACCTACCAGTCTTTCCCGTGGAAAACACGAATAAACCTGGGAAAATTAGGATCGTGTGGGACGCTGCGGCTACTGTTCAAGGTACTTCACTCAATTCCTTACTCCTCAAAGGCCCTGATCAACTTACTCCTCTGATGGCTGTCATCTTTAAGTTCCGACAACACAAGATCGCGATTTGTGGAGACATTATGGAAATGTTCCACCAAATTGGTGCTTGGAATGTGGTGGTGCGCATCTTTAGACTGCCTTACGTTTAAGCTTACTACCAATCCAAATCAAAGAGAAATTCTTTTTGGAGCAAGACGTCCTACTAAACGGGAAGTCCTCATAGTGATGATGACAATTTTTGATAGCGTGTTTCCTTATGTATATCAAGATCCTCCTGCAAGAGATTTGGCGTTCCAAAATTGAGTGGGATGACGAAATTAAAGACGAGGAAAACAATAAGTGGCTAAAATGGGTGCACCATCTACCCAAAGTCGAAGCGGTAAAAATTCCAAGATGTTATGTGACCTGGGGCCCCGAAGTGCAGTTGCATATTTTCGTCGATGCCAGCGAAAACGGTTTTGCAGCTGTGGCGTACATAAGAAACTCCGACGATAAGTTAATGGAAACCAGTCTAATAGGAGCAAAAACTCGAGTAGCACCTCTTAAAGCGTTATCGATTCCACGCCTAGAGCTACAGGCAGCTCTTCTTGGAGCACGATTTGCTAAAAGTATAGCAGAGTCACATGGAATCGTCTTTGGCAAAAGATATTTCTGGTCAGACTCAAAAACCCTTCTGTGTTGGCTCCGATCTGACCACCGTAGATACCGGCAGTACGTAGCTTTTC
Organism: Platycheirus rosarum; assembly: GCA_963971375.1. NCBI lineage: Eukaryota > Metazoa > Arthropoda > Insecta > Diptera > Syrphidae > Platycheirus > Platycheirus rosarum. The sequence goes on from OZ020507.1 coordinate 101,064,324, forward strand.
GAGTTAGCGAAATTTTAGATCTCACCAACATAGAAGAGTGGAAATGGGTTCCCACAAACATGAATGTCGCTGATGAAGCCACAAAATGGCAAAAACCACCAGTGTTCAAAACTAATAGCCGATGGTTCAATGGACCAGCATTTTTGAAATCCACTGCTGATCACTGGCCACAAGAGACAATCGTGGGGTCTACAACTGAAGAGCTTAAAACAAATTTCGTTGCCATCCATACTCATAGCCGAGAGAATATTTTCCGAGTTGACGAAATTTCTAACTGGTCGAAACTTCTTAGGAGTACGGCGTACGCTCTTCGATTCGTGCATAACACAAGCACTAAAAGGAAAAAGACACTAAAAAAGATTGGTCTTTTGTCGAGTGAAGAACTACAAATGGCGAAAATTGAATTGTTAAGAGAGGCACAAAACAGCGTATATGCCGAAGAAGTTGCAGACTTAACAATGAACCGCAGTGTCGAGCAAAGTAGCCCCCTTTTTAACCTGTGCCCCTTTGTGGATGAAAATCGACTCGTTCGAACCAATGGGAGAGTCCGCCCGGAAAGGAAAAGAACTCACCAGAGACTTAATGCTACCTGTTATCCTTCCAAGATTTCATAAAATCACAACGCTTATTATCGAGGATGTTCATTATCGTTACAATCACAAAAACGTTGAAACGGTGGTTAATAACCTTCGCCAAAAATTTAACATTCCTCAGATGCGATCTGCTCTGAGAACTATCAAGAAATCCTGTCCACAATGCAAGATTAACAGAGCTCAACCATGCCCACCAATCATGGCACCACTTCCTCATGCACGACTTGCATCTTTCTGTCGCCCGTTCTCGTATGTTGGCGTTGACTACTTTGGCCCTCTTTTAGTCACTGTGGGTCGAAGAACCGAAAAGCGCTGGGGAGTCCTTCTAACCTGCCTTACCATTAGAGTCGTCCACGTAGAAGTTGCTCATACCTTGACAACAGATTCCTGTATCCTTTGTCTTCGCAACTTTATAGCCAGAAGAGACACACCCATTGAGTTTCATAGTGACAATGGCACTAACTTTCACGGAGCAGAACGGGAGTTACGGGAAGCGGCTGCTAGTATCCAGAGAGACAGACTGGTTGAGACCTTTACTACAACAAACACCCAATGGAAATTCATACCCCCGGCCTCTCCGCACATGGGCGGTAGCTGGGAGCATTTAGTACGCTCCATTTAAAACGCCCTTTAGGCTGTTGCGCCAACAAGAAATCCAAACGATGAATTGCTGCGAAGTATGCTGATAGAAGCAGAAAACATTATCAACTCGCGGCCCCTGACATATATACCAATAGACCCAGCAAATCTGGAATCACTGACACCTAATCACTTTTTATTAGGGTCGGCTTTTGGTTCGAAACCTTCGGTGGAATTCAACGGTGATGTGACAGTGCTACGTAAAAATTGGCTCATCTCACAGCAGTTCGCGGACCGCTTCTGGAAGCGCTGGGTAGCCGAATACTTACCCACACTTACCAGACGCACTAAATGGTTCAAACCCGCAAAACCATTAGAAGTCGACGATATTGTCCTGGTCGTAGATGCAAGCAGTCCTCGAAATAGTTGGCCTAAAGGACGAATAGTCAAAGTCAAGCTTTCAAAAAACAATCAAGTACGAAGCGCCTTCGTACAGACGCAGAGCGGAGTCTACGAAAGACCAGCAGTCAAATTGTCCGTTCTCGATGTCATCTCCCAGAAGACGCTAGTCCGTTGGAGAAACTACCAAGGGGGAGTGTAGGCAGAGGTGCGTAAGCACCCTAAAAGTAGCTTCCCCAACCAACTCGTAGGTGGAGCCACCAACAAATCAAACGTAAGATTTGCATTTTTGCATTTTTATTTCCGATATGGATAATTTTTCTGCCAGCCACGAGGTTGTAATTTAATTCATTTCCAAATTGAAATTATTAATTTAATTCGTTTCCAAATTGAAATTATTATTGAAGTGTAATTTAATTCGTTTCCAAATTGAAATTATTATTAAAGTACAAATAACTATTTGAAAACTAAAGAAAACTACGTAAGTAGATTAAAGATCCATGTATTGTATGAAATCTAATATTCTAATTCCTAATAAAGGATTTGTAACCTATGCAAAGTTACCAATTTGTTTTACTTTGCTGGTTGACAAAAGAGTTTTCTCGTTGCGGCCGAAGTCACCGCAACAATTGTGAAAGGTAAATTTCCAATTAGGATAAGTAAGTATAGAAGGTATAGAAAACTATTTCAAAGAATATTGCACTTTGCACCATATTCTTATAATGAGTGAAAAGAATACTCTTGTAACATTTTTTTACAGAAGAGATTCCCCAACTTTTAAAAAGGCCATTCTAAAAGCGTAGTTCTTGAGTCAACGATTTGTGAAAAGTAACCTTAAGGTTGATATGGATATAGCAGAATTTTGTATATTTTTAAATAAATATATTTGATTTTTGTCCTATATTGCTACAATAAGTGATTTATTTATATCTATAAATGTTTTTAGCTTTTGCTGTGCAGTAAGATTAAATGAATTTTAGCCTATTATTTGTTCACTCAGATGAAACGATTTTAATTATTTAAATCAACCATTCATATTGCTCCCATAGGAACAGTGCAAATTTAAGGAATAAAAGAAGCATACATACAAACATTCACATTTATATTATAAGTAAGATTAATTTAGATTACTAGATTCTCCCTGCGACTTCGTCTGTGTGGATCTACGATAAAATGATTTTAAATATTAGGAAGCGTCCATTTTTCGAAATAAATATAAGTTTTGTAACCTTATCCTTCCTAACAAATTTCAGCCGAACCCGTTCAGGCGTTATTGTGGAAAAAAATGCAAACACACAAACATTCACATTTATATCAGTAGGACAACAAACTATAATTTTGTATGCCTTAAAAATTTTTTTAGATTGTTTCTTTGAGTAAGAATAAAACCGAATTTGAATTCAGGCTGCACTTTTTTTATAAGCTATCGCTTCATTTTCATATTTGAGTAATGTAAAATTCCCTTCTCGGAATCGTCCAGAAGTTTTTTTGTAGTGGAACGATTTCAGAAAGATTCAGACGATCGATTGAAAATGCTCTAAAAGAAAGAAGTATTAATATCAAACTCCTCTTCCGATAATGTGTGAACTTATGTCGAATTCGTTTTTAATTTTCATATTTGATCTCATATTTCAGATTTTTCTTGCAAAAACGAACATGAAACCAGTTTGATTTTGTTTATTAATTTTTTTATATTGTGAGTACCAGTCAACAAACTTGCTGTCGTACTTTTCACACTTAACAGTAATTTTCAAAGGCATTGTAAGCAGACATAACACAAATACAAGGTACAAAGGGATTTGTTTCACTTTAGAATTTAATTAAAATATCAATATGAATTAAACATTGAAAAATTGTTTAATTAAATAATGTGAGAACGAATGTGGTTATCATTATTAATATATATGGGTATGTTACTCCATCAATATAAAAAGTTCATTGTTAAATGGAAAAAAGCTGATTTCACTTTTACAAAATTGCTTCTGAAACTCAAACAAAAAAATCATCATTGGAATACGACGACAACGACGAAGATATCGCGTCTAATTTGAATCCTAAGACCTTTGGTTGTGTAAAAGCGAACATGGAATTTGATTTTAGATAGCAAAAAATAATCACAAAAAAAAGATCTTTTTTAAAAACGAATTTAACATTACCTTGACGTCGAGTTAATTATATTGCCATGCCACGCTACGTGAAAATACATCCATGTATTCTGGGTGTAAATGCCAGATCGCTTGTCTTTTAAGAGAATAAACAGAAAACAGTATGGGTTAAAGGTACACAACTTTGTTTGATAAAAAGTATTCTCATCAGGCACCATATCTACGTCGTCGTCGTCTCCCGATTGTGATATTAGTTTCTCAAGCAAATTGGTGGAAGCAAAGGAACTCCGTGAATTATTCCATTGAGATGTTGTGTCCTTTCAACAAAATTAAACTGTTCATCCGTTTTAATAATGATAATGATCACATCGTTCTTATTGCCACTACACAATATTCGTTTAACAATTTTCTTCAATGTTCATATTGATACATATTTTAATAAAATTTTCTATCGAAACCAATTTTTTTCCACCTATATTTTGTTTTCTGCTTGTTTACAATTCCATTGTATGTATGTATGTATGTACTTTATTGAGTCTTTTTTGTATTAAGCTAGTATTTGTCACTGTAGTGACACTGTGACGTCGCAACAAAATAGGTCCTACCACCGTCACTGGCGCGACAAAGGTAATCGTGTCACAGCTAGGTACAGTGACTATCACACGAATGACACATGTCTGTCCCTGTTGTCCGAAAATACAATGAACGTCAAGGTGTGTCCCTGTTGTCCCTTTATCTCGGTGTCACTGCAAGGACATGCAAAACAGTGACGATCACACGACGTGACAAGTCTCAAACAGCTGATCGGTGAGCCTAAACTGTTATGACATTTATTATTTTCAGCAGTGACGATCACCCGCCGTCACTCAAATGAGTCCCTGTGTATTGGTTGTTTTGGTTAAATATAGACGTGAGTTTCTGAAGTGTTTCAATTACCTAAATTAATTTAATTAAAAAAAAAGGATAAATAATACATTTCCAATTACAATGATTAAAGGCAAAAGTGAAAAGTCAAATGAAGTATGTCCACATGAAATATGGTAGTGGTGGTCATGTTGGAAAGCAGCAGTGACGGTGACTCCGATAACAACCAAAGGCCACCGCAAAGATTTCGTTCATTATGGTCCAAAAATTGGTTGTTGCAACGAGAGAATGAAGGTTTATGCGCAAAACTAATGCGAGAATTATGAGCTGATTAGCCAGAGCTCGTATCTCGCCGAATGCAGTCGCTTGTTCTATTAACTCCGTCTTTTCATTTGTTTCTGCCCTTATTTTATTTATAAAAAAAATAAAAACAAAAATATTATTGTGTGCTTTATTGACTTTATTAATTTATCTGACCCCGTTTAGCCAATCATACAAACTAAATATGTCTCAACAGTGCGCGATTTTTAATTGTGTCAACAACGACAATATCGTTGAGTGGGTCATATTTAATGGATTGTGCGGAAAACATTTCCATGCTACATATGTCGGATTGAATAAAAGGTCTGTTCCTTACCTTAAAGAATTTTACCGCAATTTTGTATTTTATTGCGATGAGTGCAAAAATATACCTCTGTCGCACATAATGCTCGCGATTAAATGCTCAAGCGACTCATTCGCAAGCTTTGCGGAAAAAAATAAAGTTTACCACAAACATCGCCTGACCCAATTTGAAAAATTTGATGAGTTCATCAAATCGTTTGATGAATTTAACCAAAACAATGCACAATCCGCGACCTACCTTAAAAGTGATATACAAAAAATGAATGAACAATTATCTGCCCTCCAACTTCCCATTACAAACAACTTTAACATTGAAATGGTGGCCAATATAAAAAAAAACGATTTCTAGTGAAATAAAATCAACTATTTCCCCCTTAATAGCGTCACTTGACTCACTACGGACTGTGATTGATATTTAATCACAAGCTCCAGCCCCAAAGACTGTATCTCCTCCGGTTAATTATGAACCCATTCTTTTGTATCTAATGTGTCAGATTGAAGAACTTAAAGAGAACATCAAAGATACTCTTTATGTAGTAAATGGTTTTGCCGAGGAATTAAAACTAGCAACAAGGAATGTCCTCGAAGCTCCCTCCAATTCCCAATATAATACGTCAATATTGGAGGAAATATTGGACACTAATGAGGTATCTCCAAATCTGCCCATCTCCATACCTCGACACTCCCAACCAAATAACAAAACTGCCTCGCCAACTCAGGAACCTACCCTTAAACGTTTCGTTACTTTTTGGAAACTCTCGGAATGGAACAACAGACTGAAAAAACGCTAGTGGCTCAACTTCTCAATTCAGCAGTTTCACTCTTGAAAGAGTTCCTTCCCATGCGGACTCAAAGTGGATCCACGACCTTTTTAGAAATAAATTTGATATAAACGTAACTAAAATTGAAAAAAATTAAACCCAACACTTTCTTAATATCTTTCCCTTCCAAATATGAATGGCTGTTCTTCAACCTATGAGTCTCGATTAGCATCCCATCCGCTATGCACGTGCGGAAGACTTGGGAAAGTCAAGTGACGATCTTCGTGTTCTGTGTTTTATTCCAAATTCCATCCCTTTATTTAATAATCACAATAACCCAAAAATAAAAAAAAAATTTAAAAAAATCATTCACGCGCGGACTAGAATAAATTTATATATAATTTCCAAATACAATATTCAGTGAAAATATTATAAATAAATTGTGCTTCGAAACAAAAAATCGCCATAAATAAGTTTCCATCAATACCCACCAACGAGAAAAAAAACACACCACAGCGAGTAAGCTCCTTCACTTGTTTTTCTTTCCCTATTTCCTTCCTCACAGACGATTTAGTTTAACCATTGGGGCAAGTCCCTATGGTTAAGCTAGATCGTTATCGGATACATTAATTGATGTTCTCTGAGTAACCAGGGGCGGATCAACTCAATTATTATTAAGGCATAACACTAGTAATAATTGTCTTTGTGAAGCTCAAATTGGGACTTAGTGGATTCATTAATTATAGTTAATTGTCCGTCTTTGTTTTTTTTAAGTTTTGTATTCTTTATGGGGGGTATTTTCAGAGTTGATTATTCCAACATTCGTGGGCTCAGGAAAAATTTCTGTGCTGCATACGTTAATACTTTGTTAAACAAGCCAGCTGTTTTGGCATTAAGTGAAACCCAAGTAGGAGAAAATTCTGATCACTCGGAATTTAACCTTCATGGGTATAACTTAGTGCCATTATTCTTTGCCTATCACGGAATCGCCGTATATATTAGGAATGATGTTGCATACCAACTTCTACCACAATATGGTCTGTGTTCAAATACAGATTTTAACTTCATGTGGTTAAAATTCACGGTAAATAAGCGCATTATACATACTTGTTTTATCTATAGAAGCCCTAATTTGGATAGAGTGTCAACTTCCAACGAATTTGATGCTTTGTCAGACTCCATACAAAGTATTGTTGCCCATTATCCTCACACTGAAATCATTATTACGGGTGATTTCAATGTACACAATTCAAGTTGGCTTCGCTATTCTGGCCAGACAACACCCGAAGGAAGGTATGTTGAAATCTTTGCTGAGTTAAACCAACAAACTCAGCTTGTTGATGAGCCAACGCGAATTCCTGACATCACAGGCCAAGCCGCCAACACACTTGACTTGTTTATTACCTCCGATCCTGATAAACACAAAATTCGTGTTTTTTCGCCTCTAGGCACATCAGACCATTGTGTCATTTCTGCAAATCTCTCGTGCCAACAAAACTCAGTTGAAGAGAAACCACCTAGGAGAACCGTTTGGCAATACGAGAAAGCCAACTGGGACGGTCTCAATAATTTCTTCAGGATCTTCAACTGGTCGCTCTGCTTCCTCGGTAGTGACATAGACTCCAGCGCAGTTATGGTAACAAATGTTATCCTCTTAGGTATGCGAAATTTTGTCCCGAATAGGTCAAAAAGTATCAAACCTAAAGATAACTCATGGTTTGATTCGAGCTGTAAAGAGATTATCAGGTTGAAAGAGGTAAGTTTCCGATGTTATAAAGCCAACAAAACCGAGGAAAACCGGAAAAAGTTTCAGCAATCTAGAAAGGCCTGTAATGTTCACATTCGCAAGGCTAAATTTTTACATGAACAAAAAATCCGGCAAAAAATACTGCAATGTCCCAAAGGCAGTAAAAATTTTTGGTCATTTGTTAAAAACGTAAAGAACTCCTCGTCATCATCGGTTCCTACGCTTGTCTTCAATGATACTCCTGTTGTCAGTTCTCAAGAAAAAGCAGATCTGCTTGCAGCCAAATTCGCTGCTAACTCAAAGCTGCCAGCAGGTGTTTGTACTCCTCCTGTACTCGAGAGCGTAAATGATTTCATGGGACCTATCTTCTTTCGCACTCGTACAGTCGCAAGAGTATTAAAAGATCTTAACATAAACAAATCCGCTGGCCCGGATAAAATCCCCGCTATTGTTCTGAAGAGGTGTTCTTCTACGCTGGAAAAACCATTGCGTAAGCTTTTCCATCTGTCCTATTCCTCTGGTCTCTTTCCGAGTGGATGGAAAACAGCATTTGTCCAGCCAATCCCTAAGAAAGGCGAATCTTCTTCTCCCTCAAACTATCGACCAATTGCACTTACGTCCCTTCTTTCCAAGGTCATGGAAACGTTGATTAATTTTCAGCTTAAGAAATATCTTGAGGATCGAAAGCTTCTTAATGACCGGCAGTACGGCTTTCGTAGCAACAGGTCCACTGGTGATTTGATGGTATATCTCACCGAAAAGTGGAACCAATCTCTCCATCGTTTTGGGGAAAGCAAAATTATTGCACTTGATATTTCTAAGGCATTTGATAGAGTTTGGCATCAAGCTCTTTTATCGAAAATGCGTGCATTTGGACTCGACAAATCTCTTCTTCGTTGGATTAGTAATTACCTTTCGAAACGCTCAATACAAGTTGTATTGGATGGATTCAAGTCTGATTCTCACAAAATAAACGCTGGCGTGCCCCAGGGCTCTGTTTTGTCTCAGACTCTCTTTCTTATTTTTATCAACGACTTATTATCTGAAACAACTAATCCTATCAATTGTTTCGCAGACGACAGTACTCTCAGCTTCTCATATTCGTTTCCAGATACACATCCTCGTTCTTCGGATGTGGAACTGCAACGGCAGCGTATGATAAGTTCATTAAATTCTGATCTTGACAGCATTGTACAATGGGGAATAAGAAACCGCGTAGAATTTAATGCTTCGAAAACACAATGTTGTCTTTTGTCGTTAAAGCGAAATATACCCCTAATGCCTCTATCCATGATTGGCACTTGCATAGAGGAAACCAACCACCTCTCAGTTCTCGGTATGTGCATTACAGACCACCTTCTGTGGAATGACCATATATTTGACGTTGCCAAAAATGCCGCGAGATGTTTAGGTTTCCTTCGAAGATGCAAGAAGTTCTTCACCCCGTCTGATCTGGCTACAGTATATAAAGCATATATTCGCCCTAAACTTGAGTATAACTCCCACATTTGGGCAGGTGCTCCTGTAACCCACTTGAGTTTTCTAGATAGAATACAAAAAAGAGCTTTAAAAATGATAGGCGATCGAGCAATAACAGAAACATTTACATCTCTGGAGCACAGACGTAATGTTTCCTGCCTTTCATTATTCTATCGCTACTTCCAGAAACAGTGCTCTAGCGAAATAGCCAGTTGCATTCCTCCCCTGAAACGCTTTAACCGTAATACTCGCACTGCAAGGAATGCCCATCATTATACCCTTGAGCCCAACTTCGGACGTACTGTCAAGTACAGGGATTCTTTCTTTAGTCGTACCACGCGAATGTGGAATGCCTTGCCAGACTCTGTTTTTCCCTCCCACTTTGAAGTGCAGAACTTTAAAACAAATGTGCATCGTTACCTCCTTTCACATCCTTCCCTATTTTCCTAAAGCCCTCGCTGTGTTTAATTAACATTATAAGGGTAGTCAAAATCCCTTTAGTGCGGGCTAATTATAAAAAAAAAAAAAAAAAAAAAAAAAAAAGGTGGTGTTTTCAAACTGGCCAATATGTTTATATCGAAACATCCCAGGTCATTAACACCCAAACCTATATTCAAAGCGAATGAACACCGCCCTCGCTCGGATCCTAACTGGTCGTTCAAAACGCACATAATGCCAGATTTTACACCTCCATTTATAATTCCAAACCAACCCCATCATTATTCACAAACCGTTTCCGATGCCAGACCCCAACCTAAGACCCAACATAGACCCCAACCAAATCACCAACCTATATCCCAAACTAAGCCCCAACCTAAGCCTCAACCTAAACCCCAAAATATACCGCAACCTAGGCAAGACTTTACTTAAATCCGAAGTGAAAACCCAGCAAACCCCATTAACAACGAAACATGCTCACCAACGAGTGTCTTTCAACATCAATCCTGACTATCCTTCATCACCTTTAAATTCCGCGAATCCTACGGAATCTCCTCAGTTTCCTAGCTTCGACCTCACCACAGGGGTAAAATACCATAACTTTGTAAGCTCCCATATTTTAAACCCAAACTCTTCTCTGCCTCCAACAGTGGAATCAACAAACAAGGATCTGTTGAGTTAGTTCTACATTTGGTGGTAAGAGAGGATCAAAGCAGGGAGGTGGACGTAACCTCCCTGCTTTGATCCTCTCTTACCACCAAATGTAGAACTAACTCAACAGATCCTTGTTGATTCCACTGAGTCCCGTTATGCCCTTTTCAAACTAAGAGATAACAAACTGTTAGGCAAGATTCGCCTGTACCTAGCCTTTCTCCACGATAAACCTGACGATTTGTGCATAGACGGTAAAACGAAGAATTATGTGTGAGCGTCTATTAAAAAGGAAGGTCTGCCTACTGATATGGTACCATTAAGGCAGATATACGACAAATATCACGAGCTTCTGAACATATCCTCAAAACGAATCTCCAAAGATCTCTCCGCCTTTTCTTCGTTTCTTCATTCTAAAAGAAATTTCTACCTTCAAAGAGTACGATCCGACTCTGATAAATTTTATCACTCGTAACACTATCTCTCCTGAACCACTCTACAATTACCACCCTCTTTCCCTTTATTACCAAAATGTAAGAGGTCTTCGCTCTAAAACACACTCTGTTCACAGTTACAAGCCCTACCCTATGACGTTTTTGCGCTTACTGAAACAAGTCTTTCTAAAGACATTAAAAGTCAAGAGCTGTTTTCTTCGTTCTTTAATGTTTTTCGCGACGACGAAGAGTCTCTTCTTAAATCTCCGTGCAGAGGTGTCCTTATTGCTGTCCATAACAAGTTCGATTCGCTCCTGGTTTCTTCTTCCTCCTCAAACATTCTCGACTACATATCCATTAAACTATCACTCCCAAATCAGTCCCTATACCTTGTGTGTTTCTTCATTCTTCCTGGCCAACCCGTTCAATCTTACAAGCTTGCTGTTGATGCCATTGATGAAGTGCTAGCTATTTCTGAAGCACAAGACGAAGTTCTAATCTTCGAGACTTCATTGTTCCCCAACTTTAGTGGAACATTTCTGATGATGTACCATCCTTCGCTGCCACTCCCGGTTCATCCAAGGAATCTGTTTTTGTTGACGGTCTTTCTGATTCCGCCATTTACCAAGTGAGTGGAATTCAGAATTACATGGGCCGGCAACTCGATCTTATCTTCACCTCTGACCCGATTAACTCATCTGTTTCAGAAAGCACCATTCCATTATCTGTAGTTGATCAATTTCACCCCCCTCTCATTCTCTCTTTTTTCATTTCGTCTCCATCTACTCTCCCTAATATTTCTAACTATTCATTCAACTATCATAAGGCTAATTTAAAAAAAAATAAATAACTACCTCATCCATACCTCATTCGATTTTACAAATCCGTCACTTAATGAAGCAACTAATCTATTTTATGAAAAAGTGCAGTTTTGCATAAATCTTTATGTTCTCCTTTCGCGTAACAGGTCCTTTTCAACTTCTTCCACGTGGTACAGTCATAAACTACGCAAGCTGCGAAACAGGAAAAATAAGCTTTGGGTTAAATATCTTCGCTCTCGTTCAATTCTCGATTTCTCCGACTACTTGGGAGTATTTTATAAATTTTCGAATCTTTATGAAACGCTCTACAATGACTTTGCTTCCAACACCCAAGCAAATTAAATAACAGATCCTAAATCGTTTTATAAGTTTATTAACTTTAAAAAGAAAAATGATGGTTTCCCTCCCTCTCTTCTCTACAACAACCATTCATCCAATGATCCATCTACCATCGCCAGTTACTTCAAACAGTAATTTGCACCAAAACATTAGATCCTGACAAATCTTATTTTTCCTACCTTCCTCATTTTAATACTGGCCCCTTAGATACAAATTATATGGATAATTCACTAGTCCTAAATGGCATCCTTGAACTTAAAGACGAGTATACTCCTGGTCCCGATGGTATACCTGCAATTTTACTTAAAAAATGTTGCTCGAGTTTGGTCCTTCCTATTACTTACTTGTTCCACCTGTCCCTTTCCACGGGATCTTTCCCCGATTTATGGAAAATATCCACTATCACACCAATTCATAAAAAAGGTCCCAAAAACGAAGTTTGTAACTATCGGCCCATCGCCAAACTTTCTCATATCCCCAAACTCTTCGAAAGCATTCTTTATGATTCACTCTCTTTCCAATGCAAATCTCTAATGTCCTCATATCTCTAAAATTGAGAGCATTCAACGTCGTTTTCTGCTCTTTGCTCTCCGAAGTCTTTATGACCCTAATAACTTCTCATCTCACCCACCCTACATTGACCGACTCAAAATTATAAATCTTCACCTCTGTTACAATTTTTGCCGCGAACAATTTAGTAACCCAAACAAAAAATTAAGTTTTTAATCAACGCGTACGCGCACTGATTACAACGACGACGATGACGCACGCAACTATATCACTATTTGTTAACACAACCACGAACGAATACACAAAAAAAAGAATGCAAAAAAGTGTAACAACAGCTTGATTAGAAAAGCTGTGACCACGGCTGCTCAGCTGGAATGGGTTCAGTGGAAGAGTTTTTGATTTCTTTTGATAAACTTGATTGATTAATCGATTCAAAATAGTTTATCAAAAGAAAAATATATGTGTACATATATTGCTGCACAGTAGAGTGCAGATAAAGTGGGCGCCAGGAATTTTTTTTTTTTAGCCGAATTAGAAAATTCCAAAACTTAATATACAATATGAAAACTGTAATTTATTTAAATAAAAGAAAGAGTTTAGATTGCTTAAGGATTTTTATTTTGGGAAACCGTAGGATAGAAGACCCCTGGACTAAAACCCAAATATGTTTTCAAATAAAAGGGGTGGTTTGAACATTTCAAAATGGCCGTTTAATATTAAGATAATTACAAAAAGAAATTAAAATCAGATAAAAAAAGAAGGCAAATAAAACCAAAAAAAATGGGTTTTTAATACAATTAAAGCGCGTCCCGAAAATGATATGGGAAACTCAAATATAAATATAAATATATATATATATATAAATACACATATATATATATATATATATATATTGGAATAAAAGAAAATATGTAAATATATTTTTATATTCAGAATAGAACACAAACCACTTATCTTTTTGTATCTCCTATATCCTTTTCTCCTTTTTAACCTCTCACGTCCCGAATCCTGATTTGAGTTTCAAAAAAAATCCTCGATGCAAAATTTAAAATAAAAACAAATGTCTCCTCCTAGACTTTTTTTTTCTTCAAAATTCCTCGATTTTCCTTTCCAAATTTGTTGTCGCTTTTAAGGCTCTCGCAAGAGTGTCCTCCAAGCTCATTTCTAACCACTCCCTTCTTCCTTCGTCCACTCCAGTCATTCACTCAGACATACAACACAACCATTCGTTTTCGATATCATCAACACGGCATTCTGGCTTCCTGGACGACCGAAGGGTTGTTTTTGTTGCGGTAAAATTTACCGTAACAAATCCCATCCTTACCTCCCAAGATATGTGTTTACTTTTCAAGAAAAATAAACCATTTCTTAAGGCTCAGCCAGGGTTGGAGGGTAAAAGAACAGGGTGAACAACACAACACAGGTTACCATCATATTAAAAAAAAGGAAAAAAAGAAAAAAAAATAATTTGTGACACGAAATGAAAATATAAAATTGGACAAAATACCAAAAGAAACCGGTACAAACAATTACAACTTTAATAAAAAATTACGGGACTTCTGATTAAGTGTCAATATACTGTTTTAAATTTTTCACGTGCCACGTCCCCCGATCCTCCCCCTTTCCGTCTATCAGGACGTATTTCCAAGGTGTTACCATCCTACTGACCCTATATGGACCAACAAACTTGGTCGCTAATTATGCTGCAAAATAGTTTGCCGCATCGGACAAAGAATAGTTCCTACGCCAAACGAGATCACCAAGTTGAAACTGTGTGTCTCTTCTTCTCAAATTTTCAAATCTTGGTCCCTATCACTATCTCTAAGCCCTACATCATGGCCACTTGTAACCATGTTTCTACCACGGTTCGCGAAATATGGCAAAACACTTAGCACCTCATGTTGCGCACAGACCACTTTTGCCAATTGCGAATCCCAACTCCGCTGGTTTTCGGAGATGTACGCTCGGAGCGTAGTCTTTATTATTTGATTAATGCGCTCCGCAGGATTTGCTTGTGGGTGGTAATGCGCCGTATACCTAAGTTGTGACCCGTACGCTTCACTTAGCGTCTTCAGTTCTTTGCTACGGAACTGAGGACCGTTGTCACAGACGATCCACTTTGGAACACCGAAGAGAAGAAAAACATTTTCTTCCAATTCCCGACAAACCACTTTCGCCGTGGCGGACTGTAACGCGAACAACAGGGGAAATTTACTGAAATAATCGACGACCGTTAATATATACATAAGGCCGCGCGACGACTTCGGTAGTGGACCTACCAGGTCAACACAGATCATTTCCCACGGTTGGGAATCTCCTACCCTCTCGGTCATATGACCAGCTGGTTTCTCGTTAACCGATATCACTTGTTGGCAAATCTTACAATTCCTAACGTATTTTGCAGTATCCCCCCTCATTTTGGGCCAGTAATATTTTTCTGCTACCCTACCAAACGTTTTTTTAACTCCCATGTGTCCTGCTAATGGAGCATTATGGCACTCGTTCAAAACTCTCGACCTATCATTTTTACCTATCACTAACTTCCATCCCTCACTCTCTTCACGAACCACGACATGGTTCACCTTAACATGTTTATAGAGCCGCCCGTCCTCTACTCTCCAGGATGGGTATTCTAATGGGCTCTTTTCTACTAAAGATTTCATTTTTATCACCCAAGGGTCCGAATCCGCTTTTGAGATTCCAGCTAAATCTGGAACTCCTCGCGATAACATATCAGGAACGACATGTTCTTTGCCCCTTCTATGGATGGTTTTGAAATCAAATTGCTGGAGCCGAATGGCCCAACGAGCTTATCTACCCTGCGGATCCTTAAGATTACTTAACCATACCAAAGAATGGTGATCAGGCACGACAGTAAATCGAACGCCTTCGACATACGGTCGCAACTTTTCGATCGCCCATATATCGATATATATATCATATATCAGGAACGACATGTTCTTTGCCCCTTCTATGGATGGTTTTGAAATCAAATTGCTGGAGCCGAATGGCCCAACGAGCTTATCTACCCTGCGGATCCTTAAGATTACTTAACCATACCAAAGAATGGTGATCAGGCACGACAGTAAATCGAACGCCTTCGACAAACGGTCGCAACTTTTCGATCGCCCATAGTACGGCCAAACATTCCTTTTCCGTCGTAGAGTAGTTCCTTTCATTCCTATTCAACGACCGACTCAAATAACATATGGCTTTTTCGCCATCTCAAACTACTGTGAAAGTACGGCCCCGATACCAAAATCTGACGCGTCTGCTTGGACAACAAACGGCCGAGAAAAATCTGGACATGTCAGAATCGGTGCCGTAACCAAACCTTCTTTGGCTTTCCTTAAACTTTCCTCACATTCTTGGGCCCAATCAAATTTCTTACCTTTCTTTAAGAGATCGGTAAGAAGCCCAACTAAAATTGCAAAGTTTGGCACGAATCTCCGATACCAAGAAATAGTTCCTACAAAACTCCTAATTACCTTCACGTTTTTCGGTGTAGGAATCCTCATCATACTTTTCACTTTTTCCGGGTCTACATGGAGCCCGTTCCTATCAACTACATAAACTAGATATTTCAAAGAAGGCCTAGAAAAGTTATATTTTTCCCTACCTACTTCTAAACCCGCCTCTCCTAGCCTTTTAAAAACCTCTTTTAGAATTTCTAGATGTTTCTCAAATGAATCGGTGACAATGATAATGTCATCCAAGTACACAAAGACGAACGGTTCTAAGTCGGGACCTAGAAAGTCGTCAGTAAACCCTTGCCAAGTTGCCAAGTTGTGTAAGCCAAATGGCATCCTACGGAATTGAAAGAGACCCCGGCCTGGTAAAGGCTGTGTACGTACGCGATTCTTCCTCCATTGGAATCTGCCAATAAGCAGATTTAATATCTAATGAGGACAAGTACTTCGCGTTTTGAAGCTTGTCCAAAATCGCTGAAATAAACGGTAGTGGATAAGCATCCCTATAAGTAATTCATTGAGTTTCCTATAGTCAACGCAGAACCGAAAACTACCATCCTTTTTCTTAACAAGAAGAATCAGGGATTCCCAAGGACTTTTGGACTTCTCGATCACTCCAGCTTCTAACATCTCTTGGAGTTCCTAATCGATGTGTTTTTGAAACGCAGGTGACATTGGGTAGTATCGCTGCTTTATCGGTTCTGCAGACGTCCTAATCTTCTTTTCAACTAAGTTGGTGCACCCTTATCCTTCGGTCATTGATTCAAAAAGCTGATCTTAAATTAATTCTAACTTTTTGCTCTCACTTTCGTTTAAGTCCGATTTTTCCCTAATAGCTACCATGTCTGTTATTGACGACACCATCTGCTGGTTTGAAAAGCTCCACATACCTGATCTCAAATCCGGGACTATGCCCGATAGTGCCCAAAAGTCGGCACCTAAGATCAAAAGGTGTGGGAGACTGGGTATAACCAGACACTCTAATAATAGGGATTTGTTCTCAACCTCAATGGGTAAAGAAACAGATCCAGCTACTCCTACTCCCGTGGCGCCCAACGTGGGGCGCCAATTTGTAACACTTTTTGCCCCGTACAATTTAGTAACCCAAAAAAAAATTAAAGTTTTTAATCAACGCGTACGCGCACTGATTACAACGACGACGACGACGACGACGATGACGGACGATATTGGTGCACAGTAGAAGTGCAGATAAAGTGGGCGCCAGGAATTTACTGAAATAATCGACGACCGTTAATATATACATAAGGCCGCGCGACGACTTCGGTAGTGGACCTACCAGGTCAACACAGATCATTTCCCACGGTTGGGAATTTCCTACCCTCTCGGTCACATGACCAGCTGGTTTCTCATTAACCGATTTCACTTGTTGGCAAATCTTACAATTCCTAACGTATTTTGCAATATCCCCCCCCATTTTGGGCCAGTCATATTTTTCTGCTACCCTACCAAACGTTTTTTTAACTCCCATGTGTCCTGCTAATGGAGCATCATGGCACTCGTTCAAAACTCTCGAACTATAATTTTTACCTATCACTAACTTCCATCCCTCACTCTCTTCACGAACCATGGCATGGTTCACCCTAATATGTTTATAGAGTTGCCCGTCCTCTACTCTCCAGGATGGGTATTCTAATGGGCTCTTTTCTACTAAATATTTCATTTTTATCACCCAAGGGTCCGAATCTGCTTTTGAGATTCCAGCTAAATCTGGAACTCCTCGTGATAACATATCAGGAACGACATGTTCTTTGCCCCTTCTATGGATGATTTTGAAATCAAATTGCTGGAGCCGAATGGCCCAACGAGCTTATCTACCCTGCGGATCCTTAAGATTACTTAACCATACCAAAGAATGGTGATCAGGCACGACAGTAAATCGAACGCCTTCGACATACGGTCGCAACTTTTCGATCGCCCATAGTACGGCCAAACATTCCTTTTCGGTCGTAGAGTAGTTCCTTTCATTCCTATTCAACGACCGACTCAAATAACATATGGCTTTTTCGCCATCTTCAAACTACTGTGAAAGTACGGCCCCGATACCAAAATCTGACGCGTCTGCTTGGACAACAAACGGCCGAGAAAAATCTGGACATGTCAGAATCGGTGCCGTAACCAAACCTTCTTTGGCTTTCCTTAAACTTTCCTCACATTCTTGGGCCCAATCAAATTTCTTACCTTTCTTTAAGAGATCGGTAAGAGGCTTAACTAAAATTGCAAAGTTTGGCACGAATCTTCGATACCAAGAAATAGTTCCTAAAAAACTCTTAATTTCCTTCACGTTTTTCGGTGGAGGAATCCTCATCATGCTTTCCACTTTTTCCGGGTCTACATGGAGCCCGTTCCTATCAACTACATAAACTAGAAATTTCAAAGAAGGCCTAGAAAAGTTATACTTTTCCCTACCTACTTTTAAACCCCTCTCCTAGCCTTTTAAAAACCTCTTTGAGAATTTCTAGATGTTTCTCAAATGAATCGGTGACAATGATAATGTCATCCAAGTACACAAAGACGAACGGTTCTAAGTCGGGACCTAGAACGTCGTCAATAAACCTTTGCCAAATTGCCGGGGAGTTGCGTAAGCCAAATGGCATCCTACGAAATTGAAAGAGACCCCGGCCTGGCACGGTAAAGGCTATGTACGTACGCGATTCTTCCTCCATTGGAATCTGCCAATAAGCAGATTTAATATCTAATGAGGACAAGTACTTCGCGTTTTGAAGCTTGTCCAAAATCGCTGAAATAAACGGTAGTGGATAAGCATCCCTATAAGTAACTTCATTGAGTTTCCTATAGTCAACGCAGAACCGAAAACTACCATCCTTTTTCTTAACAAGAAGAATCAGGGATGCCCAATTACTTTTGGACTTCTCGATCACTCCAGCTTCTAACATCTCTTGGAGTTCCTAATCGATGTGTTTTTGAAACGCAGGTGACACTGGGTAGTATCGCTGCTTTATCGGTTCTGCGGACGTCCTTATCTTGTTTTCAACTAAGTTGGTGCACCCTTATCCTTCGGTCATTGATTCAAAAAGCTGATCTAAAATTAATTCTAACTTTTTGCTCTCACTTTCGTTTAAGTCCGATTTTTCCCAAATAGCTACCATGTCTGTTATTGACGATATCATCTGCTGGTTTGAAAAGCTCTACATACCTGATCTCAAAACCGGGACTATGCCCGATAATGCCCAAACGTCGGCACCTAAGATCAAATGGTGTGGGAGACTGGGTATAACCAGACACTCTATTAATAGGGATTTGTTCTCAACCTCAATGGGTAAAGAAACAGATCCAGCAACTCCTTCTCCCGTGGCTACCAACGTGGGGCGCCAATTTGTTACACTTTTTGCCCCGAACAATTTAGTAACCCAAAAAAAAATTTAAGTTTTTAATCAACGCGTACGCGCACTGATTACAACGACGACGACAACGACGATGACGCACGCTATATTACTTTTTGATAACACGACCACGAACGAATATACAAATAAAAGAATGCAAAAAAGAGTAACAACAGCTTGGTTAGAAAAGCTGTGACCACGGCGGCTCAGCTGGGATGGGTTCAGTGGATGAGTTTTGGATTTCTTTTGATAAACTTGATTGATTTATCGAATCAAAATAGTTTATCAAAAGAAAAATATATGTGTACATATATTGTTGCACAGTAGAGTGCAGATAAAGTGGGCGTCAAGAACTTTTTTTAACCGAATTAGAAAATTCCAAAACCAAATATACAATACGAAGACCGTAATTTATTGACATAAAAGAAAGAGAGTTTAGATTGCTTAGTGATTTTTATTTTCGGAAACCGTGGGATAGAAGGCCCTGGATTAAAACCCAAATATGTTTTCAAATAAAAGGAGTGGTTTGAACAATCCAAAATGGCCGTTTGATATTAAGATAATTACAAAAAGAAATGTAATTAAAATCAGATAAAAAAAAGAAAGCAAATAAAACCAAAAAAATGGGTTTTTAATACAATTAAAGCGCGTCCCGAAAATGATATGGGAAACTCGAATATAAATATAAATATGTATATATATATTATATGTATATATATTTTGGAATAAAAGAAAATATGTATATTTATTTTTATATTCAGAATAGAGCACAAACAACTTATCTTTTTCTATCTCCTATATCCTTTTCTCCTAACCTCTCACTTCCAGAATCCTGATTTAAGTTTAAAAAAAAAATCCTCGATGCAAAATTTAAAAATAATCCTCGATTTTTTTTTTTCAAAATTCCTCGATTTTCCTTTCCGAATTTGTTGTCGCTTTTTTTTTTTACTCCCTTCCTCCTTCGTCCATTCCAGTCATTCACTCAGGCATACAACACGGCATTCTGGCTTCCTGGAAGCTTGACGCTAACCAAGAGAGCCACCGTTGTGAGATCTTACGAAACTTTACTCTCACACACACAAACACGGTTTCCACAAGTTGTTGGATGTATTTTCAGAAACTTGCCGAAACATAATGGACGAGTTCAGAACCCTTCCCAATTATCTATTTTCGAGAAAATTTGAAAAAGATATAAAATCGAGAAGAAGTCTCCACTAGGCTTTTTCCTACTACTCAACTATTAACACGCGGGATTCGAAACGTGAATTAATAAACGATATCGGAGATACAAAGAGAAGCGTTACTTTTAAATCATTTTCAACTTTTATAAAACCTAACTTTACACACGTTAAAAACCCATTTTGTACATTAATTAATTTACGCCATTTCAAACTAATTTTAAGATTACGTTACTTTAAATTATATTGGAAATTGGGAAATTATTTGATGCGGGTTGGAGTCTCTTGACTCTTTACTTTAAAGACTCATCCGCCGGCTCTCTTCTCGTTTCAAAACCTCGTGCTGGAACTCGAACACCTGCGTTTGTTGCTTTTGCAAAATATTGGTTAGGTACACCAGTGGTTGATGAGACCATGGTTGCCCTCAACTTCGCCAATATTTTGCAGCCGCAACGAAAAAAAGAAAAGGGAAAACAACGACCGAAGGGTAGTTTTTGTTGCGGTTAAATTTTACCGTAACACCCCCTTGAAGTCCGTAGAAATGTGTTTGGCATCATTTTCCTTCATCGGATTCTTACAGGTGCCACTGACTGTTCCTCACTTTTTGATCTCATCTTGTTTAACACTAACCCACGCAGCTTAAGATCATCACGTCTTTTTTACCTTCCTCCCCACCGTACTTCCTATGGTCTCAATGAACCTTTAACCTGCATGTTGAGTAAAATCAATTTGATCTCTCCTCTTTTCGATTTCAACCTTCCAAGTCCTTGTCTGAAAGCCCAGCTCTTACATCATATTTCTTCCTTATAAGTTAATTTAGTTTAATTAGTTTTTAAGTTTAGTCAAGTTTAAGTTAAGCTTGTATTAAGCTAATAAATGGTGCGTTAGCCCCACCAAAATTAAAATTAAAAATTTAATCTATCGTCTCGTCAAACAGCCGCATTTTGACGCCGTGTTTTAGCGTCAAGTTTCAACGCCGCGTTGTAATAAACCGCAATACATACCTCGTGTCACAAAAAGCTCGATTTCCACGCTGCGTCGAGTTCAACGCGGCGTCAATACGCAGGGTCAAGAGGTGGCGTTGAAATAAATAACAAATTATTTTTTTTGACGCCATGTTACAAAATTAAAGGCTTCGTCACACAGAACGCGTTTTTAACGTGGTGGCATTGAGATTATTTTACGCGGCTTTGAGATTATTTTGATGCGGCGTTCTAAACGCGTTGTTAGAGAACGTCAAACATAGAGCTATCCGCAGCGCGATTCATATTTAAATCTTGACTTTCATTTTTTCACCAAATGCCAATTAGGTTATTTTTTTCCATTTAAAACAATATTAAATGACAAATAAATAAGTCACAGAATTTCTATAAAAAATTCAGAATAACTTAATTCACCAAGCACAAAATAATTTTAAAAAAATCTTTCTAAAGCGGCGTAAAAAAATAATTTGTAATTAATCACAACGCGGCGTTTTAACGCCTTGTTTTAACGCCACGTTTTGAAGCCGTGTGGAACTTGACGCGGGATTAAAAACGTGATATATGTAACATGGAATATATATTTTTGTACATTACAACGTGGCGTTGAATCGTGGCGTCAAAATAATAATTTTGTAATTTATTTCAACGCCGGTTGAACTGGACGCTGCGTTGAAAACGCGCTCTTTATGATATGGGATATGTATTGCTGTATACTAAAACGTGACGTTAAAACGCGCTCTGTTTGAAGAGGCCTTTAAACTTTGACGTAACACTTTTGTCGTTGTTTGAGAATAAAAATTCTATGAACGAGCTTTAAACATTTTTTTAAAATTGAAATTTTAATTTTTAAATTTTTTTTAATTAATTTTAATTAATTGATTAATTAAATTTAATTAAATTTTGCAAATTTCTTTGAAATAAAATGTTTTTTTTTCATCATCTCGCCGTCAACTCGTATTTTGGGTAAACGAAATTGCAAATCTGATAGCACCATCAAAGCTTTTGAATTAAAGTGTGTTCAACTCCGAACGCCCAACCGAGACCAACAGTGACCTGGCAGAAATTCCTGCCACTGGGGCGGAGTGCAGCAGATTAAAAACCATCGTGGGGCGCCAACTATAATGTTATAAAGCGTGTAATGGAAATAAATAGTAACGGTAAAATAGATTTGGATTTGTTTTATTAATAAAACTTACCTGTTAAAAAAATCTGAAAAATACAAACAAGTGAAACAGCGAAACCTCTTTTTTTTATTTTAAGGTTAGGTTTGTTTTATATAAATAATTTATCACATTTTTTATCAATTTTATTAGCAGCATTCCCCTGAAATGTACTATTTGATTAATTTGTTTGTTTTTTTTTGTAAAAATTGTTATATCAAAGTGTTTGTTATCTTGCTAGCTACATTCCACTTAAACGTTTTGTTTTTTATCACAGGTTTTTCCTTCTTATCTTAAATTCTACTAATTTTGTCAATTTAATTAGCAACATTCCCCTGAAATGTATTGTTTGTTAAGTTCGGGTTTTAATAAAAATTGTTTGTATTACAGTCACAGTATATTGTTAGCTACATTCCACTTAAATGTATTGTTTTTTTTTAAGTTTTGTTCTTGTTGATAAGGTTTCATTTTTTGACGCTATATAAATGATCTTGTTCTTAAGAAGATTTCTATGATAATTTTGGAAACAATGCTATAGACCAGAGTTTACGTATTTATAATTGTACGGTCATAAATGATTCTTTTTAACAATGTCTCTTTCCGTCAATTAGTTTTGACTGTATTTTTAGCTGTGACAAATACCAAAAAAAAAAAATATTTTTATCTCTCATTTGACAGATAGAAAGTGAATTTTATCCATTGAAGATGTACATTTTTGTTTTCAACTAATTTATTATTTTCATTGTTTAATACCACAAAAAAACTGTTCTAAATTGTTCTACAATACTTAAAATATATTCAAAACACCACTTCACACCGCTTTACGTTCTAAATAAAACAATACTTACCTGTGAAAAGAAATGTGTTCATTCTCCTTCAAAACGCTGGTTGTACATGTTTTAACAATGCAGCTCATCCTGATTCTTGTTTTTCTCATTTAAATTATGCAATTATGATCACACGACGTGACACTTTTAGGACAAAAAACTACGTCATAGTGACGTCAGAATGTCACTGCAGTGATCAATTACAAGGACTGCCTAATACTAGCTTTACATAGGATTTGGTTTTACATTACTGATTATTTTATTTAAAGCCGACTTAGAATTGGTCAGGTTGTCACAGCAAGGTTTACTTAATTCTAATTTTTTTTTTAATGAGAAAATAAAATATTACACTTTAAGTTTACTTAATTATGCGAACATGTCTGCTCAATATAATAACAAGACAGAATTGATGTGCCTGTCCATCTGGCGATTTTTGAGTGCACTCACGGCACAACAGCTGTGTCCATATTGTGTTGTGATAACTCATGTACTATTGCTTAGGTGTGGAGAGGAAAAATAATAATAAAATATTCTTGGCGGTGATGCACAGTTGCTGCAACTATCTCGTACACATCAATTGTGTTTATTTTACCCCCCGCGGTAACCACCGGGTACTGGTCTGTCCATCCGGACATTCCTGCTAAACTTATAAGCGCGACTGTTGAACACAGAAAAATAGCAACACTATAATGCTGGCCCTCCAGGTTGAGGGTTATGCGTGGGGTTAACAACCCTGCCACGGAAAAAAGAAAAAGTTGCGAAGCGACCAATAGCCTCGGAAAAGGACGATTTACTGTTGACGACCCGGAAAAACGAATTAAAGACAGCGACCTTCGGATCTCGCGTCGAATGTTAGAACTCTTAACAGATCACGTGCAGCCAAACAACTAGCGGAGGCCCAGGACTGCTACAGAGCAGGAATTACTGCCATCCAGGAAGTGCGATGGAATGGGCTGGGCAAAAGGAGGATGAAAAACTGTGACGTGTACTAAGGTGATTGTGCAAGAAGACCACAGCGTTTATTTGGGTGTGAATGCGTCATAAGCGGTAGACTTAGGCAATAAGTGAGCGACTTGTGACAAGTCGTATCAAGGCTAAATTCGCCAACATTAGCCTAATATGCGCTCACGCCCCACAGAGGACAAATATGACGCCACCAAGGATGACTTCTATGAGCTCCTTGACAAAACCTATGAGCAATGCCATAAATACGACGTTAAGATCGTACTAGACGATTTTAATGATAAAATAGGAAAAGAGGAAATCTTTGGTAGGACTGTCGGAAACCATATCCTACACGACACAACGTCTGAAAACGAACTTAGGCTAATCGACTTCGCAGCGGCACATAACGTCACCATTGCAAGCACACGGTTTCCTCATCTCAATATACACAAAGAGACTTGGCGACACCCAAATCAAAGAACCGTCAATCAGATTGATCACGTTGCGACCGATGAAAGACACGCCTTCAGTATCTTGGGTGTTCCCACCTTCCGAGCAGCTAACATCGACTCGGATCACTACCTTGTTGCAGGAAAGGTAAGAATGCGAATAACGCGAACACCACAACAACGGAGTAATACTGTGAGGAAGTATGACGTCGGAAAGCTCAAATCGCAAGAAACCGCCAGAACCTATGCCGATCGAATATCCCGTAACCTCTCGAGAAATCCAGTACCGCCAACATCAAGTGCCGAAGACCACTGACTGCCAACAAGCCATCCGAGATGCCGCAACTGATGTGCTAGGTTTCACCAGACCACCACCACGAAACCTCTGGTTCGATGACGAATGCAGGCAGGCTCATGCAGCCAAACAAGAGGCATATAAATCGGAGCTGCAAAGAAAGACGGGAGCATCTCGCGAGCTCTATGAGCAGAAAAGACGGGAAGAAGACCGGCTTTTCCAAAAGACAAAGAGAGAGCATGTAAAGCACGTGATCGAAGATATTGAGAGATGCTACTCCAGGAACAACGTGCGGAAGTTTTACCAACAGGTAAAAGAGACGTGCTATACAGACCCATGTCAGGTTTTGGCATCCCTACAAAAATCGTCCGACTGTGCAGGATGACGATGGAGGACTCTCGCTGCTGAAGCGGCTTAGATGTGACTAGCAGTCAATGAGGCCAAAACGAAGTACCTGCTGTCCACAAAAAGGGACACACAACACTAGCGGATTGGACAAAACATCACAATAGACAGGTACAACTTTGAGGTAGTTAGGGACTTTGTGTACTTTGGATCCGCTATAACATCTGACAACAACATCTCGTCAGAAATAAAGCGAAGAATTACTCTTGCCAATCGCTGTTTCTATGAGCTAGGAAGGCAATTGAGTAGCAAAGCCCTCTCTCGAAAGACAAAGGAGACTCTGTATAAGAACCTAATCATCCCAGTCCTGCTCTACGGCATCGAGGCATGGACTCTATCTAAAGCGGATGAATATATCCTTAGTCGTTTCGAGCGTAAGATTCTTCGAAGGATTTTTGGCCCTATCTCTGTTAACGGGCTTTGGAGGAGAAGGTTCAACCTAGAACTATACGAGCGTCAAAAAAATAAGCATATCACGTTTAAGATGGCTAGGTCATGTAGAGCGAATTGACAACAATGCTTCGACTCGCAGGATCTTCGATTCCATCCCAGAGGGTAGACGCAGTCAAGGAAGACCTCAAGTGGAGGACGACCTCAACCAACTTGGAGTGCAAAAGTGGAGGCAGCTAGCCAAAGACTGGGCTAACTGGAGAAGCATGTTGGTTGAGGGCCAGGTTCGTCCCGAACTGTAGCGCCCCCTTAGTAAGTAAGTAAGTAAAATATTCTTGGCTCTTTCCCACCTACAAACTCAATAATAGAAAAACGGAACAGTATAGTGCACCCTTGGCCACTTCACCCTTCCTGTCCACAAACTCACCCGTGAGTGCACTCAAAAATCACCGTATGGACAGGCACGATTTGACTTAAAACTAGGTAACGAAAGAAATGGTAAAAGAAGAGAGGAGAAAAGAAGGAGAATTCACTTTGGTTATGCCAAAAGGTACAGATATAATGAAACATCTAACAACATTTAAGAGTTTAGTCTTTATACATAACAGATTAATGGAAAGAACCTTTTACTGATTTAAGTTAACAACTTTAAATTGTGTATTATATTAGGTACTTATATACGACAAGGTTCATAAGTCGATATAATTATACGGTCATAAATGATTCTTTTTAACATTGTCTCTTTTCGTCAATTAGTTTTGACTGTATTTTTAGCTGTGACAAATACCAAAAAAAATATTTTTATTAAAAAATATTCACGCCTCACAAATATAAAAATTTTTCAAACATTAATTCAATCTACATGCACTTAACGTATTGAAGCGCCTTACCAAAAAACAATGAAAACGAATGCGTCCCTGATTTTAACTCTCTCATTTGACAGATAGAAAGTGAATTTTATCCATTGAAGATGTACATTTTTATTTTCAACTAATTTATTATTTTCATTGTTTAATACCACAAAAAAAACTGTTCTAAATTGTTCTACAATACTTAAAATATAGTCAAAACACCACTCTAGACCGCTTTACGTTCTAAATGAAACAATACTTACCTGTGAAAAGAAATGTGTTCATTCTCCTTCAAAACGCTGGTTGTACATGTTTTAACAATGCAGTTCATCCTGATTCTTGTTTTTCTCATTTAAAGTATGCAATTATGATCACACGACGTGACACTTTTAGGACAGAAAACTACGTCATAGTAACGTCAGAATGTCACTGCAGTGATCAATTACAAGGACTGTCTAATACTAGCTTTACATAGGATTTGGTTTTACATTACTGATTATTTTATTTAAAGCCGACTTAGAATTGGTCAGGCTGTCACAGCAAGGTTTACTTAATTCTAATTACTTTTTTTTATTGAGAAAATAAAATATTACATTTTAAGTTTAATTATGCGAACATGTCTGCTCAATATAATAATAAGACAGAATTAATATAGCTTAAGTGTGACAAGGAAAAATAATAATAAAATATTCTTGGCGGTGGTTGGGTGCTGTAGGAATAGGGTAGGCACTGAAAAGCATCAAACTGGTGATGCACAGTTGCTGCATTTATCTCGTACACATCAATAGTGCTTATTTTACCCCCCGCGGTAACCACCGGGTACTGGTATGTCCATCAGGACATTCCTGCTAAACTTATAAGCGCGACTGTTGAACACAGAAAAATAGCAACACTATAATGCTCTGCTTTAATGACTGTTCTGATCGATTCGCAGAAGACTTACACGAGCCCCTCAGAAAGAGGACGTACGGCGGATGAGCCCAACCAATTGGACCAACGGTGGCGTCAACAGTCAACGAAGCAGACGCCCTAATGAGCTACTTCGACGTATTTGGAGTTAAGGTCACTGGGACAATTCAATGCAAGTCAGGGTATTGAAATAGAGATGGTGGCGGATGAACCCTTAATTGGCCAACGGCAGAGCTCATATCCCCGAAGTGGGTCACTGACTCCGGATTCTCTGGTTCCTTTTGTCCAAAGAATCCAACAAAGGATCTGGCCCTCCAGTTTGAGGGTTATGCGTGGGGTTAACAACCCTGCCACGGAAAAAAGAAAAAGTTGCGAAGCGACCAATAGCCTCGGCAAAGGACGGATTTACTGTTGACGATCCGGAAAAACGAATTAAGGACAACGACCTTCGGATCTGCACGTGGAATGTTAGAACTCTTAACAGATCACGTGCAGCCAAACAACTGGCGGAGGCCCTAGATTGCTACAGAGCAGGAATTACTGCCATCCAGGAAGTGCGATGGAATGGGCTGGGCAAAAGAAGGATGAAAAACTGTGACGTGTACTACGGTGATTGTGCAAGAAGACCACAGCGTTTATTTGGGTGCGGATTCGTCATAAGCGGTAAACTTAGGCAAGAAGTCTTGGGCTTTCGACACATAAGCGATCGACTTGTGACAATCCGTATCAATGCTAAATTCGCCAACATTAGCCTAATATCCACAAGAAAGGAGACACTCTAAACTGCGCCAACTATAGAGGATTTAGTCTCCTGAATATCGCCTACAAGATCCTCTCTGCCGTACTATGTGAACGCCTGAAACCTTTCGTCAGCAACCTGATTGGCCCTATCAGTGTGGTTTGAGACCAGGAAAGTCCACAATCGATCAAATGTTCACGCTGGAAACTACCCAAGAATTTCAAATCGATACCCACCACCTCTCTACTGATTTTAAGGCCGTGCACGATAGCATTTATAGAGACGAGCTATACAGAGCCATGTCAGGTTTTGGCATCCCCACAAAACTCTTCCGACTGTGCAGGATGACGATGGAGAACTCTCGCTGCTCCGTCAAGGTTGGTAATGACCTAACAGAAGCTTTTGACGTCAAAAAAGGATTCCGACAAGGTGATGCGCTATCGTGCGATTTCTTTAACTTAATACTTGAAAAAATTATAAGAAACTCGCAAGTCAATTGTAGTGGGACATTTTTTTTCAAGTCTGTGCAATTGTTAGCATACGCTGACGACATAGACATCATTTGCAGAACTTGGCGAGCTGTCACTGGAACGTTTGCTAGCATTGAAGCTGAAGCGGCTAAGATGGGACTAACAGTCAATGAGGCTAAAACGAAGTACCTGCTGTCCACAAAAAGGGACACACAACACCAGCAGATTGGACAAAACATCACAATAGACAGGTACAACTTTGAGGTAGTTAGGGACTTTGTGTACTATGGATCCGCTATAACATCTGACAACAACATCTCGTCAGAAATAAAGCGAAGAATTACTCTTGCCAATCGCTGTTTCTATGAACTAGGAAGGCAATTGAGTAGCAAAGCCCTCTCTCGAAAGACAAAGGAGACTCTGTATAAGAACCTAATCATCCCAGTCCTGCTCTACGGCATCGAGGCATGGACTCTATCTAAAGCGGATGAATATATCCTTAGTCGTTTAGAGCGTAAGATTCTTCGAAGGATTTTTGGCCCTATCTCTGTTAACGGGCTTTGGAGGAGAAGGTTCAACCTAGAACTATACGAGCGACATTGACCTGGTCAAAAAAATAAGCATATCACGTTTAAGATGGCTAGGTCATGTAGAGCGAATGGACAACAATGCTTCGACTCGCAGGATCTTCGATTCCATCCCAGAGGGTAGACGCAGTCATGGAAGACCTCAAGTGGAGGACGACCTCAACCAACTTGGAGTGCAAAAGCGGAGGCAGCTAGCTAAAGACTGAGCTAACTGGAGAGGCATGTTGGTTGAGGGCCAGGTTCGTCCCGAACTGTAGCGCCCCCTTAGTAAGTAAGTAAGTAAAATATTCTTGGCTCATTCCCACCTACAAACTCAATAATAGAAAAACGGAACAGTATAGTGCACCCTTGGCCACTTCACCCTTCCTGTCCACAAACTCACCCGTGAGTGCACTCAAAAATCACCGTATGGACAGGCACGATTTGACTTAAAACTAGGTAACGAAAGAAATGGTAAAAGAAGAGAGGAGAAAAGAAGGAGAATTCACTTTGGTTATGCCAAAAGGTACCGATATAATGAAACATCTAACAACATTTAAGAGTTTAGTCTTTATACATAACAGATTAATGGAAAGAACCTTTTACTGATTTAAGTTAACAACTTTAAATTGTGTATTATATTAGGTACTTATATACGACAAGGTTCATAAGTCGATATAATTATACGGTCATAAATGATTCTTTTTAACATTGTCTCTTTTCGTCAATTAGTTTTGACTGTATTTTTAGCTGTGACAAATACCAAAAAAAAAATATTTTTATTAAAAAATATTCACGCCTCACAAATGTAAACATTTTTCAAACATTAATTCAATCTTCATGCGCTTAACGTATTGACGCGCCTTACCAAAAAACAATGAAAACGAATGCGTCCCTGATTTTAACTCTGTCATTTGACAGATAGAAAGTGAATTTTATCCATTGAAGATGTACATTTTTATTTTCAACTAATTTATTATTTTCATTGTTTAATACCACAAAAAAACTGTTCTAAATTGTTCTACAATACTTAAAATATAGTCAAAACACCACTAAACACCGCTTTACGTTCTAAATAAAACAATACTTACCTCGGAAAAGAAATGTGTTCATTCTTCTTCAAAACGCTGGTTGTACATGTTTTAACAATGCAGTTCATCCTGATTCTTGTTTTTCTCATTTAAAGTATGCAATTATGATCACACGACGTGACACTTTTAGGACAGAAAACTACGTCATAGTGACGTCAGAATGTCACTGCAGTGATCAATTACAAGGACTGTCTAATACTAGCTTTACATAGGATTTGGTTTTACATTACTGATTATTTTATTTAAAGCCGACTTAGAATTGGTCAGGCTGTCACAGCAAGGTTTACTTAATTCTAATTATTTTTTTTTATTGAGAAAATAAAATATTACATTTTAAGTTTACTTAATTATGCGAACATGTCTGCTGAATATAATAATAAGACAGAATTAATATAGCTTAAGTGTGACAAGGAAAAATAATAATAAAATATTCTTGGCGGTGGTTGGGTGCTGTAGGAATAGGGTAGGCACTGAAAAGCATCAAGCAGACGCCCTTATGAGCTACTTCGACGTATTTGAAGTTAAGGTCACTGGGACAATTCAATGCAAGTCAGGGTATTGAAATAGAGATGGTGGCGGATGAACACTTAATGGGCCAACGGCAGAGCTCATATCCCCGAAGTGGGTCACTGACTCCGGATTCTCTGGTTCCTTTTATCCAAAGAATCCAACAAAGGACCTGGCCCTCCAGTTTGAGGGTTATGCGTGGGGTTAACAACCCTGCCACGGAAAAAAGAAAAAGTTGCGAAGCGACCAAGGAGGCCCAAAGGAGCCAAACAAGAAGCATATAAAGCGGCGCTGCAAAGAAAGACGAGAGCTGCTCGCGAGTTCTACGAGCAGAAAAGACGGGAAGAAGACCGGCTTTTCCAAAAGAAAAAGAAAGAGTATGAGAAGCACGCGATCGAAGATATTGAGAGACGCTACTCCAGGAACAACGTGCTGAAGTTTTACCAACAGGTAAAAAGAACGTGCCAAGGAAAAAAATACCGCACAGAAGTCAGTGCTGAGTACATGGAAGGACCATTTCTGCAGACTGTTAAACGGCGATGAAAACCAAAATCCCGCTGTCGGGCAGAATGAACCATTCAACATGGATGATGATAGACAAAACTTCTGTCCACCTGACCAAAATGAAGTAAGGATAGCAATATCTAAACTAAAAAAACAACAAAGCTGCTGGACCCGACGGACTACCCGCAGAACTTTTTAAAGCGGCCGGAGATGACCTGGTAGAGTGCATGCACCAACTCATCTCTAAAGTTTGGTCAGACGAAAGCATGCCTGATGAATGGAACCTCAGCATCGTTTGCCCGATCCACAAGAAAGGAGACACTCTAAACTGCGCCAACTATAGAGGAATTAGTCTCCTGAATATCGCCTACAAGATCCTCTCTGCCGTACTATGTGAATGCCTGAAACCTTTCGTCAGCAACCTGATTGGCCCCTATCAGTGTGGTTTCAGACCAGGAAAGTCCACAATCAATCAAATGTTCACGCTACGGCAGATCCTGGAAACTTGCCAAGAATTTCAAATCGATACCCACCACCTCTTTATTGATTTTAAGGCCGCGTACGATAGCATTTATAGAGACGAGCTATACAAAGCCATGTCAGGTTTTGACATCCCCACAAAACTCTTCCGACTGTGCAGGATGACGATGGAGAACTCTCGCTGCTCCGTCAAGGTTGGTAATGACCTAATAGAAGCTTTTGACGTCAAAAAAGGATTCCGACAAGGTGATGCGCTATCGTGCGATTTCTTAAACTTAATACTTGAAAAAATTATAAGAAACTCGCAAGTCAATTGTAGTGGGACATTTTTTTTCAAGTCTGTGCAATTGTTAGCATACGCTGACGACATAGACATCATTTGCAGAACTTGGCGAGCTGTCACTGGAACGTTTGCTAGCATTGAAGCTGAAGCGGCTAAGATGGGACTAACAGTCAATGAGGCTAAAACGAAGTACCTGCTGTCCACAAAAAGGGACACACAACACCAGCAGATTGGACAAAACATCACAATAGACAGGTACAACTTTGAGGTAGTTAGGGACTTTGTGTACTTTGGATCCGCTATAACATCTGACAACAACATCTCCTCAGAAATAAAGCGAAGAATTACTTTTGCCAATCGCTGTTTCTATGAGTTAGGAAGGCAATTGAGTAGCAAAGCCCTCTCTCGAAAGACAAAGGAGACTCTGTATAAGAACTTAATCATCCCAGTCCTGCTCTACGGCGCCGAGGCATGGACTCTATCTAAAGCGGATGAATATATCCTTAGTCGTTTCGAGCGTAAGATTCTTCGAAGGATTTTTGGCCCTATCTCTGTTAACGGGCTTTGGAGGAGAAGGTTCAACCTAGAACTATACGAGCGACATTGACTTGGTCAAAAAAATAAGCATATCACGTTTAAGATGGCTAGGTCATGTAGAGCGAATGGACAACAATGCTTCGACTCGCAGGATCTTCGATTCCATCCCAGAGGGTAGACGCAGTCAAGGAAGACCTCAAGTGGAGGACGACCTCAACCAACTTGGAGTGCAAAAGTGGAGGCAGCTAGCCAAAGACTGGGCTAACTGGAGAAGCATGTTGGTTGAGGGCCAGGTTCGTCCCGAACTGTAGCGCCCCCTTAGTAAGTTAGTAAGTAAAATATTCTTGGCTCTTTCCCACCTACAAACTCAATAATAGAAAAACGGAACAGTATAGTGCACCCTTCCTGTCCACAAACTCATCGGTGAGTGCACTCAAAAATCACCGTATGGACAGGCACGATTTGACTTAAAACTAGGTAACGAAAGAAATGGTAAAAGAAGAGAGGAGAAAAGAAGGAGAATTCACTTTAGTTATGCCAAAAGGTACCGATATAATGAAACATTTAACAACATTTAAGAGTTCAGTCTTTATACATAACAGATTAATGGAAAGAACCTTTTACTGATTAAAGTTAACAACTTTAAATTGTGTATTATATTAAGTACTTATATACGACAAGGTTCATAAGTCGATATAATTATACGGTTATAAATGATTCTTTTTAACATTGTCTCTTTTCGTCAATTAGTTTTGACTGTATTTTTAGCTGTGACAAATACCAAAAAAAAAATATTTTTATTAAAAAATATTCACGACTCACAAATGTAAAATTTTTTCAAACATTAATTCAATCTACATGCACTTAACGTATTGAAGCGCCTTACCAAAAAACAATGAAAACGAATGCGTCCCTGATTTTAACTCTCTCATTTGACAGATAGAAAGTGAATTTTATCCATTGAAGATGTACATTTTTATTTTCAACTAATTTATTATTTTCATTGTTTAATACCACAAAAAAACTGTTCTAAATTGTTCTACAATACTTAAAATATAGTCAAAACACCACTCTACACCGCTTTACGTTCTAAATGAAACAATACTTACCTGTGAAAAGAAATGTGTTCATTCTCCTTCAAAACGCTGGTTGTACATGTTTTAACAATGCAGCTCATCCTGATTCTTGTTTTTCTCATTTAAAGTATGCAATTATGATCACACGACGTGACACTTTTAGGACAGAAAACTACGTCATAGTGACGTCAGAATGTCACTGCAGTGATCAATTACAAGGACTGTCTAATACTAGCTTTACATAGGATTTGGTTTTACATTACTGATTATTTTATTTAAAGCCGACTTAGAATTGGTCAGGCTGTCACAGCAAGGTTTACTTAATTCTAATTATTTTTTTTTATTGAGAAAATAAAATATTACATTTTAAGTTTACTTAATTATGCGAACATGTCTGCTCAATATAATAATAAGACAGAATTAATATAGCTTAAGTGTGACAAGGAAAAATAATAATAAAATATTCTTGGCGGTGGTTGGGTGCTGTATGAATAGGGTAGGCACTGAAAAGCATCAAACTGGTGATGCACAGTTGCTGCATTTATCTCGTACACATCAATTGTGCTTATTTTACCCCCCGCGGTAACCACCGGGTGCTTGTCTGTCCATCCGGACATTCCTGCTAAACTTATAAGCGCGACTGTTGAACACAGAAAAATAGCAACACTATAACACTCTGCTTTAATGACTGTTCTGATCGATTCGCAGAAGACTTACACGAGCCCTTCAGAAAGAGGACGTACGGCGGATGAGCCCAACCAATTGGACCAACGGTGGCGTCAACAGTCAACGAAGCAGACGCCCTAATGAGCTACTTCGACGTATTTGGAGTTAAGGTTACTGGGATAATTCAATGCAAGTCAGGGTATTTAAATAGAGATGGTGGCGGATGAACCCTTAATGGGCCAACGGCAGAGCTCATATCCTCGAAGTGGGTCACTGACTCCGGATTCTCTGGTTCCTTTTGTCCAAAGAATCCAACAAAGGACCTGGCCCTCCAGTTTGAGGGTTGTGCGTGGGGTTAACAACCCTGCCACGGAAAAAAGAAAAACTTGCGAAGCGACCAATAGCCTCGGCAAAGGACGGATTTACTGTTGACGATCCGGAAAAACAAATTAAGGACAACGACCTTCGGATCTGCACGTGGAATGTTAGAACTCTTAACAGATCACGTGCAGCCAAACAACTGGCGGAGGCCCTAGATTCCTACAGAGCAGGAATTACTGCCATCCAGGAAGTGCGATGGAATGGGCTGGGCAAAAGGAGAATGAAAAACTGTGACGTGTACTACGGTGATTGTGCAAGAAGACCACAGCGTTTATTTGGGTGCGGATTCGTCATAAGCGGTAAACTTAGGCAAGAAGTCTTGGGCTTTCGACACATAAGCGATCGACTTGTGACAATCCGTATCAATGCTAAATTCGCCAACATTAGCCTAATATCCACAAGAAAGGAGACACTCTAAACTGCGCCAACTATAGAGGATTTAGTCTCCTGAATATCGCCTACAAGATCCTCTCTGCCGTACTATGTGAACGCCTGAAACCTTTCGTCAGCAACCTGATTGGCCCTATCAGTGTGGTTTGAGACCAGGAAAGTCCACAATCGATCAAATGTTCACGCTACGGCAGATCCTGGAAACTACCCAAGAATTTCAAATCGATACCCACACCTTTCTATTGATTTTAAGGCCGCGCACGATAGCATTTATAGAGACGAGCTATACAAAGCCATGTCAGGTTTTGGCATCCCCACAAAACTCTTCCGACTGTGCAGGATGACGATGGAGAACTCTCGCTGCTCCGTCAAGGTTGGTAATGACCTAACAGAAGCTTTTGACGTCAAAAAAGGATTCCGACAAGGTGATGCGCTATCGTGCGATTTCTTAAACTTAATACTTGAAAAAATTATAAGAAACTCGCAAGTCAATTGTAGTGGGAAATTTTTTTTCAAGTCTGTGCAATTGTTAGCATACGCTGACGACATAGACATCATTGGCAGAACTCGGCGAGCTGTCACTGGAACGTTTGCTAGCATTGAAGCTGAAGCGGCTAAGATGGGACTAGCAGTCAATGAGGCTAAAACGAAGTACCTGCTGTCCACAAAAAGGGACACACAACACCAGCAGATTGGACAAAACATCACAATAGACAGGTACAACTTTGAGGTAGTTAGGGACTTTGTGTACTTTGGATCCGCTATAACATCTGACAACAACATCTCGTCAGAAATAAAGCGAAGAATTACTCTTGCCAATCGCTGTTTCTATGAGCTAGGAAGGCAATTGAGTAGCAAAGCCCTCTCTCGAAAGACAAAGGAGACTCTGTATAAGAACCTAATCATCCCAGTCCTGCTCTACGGCATCGGGGCATGGACTCTATCTAAAGCGGATGAATATATCCTAAGTCGTTTCGAGCGTAAGATTCTTCGAAGGATTTTTGGCCCTATCTCTGTTAACGGGCTTTGGAGGTGAAGGTTCAGCCTAGAACTATACGAGCGACATTGACCTGGTCAAAAAAATAAGCATATCACGTTTAAGATGGCTAGGTCATGTAGAGCGAATGGACAACAATGCTTCGACTCGCAGGATCTTCGATTCCATCCCAGAGGGTAGACGCAGTCATGGAAGACCTCAAGTGGAGGACGACCTCAACCAACTTGGAGTGCAAAACTGGAGGCAGCTAGCCAAAGACTGAGCTAACTGGAGAGGCATGTTGGTTGAGGGCCAGGTTCGTCCCGAACTGTAGCGCCCCCTTAGTAAGTAAGTAAGTAAAATATTCTTAGCTCTTTCCCACCTACAAACTCAATAATAGAAAAACGGAACAGTATAGTGCACCCTTCGCCACTTCACCCTTCCTGTCCACAAACTCACCCGTGAGTGCACTCAAAAATCACCGTATGGACAGGCACGATTTGACTTAAAACTAGGTAACGAAAGAAATGGTAAAAGAAGAGAGGAGAAAAGAAGGAGAATTCACTTTGGTTATGCCAAAAGGTACCGATATAATGAAACATTTAACAACATTTAAGAGTTTAGTCTTTATACATAACAGATTAATGGAAAGAACCTTTTACTGATTTAAGTTAACAACTTCAAATTGTTTATTATATTAGGTACTTATATACGACAAGGTTCATAAGTCGATATAATTATACGGTCATAAATGATTCTTTTTAACATTGTCTCTTTTCGTCAATTAGTTTTGACTGTATTTTTAGCTGTGACAAATACCAAAAAAAAAATATTTTTATTAAAAAATATTCACGACTCACAAATGTAAAAAATTTTCAAACATTAATTCAATCTACATGCACTTAACGTATTGACGCGCCTTACCAAAAAACAATGAAAACGAATGCGTCCCTGATTTTACCTCTCTCATTTGACAGATAGAAAGTGAATTTATCCATTGAAGATGTACATTTTTATTTTCAACTAATTTATTATTTTCATTGTTTAATACCACAAAAAAACTGTTCTAAATTGTTCTACAATACTTAAAATATAGTCAAAACACCACTCTACACCGCTTTACGTTCTAAATGAAACAATACTTACCTGTGAAAAGAAATGTGTTCATTCTCCATCAAAACGCTGGTTATACATGTTTTAACAATGCAGCTCATCCTGATTCTTGTTTTTCTCATTTAAAGTATGCAATTATGATCACACGGCGTGACACTTTTAGGACAGAAAACTACGTCATAGTGACGTCAGAATGTCACTGCAGTGATCAATTACAAGGACTGTCTAATACTAGCTTTACATAGGATTTGGTTTTACATTACTGATTATTTTATTTAAAGCCGACTTAGAATTGGTCAGGCTGTCACAGCAAGGTTGACTTAATTCTAATTATTTTTTTTTATTGAGAAAATAAAATATTACATTTTAAGTTTACTTAATTATGCGAACATGTCTGCTCAATATAATAATAAGACAGAATTAATATAGCTTAAGTGTGACAAGGAAAAATAATAATAAAATATTCTTGGCGGTGGTTGGGTGCTGTATGAATAGGGTAGGCACTGAAAGGCATCAAACTGGTGATGCACAGTTGCTGCATTTATCTCGTACACATCAATTGTGCTTATTATACCCCCCGCGGTAACCACCGGGTGCTTGTCTGTCCATCCGGACATTCCTGCTAAACTTATAAGCGCGACTGTTGAACACAGAAAAATAGCAACACTATAATACTCTGCTTTAATGACTGTTCTGATCGATTCGCAGAAGACTTACACGAGCCCTTCAGAAAGAGGACGTACGGCGGATGAGCCGAACCAATTGGACCAACGGTGGCGTCAACAGTCAACGAAGCAGACGCCCTAATGAGCTACTTCGACGTATTTGGAGTTAAGGTCACTGGGACAATTCAATGCAAGTCAGGGTATTTAAATAGAGATGGTGGCGGATGAACCCTTAATGGGCCAACGGCAGAGCTCATATCCCCGAAGTGGGTCACTGACTCCGGATTCTCTGGTTCCTTTTGTCCAAAGAATCCAACAAAGGACCTGGCCCTCCAGTTTGAGGGTTGTGCGTGGGGTTAACAACCCTGCCACGGAAAAAAGTAAAACTTGCGAAGCGACCAATAGCCTCGGCAAAGGACGGATTTACTGTTGACGATCCGGAAAAACAAATTAAGGACAACGACCTTCGGATCTGCACGTGGAATGTTAGAACTCTTAACAGATCACGTGCAGCCAAAACACTGGCGGAGGCCCTAGATTGCTACAGAGCAGGAATTACTGCCATCCAGGAAGTGCGATGGAATGGGCTGGGCAAAAGGAGAATGAAAAACTGTGACGTGTACTACGGTGATTGTGCAAGAAGACCACAGCGTTTATTTGGGTGCGGATTCGTCATAAGCGGTAAACTTAGGCAAGAAGTCTTGGGCTTTCGACACATAAGCGATCGACTTGTGACAATCCATATCAATGCTAAATTCGCCAACATAAGCCTAATATCCACAAGAAAGGAGACACTCTAAACTGCGCCAACTATAGAGGATTTAGTCTCCTGAATATCGCCTATAAGATCCTCTCTGCCGTACTATGTGAACGCCTGAAACCTTTCGTCAGCAACCTGATTGGCCCTATCAGTGTGGTTTGAGACCAGGAAAGTCCACAATCGATCAAATGTTCACGCTACGGCAGATCCTGGAAACTACCCAAGAATTTCAAATCGATGCCCACACCTTTCTATTGATTTTAAGGCCGCGCACGATAGCATTTATAGAGACGAGCTATACAGAGCCATGTCAGGTTTTGGCATCCCCACAAAACTCTTCCGACTGTGCAGGATGACGATGGAGAACTCTCGCTGCTCCGTCAAGGTTGGTAATGACCTAACAGAAGCTTTTGACGTCAAAAAAGGATTCCGACAAGGTGATGCGCTATCGTGCGATTTCTTAAACTTAATACTTGAAAAAATTATAAGAAACTCGCAAGTCAATTGTAGTGGGAAATTTTTTTTCAAGTCTGTATAATTGTTAGCATACGCTGACGAAATAGACATCATTGGCAGAACTCGGCGAGCTGTCACTGGAACGTTTGCTAGCATTGAAGCTGAAGCGGCTAAGATGGGACTAGCAGTCAATGAGGCTAAAACGAAGTACCTGCTGTCCACAAAAAGGGACACACAACACCAGCAGATTGGACAAAACATCACAATAGACAGGTACAACTTTGAGGTAGTTAGGGACTTTGTGTACTTTGGATCCGCTATAACATCTGACAACAACATCTCGTCAGAAATAAAGCGAAGAATTACTCTTGCCAATCGCTGTTTCTATGAGCTAGGAAGGCAATTGAGTAGCAAAGCCCTCTCTCGAAAGACAAAGGAGACTCTGTATAAGAACCTAATCATCCCAGTCCTGCTCTACGGCATCGGGGCATGGACTCTATCTAAAGCGGATGAATATATCCTTAGTCGTTTCGAGCATAAGATTCTTCGAAAGATTTTTGGCCCTATCTCTGTTAACGGGCTTTGGAGGAGAAGGTTCAACTTAGAACTATACGAGCGACATTGACCTGGTCAAAAAAATAAGCATATCACGTTTAAGATGGCTAGGTCATGTAGAGCGAATGGACAACAATGCTTCGACTCGCAGGATCTTCGATTCCATCCCAGAGGGTAGACGCAGTCATGGAAGACCTCAAGTGGAGGACGACCTCAACCAACTTGGAGTGCAAAAGTGGAGGCAGCTAGCTAAAGACTGAGCTAACTGGAGAGGCATGTTGGTTGAAGGCCAGGTTTGTCCCGAACTGTAGCGCCCCCTTAGTAAGTAAGTAAGTAAAATATTCTTGGCTCTTTCCCACCTACAAACTCAATAATAGAAAAACGGAACAGTATAGTGCACCCTTCGCCACTTCACCCTTCCTGTCCACAAACTCACCCGTGAGTGCACTCAAAAATCACCGTATGGACAGGCACGATTTGACTTAAAACTAGGTAACGAAAGAAATGGTAAAAGAAGAGAGGAGAAAAGAAGGAGAATTCACTTTAGTTATGCCAAAAGGTACCGATATAATGAAACATTTAACAACATTTAAGAGTTTAGTCTTTATACATAACAGATTAATGGAAAGAACCTTTTACTGATTTAAGTTAACAACTTTAAATTGTGTATTATATTAGGTACTTATATACGACAAGGTTCATAAGTCGATATAATTATACGGTCATAAATGATTCTTTTTAACATTGTCTCTTTTCGTCAATTAGTTTTGACTGTATTTTTAGCTGTGACAAATACCAAAAAAAAATATTTTTATTAAAAAATATTCACGACTCACAAATGTAAAAAAATTTCAAACATTAATTCAATCTACATGCACTTAACGTATTGACGCGCCTTACCAAAAAACAATGAAAACGAATGCGTCCCTGATTTTAACTCTCTCATTTGACAGATAGAAAGTGAATTTATCCATTGAAGATGTACATTTTTATTTTCAACTAATTTATTATTTTCATTGTTTAATACCACAAAAAAAACTGTTCTAAATTGTTCTACAATACTTAAAATATAGTCAAAACACCACTCTACACCGCTTTACGTTCTAAATGAAACAATACTTACCTGTGAAAAGAAATGTGTTCATTCTCCTTCAAAACGCTGGTTGTACATGTTTTAACAATGCAGCTCATCCTGATTCTTGTTTTTCTCATTTAAAGTATGCAATTATGATCACACGGCGTGACACTTTTAGGACAGAAAACTACGTCATAGTGACGTCAGAATGTCACTGCAGTGATCAATTACAAGGACTGTCTAATACTAGCTTTACATAGGATTTGGTTTTACATTACTGATTATTTTATTTAAAGCCGACTTAGAATTGGTCAGGCTGTCACAGCAAGGTTTACTTAATTCTAATTATTTTTTTTTATTGAGAAAATAAAATATTACATTTTAAGTTTACTTAATTATGCGAACATGTCTGCTCAATATAATAATAAGACAGAATTAATATAGCTTAAGTGTGACAAGGAAAAATAATAATAAAATATTCTTGGCGGTGGTTGGGTGCTGTATGAATAGGGTAGGCACTGAAAGGCATCAAACTGGTGATGCACAGTTGCTGCAACTATCTCGTACACATCAATTGTGCTTATTTTACCCCCCGCGGTAACCACCGGGTATTGGTCTGTCCATCCGGACATTCCTGCTAAACTTATAATCGCGACTGTTGAACACAGAAAAATAGCAACACTATAATGCTCTGCTTTAATGACTGTTCTGATCAATTCGCAGAAGACTTACACGAGCCCTTCAGAAAGAGGACGTACGGCGGATGAGCCCAACCAATTGGACCAACGGTGGCGTCAACAGTCAACGAAGCAGACGCCCTAATGAGTTACTTCGACGTATTTTGAGATAAGGTCACTGGGACAATTCAATGCAAGTCAGGGCATTGAAATAGAGATGGTGGCAAATGAACCCTTAATGTGCCAACGGCAGAGCTCATATCCCCGAAGTGGGTCACTGACTCCGGATTCTCTGGTTCCTTTTGTCCAAAGAATCCAACAAAGGACCTGGCCCTCCAGGTTGAGGGTTGTGCGTGGGGTTAACAACCCTGCCACGGAAAAAAGAAAAAGTTGCGAGGCGACCAAGGAGGCCCTAGACTGCTACAGAGCAGGAATTACTGCCATGCAGGAAGTGCGATGGGATGGGCCGGGCAAAAGGAGGATGAAAAACTGTGACGTGCACTACGGCGATTGTGCAAGAAGACCACACCGTTTATTCGGGTGCGGATTCGTCATAAGCGGTAGACTTAGGCAAGAAGTCTTGGGCTTTCGACAAGTAAGTGAGCGACTTGTGACAATCCGTATCAAGGCTAAATTCGCCAACATTAGTCTAATATGCGCTCACGCCCCACAGATGAGAAAGATGACGCCACAAAGGATGACTTCTATGAGGTCCTTGACAAAACCTATGAGCAATGCACTAAATATGACGTTAAGATCATACTAGGCGATTTTAATGCC
The DNA here is from genome assembly GCA_963971375.1 of Platycheirus rosarum. Lineage (NCBI taxonomy): Eukaryota > Metazoa > Arthropoda > Insecta > Diptera > Syrphidae > Platycheirus > Platycheirus rosarum. The sequence continues at coordinate 101,106,639 of OZ020507.1, forward strand.
AAAATAGGTAAAGAGGAAATCTTTGGTAGGACTGTCGGAAAACATAGCCTACACGAAACAACGTCTCAAAACGGACTTAGGCTAATCGACTTCGCAGCGGCACATAACATCACCAATGCAAGCACACGGTTTTCTCATCTCGATATACACAAAAGGACTTGGCGACACCCAAATCAAAGAACTGTCAATCAGATTGATCACGTTGCGACCGATGCAAGACACGCCTCCAGTATCTTGGATGTTCGCACCTTCCGAGCAGCTAACATCGACTCGGATCATTACCTTGTTGTAGCAAAGGTAAAAAATGCGAATAACGCAAACACCACAAAAACGGAGTAATACTATGAGGAAGTATGACGTCGGAAAGCTGCAATCGCAAGAAACCGCCAGAACCTATGCCGATCGAATATCCCGTAACCTCTCAAGAAATCTAGTACCGCCAGCATCAAATGCCGAAGACCAGTGACTGCCAACAAGCCATCCGAGTTGCCGCAACTGATGTGCTAGGTTTCACCAGACCACCACCACGAAACCTCTGTTTCGATGACGAATGCAGGCAGGCTCATGCAGCCAAACAAGAGGCATATAAAGCGGCGCTGCAAAGAAAGACGAGAGCTGCTCGCGAGCTCTACGAGCAGAAAAGACGGGAAGAAGACCGGCTTTTCCAAAAGAAAAAGAAAGACTATGAGAAGCACGCGATCAAAGATATTGAGAGATGCTACTCCAGGAACAACGTGCGGAAGTTTTGCCAACAGGTAAAAAGAACGTGCCAAGGGAAAAAAAATCCGGACAGAAGTTGGTGCTGAGTACATGGAAGGACCATTTCTGCAGACTGTTAAACGGCGATGAAAACCAAAATCCCGCTGTCGGGCAGAATGAACCATTCAACGTGGATGATGACAGACAAAACTTCCGTCCACCTGACCAAAATGAAGTAAGGATAGCAATATCTAAAGTAAAAAAACAACAAAGCTGCTCGACCCGACGGACTACCCGCCGAACTTTTCAAAGCAGCCGGAAATGACCTGGTGGAGTGCATGCACCAACTCATCTCTAAAGTTTGGTCAGACGAAAGTATGCCTGATGAATGGAACCTCAGCATCGTTTGCCCGATCCACAAGAAAGGAGACACTCTAAACCGAGCCAACTATAGAGGAATTAGTCTCCTGAATATCGCCTACAAGATCCTCTCTGCCGTTGATTGGCCCCTATCAGTGTGGTTTCAGACCAGGAAAGTCCACAATCAATCAAATGTTCACGCTACGGCAGATCCTGGAAACTTGCCAAGAATTTCAAATCGATACCCACCACCTCTTTATTGATTTTAAGGCCGCGTACGATAGCATTTATAGAGACGAGCTATACAGAGCCATGTCAGATTTTGGCATCCCCACAAAACTCTTCCGACTGTGCAGGATGACGATGGAGAACTCTCGCTGCTCCGTCAAGGTTGGTAATGACCTAACAGAAGCTTTTGACGTCAAAAAAGGATTCCGATATCGTGCGATTTCTTAAACTTAATACTTGAAAAAATTATAAGAAACTCGCAAGTCAATTGTAGTGGGACAATTTTTTTCATGTCTGTCCAATTGCTAGCATACGCTGACGACATAGACATCATTGGCAGAATTCGGCGAGCTGTCACTGGAACGTTTGCTAGCATTGAAGCTGAAGCGGCTAAGATGGGACAAGCAGTCACTGAGGCCAAAACAAAGTACCTGCTGTCCACAAAAAGGAACACAAAACACCAGCAGATTGGACAAAACATCACAATAGACAGGTACAACTTTGAGGTAGTTAGGGACTTTGTGTACTTTGGATCCGCTATAACATCTGACAACAACATCTCGTCAGAAATAAAGCGAAGAATTACTCTTGCCAATCGCTGTTTCTATGAGCTAGGAAGGCAATTGAGTAGCAAAGCCCTCTCTCGAAAGACAAAGGAGACTCTGTATAAGAACCTTATCATCCCAGTCCTGCTCTACGGCGCCGAGGCATGGACTCTATATAAAGCGGATGAATATATCCTTAGTCGTTTCGAGCGTAAGATTCTTCGAAGGATTTTTGGCCCTATCTCTGTTAACGGGCTTTAGAGGAGAAGGTTCAACCTAGAACTATACGAGCGACATTGACCTGGTCGAAAAAATTAACATATCAATTTTATGATGGCAGTCATGTAGAGCGAATGGACAACAATGCTTCGACTCGCAGGATCTTCGATTCCATCCCAGAGGGTAGACGCAGTCAAGGAAGACCTTAAGTGGAGGACGACCTCAACCAACTTGGAGTGCAAAACTGGAGGCAGCTAGCCAAAGACTGAGCTAACTGGAGAGGCATGTTGGTTGAAGGCCAGGTTCGTCCCGAACTGTAGCGCCCCCTTAGTAAGTAAGTAAGTAAAATATTCTTGGCTCTTTCCCACCTACAAACTCAATAATATAAAAACGGAACAGTATAGTGCACCCTTCGCCACTTCACCCTTCCTGTCCACAAACTCACCCGTGAGTGCACTCAAAAATCACCGTATGGACAGGCACGATTTGACTTAAAACTAGGTAACGAAAGAAATGGTAAAAGAAGAGAGGAGAAAAGAAGGAGAATTCACTTTAGTTATGCCAAAAGGTACCGATATAATGAAACATTTAACAACATTTAAGAGTTCAGTCTTTATACATAACAGATTAATGGAAAGAACCTTTTACTGACTTAAGTTAACAACTTTAAATTGTGTATTATATTAGGTACTTATATACGACAAGGTTCATAAGTCGATATAATTATACGGTCATAAATGATTCTTTTTAACATTGTCTCTTTTCGTCAATTAGTTTTGACTGTATTTTTAGCTGTGACAAATACCAAAAAAAAATATTTTTATTCAAAAATATTCACGACTCACAGATGTAAACATTTTTCAAACATTAATTCAATCTACATGCACTTAACGTATTGAAGCGCCTTACCAAAAAACAATGAAAACGAATGCGTCCCTGATTTTAACTCTCTCATTTGACAGATAGAAAGTGAATTTTATCCATTGAAGATGTACATTTTTATTTTAAACCACGGAAAAAAGACAAAGTTGCGAAGCGACCAAGGAGGCCCTACACTGCTACAGAGCAGGAGTTACTGCCATCCAGGAAGTGCGATGGGATGGGCCGGGCAAAAGGAGGATGAAAAACTGTGACGTGCACTACGGTGATTGTGCAAGAAGACCACACCGTTTATTCGGGTGCGGATTCGTAATAAGCGGTAGACTAAGGCAAGAAGTCTTGGGCTTTCGACACGTAAGTGAGCGACTTGTGACAATCCGTATCAAGGCTAAATTTGCCAACATTAGTCTAATATCACAGATGAGAAAGATGACGCCACCAAGGATGACTTCTATGAGGTCCTTGACAAAACCTATGAGCAATAAACTAAATATGACGTTAAGATCGTACTAGGCAATTTTAATGCCAAAATAGGTAAAGAGGAAATCTTTGGTAGGACTGTCGGAAAACATAGCCTACACGAAACAACGTCTCAAAACGGACTAAGTCTAATCGACTTCGCAGCGGCACATAACATCACCATTGCAAGCACACGGTTTCCTCATCTCGATATACACAAAGGGACTTGGCGACACCCAAATCAAAGAACCGTCAATCAGATTGATCACGGTGCGACCGATGCAAGACACGCCTCCAGTATCTTGGATGTTCGCACCTTCCGAGCAGGTAACATCGACTCGGATCATTGCCTTGTTGTAGCAAAGGTAAAAAATGCGAATAACGCAAACACCACAAAAACGGAGTAATACTGTGAGGAAGTATGACGTCGGAAAGCTGCAATCGCAAGAAACCGCCAGAACCTATGCCGATCGAATATCCCGTAACCTCTCAAGAAATCTAGTACCGCCAGCATCAAGTGCCGAAGACCAGTGACTGCCAACAAGCCATCCGAGTTGCCGCAACTGATGTGCTAGGTTTCACCAGACCACCACCACGAAACCTCTGTTTCGATGACGAATGCAGGCAGGCTCATGCAGCCAAACAAGAGGCATATAAAGCGGCGCTGCAAAGAAAGACGAGAGCTGCTCGCGAGCTCTACGAGCAGAAAAGACGGGAAGAAGACCGGCTTTTCCAAAAGAAAAAGAAAGACTATGAGAAGCACGCGATCGAAGATATTGAGAGATGCTACTCCAAGAACAACGTGCGGAAGTTTTGCCAACAGGTAAAAAGAACGTGCCAAGGAAAAAAAATCCGCACAGAAGTCGGTGCTGAGTACATGGAAGGACCATTTCTGCAGACTGTTAAGACCAAAATCCCGCTGCCAGGCAGAATGAACCATTCAACATGGATGATGATAGACAAAACTTCCGTCCACCTGACCAAAATGAAGTAAGGATAGCAATATCTAAACTAAAAAACAACAAAGCTGCTGGACCCGACGGACTACCCGCAGAACTTTTTAAAGCGGCCGGAGATGACCTGGTGGAGTGCATGCACCAACTCATCTCTAAAGTTTGGTCAGACGATAGCATGCCTGATGAATGGAACCTCAGCATCGTTTGCCCGATCCACAAGAAAGGAGACACTCTTAACTGCGCCAACTATACAGAAATTAGTCTCCTGAATATCGCCTACAAGATCCTCTCTGCCGTACTATGTGAACGCCTGAAACCTTTCGTCAGCAACCTGATTGGCCCCTATCAGTGTGGTTTCAGACCAGTTAGGCCACAATCAATCAAATGTTCACGCTACGGCAGATCCTGGAAACTACCCAAGAATTTCAAATCGATACCCACACCTTTCTATTGATTTTAAGGCCGCGCACGATAGCATTTATAGAGACGAGCTATACAAAGCCATGTCAGGTTTTGGCATCCCCACAAAACTCTTCCGACTGTGCAGGATGACGATGGAGAACTCTCGCTGCTCCGTCAAGGTTGGTAATGACCTAACAGAAGCTTTTGACGTCAAAAAAGGATTCCGACAAGGTGATGCGCTATCGTGCGATTTCTTAAACTTAATACTTGAAAAAATTATAAGAAACTCGCAAGTCAATTGTAGTGGGAAATTTTTTTTCAAGTCTGTGCAATTGTTAGCATACGCTGACGACATAGACATCATTGGCAGAACTCGGCGAGCTGTCACTGGAACGTTTGCTAGCATTGAAGCTGAAGCGGCTAAGATGGGACTAGCAGTCAATGAGGCTAAAACGAAGTACCTGCTGTCCACAAAAAGGGACACACAACACCAGCAGATTGGACAAAACATCACAATAGACAGGTACAACTTTGAGGTAGTTAGGGACTTTGTGTACTTTGGATCCGCTATAACATCTGACAACAACATCTCGTCAGAAATAAAGCGAGGAATTACTCTTGCCAATCGCTGTTTCTATGAGCTAGGAAGGCAATTGAGTAGCAAAGCCCTCTCTCGAAAGACAAAGGAGACTCTGTATAAGAACCTAATCATCCCAGTCCTGCTCTACGGCATCGGGGCATGGACTCTATCTAAAGCGGATGAATATATCCTTAGTCGTTTCGAGCATAAGATTCTTCGAAGGATTTTTGGCCCTATCTCTGTTAACGGGCTTTGGAGGAGAAGGTTCAACCTAGAACTATACGAGCGACATTGACCTGGTCAAAAAAATAAGCATATCACGTTTAAGATGGCTAGGTCATGTAGAGCGAATGGACAACAATGCTTCGACTCGCAGGATCTTCGATTCCATCCCAGAGGGTAGACGCAGTCATGGAAGACCTCAAGTGGAGGACGACCTCAACCAACTTGGAGTGCAAAAGTGGAGGCAGCTAGCTAAAGACTGAGCTAACTGGAGAGGCATGTTGGTTGAAGGCCAGGTTTGTCCCGAACTGTAGCGCCCCCTTAGTAAGTAAGTAAGTAAAATATTCTTGGCTCTTTCCCACCTACAAACTCAATAATAGAAAAACGGTACAGTATAGTGCACCCTTCGCCACTTCACCCTTCCTGTCCACAAACTCACCCGTGAGTGCACTCAAAAATCACCGTATGGACAGGCACGATTTGACTTAAAACTAGGTAACGAAAGAAATGGTAAAAGAAGAGAGGAGAAAAGAAGGAGAATTCACTTTAGTTATGCCAAAAGGTACCGATATAATGAAACATTTAACAACATTTAAGAGTTTAGTCTTTATGCATAACAGATTAATGGAAAGAACCTTTTACTGATTTAAGTTAACAACTTTAAATTGTGTATTATATTAGGTACTTATATACGACAAGGTTCATAAGTCGATATAATTATACGGTCATAAATGATTCTTTTTAACATTGTCTCTTTTCGTCAATTAGTTTTGACTGTATTTTTAGCTGTGACAAATACCAAAAAAAAATATTTTTATTAAAAAATATTCACGACTCACAAATGTAAAAAATTTTCAAACATTAATTCAATCTACATGCACTTAACGTATTGACGCGCCTTACCAAAAAACAATGAAAACGAATGCGTCCCTGATTTTAACTCTCTCATTTGACAGATAGAAAGTGAATTTATCCATTGAAGATGTACATTTTTATTTTCAACTAATTTATTATTTTCATTGTTTAATACCACAAAAAAAACTGTTCTAAATTGTTCTACAATACTTAAAATATAGTCAAAACACCACTCTACACCGCTTTACGTTCTAAATGAAACAATACTTACCTGTGAAAAGAAATGTGTTCATTCTCCTTCAAAACGCTGGTTGTACATGTTTTAACAATGCAGCTCATCCTGATTCTTGTTTTTCTCATTTAAAGTATGCAATTATGATCACACGACGTGACACTTTTAGGACAGAAAACTACGTCATAGTGACGTCAGAATGTCACTGCAGTGATCAATTACAAGGACTGTCTAATACTAGCTTTACATAGGATTTGGTTTTACATTACTGATTATTTTATTTAAAGCCGACTTAGAATTGGTCAGGCTGTCACAGCAAGGTTTACTTAATTCTAATTATTTTTTTTTATTGAGAAAATAAAATATTACATTTTAAGTTTACTTAATTATGCGAACATGTCTGCTCAATATAATAATAAGACAGAATTAATATAGCTTAAGTGTGACAAGGAAAAATAATAATAAAATATTCTTGGCGGTGGTTGGGTGCTGTATGAATAGGGTAGGCACTGAAAGGCATCAAACTGGTGATGCACAGTTGCTGCAACTATCTCGTACACATCAATTGTGCTTATTTTACCCCCCGCGGTAACCACCGGGTATTGGTCTGTCCATCCGGACATTCCTGCTAAACTTATAAGCGCGACTGTTGAACACAGAAAAATAGCAACACTATAATGCTCTGCTTTAATGACTGTTCTGATCAATTCGCAAAAGACTTACACGAGCCCTTCAGAAAGAGGACGTACGGCGGATGAGCCCAACCAATTGGACCAACGGTGGCGTCAACAGTCAACGAAGCAGACGCCCTAATGAGTTACTTCGACGTATTTTGAGATAAGGTCACTGGGACAATTTAATGCAAGTCAGGGCATTGAAATAGAGATGGTGGCGAATGAACCCTTAATGTGCCAACGGCAGAGCTCATATCCCCGAATTGGGTCACTGACTCCGGATTCTCTGGTTCCTTTTGTCCAAAGAATCCAACAAAGGACCTGGCCCTCCAGGTTGAGGGTTGTGCGTGGGGTTAACAACCCTGCCACGGAAAAAAGAAAAAGTTGCGAGGCGACCAAGGAGGCCCTAGACTGCTACAGAGCAGGAATTACTGCCATGCAGGAAGTGCGATGGGATGGGCCGGGCAAAAGGAGGATGAAAAACTGTGACGTGCACTACGGCGATTGTGCAAGAAGACCACACCGTTTATTCGGGTGCGGATTCGTCATAAGCGGTAGACTTAGGCAAGAAGTCTTGGGCTTTCGACAAGTAAGTGAGCGACTTGTGACAATCCGTATCAAGGCTAAATTCGCCAACATTAGTCTAATATGCGCTCACGCCCCACAGATGAGAAAGATGACGCCACCAAGGATGACTTCTATGAGGTCCTTGACAAAACCTATGAGCAATGCACTAAATATGACGTTAAGATCATACTAGGCGATTTTAATGCCAAAATAGGTAAAGAGGAAATCTTTGGTAGGACTGTCGGAAAACATAGCCTACACGAAACAACGTCTCAAAACGGACTTAGGCTAATCGACTTCGCAGCGGCACATAACATCACCAATGCAAGCACACGGTTTTCTCATCTCGATATACACAAAAGGACTTGGCGACACCCAAATCAAAGAACCGTCAATCAGATTGATCACGTTGCGACCGATGCAAGACACGCCTCCAGTATCTTGGATGTTCGCACCTTCCGAGCAGCTAACATCGACTCGGATCATTACCTTGTTGTAGCAAAGGTAAAAAATGCGAATAACGCAAACACCACAAAAACGGAGTAATACTGTGAGGAAGTATGACGTCGGAAAGCTGCAATCGCAAGAAACCGCCAGAACCTATGCCGATCGAATATCCCGTAACCTCTCAAGAAATCTAGTACCGCCAGCATCAAATGCCGAAGACCAGTGACTGCCAACAAGCCATCCGAGTTGCCGCAACTGATGTGCTAGGTTTCACCAGACCACCACCACGAAACCTCTGTTTCGATGACGAATGCAGGCAGGCTCATGCAGCCAAACAAGAGGCATATAAAGCGGCGCTGCAAAGAAAGACGAGAGCTGCTCGCGAGCTCTACGAGCAGAAAAGACGGGAAGAAGACCGGCTTTTCCAAAAGAAAAAGAAAGACTATGAGAAGCACGCGATCGAAGATATTGAGAGATGCTACTCCAGGAACAACGTGCGGAAGTTTTGCCAACAGGTAAAAAGAACGTGCCAAGGGAAAAAAAATCCGCACAGAAGTCGGTGCTGAGTACATGGAAAGACCATTTCTGCAGACTGTTAAACGGCGATGAAAACCAAAATCCCGCTGTCGGGCAGAATGAACCATTCAACGTGGATGATGACAGACAAAACTTCCGTCCACCTGACCAAAATGAAGTAAGGATAGCAATATCTAAAGTAAAAAAACAACAAAGCTGCTCGACCCGACGGACTACCCGCCGAACTTTTTAAAGCAGCCGGAAATGACCTGGTGGAGTGCATGCACCAACTCATCTCTAAAGTTTGGTCAGACGAAAGTATGCCTGATGAATGGAACCTCAGCATCGTTTGCCCGATCCACAAGAAAGGAGACACTCTAAACCGAGCCAACTATAGAGGAATTAGTCTCCTGAATATCGCCTACAAGATCCTCTCTGCCGTTGATTGGCCCCTATCAGTGTGGTTTCAGACCAGGAAAGTCCACAATCAATCAAATGTTCACGCTACGGCAGATCCTGGAAACTTGCCAAGAATTTCAAATCGATACCCACCACCTCTTTATTGATTTTAAGGCCGCGTACGATAGCATTTATAGAGACGAGCTATACAGAGCCATGTCAGATTTTGGCATCCCCACAAAACTCTTCCGACTGTGCAGGATGACGATGGAGAACTCTCGCTGCTCCGTCAAGGTTGGTAATGACCTAACAGAAGCTTTTGACGTCAAAAAAGGATTCCGATATCGTGCGATTTCTTAAACTTAATACTTGAAAAAATTATAAGAAACTCGCAAGTCAATTGTAGTGGGACAATTTTTTTTCATGTCTGTCCAATTGCTAGCATACGCTGACGACATAGACATCATTGGCAGAATTCGGCGAGCTGTCACTGGAACGTTTGCTAGCATTGAAGCTGAAGCGGCTAAGATGGGACAAGCGGTCACTGAGGCCAAAACAAAGTACCTGCTGTCCACAAAAAGGAACACAAAACACCAGCAGATTGTACAAAACATCACAATAGACAGGTACAACTTTGAGGTAGTTAGGGACTTTGTGTACCTCGGATCCGCTATAACATCTGACAACAACATCTCGTCAGAAATAAAGCGAAGAATTACTCTTGCCAATCGCTGTTTCTATGAGCTAGGAAGGCAATTGAGTAGCAAAGCCCTCTCTCGAAAGACAAAGGAGACTCTGTATAAGAACCTAATCATCCCAGTCCTGCTCTACGGCGCCGAGGCATGGACTCTATATAAAGCGGATGAATATATCCTTAGTCGTTTCGAGCGTAAGATTCTTCGAAGGATTTTTGGCCCTATCTCTGTTAACGGGCTTTAGAGGAGAAGGTTCAACCTAGAACTATACGAGCGACATTGACCTGGTCAAAAAAATTAGCATATCAATTTTATGATGGCAGTCATGTAGAGCGAATGGACAACAATGCTTCGACTCGCAGGATCTTCGATTCCATCCCAGAGGGTAGACGCAGTCAAGGAAGACCTCAAGTGGAGGACGACCTCAACCAACTTGGAGTGCAAAACTGGAGGCAGCTAGCCAAAGACTGAGCTAACTGGAGAGGCATGTTGGTTGAAGGCCAGGTTCGTCCCGAACTGTAGCGCCCCCTTAGTAAGTAAGTAAGTAAAATATTCTTGGCTCTTTCCCACCTACAAACTCAATAATATAAAAACGGAACAGTATAGTGCACCCTTCGCCACTTCACCCTTCCTGTCCACAAACTCACCCGCGAGTGCACTCAAAAATCACCGTATGGACAGGCATGATATGACTTAAAACTAGGTAACGAAAGAAATGGTAAAAGAAGAGAGGAGAAAAGAAGGAGAATTCACTTTAGTTATGCCAAAAGGTACCGATATAATGAAACATTTAACAACATTTAAGAGTTCAGTCTTTATACATAACAGATTAATGGAAAGAACCTTTTACTGACTTAAGTTAACAACTTTAAATTGTGTATTATATTAGGTACTTATATACGACAAGGTTCATAAGTCGATATAATTATACGGTCATAAATGATTCTTTTTAACATTGTCTCTTTTCGTCAATTAGTTTTGACTGTATTTTTAGCTGTGACAAATACCAAAAAAAAATATTTTTATTCAAAAATATTCACGACTCACAGATGTAAACATTTTTCAAACATTAATTCAATCTACATGCACTTAACGTATTGAAGCGCCTTACCAAAAAACAATGAAAACGAATGCGTCCCTGATTTTAACTCTCTCATTTGACAGATAGAAAGTGAATTTTATCCATTGAAGATGTACATTTTTATTTTAAACCACGGAAAAAAGACAAAGTTGCGAAGCGACCAAGGAGGCCCTACACTGCTACAGAGCAGGAGTTACTGCCATCCAGGAAGTGCGATGGGATGGGCCGGGCAAAAGGAGGATGAAAAACTGTGACGTGCACTACTGTGATTGTGCAAGAAGACCACACCGTTTATTCGGGTGCGGATTCGTAATAAGCGGTAGACTAAGGCAAGAAGTCTTGGGCTTTCGACACGTAAGTGAGCGACTTGTGACAATCCGTATCAAGGCTAAATTTGCCAACATTAGTCTAATATCACAGATGAGAAAGATGACGCCACCAAGGATGACTTCTATGAGGTCCTTGACAAAACCTATGAGCAATAAACTAAATATGACGTTAAGATCGTACTAGGCAATTTTAATGCCAAAATAGGTAAAGAGGAAATCTTTGGTAGGACTGTCGGAAAACATAGCCTACACGAAACAACGTCTCAAAACGGACTAAGTCTAATCGACTTCGCAGCGGCACATAACATCACCATTGCAAGCACACGGTTTCCTCATCTCGATATACACAAAGGGACTTGGCGACACCCAAATCAAAGAACCGTCAATCAGATTGATCACGGTGCGACCGATGCAAGACACGCCTCCAGTATCTTGGATGTTCGCACCTTCCGAGCAGGTAACATCGACTCGGATCATTGCCTTGTTGTAGCAAAGGTAAAAAATGCGAATAACGCAAACACCACAAAAACGGAGTAATACTGTGAGGAAGTATGACGTCGGAAAGCTGCAATCGCAAGAAACCGCCAGAACCTATGCCGATCGAATATCCCGTAACCTCTCAAGAAATCTAGTACCGCCAGCATCAAGTGCCGAAGACCAGTGACTGCCAACAAGCCATCCGAGTTGCCGCAACTGATGTGCTAGGTTTCACCAGACCACCACCACGAAACCTCTGTTTCGATGACGAATGCAGGCAGGCTCATGCAGCCAAACAAGAGGCATATAAAGCGGCGCTGCAAAGAAAGACGAGAGCTGCTCGCGAGCTCTACGAGCAGAAAAGACGGGAAGAAGACCGGCTTTTCCAAAAGAAAAAGAAAGACTATGAGAAGCACGCGATCGAAGATATTGAGAGATGCTACTCCAAGAACAACGTGCGGAAGTTTTGCCAACAGGTAAAAAGAACGTGCCAAGGAAAAAAAATCCGCACAGAAGTCGGTGCTGAGTACATGGAAGGACCATTTCTGCAGACTGTTAAGACCAAAATCCCGCTGCCAGGCAGAATGAACCATTCAACATGGCTGATGATAGACAAAACTTCCGTCCACCTGACCAAAATGAAGTAAGGATAGCAATATCTAAACTAAAAAACAACAAAGCTGCTGGACCCGACGGACTACCCGCAGAACTTTTTAAAGCGGCCGGAGATGACCTGGTGGAGTGCATGCACCAACTCATCTCTAAAGTTTGGTCAGACGAAAGCATGCCTGATGAATGGAACCTCAGCATCGTTTGCCCGATCCACAAGAAAGGAGACACTCTTAACTGCGCCAACTATACAGAAATTAGTCTCCTGAATATCGCCTACAAGATCCTCTCTGCCGTACTATGTGAACGCCTGAAACCTTTCGTCAGCAACCTGATTGGCCCCTATCAGTGTGGTTTCAGACCAGTTAGGCCACAATCAATCAAATGTTCACGCTACGGCAGATCCTGGAAACTTGCCAAGAATTTCAAATCGATACCCACCACCTCTTTATTGATTTTAAGGCCGCGTACGATAGCATTTATAGAGACGAGCTATACAAAGCCATGTCAGGTTTTGGCATCCCCACAAAACTCTTCCGACTGTGCAGGATGACGATGGAGAACTCTCGCTGCTCCGTCAAGGTTGGTAATGACCTAACAGAAGCTTTTGACGTCAAAAAAGGATTCCGACAAGGTGATGCGCTATCGTGCGATTTCTTTAACTTAATACTTGAAAAAATTATAAGAAATTCGCAAGTCAATTGTAGTGAGACATTTTTTTTCAAGTCTTTGCAATTGTTAGCATACGCTGACGACATAGACATCATTGGCAGAACTCGGCGAGCTGTCACTGGAACGTTTGCTAGCATTGAAGCTGAAGCGGATAAGATGGGACTAGCAGTCAATAAGGCTAAAACGAAGTACCTGCTGTCCACAAAAAGGGACACACAACACCAGCAGATTGGACAAAACATCACAATAGACAGGTACAACTTTGAGGTAGTTAGGGACTTTGTGTACTTTGGATCCGCTTTAACATCTGACAACAACATCTCGTCAGAAATAAAGCGAAGAATTACTTTTGCCAATCGCTGTTTCTATGAGTTAGGAAGGCAATTGAGTAGCAAAGCCCTCTCTCGAAAGACAAAGGAGACTCTGTATAAGAACCTAATCATCCCAGTCCTGCTCTACGGAGCCGAGGAATAGACTCTATCTAAAGCGGATGAATATATCCTTAGTCGTTTCGAGCGTAAGATTCTTCGAAGGATTTTTGGCCCTATCTCTGTTAACGGACTTTGGAGGAGAAGGTTCAACCTAGAACTATACGAGCGACATTGACCTGGTCAAAAAAATACGCATATCACGTTTAAGATGGCTAGGTCATGTAGAGCGAATGGACCACAATGCTCCGGCTCGCAGGATCTTCGATTCCATCCCAGAGGGTAGACGCAGTCAAAGAAGACCTCGCCTTAGGTGGCGCGCTCAAGTGGAGGACGACCTCAACCAACTTGGAGTGCAAAACTGGCTAGCCAAAGGCTGAGCTGGCTGGAGAGGCATGTTGGTTGAGGCCCAGGTTCGTCCCGAACTGTAGCGCCCCCTTAGTAAGTAAGTAAGTAAATCATTTTTGGCTCAATCACATCTACAAACTCAATAATAGAAAAACGGAACAGTATAGAAATGGAACCGTACTATCCGCAAAAAATTCAGTTCGGTTCATGAGTATCTGCAAATCTGCACCCTTCGCCACTTCACCCTTCCTGTCAACAAACTCACCCGTGAGTGCACTCAAAAATCACTGTATGGACAGGCAGGATTTGACTTAAAACTAGGTAACGAAAGAAATGGTAAAAGAAAAGAGGAGAAAAGAAGGAGAATTCACTTTAGTTATGCCAAATGGTATCGATATAATGAAACTGATTTTTTTTTTATTTAAGAGTTTAGTCTTTATACATAACAGATTAATGGAAAGAACCTTGTACTGATTTAAGTTAACAACTTTAAATTGTGTATTATATTAGGTACTTATATACTATATGGTTCATAAGTCAATATAATTATACGGTCATAAGTGATTCTTTTTAACATTGTCTCTTTCACATATGTAAAAAATTTTCAAACATTAATTCAATCTACATGCACAACGTATTGAAGCGCCTTACCAAAAAACAATGAAAACGAATGCGTCCCTGATTTTAACTCTCTCATTTGACAGATAGAAAGTGAATTTTATCCATTGAGGATGTACATTTTTATTTTCAACAAATTTATTATTTTCATTGTTTAATACCACAAAAAAAAAATTCTAAATTGTTCTACAATATTTAAAATGTATTTAAAACACCACTCCACACTGCTTTACGTTCTAAGTAAAACAATACTTACCTGTGAAAAGAAATGTGTTCATTCTTCTTAAAAACGCTTGTTGTACATATTTTAACAATGCAGCTCATCCTGGTTCTTGTTTTTTTCATTTAAATTATGCAATTTTCTCACTAAATCACTTGTTTAGTAAAACTTATAAAGCTTAATAGGTCTGGATTAACAAATATAAAAATTCGATTGACTTTTTTTTATTTACCGCCTTGCGAAAAGACAGGAAGAGCTAGAATTTACTACTACATGTCAACGGCCTTGGCACTGATAAAGCATTGCTTCCCGTGAGATAAGCGAAATCAAGCATCGTTGCGCGTGGTTAAGTAGAAAGATGGGGGACCGTCCGAAAACCAATTGCGTGCTGTTGACATGTGTTATATGTTTTCTGTTTTCCGTTCTCCTTCTGTCTTCTCTTCTGTCCTGTATCAATGTTGTATTGTGTGTTGGCTTGTAATTGTCTGAGCCGATGGCCTCAGTAGCCAGTGGTCGTAAGTGTGTCTTCTTCGTAGATTTATCTACGGAGTAGATTAAAATGTAATGTAATGTAATGTACTACTACATGTATAACTGATTAGCTTCACTCACGTACACTGTATAAATACACAACACGTCTTCCTGTTCTTCTTATTCAATGGTTGAGACACAGTGCCTGCAGGGACAGGCTACGTGTCACTGTGTCCCACCAACAGTGACAGGGTTATTACACGGTCCTCGTAATTTGTCACTGCAGGGATATAAAAGTAACGCGTCCCTGTGCCTGTCAGGCACGGTGTTTTTTGAGTGCACTCACAGCACAACAGCTGTGTCCATATTGTTTTGTGATAACTCATGTACTATTGCTTAAGTGTGATAAGGAAAAATAATAATAAAATATTTTTGGCTCTCTCACACCTATAAACTCAATAATAGAAAAACGGAACAGTATAGAAATGGAACCATACTATCCGCAGAAAATTTACTTCGGTTCATGAGTATCTGCAAATCTGCACCCTTCCTGTCCACAAACTCAACCGTGAGTGCACTCATAAATCACCGTATGGACAGGCACTATTTGACTTAAAACTAGGTAACGAAAGAAATGGTAAAAGAAGAGAAGAGAAAAGAAGGAAAATTCACTTTAGTTAAGCCAAATGGTATCGATCTAATGAAACAGATTTTTTTTTTATTTGTGAGTTCAGTCTTTAAGTTAACAACTTTAAATTGTGTAATATAGTAGGTACTTAGATACTATACGGTTCATAATTCAATATAATAAGACATATTTGGCATTCGCTAATAATATAACGGATATGTTATTGATTTAAGCGTTCACGCTTACTAACATACTTACTTAGGGGGCGCTACAGTTCGGGACGAACCTGGGCCTCAACCAACTAGCCTCTCCAGCCAGCTCAGTCTTTGGCTAGCTGCCTCCAGTTTCGCATTCCAAGTTCGTTGAGGTCGTCCTCCACTTGAGCGCGAAACCTAAGGCGAGGTCTTCTTTGACTGCGTCTACCCTCTGGGATGGAATCAAAGATCCTGCGAGCCGGAGCAGGAGCATTGTGGTCCATTCGCTCTACATGACCTAGCCATCTTAAACATGATATGCGTATTTTTTTGACTAGGTCAATGTCGTTTGTAAAGTTCTAGGTTGAACCTTCTCCTCCAAAGCCCGTTAACAGAGATAGGGCCAAAAATCCTTCGAAGAATCTTACGCTCGAAACGACTAAGGATATATTCATCCGCTTTAGATAGAGTCCATGCCTCGGAGCCGTAGAGCAGGACTGGGATGATTAGGTTCTCATACAGAGTCTCCTTTGTCTTTCGAGAGAGGGCTTTGCTACTCAGATGTTATAGCGGATCCAAAGTACACAAAGTCCCTTACTATCTCAAAGTTGTACCTGTTTATTGTGATGTTTTGTCCAATCTGCTGGTGTTGTGTGTCCCTTTTTGTGGACAGCAGGTACTTCGTTTTAGCCTCATTGACTGCTAGTCCCATCTTAGCCGCTTCAGCTTCAATGCTAGCAAACGTTCCAGTGACAGCTCGCCGAGTTCTGCCAATGATGTCTATGTCGTCAGCGTATGCTAACAATTGCACGGACTTGAAAAAAAATGTCCCTATACAATTGACTTGCGAGTTTCTTATAATTTTTTCAAGTATTAAGTTAAAGAAATCGCACGATAGCGCATCACCTTGTCGGAATCCTTTTTTGACGTCAAAAGCTTCTGTTAGGTCATTACCAACCTTGACGGAGCAGCGAGTGTTCTCCATCGTCATCCTGCACAGTCGGACGAGTTTTGTGGGAATGCCAAAACCTGACATGGCTCTGTATAGCTCGTCTCTATAAATGCTATCGTACGCAGCCTTAAAATCGATAAAGAGGTGGTGGGTATCGATTTGGAATTTTTGGGTAGTTTCCAGGATCTGCCGTAGCGTAAACATTTGATCGATTGTGGACTTTCCTGGTCTGAAACCACCCTGATAGGGGCCAAGCAGGTTGCTGACGAAAGGTTTCAGGCGTTCACATAGTACGGCAGAGAGGATCTTGTAGGCGATATTCAGGAGACTTATTCCTCTATAGTTGGCGCAGTTTAGAGGGTCTCCTTTCTTGTGGATCGGGCAAACGATGCTGAGGTTCCATTTATCAGGCATACTTTCTTCTGACCAAACTTTAGAGATGAGCTGGTGTATGCACTCCACCATGTCATCGGCCGCTTTAAAAAGTTCGGCGGGTAGTCCATCAGGTCCAGCAGCTTTGTTGTTTTTTAGTTTAGATATTGCTATCCTTACTTCATTTTGGTCAGGTGGACGGAAGTTTTGTCTGTCATCATCCATGTTGAATGGTTCATCACCATTAAAGAGTCTGCCGAAATGGTTCTTCCATGTACTCAGCACCGACTGTGACTCTACTACGAGGTTTCCATTCCTATCTCTACAAGCTTCTGTGCGGATTTTTTTTCCTTGGCATGTTCTTTTTACCTGTTGGCAAAACTTCCGCACGTTGTTTCTGGAGTAGCATCTCTCAATATCTTCGATCGCGTGCTTCTCATGCTCTCTCTTTTTCTTTTGGAGAAGCCGGTGTTTTTCCCATCTTTTCTGCTCGCTTCTTCTTCTTTCGATCGGTATAGGTTCTGGCGGTTTCTTGCGATTACAGCTTTCCGACGTCATATTTCCTCACAGTATTACTTCGTTGTTGTGGTGTTTCCGTTATTCGCATTTTTACCTTTGCAACAACAAGGTAGTGATTCGAGTCGATGTTAGCTGCTCGGAAGGTGTGAACATCCAAGATACTGGAGGCGTGTCTTGCATCGATCGCAACGTGATCAACCTGATTGACGGTTTTTTGATTTGGGTGTCGCCAAGTCCCTTTGTGTATACCGAGATGAGGAAACCGTGTGCTTGCAATGTCCGTTTTCAGACGTTGCGTCCTGTAGGCTATGGTTTCCGACAGTCCGACCAAAGATTTCCTCTTTACCTATTTTGGCATTAAAATCGCCTAGTACGATCTTAACGTCGTATTTAGGGCATTGCTCAAAGGTTTTGTCGAGGAGCTCATAGAAATCATCCTTGCTGGCGTCATTTTTGTCCTCTGGGGAGCGCATATTAGGCTAATGTTGGCGAATTTAGCATTGATACGGATTGTCACAAGTCGCTCACTTATGTGTCGAAAGCCCAAGACTTCTTTCCTTAGTCTACCGCTTATGACGAATCCGCACCCAAATAAACGCTGTGGTCTTCTTGCACAATCACCGTAGTACACGTCACAGTTTTTCACCCTCCTCTTACCCAGCCCATTCCATCGCACTTCCTGGATGGCAGTAATTCCTGCTCTGTAGCAATCTAGGGCCTCCGCCAGTTGTTTGGCTGCACGTGATCTGTTAAGAGTTCTAACATTCCACGTGTAGATCCGAAGGTCGTTGTCCTTAATTCGTTTTTCCGGGTCGTCAACAGTAAATCCGGAACCGGAGAATCCGGAGTCAGTTACCCACTTCGGGGATATGAGCTCTGCCGTTTGCCCATTAAGGGTTCATCCGCCACCATCTCTATTTCAATACCCTGACTTGCATTGAATTGTCCCAGTGACCTTATCTCCAAATACGTCGAAGTAGCTCATTAGGGCGTCTGCTTCGTTGACTGTTGACGCCACCGTTGGTCCAATTGGTTCGGCTCATCCGCCGTACGTCCTCTTTCTGAGGGACTCGTGTAAGTCTTCTGCGAATCGATCAGAACAGTCATTAAAGCAGAGCATTATAGTGTTGCTATTTTTCTGTGTTCAACAGTCGCGCTTATAAGTTTAGCAGGAATGTCCGGATGGACAGACCAGTACCCGGTGGTTACCGCGGGGGGTAAAATAAGCACAATTGATGTGTACGAGATAGTTGCAGCAACTGTGCATCACCAGTTTGATGCCTTTCAGTGCCTACCCTATTCATACAGCACCCAACCAAGAATATTTTATTATTATTTTTCTTGTCACACTTAAGCAATAGTACATGAGTTATCACAACACAATATGGACACAGCTGTTGTGCTGTGAGTGCACTCAAAAATCGCCAGATGGACAGGCACATAAATTCTGTCTTGTTATTATATTGAGCAGACATGTTCGCATAATTAAGTAACCTTAAAGTGTAATATCTTATTTTCTCATTAAAAAAAAAATAATTAGAATTAAGTAAACCTTGCTGTGACATTTTGACCAATTCTAAGTCGGTTTTAAATAAAATAATCAGTAATGTAAAACCAAATCCTATGTAAAGCTAGTATTAGAAGGTCCTTGTAATTGATCACTGCAGTGAAATTCTGACGTCACTATGACGTAGTTTTCTGTCCTAAAAGCGTCACGTCGTGTGATCATCATTGTTTTGCATGTCCTTGCAGTGACCAAAACAGTGACAGGCACAGTGACACGTGACTTTTATGTCCCTGCAGTGACAAATTACAAGGACCGTGTAATAGCCCTGTCACTGTTGGTGGGACACAGTAACACGTAGCCTGTCCCTGCAGGGACTGTGTCTCAACCATTGAATAAGAAGAACAGGAAGACGTGTTGTGTATATAAACAGTGTACGTGAGTGAAGCTAGTCAGTTATACATGTAGTAGTAAATTCTAGCTCTTCCTGTCATTTTCGCAAGGCGGTAAATAAAAAAAAGTCATTCGAATTTCTATATTTGTTAATCCAGAGATATTAAGCTTTATAAGTTTTATTAAACAAGTGATTAAGTGAAAAAATTGCATAATTTAAATGAGAAAAACAAGAATCAGGATGAGCTGCATTGTTAAAACATGTACAACCAGCGTTTTTAAGAATAATGAACACATTTCTTTTCACAGGTAAGTATTGTTTTATTTAGAACGTAAGGCGGTGTGGAGTGGTGTTTTGAACATATTTTAAATATTGTAGAACAATTTAGAACAGTTATTTTGTGGTATTAAACAATGAAAATAATAAATTAGTTGAAAACAAAAATGTACATCTTCAATGGATAAAATTCACTTTCTATTTGTCAAATGAGAGAGTTGAAGTCAGGGACGCATTCGTTTGCATTGTTTTTTGGTAAGGCGCTTCAATAAGTTAAGTGCATGTAGATTGAATTAATGTTTGAAAAAATTTTACATTTGTAAATCGTGAATATATTTTGATAAAAATGTTTTTATTTTTGGTTGTTAAAAAGAATCATTTATGACCGTATAATTATATCGACTTATGAACCTTATAGTATATAAGTACCTAATATAATACACAATTTAAAGTTGTTAACTTAAGTCAGTAAAAGGTTCTTTCCATTAATCTGTTATGTATAAAGGCTGAACTCTTAAATTAAAAAAAAAACTACTACATGTCAACGGCCTTGGCACTGATAAAGCATCGCTTCCCGTGAGATAAGCGAAATCAAGCATCATTGCGCGTGGTTAAGTAGAAAGATGGGGGACCGTCCGAAAACCAATTGCGTGCTATTGACATGTGTTATATGTTTTCTGTTTTCCGTTCTCCTTCTGTCTTCTCTTCTGTCCTGTATCAATGTCGTATTGTGTGTTGGCTTGTAATTGTCTGAGCCGATGGCCTCAGTAGCCAGTGGTCGTAAGTGTGTCTACTTCGTAGATTTATCTACGGAGTAGATTAAAATGTAATGTAATGTAATGTAATGTACTACTACATGTATAACTGATTAGCTTCACTCACGTACACTGTATAAATACACAACACGTCTTCCTGTTCTTCTTATTCAATGGTTGAGACACAGTGCCTGCAGGGACAGGCTACGTGTCACTGTGTCCCACCAACAGTGACAGGGTTATTACACGGTCCTCGTAATTTGTCACTGCAGGGACATACAAGTAACGCGTCCCTGTGCCTGTCAGGCACGGTGTTTTTTGAGTGCACTCACAGCACAACAGCTGTGTCCATATTGTTTTGTGATAACTCATGTACTATTGCTTAAGTGTGATAAGGAAAAATAATAATAAAATATTTTTGGCTCTCTCACACCTATAAACTCAATAATAGAAAAACGGAACAGTATAGAAATGGAACCATACTATCCGCAGAAAATTTAGTTCGGTTCATGAGTATCTGCAAATCTGCACCCTTCCTGTCCACAAACTCAACCGTGAGTGCACTCATAAATCACCGTATGGACAGGCACTATTTGACTTAAAACTAGGTAACGAAAGAAATGGTAAAAGAAGAGAAGAGAAAAGAAGGAAAATTCACTTTAGTTAAGCCAAATGGTATCGATATAATGAAACAGATTTTTTTTTTATTTGTGAGTTCAGTCTTTAAGTTAACAACTTTAAATTGTGTATTATAGTAGGTACTTAGATACTATACGGTTCATAATTCAATATAATAAGACATATTTGGCATTCATTAATAATATAACGGATATGTTATTGATTTAAGCGTTCACGCTTACTAACATACTTACTTAGAGGGCGCTACAGTTCGGGACGAACCTGGGCCTCAACCAACTAGCCTCTCCAGCCAGCTCAGTCTTTGGCTAGCTGCCTCCAGTTTCGCATTCCAAGTTCGTTGAGGTCGTCCTCCACTTGAGCGCGCAACCTAAGGCGAGGTCTTCTTTGACTGCGTCTACCCTCTGGGATGAAATCAAAGATCCTGCGAGCCGGAGCAGGAGCATTGTGGTCCATTCGCTCTACATGACCTAGCCATCTTAAACATGATATGCGTATTTTTTTGACCAGGTCAATGTCGTTTGTAAAGTTCTAGGTTGAACCTTCTCCTTTAAAGCCCGGTAACAGAGATAGGGCCAAAAATCCTTCGAAGAATCTTACGCTCGAAACGACTAAGGATATATTCATCCGCTTTAGATAGAGTCCATGCCTCGGCGCCGTAGAGCAGGACTGGGATGATTAGGTTCTCATACAGAGTCTCCTTTGTCTTTCGAGAGAGGGCTTTGCTACTCAATTGCCTTCCTAGCTCATAGAAACAGCGATTGGCAAGAGTAATTCTTCGCTTTATTTCTGACGAGATGTTGTTGTCAGATGTTATAGCGGATCCAAAGTACACAAAGTCCCTAACTATCTCAAAGTTGTACCTGTTTATTGTGATGTTTTGTCCAATCTGCTGGTGTTGTGTGTCCCTTTTTGTGGACAGCAGGTACTTCGTTTTAGCCTCAATGACTGCTAGTCCCATCTTAGCCGCTTCAGCTTTAATGCTAGCAAACGTTCCAGTGACAGCTCGCCGAGTTCTGCCAATGATGTCTATGTCGTCAGCGTATGCTAACAATTGCACGGACTTGAAAAAAAATGTCCCACTACAATTGACTTGCGAGTTTCTTATAATTTTTTCAAGTATTAAGTTAAAGAAATCGCACGATAGCGCATCACCTTGTCGGAATCCTTTTTTGACGTCAAAAGCTTCTGTTAGGTCATTACCAACCTTAACGGAGCAGCGAGTGTTCTCCATCGTCATCCTGCACAGTCGGACGAGTTTTGTGGGGATGCCAAAACCTGACATGGCTCTGTATAGCTCGTCTCTATAAATGCTATCGTACGCAGCCTTAAAATCGATAAAGAGGTGGTGGGTATCGATTTGGAATTTTTGGGTAGTTTCCAGGATCTGCTGTAGCGTAAACATTTGATCGATTGTGGACTTTCCTGGTCTGAAACCACCCTGATAGGGGCCAAGCAGGTTGCTGATGAAAGGTTTCAGGCGTTCACATAGTACGGCAGAGAGGATCTTTTAGGCGATATTCAGGAGACTTATTCCTCTATAGTTGGCGCAGTTTAGAGGGTCTCCTTTCTTGTGGATCGGGCAAACGATGCTGAGGTTCCATTTATCAGGCATACTTTCTTCTGACCAAACTTTAGAGATGAGCTGGTATATGCACTCCACCATGTCATTGGCCGCTTTAAAAAGTTCGGCAGGTAGTCCGTCAGGTCCAGCAGCTTTGTTGTTTTTTAGTTTAGATATTGCTATCC
This sequence comes from Platycheirus rosarum, assembly GCA_963971375.1. Classification (NCBI taxonomy): domain Eukaryota; kingdom Metazoa; phylum Arthropoda; class Insecta; order Diptera; family Syrphidae; genus Platycheirus; species Platycheirus rosarum. The sequence goes on from OZ020507.1 coordinate 101,129,805, forward strand.
TTACTTCATTTTGGTCAGGTGGACGGAAGTTTTGTCTGTCATCATCCATGTTGAATGGTTCATCACCATTAAAGAGTCTGCCGAAATGGTTCTTCCATGTACTCAGCACCGACTGTGACTCTACTACGAGGTTTCCATTCCTATCTCTACAAGCTTCTGTGCGGATTTTTTTTCCTTGGCATGTTCTTTTTACCTGTTGGCAAAACTTCCGCACGTTGTTTCTGGAGTAGCATCTCTCAATATCTTCGATCGCGTGCTTCTCATGCTCTCTCTTTTTCTTTTGGAGAAGCCGGTGTTTTTCCCATCTTTTCTGCTCGCTTCTTCTTCTTTCGATCGGTATAGGTTCTGGCGGTTTCTTGCGATTACAGCTTTCCGACGTCATATTTCCTCACAGTATTACTTCGTTGTTGTGGTGTTTCCGTTATTCGCATTTTTACCTTTGCAACAACAAGGTAGTGATTCGAGTCGATGTTAGCTGCTCGGAAGGTGTGAACATCCAAGATACTGGAGGCGTGTCTTGCATCGATCGCAACGTGATCAACCTGATTGACGGTTTTTTGATTTGGGTGTCGCCAAGTCCCTTTGTGTATACCGAGATGAGGAAACCGTGTGCTTGCAATGTCCGTTTTCAGACGTTGCGTCCTGTAGGCTATGGTTTCCGACAGTCCGACCAAAGATTTCCTCTTTACCTATTTTGGCATTAAAATCGCCTAGTACGATCTTAACGTCGTATTTAGGGCATTGCTCAAAGGTTTTGTCGAGGAGCTCATAGAAATCATCCTTGCTGGCGTCATTTTTGTCCTCTGGGGAGCGCATATTAGGCTAATGTTGGCGAATTTAGCATTGATACGGATTGTCACAAGTCGCTCACTTATGTGTCGAAAGCCCAAGACTTCTTTCCTAAGTCTACCGCTTATGACGAATCCGCACCCAAATAAACGCTGTGGTCTTCTTGCACAATCACCGTAGTACACGTCACAGTTTTTCACCCTCCTCTTACCCAGCCCATTCCATCGCACTTCCTGGATGGCAGTAATTCCTGCTCTGTAGCAATCTAGGGCCTCCGCCAGTTGTTTGGCTGCACGTGATCTGTTAAGAGTTCTAACATTCCACGTGTAGATCCGAAGGTCGTTGTCCTTAATTCGTTTTTCCGGGTCGTCAACAGTAAATCCGGAACCGGAGAATCCGGAGTCAGTTACCCACTTCGGGGATATGAGCTCTGCCGTTTGCCCATTAAGGGTTCATCCGCCACCATCTCTATTTCAATACCCTGACTTGCATTGAATTGTCCCAGTGACCTTATCTCCAAATACGTCGAAGTAGCTCATTAGGGCGTCTGCTTCGTTGACTGTTGACGCCACCGTTGGTCCAATTGGTTCGGCTCATCCGCCGTACGTCCTCTTTCTGAGGGACTCGTGTAAGTCTTCTGCGAATCGATCAGAACAGTCATTAAAGCAGAGCATTATAGTGTTGCTATTTTTCTGTGTTCAACAGTCGCGCTTATAAGTTTAGCAGGAATGTCCGGATGGACAGACCAGTACCCGGTGGTTACCGCGGGGGGTAAAATAAGCACAATTGATGTGTACGAGATAGTTGCAGCAACTGTGCATCACCAGTTTGATGCCTTTCAGTGCCTACCCTATTCATACAGCACCCAACCAAGAATATTTTATTATTATTTTTCTTGTCACACTTAAGCAATAGTACATGAGTTATCACAACACAATATGGACACAGCTGTTGTGCTGTGAGTGCACTCAAAAATCGCCAGATGGACAGGCACATAAATTCTGTCTTGTTATTATATTGAGCAGACATGTTCGCATAATTAAGTAACCTTAAAGTGTAATATCTTATTTTCTCATTAAAAAAAAAATAATTAGAATTAAGTAAACCTTGCTGTGACATTTTGACCAATTCTAAGTCGGTTTTAAATAAAATAATCAGTAATGTAAAACCAAATCCTATGTAAAGCTAGTATTAGAAGGTCCTTGTAATTGATCACTGCAGTGAAATTCTGACGTCACTATGACGTAGTTTTCTGTCCTAAAAGCGTCACGTCGTGTGATCATCATTGTTTTGCATGTCCTTGCAGTGACCAAAACAGTGACAGGCACAGTGACACGTGACTTTTATGTCCCTGCAGTGACAAATTACAAGGACCGTGTAATAGCCCTGTCACTGTTGGTGGGACACAGTAACACGTAGCCTGTCCCTGCAGGGACTGTGTCTCAACCATTGAATAAGAAGAACAGGAAGACGTGTTGTGTATATAAACAGTGTACGTGAGTGAAGCTAGTCAGTTATACATGTAGTAGTAAATTCTAGCTCTTCCTGTCATTTTCGCAAGGCGGTAAATAAAAAAAAGTCATTCGAATTTCTATATTTGTTAATCCAGAGATATTAAGCTTTATAAGTTTTATTAAACAAGTGATTAAGTGAAAAAATTGCATAATTTAAATGAGAAAAACAAGAATCAGGATGAGCTGCATTGTTAAAACATGTACAACCAGCGTTTTTAAGAATAATGAACACATTTCTTTTCACAGGTAAGTATTGTTTTATTTAGAACGTAAGGCGGTGTGGAGTGGTGTTTTGAACATATTTTAAATATTGTAGAACAATTTAGAACAGTTATTTTGTGGTATTAAACAATGAAAATAATAAATTAGTTGAAAACAAAAATGTACATCTTCAATGGATAAAATTCACTTTCTATTTGTCAAATGAGAGAGTTGAAGTCAGGGACGCATTCGTTTGCATTGTTTTTTGGTAAGGCGCTTCAATAAGTTAAGTGCATGTAGATTGAATTAATGTTTGAAAAAATTTTACATTTGTAAATCGTGAATATATTTTGATAAAAATGTTTTTATTTTTGGTTGTTAAAAAGAATCATTTATGACCGTATAATTATATCGACTTATGAACCTTATAGTATATAAGTACCTAATATAATACACAATTTAAAGTTGTTAACTTAAGTCAGTAAAAGGTTCTTTCCATTAATCTGTTATGTATAAAGGCTGAACTCTTAAATTAAAAAAAAAACTACTACATGTCAACGGCCTTGGCACTGATAAAGCATCGCTTCCCGTGAGATAAGCGAAATCAAGCATCATTGCGCGTGGTTAAGTAGAAAGATGGGGGACCGTCCGAAAACCAATTGCGTGCTATTGACATGTGTTATATGTTTTCTGTTTTCCGTTCTCCTTCTGTCTTCTCTTCTGTCCTGTATCAATGTCGTATTGTGTGTTGGCTTGTAATTGTCTGAGCCGATGGCCTCAGTAGCCAGTGGTCGTAAGTGTGTCTACTTCGTAGATTTATCTACGGAGTAGATTAAAATGTAATGTAATGTAATGTAATGTACTACTACATGTATAACTGATTAGCTTCACTCACGTACACTGTATAAATACACAACACGTCTTCCTGTTCTTCTTATTCAATGGTTGAGACACAGTGCCTGCAGGGACAGGCTACGTGTCACTGTGTCCCACCAACAGTGACAGGGTTATTACACGGTCCTCGTAATTTGTCACTGCAGGGACATACAAGTAACGCGTCCCTGTGCCTGTCAGGCACGGTGTTTTTTGAGTGCACTCACAGCACAACAGCTGTGTCCATATTGTTTTGTGATAACTCATGTACTATTGCTTAAGTGTGATAAGGAAAAATAATAATAAAATATTTTTGGCTCTCTCACACCTATAAACTCAATAATAGAAAAACGGAACAGTATAGAAATGGAACCATACTATCCGCAGAAAATTTAGTTCGGTTCATGAGTATCTGCAAATCTGCACCCTTCCTGTCCACAAACTCAACCGTGAGTGCACTCATAAATCACCGTATGGACAGGCACTATTTGACTTAAAACTAGGTAACGAAAGAAATGGTAAAAGAAGAGAAGAGAAAAGAAGGAAAATTCACTTTAGTTAAGCCAAATGGTATCGATATAATGAAACAGATTTTTTTTTTATTTGTGAGTTCAGTCTTTAAGTTAACAACTTTAAATTGTGTATTATAGTAGGTACTTAGATACTATACGGTTCATAATTCAATATAATAAGACATATTTGGCATTCATTAATAATATAACGGATATGTTATTGATTTAAGCGTTCACGCTTACTAACATACTTACTTAGAGGGCGCTACAGTTCGGGACGAACCTGGGCCTCAACCAACTAGCCTCTCCAGCCAGCTCAGTCTTTGGCTAGCTGCCTCCAGTTTCGCATTCCAAGTTCGTTGAGGTCGTCCTCCACTTGAGCGCGCAACCTAAGGCGAGGTCTTCTTTGACTGCGTCTACCCTCTGGGATGAAATCAAAGATCCTGCGAGCCGGAGCAGGAGCATTGTGGTCCATTCGCTCTACATGACCTAGCCATCTTAAACATGATATGCGTATTTTTTTGACCAGGTCAATGTCGTTTGTAAAGTTCTAGGTTGAACCTTCTCCTTTAAAGCCCGGTAACAGAGATAGGGCCAAAAATCCTTCGAAGAATCTTACGCTCGAAACGACTAAGGATATATTCATCCGCTTTAGATAGAGTCCATGCCTCGGCGCCGTAGAGCAGGACTGGGATGATTAGGTTCTCATACAGAGTCTCCTTTGTCTTTCGAGAGAGGGCTTTGCTACTCAATTGCCTTCCTAGCTCATAGAAACAGCGATTGGCAAGAGTAATTCTTCGCTTTATTTCTGACGAGATGTTGTTGTCAGATGTTATAGCGGATCCAAAGTACACAAAGTCCCTAACTATCTCAAAGTTGTACCTGTTTATTGTGATGTTTTGTCCAATCTGCTGGTGTTGTGTGTCCCTTTTTGTGGACAGCAGGTACTTCGTTTTAGCCTCAATGACTGCTAGTCCCATCTTAGCCGCTTCAGCTTTAATGCTAGCAAACGTTCCAGTGACAGCTCGCCGAGTTCTGCCAATGATGTCTATGTCGTCAGCGTATGCTAACAATTGCACGGACTTGAAAAAAAATGTCCCACTACAATTGACTTGCGAGTTTCTTATAATTTTTTCAAGTATTAAGTTAAAGAAATCGCACGATAGCGCATCACCTTGTCGGAATCCTTTTTTGACGTCAAAAGCTTCTGTTAGGTCATTACCAACCTTAACGGAGCAGCGAGTGTTCTCCATCGTCATCCTGCACAGTCGGACGAGTTTTGTGGGGATGCCAAAACCTGACATGGCTCTGTATAGCTCGTCTCTATAAATGCTATCGTACGCAGCCTTAAAATCGATAAAGAGGTGGTGGGTATCGATTTGGAATTTTTGGGTAGTTTCCAGGATCTGCTGTAGCGTAAACATTTGATCGATTGTGGACTTTCCTGGTCTGAAACCACCCTGATAGGGGCCAAGCAGGTTGCTGATGAAAGGTTTCAGGCGTTCACATAGTACGGCAGAGAGGATCTTTTAGGCGATATTCAGGAGACTTATTCCTCTATAGTTGGCGCAGTTTAGAGGGTCTCCTTTCTTGTGGATCGGGCAAACGATGCTGAGGTTCTATTTATCAGGCATACTTTCTTCTGACCAAACTTTAGAGATGAGCTGGTATATGCACTCCACCATGTCATTGGCCGCTTTAAAAAGTTCGGCAGGTAGTCCGTCAGGTCCAGCAGCTTTGTTGTTTTTTAGTTTAGATATTGCTATCCTTACATCATTTTGGTCAGGTGGACGGAAGCTTTGTCTGTCATCATCCATGTTGAATGGTTCATTCTGCCTGACAGCGGGATTTTGGTCTTCATCACCATTTAAGAGTCTGCCGAAATGGTTCTTCCATGTACTCAGCACCGACTGTGACTCTACTACGAAGTTTCCATTCCTATCTCTACAAGCTTCTGTGCGGATTTTTTTTCCTTGGCACGTTCTTTTTACCTGTTGGCATCTCTCAATATCTTCGATCGCGTGCTTCTCATGTTCTCTCTTTTTCTTTTGGAGAAGCCGGTGTTTTTCCCATCTTTTCTGCTCGCTTCTTCTTCTTTCGATCGGTATAGGTTCTGGCGGTTTCTTGCGATTACAGCTTTCCGACGTCATATATCCTCACAGTATTACTTCGTTCTTGTGGTGTGGTGGTTATTCGCATTTTTACCTTTCCTACAACAAGGTAGTGATCCGAGTCGATGTTAGCTGCTCGGAAGGTGTGAACATCCAAGATACTGGAGGCGTGTCTTGCATCGATCGCAACGTGATCAACCTGATTGACGGTTCTTTGATTTGGGTGTCGCCAAGTCCCTTTGTGTATACCGAGATGAGGAAACCGTGTGTATTATTATTTTTCTTGTCACACTTAAGCAATAGTACATGAGTTATCACAACACAATATGGACACAGCTGTTGTGCTGTGAGTGCACTCAAAAATCGCCAGATGGACAGGCACATAAATTCTGTCTTGTTATTATATTGAGCAGACATGTTCGCATAATTAAGTAACCTTAAAGTGTAATATCTTATTTTCTCATTAAAAAAAAAATAATTAGAATTAAGTTAACCTTGCTGTGACATTTTGACCAATTCTAAGTCGGTTTTAAATAAAATAATCAGTAATGTAAAACCAAATCCTATGTAAAGCTAGTATTAGAAGGTCCTTGTAATTGATCACTGCAGTGAAATTCTGACGTCACTATGACGTAGTTTTCTGTCCTAAAAGCGTCACGTCGTGTGATCATCATTGTTTTGCATGTCCTTGCAGTGACCAAAACAGTGACAGGCACAGTGACACGTGACTTTTATGTCCCTGCAGTGACAAATTACAAGGACCGTGTAATAGCCCTGTCACTGTTGGTGGGACACAGTAACACGTAGCCTGTCCCTGCAGGGACTGTGTCTCAACCATTGAATAAGAAGAACAGGAAGACGTGTTGTGTATATAAACAGTGTACGTGAGTGAAGCTAGTCAGTTATACATGTAGTAGTAAATTCTAGCTCTTCCTGTCATTTTCGCAAGGCGGTAAATAAAAAAAAGTCATTCGAATTTCTATATTTGTTAATCCAGAGATATTAAGCTTTATAAGTTTTATTAAACAAGTGATTAAGTGAAAAAATTGCATAATTTAAATGAGAAAAACAAGAATCAGGATGAGCTGCATTGTTAAAACATGTACAACCAGCGTTTTTAAGAATAATGAACACATTTCTTTTCACAGGTAAGTATTGTTTTATTTAGAACGTAAGGCGGTGTGGAGTGGTGTTTTGAACATATTTTAAATATTGTAGAACAATTTAGAACAGTTATTTTGTGGTATTAAACAATGAAAATAATAAATTAGTTGAAAACAAAAATGTACATCTTCAATGGATAAAATTCACTTTCTATTTGTCAAATGAGAGAGTTGAAGTCAGGGACGCATTCGTTTGCATTGTTTTTTGGTAAGGCGCTTCAATAAGTTAAGTGCATGTAGATTGAATTAATGTTTGAAAAAATTTTACATTTGTAAATCGTGAATATATTTTGATAAAAATGTTTTTATTTTTGGTTGTTAAAAAGAATCATTTATGACCGTATAATTATATCGACTTATGAACCTTATAGTATATAAGTACCTAATATAATACACAATTTAAAGTTGTTAACTTAAGTCAGTAAAAGGTTCTTTCCATTAATCTGTTATGTATAAAGGCTGAACTCTTAAATTAAAAAAAAAACTACTACATGTCAACGGCCTTGGCACTGATAAAGCATCGCTTCCCGTGAGATAAGCGAAATCAAGCATCATTGCGCGTGGTTAAGTAGAAAGATGGGGGACCGTCCGAAAACCAATTGCGTGCTATTGACATGTGTTATATGTTTTCTGTTTTCCGTTCTCCTTCTGTCTTCTCTTCTGTCCTGTATCAATGTCGTATTGTGTGTTGGCTTGTAATTGTCTGAGCCGATGGCCTCAGTAGCCAGTGGTCGTAAGTGTGTCTACTTCGTAGATTTATCTACGGAGTAGATTAAAATGTAATGTAATGTAATGTAATGTACTACTACATGTATAACTGATTAGCTTCACTCACGTACACTGTATAAATACACAACACGTCTTCCTGTTCTTCTTATTCAATGGTTGAGACACAGTGCCTGCAGGGACAGGCTACGTGTCACTGTGTCCCACCAACAGTGACAGGGTTATTACACGGTCCTCGTAATTTGTCACTGCAGGGACATACAAGTAACGCGTCCCTGTGCCTGTCAGGCACGGTGTTTTTTGAGTGCACTCACAGCACAACAGCTGTGTCCATATTGTTTTGTGATAACTCATGTACTATTGCTTAAGTGTGATAAGGAAAAATAATAATAAAATATTTTTGGCTCTCTCACACCTATAAACTCAATAATAGAAAAACGGAACAGTATAGAAATGGAACCATACTATCCGCAGAAAATTTAGTTCGGTTCATGAGTATCTGCAAATCTGCACCCTTCCTGTCCACAAACTCAACCGTGAGTGCACTCATAAATCACCGTATGGACAGGCACTATTTGACTTAAAACTAGGTAACGAAAGAAATGGTAAAAGAAGAGAAGAGAAAAGAAGGAAAATTCACTTTAGTTAAGCCAAATGGTATCGATATAATGAAACAGATTTTTTTTTTATTTGTGAGTTCAGTCTTTAAGTTAACAACTTTAAATTGTGTATTATAGTAGGTACTTAGATACTATACGGTTCATAATTCAATATAATAAGACATATTTGGCATTCATTAATAATATAACGGATATGTTATTGATTTAAGCGTTCACGCTTACTAACATACTTACTTAGAGGGCGCTACAGTTCGGGACGAACCTGGGCCTCAACCAACTAGCCTCTCCAGCCAGCTCAGTCTTTGGCTAGCTGCCTCCAGTTTCGCATTCCAAGTTCGTTGAGGTCGTCCTCCACTTGAGCGCGCAACCTAAGGCGAGGTCTTCTTTGACTGCGTCTACCCTCTGGGATGAAATCAAAGATCCTGCGAGCCGGAGCAGGAGCATTGTGGTCCATTCGCTCTACATGACCTAGCCATCTTAAACATGATATGCGTATTTTTTTGACCAGGTCAATGTCGTTTGTAAAGTTCTAGGTTGAACCTTCTCCTTTAAAGCCCGGTAACAGAGATAGGGCCAAAAATCCTTCGAAGAATCTTACGCTCGAAACGACTAAGGATATATTCATCCGCTTTAGATAGAGTCCATGCCTCGGCGCCGTAGAGCAGGACTGGGATGATTAGGTTCTCATACAGAGTCTCCTTTGTCTTTCGAGAGAGGGCTTTGCTACTCAATTGCCTTCCTAGCTCATAGAAACAGCGATTGGCAAGAGTAATTCTTCGCTTTATTTCTGACGAGATGTTGTTGTCAGATGTTATAGCGGATCCAAAGTACACAAAGTCCCTAACTATCTCAAAGTTGTACCTGTTTATTGTGATGTTTTGTCCAATCTGCTGGTGTTGTGTGTCCCTTTTTGTGGACAGCAGGTACTTCGTTTTAGCCTCAATGACTGCTAGTCCCATCTTAGCCGCTTCAGCTTTAATGCTAGCAAACGTTCCAGTGACAGCTCGCCGAGTTCTGCCAATGATGTCTATGTCGTCAGCGTATGCTAACAATTGCACGGACTTGAAAAAAAATGTCCCACTACAATTGACTTGCGAGTTTCTTATAATTTTTTCAAGTATTAAGTTAAAGAAATCGCACGATAGCGCATCACCTTGTCGGAATCCTTTTTTGACGTCAAAAGCTTCTGTTAGGTCATTACCAACCTTAACGGAGCAGCGAGTGTTCTCCATCGTCATCCTGCACAGTCGGACGAGTTTTGTGGGGATGCCAAAACCTGACATGGCTCTGTATAGCTCGTCTCTATAAATGCTATCGTACGCAGCCTTAAAATCGATAAAGAGGTGGTGGGTATCGATTTGGAATTTTTGGGTAGTTTCCAGGATCTGCTGTAGCGTAAACATTTGATCGATTGTGGACTTTCCTGGTCTGAAACCACCCTGATAGGGGCCAAGCAGGTTGCTGATGAAAGGTTTCAGGCGTTCACATAGTACGGCAGAGAGGATCTTTTAGACGATATTCAGGAGACTTATTCCTCTATAGTTGGCGCAGTTTAGAGGGTCTCCTTTCTTGTGGATCGGGCAAACGATGCTGAGGTTCCATTTATCAGGCATACTTTCTTCTGACCAAACTTTAGAGATGAGCTGGTATATGCACTCCACCATGTCATTGGCCGCTTTAAAAAGTTCGGCAGGTAGTCCGTCAGGTCCAGCAGCTTTGTTGTTTTTTAGTTTAGATATTGCTATCCTTACATCATTTTGGTCAGGTGGACGGAAGCTTTGTCTGTCATCATCCATGTTGAATGGTTCATTCTGCCTGACAGCGGGATTTTGGTCTTCATCACCATTTAAGAGTCTGCCGAAATGGTTCTTCCATGTACTCAGCACCGACTGTGACTCTACTACGAAGTTTCCATTCCTATCTCTACAAGCTTCTGTGCGGATTTTTTTTCCTTGGCACGTTCTTTTTACCTGTTGGCAAAACTTCCGCACGTTGTTCCTGGAGTAGCATCTCTCAATATCTTCGATCGCGTGCTTCTCATGTTCTCTCTTTTTCTTTTGGAGAAGCCGGTGTTTTTCCCATCTTTTCTGCTCGCTTCTTCTTCTTTCGATCGGTATAGGTTCTGGCGGTTTCTTGCGATTACAGCTTTCCGACGTCATATATCCTCACAGTATTACTTCGTTCTTGTGGTGTGGTGGTTATTCGCATTTTTACCTTTCCTACAACAAGGTAGTGATCCGAGTCGATGTTAGCTGCTCGGAAGGTGTGAACATCCAAGATACTGGAGGCGTGTCTTGCATCGATCGCAACGTGATCAACCTGATTGACGGTTCTTTGATTTGGGTGTCGCCAAGTCCCTTTGTGTATACCGAGATGAGGAAACCGTGTGCTTGCAATGTCCGTTTTCAGACGTTGCGTCCTGTAGGCTATGGTTTCCGACAGTCCGACCAAAGATTTCCTCTTTACCTATTTTGGCATTAAAATCGCCTAGTACGATCTTAACGTCGTATTTAGGGCATTGCTTAAAGGTTTTGTCGAGGAGCTCATAGAAATCATCCTTGGTGGCGTCATCTTTGTCCTTTGTGGGGCGTGAGCGCATATTAGGCTAATGTTGGCGAATTTAGCATTGATACGGATTGTCACAAGTCGCTCACTTATGTGTCGAAAGCCCAAGACTTCTTGCCTAAGTCTACCGCTTATGACGAATCCGCACCCAAATAAACGCTGTGGTCTTCTTGCACAATCACCGTAGTACACGTCACAGTTTTTCACCCTCCTCTTACCCAGCCCATTCCATCGCACTTCCTGGATGGCAGTAATTCCTGCTCTGTAGCAATCTAGGGCCTCCGCCAGTTGTTTGGCTGCACGTGATCTGTTAAGAGTTCTAACATTCCACGTGTAGATCCGAAGGTCGTTGTCCTTAATTCGTTTTTCCGGGTCGTCAACAGTAAATCCGGAACCGGAGAATCCGGAGTCAGTTACCCACTTCGGGGATATGAGCTCTGCCGTTTGCCCATTAAGGGTTCATCCGCCACCATCTCTATTTCAATACCCTGACTTGCATTGAATTGTCCCCGTGACCTTATCTCCAAATACGTCGAAGTAGCTCATTAGGGCGTCTGCTTCGTTGACTGTTGACGCCACCATTGGTCCAATTGGTTCGGCTCATCCGCCGTACGTCCTCTTTCTGAGGGGCTCGTGTAAGTCTTCTGCGAATCGATCAGAACAGTCATTAAAGCAGAGCATTATAGTGTTGCTATTTTTCTGTGTTCAACAGTCGTGCTTATAAGTTTAGCAGGAATGTCCGGATGGACAGACCAGTACCCGGTGGTTACCGCGGGGGGTAAAATAATCACAATTGATGTGTACGAGATAGTTGCAGCAACTGTGCATCACCAGTTTGATGCCTTTCAGTGCCTACCCTATTCATACAGCACCCAACCAAGAATATTTTATTATTATTTTTCTTGTCACACTTAAGCAATAGTACATGAGTTATCACAACACAATATGGACACAGCTGTTGTGCTGTGAGTGCACTCAAAAATCGCCAGATGGACAGGCACATAAATTCTGTCTTGTTATTATATTGAGCAGACATGTTCGCATAATTAAGTAACCTTAAAGTGTAATATCTTATTTTCTCATTAAAAAAAAATAATTAGAATTAAGTAAACCTTGCTGTGACATTTTGACCAATTCTAAGTCGGTTTTAAATAAAATAATCAGTAATGTAAAACCAAATCCTATGTAAAGCTAGTATTAGAAGGTCCTTGTAATTGATCACTGCAGTGAAATTCTGACGTCACTATGACGTAGTTTTCTGTCCTAAAAGCGTCACGTCGTGTGATCATCATTGTTTTGCATGTCCTTGCAGTGACCAAAACATTGACAGGCACAGTGACACGTGACTTTTATGTCCCTGCAGTGACAAATTACAAGGACCGTGTAATAGCCCTGTCACTGTTGGTGGGGCACAGTAACACGTAGCCTGTCCATGCAGGGACTGTGTCTCAACCATTGAATAAGAAGAACAGGAAGACGTGTTGTGTATATAAACAGTGTACGTGAGTGAAGCTAGTCAGTTATACATGTAGTAGTAAATTCTAGCTCTTCCTGTCATTTTCGCAAGGCGGTAAATAAAAAAAAGTCATTCGAATTTCTATATTTGTTAATCCAGAGATATTAAGCTTTATAAGTTTTATTAAACAAGTGATTAAGTGAAAAAATTGCATAATTTAAATGAGAAAAACAAGAATCAGGATGAGCTGCATTGTTAAAACATGTACAACCAGCGTTTTTAAGAATAATGAACACATTTCTTTTCACAGGTAAGTATTGTTTTATTTAGAACGTAAGGCGGTGTGGAGTGGTGTTTTGAACATATTTTAAATATTGTAGAACAATTTAGAACAGTTACTTTGTGGTATTAAACAATGAAAATAATAAATTAGTTGAAAACAAAAATGTACATCTTCATTGGATAAAATTCACTTTCTATCTGTCAAATGAGAGAGTTAAAGTCAGGGACGCATTCGTTTGCATTGTTTTTTGGTAAGGCGCTTCAATAAGTTAAGTGCATGTAGATTGAATTAATGTTTGAAAAAATTTTACATTTGTGAATCGTGAATATATTTTGATAAAAATGTTTTTATTTTTGGTTGTTAAAAAGAATCATTTATGACCGTATAATTATATCGACTTATGAACCTTATAGTATATAAGTACCTAATATAATACACAATTTAAAGTTGTTAACTTAAGTCAGTAAAAGGTTCTTTCCATTAATCTGTTATGTATAAAGACTGAACTCTTAAATTAAAAAAAAACTACTACATGTCAACGGCCTTGGCACTGATAAAGCATCGCTTCCCGTGAGATAAGCGAAATCAAGCATCATTGCGCGTGGTTAAGTAGAAAGATGGGGGACCGTCCGAAAACCAATTGCGTGCTATTGACATGTGTTACATGTTTTCTGTTTTCCGTTCTCCTTCTGTCTTCTCTTCTGTCCTGTATCAATGTCGTATTGTGTGTTGGCTTGTAATTGTCTGAGCCGATGGCCTCAGTAGCCAGTGGTCGTAAGTGTGTCTACTTCGTAGATTTATCTACGGAGTAGATTAAAATGTAATGTAATGTAATGTAATGTACTACTACATGTATAACTGATTAGCTTCACTCACGTACACTGTATAAATACACAACACGTCTTCCTGTTCTTCTTATTCAATGGTTGAGACACAGTGCCTGCAGGGACAGGCTACGTGTCACTGTGTCCCACCAACAGTGACAGGGTTATTACACGGTCCTCGTAATTTGTCACTGCAGGGACATACAAGTAACGCGTCCCTGTGCCTGTCAGGCACGGTGTTTTTTGAGTGCACTCACAGCACAACAGCTGTGTCCATATTGTTTTGTGATAACTCATGTACTATTGCTTAAGTGTGATAAGGAAAAATAATAATAAAATATTTTTGGCTCTCTCACACCTATAAACTCAATAATAGAAAAACGGAACAGTATAGAAATGGAACCATACTATCCGCAGAAAATTTAGTTCGGTTCATGAGTATCTGCAAATCTGCACCCTTCCTGTCCACAAACTCAACCGTGAGTGCACTCATAAATCACCGTATGGACAGGCACTATTTGACTTAAAACTAGGTAACGAAAGAAATGGTAAAAGAAGAGAAGAGAAAAGAAGGAAAATTCACTTTAGTTAAGCCAAATGGTATCGATATAATGAAACAGATTTTTTTTTTATTTGTGAGTTCAGTCTTTAAGTTAACAACTTTAAATTGTGTATTATAGTAGGTACTTAGATACTATACGGTTCATAATTCAATATAATAAGACATATTTGGCATTCACTAATAATATAACGGATATGTTATTGATTTAAGCGTTCACGCTTACTAACATACTTACTTAGGGGGCGCTACAGTTCGGGACGAACCTGGGCCTCAACCAACTAGCCTCTCCAGCCAGCTCAGTCTTTGGCTAGCTGCCTCCCGTTTCGCATTCCAAGTTCGTTGAGGTCGTCCTCCACTTGAGCGCGCAACCTAAGGCGAGGTCTTCTTTGACTGCGTCTACCCTCTGGGATGGAATCAAAGATCCTGCGAGCCGGAGCAGGAGCATTGTGGTCTATTCGCTCTACATGACCTAGCCATCTTAAACATGATATGCGTATTTTTTTGACCAGGTCAATGTCGTTTGTAAAGTTCTAGGTTGAACCTTCTCCTCCAAAGCCCGTTAACAGAGATAGGGCCAAAAATCCTTCGAAGAATCTTACGCTCGAAACGACTAAGGATATATTCATCCGCTTTAGATAGAGTCCATGCCTCGGCACCGTAGAGCAGGACTGGGATGATTAGGTTCTCATACAGAGTCTCCTTTGTCTTTCGAGAGAGGGCTTTGCTACTCAATTGCCTTCCTCGCTCATAGAAACAGCGATTGGCAAGAGTAATTCTTCGCTTTATTTCTGACGAGATGTTGTTGTCAATTGTTGTCAACAATTGCACGGACTTGAAAAAAATGTCCCACTACAATTGACTTGCGAGTTTCTTATAATTTTTTCAAGTATTAAGTTAAAGAAATCGCACGATAGCGCATCACCTTTTCGGAATCCTTTTTTGACGTCAAAAGCTTCTGTTAGGTCATTACCAACCTTGACGGAGCAGCAAGTGTTCTCCATCGTCATCCTGCACAGTCGGACGAGTTTTGTGGGGATGCCAAAACCTGACATGGCTCTGTATAGCTCGTCTCTATAAATGCTATCGTACGCAGCCTTAAAATCGATAAAGAGGTGGTGGGTATCGATTTGGAATTTTTGGGTAGTTTCCAGGATCTGCTGTAGCGTAAACATTTGATCGATTGTGGACTTTCCTGGTCTGAAACCACCCTGATAGGGGCCAAGCAGGTTGCTGACGAAAGGTTTCAGGCGTTCACATAGTACGGCAGAGAGGATCTTGTAGGCGATATTCAGGAGACTTATTCCTCTATAGTTGGTGCAGTTTAGAGGGTCTCCTTTCTTGTGGATCGGGCAAACGATGCTGAGGTTCCATTTATCAGGCATACTTTCTTCTGACCAAACTTTAGAGATGAGCTGGTGTATGCACTCCACCATGTCATTGGCCGCTTTAAAAAGTTCGGCGGGTAGTCTGTCAGGTCCAGCAGCTTTGTTGTTTTTTAGTTTAGATATTGCTATCCTTACTTCATTTTGGTCAGGTGGACGGAAGCTTTGTCTGTCATCATCCATGTTGAATGGTTCATTCTGCCTGACAGCGGGATTTTGGTCTTCATCACCATTTAAGAGTCTGCCGAAATGGTTCTTCCATGTACTCAGCACCGACTGTGACTCTACTACGAGGTTTCCATTCCTATCTCTACAAGCTTCTGTGCGGATTTTTTTTCCTTGGCACGTTCTTTTTACCTGTTGGCAAAACTTCCGCACGGTGTTCCTGGAGTAGCATCTCTCAATATCTTCGATCGCGTGCTTCTCATGCTCTCTCTTTTTCTTTTGGAGAAGCCGGTGTTTTTCCCATCTTTTCTGCTCGCTTCTTCTTCTTTCGATCGGTATAGATTCTGGCGGTTTCTTGCGATTACAGCTTTCCGACGTCATATTTCCTCACAGTATTACTTCGTTCTTGTGGTGTGGTGGTTATTCGCATTTTTACCTTTGCTACAACAAGGTAGTGATCCGAGTCGATGTTAGCTGCTCGGAAGGTGTGAACATCCAAGATACTGGAGGCGTGTCTTGCATCGATCGCAACGTGATCAACCTGATTGACGGTTCTTTGATTTGGGTGTCGCCAAGTCCCTTTGTGTATACCGAGATGAGGAAACCGTGTGCTTGCAATGTCCGTTTTCAGACGTTGCGTCCTGTAGGCTATGGTTTCCGACAGTCCGACCAAAGATTTTCTCTTTACCTATTTTGGCATTAAAATCGCCTAGTACGATCTTAACGTCGTATTTAGGGCATTGCTCAAAGGTTTTGTTGAGGAGCTCATAGAAATCATCCTTGGTGGCGTCATCTTTGTCCTCTGTGGGGCGTGAGCGCATATTAGGCTAATGTTGGCGAATTTAGCATTGATACGGATTGTCACAAGTCGCTCACTTATGTGTCGAAAGCCCAAGACTTCTTGCCTAAGTCTACCGATTATGACGAATCCGCACCCAAATAAACGCTGTGGTCTTCTTGCACAATCACCGTAGTACACGTCACAGTTTTTCACCCTCCTCTTACCCAGCCCATTCCATCGCACTTCCTGGATGGCAGTAATTCCTGCTCTGTAGCAATCTAGGGCCTCCGCCAGTTGTTTGGCTGCACGTGATCTGTTAAGAGTTCTAACATTCCACGTGTAGATCCGAAGGTCGTTGTCCTTTATTCGTTTTTCCGGGTCGTCAACAGTAAATCCGGAACCGGAGAATCCGGAGTCAGTTACCCACTTCGGGGATATGAGCTCTGCCGTTTGCCCATTAAGGGTTCATCCGCCACCATCTCTATTTCAATACCCTGACTTGCATTGAATTGTCCCAGTGACCTTATCTCCAAATACGTCGAAGTAGCTCATTAGGGCGTCTGCTTCGTTGACTGTTGACGCCACCGTTGGTCCAATTGGTTCGGCTCATCCGCCGTACGTCCTCTTTCTGAGGGGCTCGTGTAAGTCTTCTGCGAATCGATCAGAACAGTCATTAAAGCAGAGCATTATAGTGTTGCTATTTTTCTGTGTTCAACAGTCGCGCTTATAAGTTTAGCAGGAATGTCCGGATGGACAGACCAGTACCCGGTGGTTACCGCGGGGGGTAAAATAAGCACAATTGATGTGTACGAGATAGTTGCAGCAACTGTGCATCACCAGTTTGATGCCTTTCAGTGCCTACCCTATTCATACAGCACCCAACCAAGAATATTTTATTATTATTTTTCTTGTCACACTTAAGCAATAGTACATGAGTTATCACAACACAATATGGACACAGCTGTTGTGCTGTGAGTGCACTCAAAAATCGCCAGATGGACAGGCACATAAATTCTGTCTTGTTATTATATTGAGCAGACATGTTCGCATAATTAAGTAACCTTAAAGTGTAATATCTTATTTTCTCATTAAAAAAAATAATTAGAATTAAGTAAACCTTGCTGTGACATTTTGACCAATTCTAAGTCGGTTTTAAATAAAATAATCAGTAATGTAAAACCAAATCCTATGTAAAGCTAGTATTAGAAGGTCCTTGTAATTGATCACTGCAGTGAAATTCTGACGTCACTATGACGTAGTTTTCTGTCCTAAAAGCGTCACGTCGTGTGATCATCATTGTTTTGCATGTCCTTGCAGTGACCAAAACATTGACAGGCACAGTGACACGTGACTTTTATGTCCCTGCAGTGACAAATTACAAGGACCGTTTAATAGCCCTGTCACTGTTGGTGGGGCACAGTAACACGTAGCCTGTCCATGCAGGGACTGTGTCTCAACCATTGAATAAGAAGAACAGGAAGACGTGTTGTGTATATAAACAGTGTACGTGAGTGAAGCTAGTCAGTTATACATGTAGTAGTAAATTCTAGCTCTTCCTGTCATTTTCGCAAGGCGGTAAATAAAAAAATGTCATTCGATTTTCTATATTTGTTAATCCAGAGATATTAAGCTTTATAAGTTTTATTAAACAAGTGATTAAGTGAAAAAATTGCATAATTTAAATGAGAAAAACAAGAATCAGGATGAGCTGCATTGTTAAAACATGTAGAACCAGCGTTTTTAAGAATAATGAACACATTTCTTTTCACAGGTAAGTATTGTTTTATTTAGAACGTAAGGCGGTGTGGAGTGGTGTTTTGAACATATTTTAAATATTGTAGAACAATTTAGAAC
Organism: Platycheirus rosarum; assembly: GCA_963971375.1. NCBI lineage: Eukaryota > Metazoa > Arthropoda > Insecta > Diptera > Syrphidae > Platycheirus > Platycheirus rosarum. Next base: position 101,148,186 of record OZ020507.1, read on the forward strand.
AGTTATTTTGTGGTATTAAACAATGAAAATAATAAATTAGTTGAAAACAAAAATGTACATCTTCAATGGATAAAATTCACTTTCTATCTGTCAAATGAGAGAGTTGACGTCAGGGACGCATTCGTTTGCATTGTTTTTTGGTAAGGCGCTTCAATAAGTTAAGTGCATGTAGATTGAATTAATGTTTGAACAAATTTTACATTTGTGAATCGTGAATATATTCTGATAAAAATGTTTTTATTTTTGGTTGTTAAAAAGAATCATTTATGACCGTATAATTATATCGACTTATGAACCTTATAGTATATAAGTACCTAATATAATACACAATTTAAAGTTGTTAACTTAAGTCAGTAAAAGGTTCTTTCCATTAATCTGTTATGTATAAAGACTGAACTCTTAAATTAAAAAAAAAACTACTAACTGTGTCCCACCAACAGTGACAGGGTTATTACACGGTCCTCGTAATTTGTCACTGCAGGGATATAAAAGTAACGCGTCCCTGTGCCTGTCAGGCACGGTGTTTTTTGAGTGCACTCACAGCACAACAGCTGTGTCCATATTGTTTTGTGATAACTCATGTACTATTGCTTAAGTGTGATAAGGAAAAATAATAATAAAATATTTTTGGCTCTCTCACACCTATAAACTCAATAATAGAAAAACGGAACAGTATAGAAATGGAACCATACTATCCGCAGAAAATTTAGTTCGGTTCATGAGTATCTGCAAATCTGCACCCTTCCTGTCCACAAACTCAACCGTGAGTGCACTCATAAATCACCGTATGGACAGGCACTATTTGACTTAAAACTAGGTAACGAAAGAAATGGTAAAAGAAGAGAAGAGAAAAGAAGGAAAATTCACTTTAGTTAAGCCAAATGGTATCGATATAATGAAACAGATTTTTTTTTTTATTTGTGAGTTCAGTCTTTAAGTTAACAACTTTAAATTGTGTATTATAGTAGGTACTTAGATACTATACGGTTCATAATTCAATATAATAAGACATATTTGGCATTCACTAATAATATAACGGATATGTTATTGATTTAAGCGTTCACGCTTACTAACATACTTACTAAGGGGGCGCTACAGTTCGGGACGAACCTGGGCCTCAACCAACTAGCCTCTCCAGCCAGCTCAGTCTTTGGCTAGCTGCCTCCCGTTTCGCATTCCAAGTTCGTTGAGGTCGTCCTCCACTTGAGCGCGCAACCTAAGGCGAGGTCTTCTTTGACTGCGTCTACCCTCTGGGATGGAATCAAAGATCCTGCGAGCCGGAGCAGGAGCATTGTGGTCCATTCGCTCTACATGACCTAGCCATCCTAAACATGATATGCGTATTTTTTTGACCAGGTCAATGTCGTTTGTAAAGTTCTAGGTTGAACCTTCTCCTCCAAAGCCCGTTAACAGAGATAGGGCCAAAAATCCTTCGAAGAATCTTACGCTCGAAACGACTAAGGGTATATTCATCCGCTTTAGATAGAGTCCATGCCTCGGCGCCGTAGAGCAGGACTGGGATGATTAGGTTCTCATACAGAGTCTCCTTTGTCTTTCGAGAGAGGGCTTTGCTACTCAATTGCCTTCCTAGCTCATAGAAACAGCGATTGGCAAGAGTAATTCTTCGCTTTATTTCTGACGAGATGTTGTCAGATGTTATAGCGGATCCAAAGTACACAAAGTCCCTAACTATCTCAAAGTTGTACCTGTTTATTGTGATGTTTTGTCCAATCTGCTGGTGTTGTGTGTCCCTTTTTGTGGACAGCAGGTACTTCGTTTTAGCCTCAATGACTGCTAGTCCCATCTTAGCCGCTTCAGCTTTAATGCTAGCAAACGTTCCAGTGACAGCTCGCCGAGTTCTGCCAATGATGTCTATGTCCTCAGCGTATGCTAACAATTGCACGGACTTGAAAAAAAATGTCCCACTACAATTGAATTGCGAGTTTCTTATAATTTTTTCAAGTATTAAGTTAAAGAAATCGCCCGATTGCGCATCACCTTGTCGGAATCCTTTTTTGACGTCAAAAGCTTCTGTTAGGTCATTACCAACCTTGACGGAGCAGCGAGTGTTCTCCATCGTCATCCTGCACAGTCGGACGAGTTTTGTGGGGATGCCAAAACCTGACATGGCTCTGTATAGCTCGTCTCTATAAATGCTATCGTACGCAGCCTTAAAATCGATAAAGAGGTGGTGGGTATCGATTTGGAATTTTTGGGTAGTTTCCAGGATCTGCTGTAGCGTAAACATTTGATCGATTGTGGACTTTCCTGGTCTGAAACCACCCTGATAGGGGCCAAGCAGGTTGCTGACGAAAGGTTTCAGGCGTTCACATAGTACGGCAGAGAGGATCTTGTAGGCGATATTCAGGAGACTTATTCCTCTATAGTTGGCGCAGTTTAGAGGGTCTCCTTTCTTGTGGATCGGGCAAACGATGCTGAGGTTCCATTTATCAGGCATACTTTCTTCTGACCAAACTTTAGAGATGAGCTGGTGTATGCACTCCACCATGTCATTGGCCGCTTTAAAAAGTTCGGCGGGTAGTCCGTCAGGTCCAGCAGCTTTGTTGTTTTTTAGTTTAGATATTGCTATCCTTACTTCATTTTGGTCAGGTGGACGGAAGTTTTGTCTGTCATCATCCATGTTGAATGGTTCATTCTGCCTGGCAGCGGGATTTTGGTCTTCATCACCATTTAAGAGTCTGCCGAAATGGTTCTTCCATGTACTCAGCACCGACTGTGACTCTACTACGAGGTTTCCATTCCTATCTCTACAAGCTTCTGTGCGGATTTTTTTTCCTTGGCACGTTCTTTTTACCTGTTGGCAAAACTTCCGCACGTTGTTCCTGGAGTAGCATCTCTCAACATCTTCGATCGCGTGCTTCTCATGCTCTCTCTTTTTCTTTTGGAGAAGCCGGTGTTTTTCCCATCTTTTCTGCTCGCTTCTTCTTTTTTCGATCGGTATAGGTTCTGGCGGTTTCTTGCGATTACAGCTTTCCGACGTCATATTTCCTCACAGTATTACTTCGTTGTTGTGGTGTGGTGGTTATTCGCATTTTTACCTTTGCTACAACAAGGTAGTGATCCGAGTCGATGTTAGCTGCTCGGAAGGTGTGAACATCCAAGATACTGGAGGCGTGTCTTGCATCGATCGCAACGTGATCAACCTGATTGACGGTTCTTTGATTTGGGTTTCGCCAAGTCCCTTTGTGTATACCGAGATGAGGAAACCGTGTGCTTGCAATGTCCGTTTTCAGACGTTGCGTCCTGTAGGCTATGGTTTCCGACAGTCCGACCAAAGATTTCCTCTTTACCTATTTTGGCATTAAAATCGCCTAGTACAATCTTAACGTCGTATATAGGGCATTGCTCAAAGGTTTTGTCGAGGAGCTCATAGAAATCATCCTTGGTGGCGTCATCTTTGTCCTCTGTGGGGCGTGAGCGCATATTAGGCTAATGTTGGCGAATTTAGCATTGATACGGATTGTCACAAGTCGCTCACTTACGTGTCGAAAGCCCAAGACTTCTTGCCTAACTCTACCACTTATGACGAATCCGCACCCAAATAAACGCTGTGGTCTTCTTGCACAAACACCGTAGTACACGTCACAGTTTTTCACCCTCATTTTACCCAGCCCATTCCATCGCACTTCCTGGATGGCAGTAATTCCTGCTCTGTAGCAATCTAGGGCCTCCGCCAGTTGTTTGGCTGCATGTGATCTGTTAAGAGTTCTAACATTCCACGTGTAGATCCGAAGGTCGTTTTCCTTAATTCGTTTTTCCGGGTCGTCAACAGTAAATCCGGAACCGGAGAATCCGGAGTTAGTTACCCACTTCGGGGATATGAGCTCTGCCGTTTGCCCATTAAGGGTTCATCCGCCACCATCTCTATTTCAATACCCTGACTTGCATTGAATTGTCCCCGTGACCTTATCTCCAAATACGTCGAAGTAGCTCATTAGGGCGTCTGCTTCGTTGACTGTTGACGCCACCGTTGGTCCAATTGGTTCGGCTCATCCGCCGTACGTCCTCTTTCCGGGGGGGATCGTGTAAGTCTTCTGCGAATCGATCAGAACAGTCATTAAAGCAGAGCATTATAGTGTTGCTATTTTTCTGTGTTCAACAGTCGCGCTTATAAGTTTAGCAGGAATGTCCGGATGGACAGACCAGTACCCGGTGGTTACCGCGGGGGGTAAAATAAGCACAATTGATGTGTACGAGATAGTTGCAGCAACTGTGCATCACCAGTTTGATGCCTTTCAGTGCCTACCCTATTCATACAGCACCCAACCAAGAATATTTTATTATTATTTTTCTTGTCACACTTAAGCAATAGTACATGAGTTATCACAACACAATATGGACACAGCTGTTGTGTTGTGAGTGCACTCAAAAATCGCCAGATGGACAGGCACATAAATTCTGTCTTGTTATTATATTGAGCAGACATGTTCGCATAATTAAGTAACCTTAAAGTGTAATATCTTATTTTCTCATTAAAAAAAATAATTAGAATTAAGTAAACCTTGCTGTGACATTTTGACCAATTCTTAGTCGGTTTTAAATAAAATAATCAGTAATGTAAAACCAAATCCTATGTAAAGCTAGTATTAGAAGGTCCTTGTAATTGATCACTGCAGTGAAATTCTGACGTCACTATGACGTAGTTTTCTGTCCTAAAAGCGTCAAGTCGTGTGGTCATCATTGTTTTGCATGTCCTTGCAGTGACCAAAACAGTGACAGGCACAGTGACACGTGACTTTTATATCCCTGCAGTGACAAATTACAAGGACCGTGTAATAGCCCTGTCACTGTTGGTGGGACACAGTGACACGTAGCCTGTCCCTGCAGGGATTGTGTCTCAACCATTGAATAAGAAGAACAGGAAGACGTGTTGTGTATATAAACAGTGTACGTAAGTGAAGCTAATCAGTTATACATGTAGTAGTAAATTCTAGCTCTTCCTGTCATTTTCGCAAGGCGGTAAATAAAAAAAAGTCATTCGAATTTCTATATTTGTTAATCTAGAGATATTAAGCTTTATAAGTTTTATTAAACAAGTGATTAAGTGAAAAAATTGCATAATTTAAATGAGAAAAACAAGAATCAGGATGAGCTGCATTGTTAAAACATGTAGAACCAGCGTTTTTAAGAAGAATGAACACATTTCTTTTCACAGGTAAGTATTGTTTTATTTAGAACGTAAGGCGGTGTGGAGTGGTGTTTTGAACATATTTTAAATATTGTAGAACAATTTAGAACAGTTATTTTGTGGTATTAAACAATGAAAATAATAAATTAGTTGAAAACAAAAATGTACATCTTCAATGGATAAAATTCACTTTCTATCTGTCAAATGAGAGAGTTGAAGTCAGGGACGCATTCTTTTGCATTGTTTTTTGGTAAGGCGCTTCCATAAGTTAAGTGCATGTAGATTGAATTAATGTTTGAAAAAATTTTACATTTGTGAATCGTGAATATATTTTGATAAAAATGTTTTTATTTTTGGTTGTTAAAAAGAATCATTTATGACCGTATAATTATATCGACTTATGAACCTTATAGTATATAAGTACCTAATATAATACACAATTTAAAGTTGTTAACTTAAGTCAGTAAAAGGTTCTTTCTATTAATCTCTTATGTATAAAGACTGAACTCTTAAATTAAAAAAAAACTGTTTCATTATATCGATACCATTTGACATAACTAAAGTGAATTCTCCTTCTTTTCTCCTCTCTTCTTTTACCATTTCTTTCATTACCTAGTTTTAAGTCAAATCGTGCCTGTCCATACGGTGATTTTTGAGTGCACTCACGAGTGAGTTTGTGGACAGGAAGGGTGAAGTGGCGAAGGGTGCAGATTTGCAGATACTGATCCGAACTGAATTTTCTGCGGATAGTACGGTTCCATTTCTATACTGTTCCGTTTTTCTATTATTGAGTTTGTAGGTGTGAAAGAGCCAAGAATATTTTACTTACTAACTTACTAAAGGGGCGCTACAGTTCGGGATGAACCTGGGCCTCAACCAACATGCCTCTCCAACCAGCTCAGTCTTTGGCTAGCTGCCTCCAGTTTTGCACTTCAAGTTGGTTGAGGTCGTCCTCCACTTGAGTGCGCCACCTAAGGCGAGGTCTTCTTTGACTGCGTTTACCCTCTGCGATGGAATCGAAGATCCTGCGAGCCGGAGCATTGTTGTCCATTCGCTCTACATGACCTAGCCATCTTAAACGTGATATGCGTATTTTTTTGGCCAGATCATTGTCGCTGTACAGCTCGTATAGTTCTTGGTTGAACCTTCTCCTCCAAAACCCGTTAACACAGATAGGGCCAAAAATCCTCCCAAGAATCTTACGTTCGAAACGACTAAGGATATCTTCATCCGCTTTGGATAGAGTCCATGCCTCGGCACCGTAGAGCAGGACTGCGATGATTAGGGTCTTATACAGAGTCTCCTTTGTCTTTCGCGAGAGGGCTTTGCTACTCAATTGTCTTCCTAGCCCATAGAAACAGCGATCGGCTAGAGTAATTCTTCGCTTTATTTCAGACAACATGTTGTCAAATGTTATAGCGGATCCGAGGTACACAAAGTCCCTAACTACCTAAAAGTTGTACCTGTCTATTGTGATGTTTTGTCCAATCCGCTAGTGATGTGTGTCCCTTTTTGTGGACAGCAGGTACTTCGTTTTGACCTCATTGACAACTAGTCACATCTAAGCCGCTTCAGCTTCAATGCTTGCAAAACGTTCCAGTGACAGCTCGCCGAATTCTGCCAATGATGTCTATGTTGTCAGCGTAGGCTAGCAATTGCACAGACATGAAAAAAATTGTCCCACTACAATTGACTTGCGAGTTTCTTATAATTTTTTCAAGTATTAAGTTGAAGAAATCGCACGATAGCGCATCACCTTGTCGGAATCTTTTTTTGACGTCAAAAGTTTCTGTGAAGTCATTACTAACCTTGACGGAGCAGCGAGAGTTCTCCATCGTCATCCTGCACAGTCGGAAGAGTTTTGTGGGGATGCCAAAACCTGACATGGCTTTGTATAGCTCGTCTCTATAAATGCTATCGTACGCGGCCTTAAAATCAATAAAGAGGTGGTGGGTATCGATTTGAATTTCTTGGCAAGTTTCCAGGATCTGCCGTAGCGTGAACATTTGATTGATTGTGGACTTTCCTGGTCTGAAACCACACTGATAGGGGCCAATCAGGTTGCTGACGAAAGGTTTCAGGCGTTCACATAGTACGGCAGAGAGGATCTTGTAGGCGATATTCAGGAGACTAATTTCTGTATAGTTGGCGCAGTTAAGAGTGTCTCCTTTCTTGTGGATCGGGCAAACGATGCTGAGGTTCCATTCATCAGGCATGCTTCCGTCTGACCAAACTTTAGAGATGAGTTGGTGCATGCACTCCACCAGGTCATCTCCGGCCGCTTTAAAAAGTTCTGCGGGTAGTCCGTCGGGTCCAGCAGCTTTGTTGTTTTTTAGTTTAGATATTGCTATCCTTACTTCATTTTGGTCAGGTGGACGGAAGTTTTGTCTATCATCATCCATGTTGAATGGTTCATTCTGCCTGGCAGCGGGATTTTGGTCTTAACAGTCTGCAGAAATGGTCCTTCCATGTACTCAGCACCGACTTCTGTGCGGATTTTTTTTCCTTGGCACGTTCTTTTTACCTGTTGGCAAAACTTCCGCACGTTGTTCCTGGAGTAGCATCTCTCAATATCTTCGATCGCGTGCTTCTCATGCTCTCTCTTTTTCTTTTGGAAAAGCCGGTCTTCTTCCCGTCTTTTCTGCTCGTAGAGCTCGCGAGATGCTCTCGTCTTTCTTTGCAGCACCACTTTATATGCCTCTTGTTTGGCTGCTTGGGCCTGCCTGCATTCGTCATCGAAACAGAGGTTTCGTGGTGGTGGTCTGGTGAAACCTAGCACATCAGTTGCGGCATCTCGGATGGCTTGTTGGCAGTCACTGGTCTTCGGCACTTGATGTTGGCGGTACAGGATTTCTCGAGAGGTTATGGGATATTCGATCGGCATAGGTTCTGGCGGTTTCTTGCGATTGGAGCTTTCCGACGTCATACTTCCTCACAGTACTACTCTGTTGTTGTGGGTTCGCGTTATTCGCATTCTTACCTTTCCTGCAACAAGGTAGTGATCCGAGTCGATGTTAGCTGCTCGGAAGGTGGGAACATCCAAGATAGTTGAGGCGTGTCTTGCATCGGTCGCAACGTGATCAATCTGATTGACTGTTCTTTGATTTGGGTGTCGCCAAGTCCCTTTGTGTATATCGAGATGAGAAAACCGTGTGCTTGCAATGGTGATGCTATGTGCCGCTGCGAAGTCGATTAGCCTAAGTTCGTTTTCAGACGTTGTGTGGTGTAGGCTATGGTTTCCGACAGTCCGACCAAAGATTTCCTCTTTACCTATTTTATCATTATAATCGCCTAGTACGATCTTAACGTCGTATTTAGGGCATTGCTCATAGGTTTATTCGAGGAGCTCATAGAAGTCATCTTTGGTGGCGTCATCTTTGTCCTCTGTGGGGCGTGAGCGCATATTAGACTAATGTTGGCGAATTTAGCCTTGATACGAGTTGTCACAAGTCGCTCACTTATGTGTCGAAAGCCCAATACTTATTGCCTAAGTCTACCGCTTATGACGCATCCACACCCAAATAAACGCTGTGGTCTTCTTGCACAATCACCGTAGTACACGTCACAGTTTTTCATCCTCCTTTTTCCGTGGCAGGGTTGTTAACCCCACGCATAACCCTCAACCTTGAGGGCCAGGTCCTTTGTTGGATTCCTTGGACAAAAGGAACCGGAGAATCCGGAGTCAGTGACCCACTTCAGGGATATGAGCTCTGCCGTTGGCCCATTAAGGGTTCATCCGCCATCATCTCTATTTCAATGCCCTGACTTGCATTGAATTGTCCCAATGACCTTATCTCCAAATACGTCGAAGTAACTCATTAGGGCGTCTGCTTCGTTGACTGTTGACGCCACCGTTGGTCCAATTGGTTGGGCTCATCCGCCCAACATCCAGACATGTTCGCATAATTAAGTAACCTTAAAGTGTAATATTTTATTTTCTCATAAAAAAAAAAATTAGAATTAAGTAAACCTTTCTGTGACAACCTGACCAATTCTAAGTCGGCTTTAAATAAAATAATCAGTAATGTAAAACCAAATCCTATGTAAAGCTAGTATTAGACAGTCCTTGTAATTGATCACTGCAGTGACATTCTGACGTCACTATGACGTAATTTTTTGTCCTAAAAGTGTCACGTCGTGTGATCATTATTGCATAATTTTAATGAGAAAAACAAGAATCAGGATGAGCGGCATTGTTAAAACATGTACAACCAGCGTTTTGAAGGAGAATGAACACATTTCTTTTCACAGGTAAGTATTGTTTTATTTAGAACGTAAAGCGGTGTGAAGTGGTGTTTTGAATATATTTTAAGTATTGTGGAACAATTTAGGACAGTTTTTTTGTGGTTTTAAACAATGAAAATAATTAATTAGTTGAAAACAAAAATGTACATCTTCAATGGATAAAATTCACTTTCTATCTGTCAAATGAGAGAGTTGAAGTCAGGAACGCATTCGTTTGCATTGTCAAAAAAATTAAACTTTATCAACAAGAACAAAACTTTAAAAAAAAACAATACATTTCAGGGGAATGTTGCCAGTTAAATTGACAAAATTAGTAGAATTTAAGATAAGAAGGAAAAACCTGTGATAAAAAACAAAACGTTTAAGTGGAATGTAGCTAGCAAGATAACAAACACTGTGATATAACAATTTTTACAAAAAAAAAAAAAAAACAAATTAATCAAATAGTACATTTCAGGGGAATGCTGCTAATAAAATTGATAAGAACTGTGATAAATTATTTATATAAAACAAACCTAACCTTAAAATAAAAAAAGAGGTTTCGCTGTTTCACTTGTTTGTACTTTTCAGATTTTTGTAACAGGTAAGTTTTATTAATAAAACAAATCCAAATCTATTTTACCGTAACTATTTATTTACATTACACGCTTTATAACATTATAGTAGGCGCCCCACGATGGTTTTTAATCTGCTGCACTCCGCCCCAGTGGCAGGAATTTCTGCCAGGTCACTGTTGGTCTCGGTTGGGCGTTCGGAGTTGAACACACTTTAATTCAAAAGCTTTGATGGTGCTATCAGATTTGCAATTTCGTTTACCCAAAATACGAGTTGACGGCGAGATGATGGAAAAAAACATTTTATTTCAAAGAAATTTGCAAAGTTTAATTAAATTTAAATAATTAATTAATTAAAATTAATTAAAAAAACTAAAAAAAACATGCTTTTGAATTGTTTTCAATTTTAAAAAATGTTTAAAGCTCGTTCATGGAATTTTTATTCTCAAACAACGACAAAAGTGTTACGTCAAAGTTTAAAGGCCTCGTCAAACAGAGCGCGTTTTTACGTCACCTTTTAGTATACAGCAATACATATCCCATATCATAAAGAGCGCGTTTTCAACGCAGCGTCGAGTTCAACGCGGCGTTGAAATAAATTACAAAATTATTATTTTGACGCCGCGAATCAACGCCACGTTGTAATGTACATAAATATATATCCCATGTTACATATATCACGTTTTTAATCCCGCGTCAAGTTCCACACGGCTTCAAAACGTGGCGTTAAAATGAGGCGTTAAAACGCCGCGTTGTGATTAATTACAAATTATTTTTTTACGCCGCGTTAGAAAGATTTTTTTTAAATTATTTTGTGCTTGGTGAATTTAATTATTCTGAATTTTTTATAGAAATTCTGTGACTTATTTATTTGTCATTTAATATTGTTTTAAATGGAAAAAAATAACCTAATTGGCATTTGGTGAAAAAATGAAAGTCAAGATTTAAATATGAATCGCGCTGCGGATAGCTCTCTGTTTGACGTTCTCTAACAACACGTTTAGAACGCCGCATCAAAATAATCTCAAAGCCGCGTAAAATAATCTCAATGCCACTGAATTCTTAGTAAGTTTCAGTTCAAAAGACCCCTTACCGCTGGTGGGGGGAAGTCTAATAAAAGAAACTTTGTAGGTTGCCGTTGTAATAGCAAGTGAGTTTTATTAGTCTAGAACACGTCTTTTATATACAAAAAAATGCTTACTCTACAATAATATTCACAGCAATAATATTTACAAAAATGAATAAATGCAACTAAGCATAACAAATAATTAAATATAAAAAATGATATTTGATCGAACAATAAATTTGCGTGCGTCGTATTGGTTTTGAATTAGGTATGTATCTCAATTGTATTTCATTTTGTTGTTGTCACAACATGCTGGGCCTCCTCAGCTTGAATAACGCAGAAATCGGATTCTTCAAATGATGTCTGAGACATTTGTATATCGTTGGCCGCCTTGGATGGTTTAAAAATTATTCTTCGTTTCCTGGGTTTGGGTGGTTGATTTCTTTTGAAGATGATGGCGGCTATTGCGATGATTACTATCAGAATTCCAATTGCCCCAAGAACTGAGTACTGATGTATTCTGTGGGTCTTTATTTCCCTCAAAATATTTTCTTGACTTCTTTGAAGCACTATCGCTTGTTCTACCCTAGCGATCTCCAAAGAAATATCTGATTGTAGGATAGGTTGTTCCTCTCTTTTGTAGTTAAGTGAAGTTAACTGCTCAGAGAGGTTGAATGACGGCAGAAATGAGGATGTTAACCTGCTAGTTACTGTTTGTCTTCCAACAACTGTCATCGTCTCGTCATGAATCATGCAGCTTGCTGGTAATTTTAATATTCCACTACCCTTTAGAATAGTAGGGGTCGGATTGAGGTCACAATTTATGTTTATGACTGTAGTATTTGGAACACTATATATCCAAGCATTTGGATGATGCATTTGGATCCAGTAAGCCTTTGCCGGGATGTTGTTAGTCAAACATGAATCCATTAGTTGTCTTTTGTGTTGGATAATATTTATTTCGCAAGAGCTTACGGAAGCTCCAGATGTGTATATTGGATGTTGCAGGTTACACCAATAGTTATCTAAAGGTCTCTTCTGACAATGCGAAAATGCGTTCTTGTTCATTGGATAAAAGTGATTTCCTTGAAGATTTACCAGCAAGTAATCCGAGGATGGAATTATGCATGTGAAATTTCCATTGTTGAAGGTAGGAACTGGTAAGATCTTGTAAGTTTTAAACTCTTCGTTATACAGGAGAGGAAGAGTTATCTCTATGATGATGTTACTACCAGTTACTCTTCCTTTTGGACTCAATGTTTTGTAAAGTTGCAGGATTGACTCATGATGCCTTTCTCCAGGTATCACCAATGAGCGTGGGATGTGGTCATGAAATCTGGTTAGTTCATCTTTGAATTGTTGTACTGTAAGAATAAGTGGATGTATTATACCATTATGGGTTGACATAACCATGTCAAGCAATATGTTTTGTGTTGACTGATAGTTCAACATTATTAGTATGGCGTTTATAGCAGTTGCAGAAAACAGTTTTAAATTGTTGTACTTGTCTGTGTCGTTGCTGAGTTTGTGTACAATGGTACTCAACAATTCAATCTCCTTCTTTGTTTCCATATGCTCTTTTTTAAATATATTGACTGTTGAGTCAATTATTGTTGTCTGGTTTTTCATGAGTTGTACTACATGCTTTTCATTGTCTTGAATGGCTTCAATTGTTTCTTCGGATTGTTTTGCAAACCGTTGATCTAGTATTCCGAACAGCTCGTTTGTAATTGTTCCAACGAAGTCAAACGGAGAGCGTTTCGGTCGTTGCATTGAGTCATCATTTGCATGTACAAGAATTTCGTTGTTAAGCTCAATTTGCTGAAGTTGGCGTTTAAATTGACCTAGTATTCCATCGCACATAGTTAACTTCACTTCTGGTAGCACTGTTGACTTGCAGATTTTCTCCATTTGTTGAACGCATATCTTGTAGGTGTCAAACTCAGACCAATAGTTTGTCATGTTGAAGAAGACAATGGTCTTCCAAGAGCTTGAAATGAGACTTGCTCGTCCTACATCCTCAAAGTATATTCCTGGTTGACTTTCAAATGGCGTGATTTCTACCTTGTGTTGGTAAGTGCTTGGTAAGGAACTAACCAAGTTTAAAAGACCGAACACTATGCTAATCCACAATAGTGGGTGTGCTCCGTTTGGTGCTATATTTTTTGTAGTAGCAGCCATTGAGTGTTTTGTTGTTGTTTGTTGCGATTCGTGTTGTTTTGTTTCTATTGGTAAACGACATAATTTTGTTATCGGTCTTTTTATGTGTTTATTTCTGCTAAACACTGTTGCAGCTCGAACTCCATTGTCTTTGCCTGTATGAACTTCTGATATTTTCCCCATCATCCACGTAGTTGGTGGTAATCGATCTTATTTAATAAGAACAATGTCACCGATTTGTATGTTGTCTTCTTTTTGTTTCCATTTTTGCCGTTGTTGAAGTTGTACCAGATATTCCGAAGACCAAGTTTTCCAAAAGTCTTGAGTCATTTTTTGTAAAAGCTGCCATCTAGAGCGAAATGTTTTTGTCTCATCTATATTTGGTTCAGGTATAGCGTTTAGAGCACTTCCCACCAGAAGGTGGCCAGGAGTTAGTATAGTGGTGTCATTAACATCATTTTCGACTGCAGAAAGTGGTCGAGAGTTTAAACAGGCTTTTATTTGTGTCAGAAGGGTAGAAAGTTCTTCAAATGTAAGCGTTGTGTCTCCCATCACTCGCTTTAGGTGGTATTTCGTTGATTTAACGCCAGCTTCCCATAATCCGCCAAAGTGAGGTGCGGCAGGTGGTATAAAGTGCCACTGGATTCCATCCATTACAAGTTTAGATGATGCATCTTCTTCGGATCGCCTTATTGTGGCTTGCATCTGATGTTGAATTTCTTTATTGGCTCCAACAAATGTAGTACCATTGTCACTATAAAAATGTGAGCATATTCCCCTTCTTGACGTGAAGCGTTTTAAGGCTGCAAGGAATGCTGCTGAGCTGAGATCACTTACCAGCTCGATATGAACTGCTTTAGTGGCTAAACAAACAAATATTGCTATGTAGCCCTTTGTTGATTTGTTTCCTCGTCCTTTGGCGACCAGTACCTGGATGGGACCAGCATAATCGATTCCGGTGTGGGTAAAAGGTCTTGAAGGTGTAACTCTAGCAGCCGGCAGCACTCCCATTTGCTGAGAAGTTGATTGTGCATTGAAGCGAAAACATTTTACACACTGATGGATTATTCGTCGTACAACTCGTTTTGCTTGAAGTATCCAAAACTGTTGTCTTAGTTTTGTAAGTGTTAGTCGAATACCACCGTGCAGGGTTCGCTTATGTGCATTTTCAACCAATAAATTTGTAAATTTTTCGTTGTGTGGTAGAATGAAGGGGTGTTTTTCTGAACTTGTTATATTAGCATTTTCTAATCGACCACCCACTACCAGGATTTCGTCTTTATTTAAGATTGGGTTTAATGATAGGATTTTACTTCTCTTGTGTAGATTTTTCCCATCTTTAAGACACGTTACCTCTTCGGGGAACACTCTCTCTTGAATTGAGCGGATGATGCCATTGCGAGAATCCTGTATTTCTTTGACAGTCAAATTTCTCGTTTCTTTCGCAATTTCATGATTTATGGAGTTAGTTCCCAATTTTTTGCGATTAACACAAATCTTGCAGTTGTTGACGAATCTTCTGCAATAAGCAGCTATTCTTATTAATTTGTTATAACAGGAGAATCTTATTGTTATGTCGTCGACTTCGTGGACTGCTAAGGTCATAACCTTTCTCGCTTCCGGAACATCGGGCTCTGATGTTGATGCACATTGTTCTTGTGATGGCCAGTGAACGGAATCTTCTTGCAGCCATCTTGGACCACTCCACCAAAGTTGGTTGTTCGTTAACTCTTCTGGCAGGCAGCCTCGTGACGCTAAATCAGCTGGATTGTCAGATGATCGTACATGTCTCCAACTTTTCGGCTTGGTTGCTTCCTGGATTTCTGACACTCTGTTTGCTACGAATGTCTTCCAAGTTGCTGGACATTTTCTTATCCAAGCTAATGTTATTGTTGAATCTGTCCAGGCGAATACTTCTCCGATTTGTGAACCATAGGTTCGTGTTGTATCTGCTAATAATTTTGATAATAGATGAGCTCCACATAGCTCTAATTTTGGTAGAGGAAGTTTTTTCCTGATTGGTGCTACCTTTGTTTTTGCACTTAAGATAGCTGTCACGAATTGACCATTTGGCAAAACTACTCTAGAGTAAACTACCGCTGCGTAGGCCGCTTCTGATGCATCACAAAATCCGTGAAGCTCGATTTTTTGATTTTTTCTGGTTTCTAACCACCGTGGGATTCTGATTTTTTCGACTGCTACCAGATTTTTAGTTAACTTATTCCAATGGTTTTGAAGTTCCAATGGAAGCTGATCATCCCAGCTGACTTCTGATTTCCAGATGAGCTGCATTAAAATTTTTGCTCCAACGGTCACTGGAGCCAACCATCCAAGAGGGTCGTATAGTTTGGCTATTTCGGATAACGTGTTTCGTTTTGTAAGCGTTATATCCTTGGAAGTATTTTGATGCGAATTAAGCTTAAACTGAAAAGTGTCGCTTAGGGGGCTCCAATGGATTCCCAAGGTCTTGATAGTTTCATCCTTAACTATATTTATTTCCTTCTGGCTACGTGACTCGATTGGAATGTGTTCTAAGAGTCTAGGGTCGTTTGCAGCCCACTTTCGTAGATGAAATCCTGCTCTATTCAGCATCTCATTTAGTTGTTTTTGAGCCTTTCTGCATTCTGAGATTGTGTCCCGCCCGGACATGACATCGTCGACGTAAAAGTCATGTTTGACTATATCTGAGGCGACTGGATAATTGTTTTGTTCATCTGCAGCTAGTTGTTGCAGAGTCTTGACTGCCAAATATGGTGCCGACGCTGTTCCATAAGTGACAGTTGTCAGCTTGTACTCCTTTATGGGTTGGTCACAGGAACTTAGCCATAAGATACGTTGATAATTTTGATCATCCTTGTGTAGATCAATTTGGCGGTACATTTTTTCTATATCAGAAGTAAACACGTACTTGTGCTTTCTCCATCGCATCAATATGGTTGTGATGTCATTTTGCAGCTTGGGTCCTACCATCATCAACTGATTCAGGCTTACTCCTGTCGTTGTTTTAGCTGAGCCATCGAATACTACTCTTAGCTTTGTAGTTGTACTTGATGGCTTAATCACAGCATGATGAGGCATGTAGTATGTTCTGTCGGTCTGCGAAAGATTTGGCTCCGCTTCGATCATATGCCCCAGCTCAAGAAATTCGTTGATCACATTTTCGTATTCTTTTTTTAATTCCAAATTCTGATTTAATTTTGTTTCTAGCTGACGAAATCTGGCTATTGCCCTATTTTTCGAGTCACCCAGATGAAGTTGTTCCATCGCTTCTCGGTCAAATGGGATTTTTACTACATATTTCCCATTTTCCTTTCGGAAGTGTGTATCTTTATAAAATTGTTCACACTCCTTATCGATTTCCTTTTGATATTTTGGTTGAGCTACTTCTTCTATTTCCCAGAATTTCTCCAGTTGTTGCTCAATTGATGTTTGTGCCACAAGTCCTGTAACTCTGTAATTGGAAGCTGCTTCTGTTGTTGTTCGTCCTGATATGAGCCAGCCCAATTGAGATCTTTGGGCTATCAGTGTACTTCTAGCATTCCTCTTTATGCCGTCAAGAATGATTTCACCAAATGCATCAGCTCCAATAATCATGTCGATAGATCCAGGTACATTAAATGACGGATCAGCAAGTTCTAGCTTATCAAAATTTCCAATTTCAATGTTTTTCGTTGTTCTCGATGGCAGTTGTCTTGTAAGTTTGGGTAGTACAAGAGCTTCTATTTGGATTTTAAACTTTGATGTAAAACGTGGAGTTATTGTAATGTTTACTTTGTTCCTGGCAGTTCCAGCGTTTGTTGCACCTAATCCACTAACTTCAACACAAACGTTTTGCCTTTTAAGCCTTAATGTTTGGGCAATAGACTCAGTGACTAGTGAAGCTTGTGAGCCAGGATCAATTAGTGCACGTATGGTTATACCTTTACCAAGACTTTCTTCGTTTTTAACTTTTATTATTGCGGTTGCGATGAGTACGCTTTGATTCTGCTCACCGTGGTTGACTTGTGTCGTCATTTTTGTTGAGTCCCTATGAGCTGGTTCTGTTGATTTTGTTTGAGGAAATCTGTCTTTCCATTCCATGTGAAGAAACGAATGATGTTTTTTGTTGCAATACTGGCAATTTCTTTTGCTGTAACATTGAAACTGCTTGTCATGCCGTAAGCAATTAACGCATAGTTTAGCCTGCTTACATTGTTGCCACCTTTCTTTTAATGAGGAATTTAAAAATTTTGGACAGGTATAAACAGCGTGATCACCTTTGCAAATGTGACATTGAAGCAACTTCGAGTCGATGTGGAAGTTCCGAACTGCATGCCGTGGTTCATCAACAGATCTTTGTATTTTTCTTGCGGGAGCAAGTACTTCCAAGGCTTGGTAGCGCCTTTCCAAGAAATCCAAAAGTGTCTTTAAAACTGGCATTTTATTTGGTTCTGTAAGCCCTTGTTCGAATAAATTTCTTGACTCTGTGTCTAGAGTTTTTGTAGTTAGGTGTACAATTATTGGGCTCCATGATGAGGTGTCGAATCCCATGTTGTTTAAAGCAGCTAACCCTTCTTTAACTGCGTCCAGAATGTTTTTGATGGTGTTGGCTGATGGAGAATTTCCTTGTTGTCCACCTCTTAGCATTTTATCAATGTGCATTGAGACTATTTTTCTTTCGTTGTTATACCGTGACTTTAATATCTCCCATGCACTGTTGTAGTTCTCACTCGAAAATGTGAAATGTTGAATTAAATGAAGAGGTTCACCCTCCAAATGAGTCTTCAAATACTCCATCTTTTCAGTTGAACTTAGACTGCTCTTCTCGTGGATGATGGTAGAAAACAGATCATAAAATGACTTCCATTCTAGAAAATTCCCTTTGAATGTAGGAATTTTTAGTTGCGGAAGCCTTGAGTCATATGACTTTCGATGAATATCTTGAGATTTCTGGGTATCACCTAGATTTGATGCCATTTGGTGCAGAAATCTATTGATATCTTGTTTTATTCCTTTGTACTGGTTGCCTGTTACATACGCCACCTTCAGATCTTCTTCATCTGCATTCGAAATGTAATCTTCGTGTAGTTCAGTGAGATTTCTTAGTTGTTCAAGTAACATTTTTTGCTGGTATTCATAAATTTCCTTTGAATATTTTTCAAAGTAGTCCTCAAATTCTTCCATTGTGTCTACAACTGCACTTATTTTTAGTTGTAGTTTCTTAAGCCTTTGTATTTGAATTCTGTTATGGCTCTCATTTTCCTTTGCATTGTTTGAGGTTGATTGCTTTAAAGTTTCTTGTACACGACTTGGAATTTGCGTTTCTTCAGTGTCCGTCGTTGGCCCAGGAATCTTTTTTATAGGAGTGGTATCTTCACCTAAATTCTGGGTTGTTATCTTCTCGTATTCAGAAATCGTTGGAACCAAGGTTTCCAACCTTTTCATATGCTCTTCATACAAGTTTTTAACTTTCATGAAAGTATTCCTTTGCATATAAGACGTGTCTTGTTTGATATTAGGAACAATTTTCAACTGATTACTTTCAAACTCCACCCAGAGTGTTTGTAGGCGTTGAATCCTTTCTTCTTTATATTTTTGGGTTTTCCTCGATGCGCTATCTTTCCCAAAGTTGCGGATTTGGAGTTCCAGCTCCTCAACTAATTTCTTCTGCCTTGCAACAATTATGAAGATTTCAGTTTCATCAATCATATTTGTATTGTTGTATTATATCTTCTTGGTTTGAATTTATTTTTATTATTCACTTCGTCGTTTATTTATCAGTGTTTATAGCCCTGATAACGCTTTTTTCACTTCTATTCACTTCCTAGATTGTTTCTTTTTTTTTTTTTTTTATTTGTTTGATTTTTACCAATGTTTGTAGCCTTGGTAACGCTATGTTGTACTTCGTAGTTTAATTCGTACTGTCCGGTTTTTACCAATGTTTTCAGCCCTGGTAACGCTTATTTTTTCACTGTATTCTTTTTCCTCTCGAAGGACCAATGAATTCTTAGTAAGTTTCAGTTCAAAAGACCCCTTACCGCTGGTGGGGGGAAGTCTAATAAAAGAAACTTTGTAGGTTGCCGTTGTAATAGCAAGTGAGTTTTATTAGTCTAGAACACGTCTTTTATATACAAAAAAATGCTTACTCTACAATAATATTCACAGCAATAATATTTACAAAAATGAATAAATGCAACTAAGCATAACAAATAATTAAATATAAAAAATGATATTTGATCGAACAATAAATTTGCGTGCGTCGTATTGGTTTTGAATTAGGTATGTATCTCATTTGTATTTCATTTTGTTGTTGTCACAACAGCCACCACGTTAAAAAACGCGTTCTGTTTGACGAAGCCTTTAATTTTCTAACATGGCGTCAAAAAAAGTAATTTGTTATTTATTTCAACGCCACCTCTTGACCCTGCGTATTGACGCCGCGTTGAACTCGACGCAGCGTGGAAATCGAGCTTTTTGTGACACGAGGTATGTATTGCGGTATATTACAACGCGGCGTTGAAACTTGGCGCTAAAACACGGCGTCAAAATGCGGCTGTTTGACGAGACGATAGATTAAATTTTTAATTTTAATTTTGATGGGGCTAACGCACCATTTATTGGCTTAATACAAGCTTAACTTAAACTTGACTAAACTTAAAAACTAATTAAACTAAATTAACTTATAAGGAAGAAATATGATGTAAGAGCTGGGCTTTCAGACAAGGACTTGGAAGGTTGAAATCGAAAAGAGGAGAGATCGAATTGATTTTACTCAACATGCAGGTTAAAGGTTCATTGAGACCATAGGAAGTACGATGGGGAGGAAGGTAAAAAAGACGTGATGATCTTAAGTTGCGTGGGTTAGTGTTAAACAAGATGAGATCAAAAAGTGAGGAACAGTCAGTGGCACCTGTAAGAATCCGATGAAGGAAAATGATGCCAAACACATTTCTACGGACTTCAAGGGGGTGTTACGGTAAAATTTAACCGCAACAAAAACTACCCTTCGGTCGTTCTTTTCCCTTTTCTTTTTTTCGTTGCGGCTGCAAAATATTGGCGAAGTTGAGGGCAACCATGGTCTCATCAACCACTGGTGTACCTAACCAATATTTTGCAAAAGCAACAAACGCAGGTGTTCGAGTTCCAGCACGAGGTTTTGAAACGAGAAGAGAGCCGGCGGATGAGTCATTAAAGTAAAGAGTCAGGAGACTCCAACCCGCATCAAATAATTTTCCAATTTCCAATATAATTTAAAGTAACGTAATCTTAAAATTAGTTTAAAATGACGTAAATTAATTAATGTACAAAATGGGTTTTTAACGTGTGTAAAGTTAGGTTTTATAAAAGTTGAAAATGATTTAAAAGTAACGCTCCTCTTTGTATCTCCGATATCGTTTATTAATTCACGTTTCGAATCCCGCGTGTTAATAGTAGAGTAGTAGGAAAAAGCCTAGTGGAGACTTCTTCTCGATTTTATATCTTTTTCAAATTTCCTCGAAAATAGATAGTTGGGAAGGGTTCTGAACTCGTCCATTATGTCTCGGCAAGTTTTTGGAAATACATTCAACAACTTGTGGAAACCGTGTTTGTGTGTGTGAGAGTAAAGTTTCGCTAGATCTCACAACGGTGGCTCTCTTGGTTAGCGTCAAGCTTACAGGAAGCCAGAATGCCGTGTTGAGGATATCGAAAACGAATGGTTGTGTTGGATGTATGAGTGAATGACTGGAATGGAGGAAGGAGGAAGGGAGTAGAAAAAAATGAGCTTGGAGGACACTCTTGCGAGAGCCTTAAAAGCAACAACAAATTTGGAAAGGAAAATCGAGGAATTTGGAAGAAAAATAAAATCGAGGAGGAGACAGTTGTTTTTTTATTTTTAAATTTTGCATCGAGGATTTATTTTTGAAACTCAAATCAGGATTCGGGACGTGAGAGGCTAAAAAGGAGAAAAGGATATAGGAGATACAAAAGATAAGTAGTTTGTGTTCTATTCTGAATATAAAAATATATACATATTTTCTTTGATTCCAAGATATATATATATATTTACATATATATAGATATATATACCAATTTATATTCGAGTTTCCCATATCATTTTCGGGACACGCTTTAGTCGTATTAAAAACCCATTTTTTTTTGTTTTATTTGCTTTCTCTTTTTATCTGATTTTAATTACATTTCTTTTTGTAATTTTCTTAATATCAAACGACCATTTTGAACTGTTCAAACCACCCCTTTTATTTGAAAACATATTTGGGTTTTAATCCAGGGGTCTTCTATCCCACGGTTTCCCAATATAAAAATCCTTAAGCAATCTAAACTCTTTCTTTTATTTCAATAAATTACGGTTTTCATATTGTATATTTAGTTTTGGAATTTTCTAGTTCGGTTTAAAAAAAAAAATTCCTGGCGCCCACTTTATCTGCACTCTACTGTGCAGCAATATATGTACACACATATTTTTATTTTGATAAACTATTTTGATTTGATAAATCAATCAAGTTTATCAAAAGAAATCCAAAACTCTTCCACTGAACCCATCATCCCAGCTGAGCAGCCGTGGTCACAGCTTTTCAAATCAAGCTGTTGTTACACTTTTTGCATTCTTTTTTTTGTGTATTCGTTCGTCGTCGTGTTAACAAATAGTAATATAGTTGCGTGCGTTATCGTCGTCGTCGTTGTAATCAGTGCGCGTACGCGTTGATTAAAAACTTTAACTTTTTTTGTTGGGTTACTAAATTGTTCGCGGCAAAAAGTGTAACAATATGTAATAATAATAAATTCTTTTATGCTTAAATCCATTTTTTTAACATAATGCGAATTGATTTTGGAACTTGGCAAGAATAATCACATAAATGAAAAATATTCAAAATAGAGAAAGATGAATTTAACAACCGAAAATATTTGTATGCAGTAGGTTGTCCTTTATATTTGAATTTGTTCTTTTTTCCTTTGTATCGTATCGTGTACGTAGGCATGTAATTTAAAATAACTCTATGTAGTACTTTTAAAGCAAGGGCTCGGATGTAGTTTGAAAGAAAACGGAAATGCACTTCGTAGTTTTTTAATAGAATCCTACTAATATTATAAATGTGAATGTGTGTATGTTTAAATAAGTATTTGTTTTACGCAGACAAAGTCTGGAATAGAGCTAGTCATTTATAAATCTTAAAATTAAAAAAAAATTAAAAATTGAACGAAAAGCTTAGTAGTGAATGCGCTTTTTAGAGTAGACAAAAACATATTCTGTAAAAATCAGCCCATTAAATATATTTGTTTGTGCACTTTGATTTTTTACAAAATAATGGTATATACATCTATAACTTTGTTTTATTGGTAAGTGTTTAGCCAGCGCAGTAAAATTTTATAAGTTATAATTTTTTAAGTTGAGATAAATCTTGGAAAGAAATGTCAACCAACTTGAATGTAGAAAACATATGTACTTGAAAGTTGGTAAGATTTTATTATTTAAGGATATGTTCGTTGAGTATCATGATACAAGATTACAAGACAGCGTCTTCCTGTAATTTGTCGTCATCAGTGACCCAAATTGACTAGATTAAATAAAATTGGAAAGGATCCAAAGTGTTAGTTGACTTTAAATGTATATTGAATCAATCAAATAAGACATTAGACAAAACCTGCATCAATTGAAACTTAAATTACTGCAGTTTTTTTCTAAAACCGAATTTATTGCGATATATATTTCGTGTTTTACAAAATTAATTGAGTTAAAAGTGGATTGAGTTCTTTTGAGTGTTTATTAAGATTGAGTCGTTTTCTTTTTTGAGTTTATTTTTAATTTTGTTGGAGTGATTGAGTGCGTGAGTCTTAGGGCTCCCGTATTGGGATTAAAAAATATTATTAGTTTTATTTTTATTTTAAATAAAGTAGGTATTTTAATTTTTTTGTTCTTGGTTTTTGGATAGGGTTTCGGAGATTTCGTTTGTAGGATTGTCACACTCTTAATTTAGTTATTTTTTGTGATTATTTTTTGTTCTTCTTTTAATATTTTTTTCTTAAATATGAATATAGGGCGTTTAGCACAGGACGAACTGGCCTATGAGATGAAGGTCAGGGGTTTGAAAGTAGGTTCGGTAGATGAGATGAGAAAAGCGTTAAGGTCATCGAGGTTGCTGCTTAAGAGAAATTCGATGGAGGTTAGCAGGGTGTACCCTTTTACTTTTGATGAGGATATAGAGGCTATCGAAGTGAAAATTGAGGAAATCCAGAGCCTTCTTAAGGTACCTCCGAAGAATCCAAAGTCTTCGGAGTACATTAAGATTGTAACGAAAATTGAATGGTGTATAGGTAGATTAGCTAGGACCCCTTGTGAGTCAGAAGACGAAGAAGATGCGATTAGCTCTCTTCGCAACCAGGTGCTGTGTTTGCTAGGAGATCTCACTGGTGATAGTGATAATAGTGATAGGGAAGAAGACGTTTGAAAAGAAAGGACTCGAATTAAAATGCAAAGCCAACTTCAGGTACAAGTTGGTCAGACCCCAAGTAGTGTGCGGTCTGCGTTAGGACTGGCTGGAGGGTCATTGTCTGAACCAGGAGAATGGCAGAAGTCCTTCAGTCAGTGGTATTAATATTAGAGTCACATCAGGACTTAGGGTCGATAGGGGTGATACTTTTGTTGAACAGATTGTCGTTCAACAGAAATGCACCGAACGTGTAGGGAAGTGGGGTGTGAAATTTACTGGTGACTCCAGTGGAGCATCAGTGAATTAATTCCTGGAAAGAGTGGAAGAACTTCGTCTGGCTAACGATGTCCCAGAATCCCACCTTTTCAAATCCGCTTCAGAGCTTTTGTCGGGTAGGGCCCTCAAGTGGTATAGGACGGTTAGGGAAGAATTAGGAGATTGCCAGGAACTCGTCAAGGAACTCAAAGCGGAGTTCCTTCCTGCGAATTACGATTTTTTTTTTTTTTTTTTTTATAATTAACGCGCGCACAAGGGATTATGTGTTTCCCTTTTAATGTAGAACACACTGCGCGGGCATTACGAAGAAAGGGAGGGGAAAGATAGGAGGTGCCGATTAACATTGGTTTTGAATGTTTGCAGATCAAAATGGCAAGGGAAAATCCCGCCGGGTAAACTATTCCAAATTCGTGTCGTTCGGCTAAAAAAAGAATCCCTATATTTCACGGTACGTCCGAAATTGGGCTCAAGGGTGAACTGATGAGCATTCCTTGCGAGACGAGTATTACGGGAAAAACTTTTAAGGGGAGGAATGCAACTGGCTACTTCGAGTGAACATTTTTTGTAAAAGAAACGATAAAATAAGGAAAGACATGAAACATTGCGTCGGTGTTCGAGTGGGGCAATTGTTTCAGCGGCAGTTCTATTTCCTATCAATCTTAACGCTCGATTTTGTATTCTATCAAGCAGGTGAAGCGATGTTTGCGAAGCACCTGCCCAGAGGTGGGAGTTATACTCGAGTTTAGGGCGTATAAACGCTTTATAAATTGTAGCCAGATCAGATGGGGAAAAATACTTCTTACACCGATACAGAAAACCTAAGCACTTTGCAGCATTCTTAGCGATCTCAAATATATGGTCGTTCCAACGGAGATCGTCGTTGACACACATACCGAGTACTGAGAGCTTTTCGGTTTTTTCGATGTAAGTGCCATTCATGGACAATGGCATTGGGGGAATGTTTAGCTTTAACGACAGAAGACAGCATTGAGTTTTCGAAGCATTAAACTCCACACGATTTCTATTACCCCATTTGACAATGCTGTATAAATCGGAGTTTAATGAACTTGACATACGGCACCGTTGCAATTGTACGTCCGAAGGCGAAGGACGTGAATTATCGAACGAATATGAAAAGCTGAGGGTAGAGTCGTCAGCAAAACAATTAAGTGGATTAGAAGTAACAGACAGAAGATCATTTATAAAAATGAGGAAAAGAGTCGGAGACAGAACAGAGCCCTGGGGCACACCAGCATTTATTTTATGGGAATCAGACTTGAATCCGTCCAATACAACTTGTATTGAACGGTCCAGGAGATAACTTCTAATCCAACGAACAAGAGTATTATCGATCCCAAAAGCACGCATTTTCGATAAGAGAGCTTCATGCCAAACTCTATCAAATGCCTTGGAGATATCAAGAGCAATAATCTTACTTTCACCAAAGCGATGTAAAGATTTGTTCCACTGTTCGGTGAGATATGCCATCAGATCACCAGTGGAACGGTTGCTGCGGAAGCCATACTGACGGTCATGGAGAAGCTTACGATCTTCGAGATATTCCTTAAGCTGACGGTTAATCAGTGTTTCCATGACCTTAGAAAGAAGGGATGTCAGTGCTATGGGTCGGTAGGAGGAGGGGGAGGATGGGTAACCTTTCTTAGGGACAGGCTGGACAAATGCTGTTTTCCATCTTCTAGGAAAGATTCCAGAAGAATAGGAGCGATGGAAAAGCTTACGCAGTGGCTTTGCCAGTGTGGAAGAACACCTCTTCAGAAGAATCGGGGGT
This sequence comes from Platycheirus rosarum, assembly GCA_963971375.1. Lineage (NCBI taxonomy): Eukaryota > Metazoa > Arthropoda > Insecta > Diptera > Syrphidae > Platycheirus > Platycheirus rosarum. Next base: position 101,173,831 of record OZ020507.1, read on the forward strand.
ATACCATCCGGGCCAGCGGATTTGTGTATATCGAGATCTTTGAGAACTCTTGCTACTGTACGAGGAGTGCGGAAAAAAATCTGTCCCATGGAAAAATTTACATTCTCAAGTACAGGAGGGGCAACGTTGCTTTGAGGCAGCGTGGAGCTGGCGGCGAAATGGGCGGCGAGCAAGTTTGCCTTCTCTGAAGAGTAAACAATTGGTTTGTTATTGTCGATGAGCGTTGGAACCGAAGATGTCGAGGAGTTTTTTATATTTTTTACAAATGACCAAAAATTTTTACTGCCTTTGGGACACTGCAGAATTTTTTGCCGTAATTTTTGGTCATGCAAAAATTTGGTTCTTTCTATAACGGAGTTGCATGCGTTCCTTGCTTGTTTGTGCTTTTTTCGATTTTCCTCTGTAGGGTTGGCTTTGTAAGATCGGAAACTTACTTCTTTGAGCCTGATAGCTTCTTTACACTCAGAATTAAACCAAGACTTTTCTTTAGGTTTGATGCTTTTTACTCTATTAGGAATAAAAGCACGCATCCCTAGAAGAATCACATTTGTGATCATTTGAGCACTGGCATCAATGTCACTATCGAGGAAGCATAGTGACCAGTTAAAGTTTCGGAAAAAGAAATTCAGGCCGTCCCAGTTGGCTTTCTCGTATTGCCAAACGGTCCTGGTGGGAAGTTTTTCTTTAACTGGATGGGTGGGGGATGAGAAATTAGCTGAAATGATACAATGGTCTGAAGTGCCAAATGGAGAAGTTACACTAATGGTATATTTATCAGGGTGAGAAGTAAGAAACAAGTCAAGAGTATGGGCGGCTTGCCCAGCAACATCCGGTATACGCGTTGGCACATCGATCAGTTGGGTAAGATGATGTAACCCGGCAAAGAGCTCGACATACCTTCCTTCGGGTGTTGTCTGACCAGAATAGCGGAGCCAGTTGGAATTGTGTACATTGAAATCGCCCGCAATAACGATTTCAGTGCGAGGACAAAGGGAAACAATTTTCGAGATGGAATCAGACAGTGCATCAAACTCGTTACAAGTCGAATTACTGTCAAGATTTGGACTCCTGTAAATAAAACAATAATGAATGACATGCTTGCGGACAGTGAATTTGAGCCATAAGAAGTTAAAGTCCGTGTTGGAACATTGCCCATATTGGGGAAGGCTCTGGCAAGCAATATCATTCCTAACATAGACCACGAGACCATGATGAGAAAAGAGTAATGGCACCAAGCTATACCCATGTAGAGCAAATTCTGATAAATCAGTACTTACTCCAACCTGAGTTTCACTTAATGCCAAAACAGCTGGCCTGTGTTGAACAGTGTAGACGTACACGTGAAAGAAATTCTTTCTTAAACCACGAACATTTGAATACACGACACAAAAATCACTTACCATTTAAAAATACTTACATACAAAACACAACTCTGATTAAGTCGAACTGCGCAGTGAAAATCCAAATTAACTTCTGTAATAATCAAACTGTCTTAGGTGTTATGCCCATAAGACAGCCTGTTTACAAAAAATCAATTTAAACATTCAGCACAATAAGACAAATTCAGATGCCCTTATCTATTTACCGCAAGCATTGTATGGTCATACGATGCCTACAGTAGATAAGAAAGAGGCAGTTAAGCACAAAGGTCTTGGGACAGATTAGAGGATAATTTGTTATGCGAATGCGTTTTATTTATTTTTTTTTCTTTCTCAGCGCGAGTGGGCATCTTTATCATTCATCCATTCGTGCGCGCACCTCGACATCCGTCCTCTACGAGCTTAGGATCGACACTGAGGACATTGTTCCGAAGATTGTCGGAACCTTTATCAGAGGGAAGGATAATTTCTATTTTGAGGAAGAATGTAGACCCCTTTTGTCAGGTGCAGAATGCGAGTTCCAAACCAAAGACGGTTAAGGAACTTGTTGTCTTAGGTAGGGAGCTAGATACCCTTAAGGTAAATGTAGATAGTTTTACTCCACTAACTAGAGGTAGACATTTGTTGGAACCAGAATGTGGTTACCAACCGAGTTCGTCTGGACAACACCGAGTTGCGGCTGTTGCTTCAGTCCCAGAGAACCCTTTTAGACAGGTCGTTAGGTGTTACAATTGTAACAGAGATGGACATTTGGCACAAAATTGTTCGGTCCAAAGAAAATGTTTCGGGTGTGGGGCAGTAGGAGTCTATCGTAGGGATTGTAGGCGGTGTTCGGGAAATGGGGAACGGGCTATTGTTTCAGCAGGACGAGAGACCCGTCGTCGTTAGTTAGGTCGTCTGCTAGCGACCAGTTGGATGATCGAGTTCAACTTGATTTCACCTTGGCGGCAAATGGTAGGGATAGTAGACCATATTTAGGAGTACAAATTTATGGAATCAAGTTTTTAGGATTGCTTGATTCGGGAGCTTCACGCACCATTGTAGGAGGGGATGGGTGGAAAATTTTAAAGGAGTTAGGACTTAAATTAGGGAAAAGTAGTGTTGGGTCAGTAGCGCTAACAGATGGGGCGAGAGTAGGAGTAGCTGGATCTATTTCTTTACCCATTGAGGTTGAGGACAAATGCCTATTAATAGAGTGTCTGGTTATACCCAGTCTCCCACACCTTTTGATCTTAGGTGCCGACTTTTGGGCACTATCGGGCATAGTCCCAGATTTGAGATCAGGTATGTGGAGCTTTTCAAACCAGCATATGGTGTCGTCAATAACAGACATGGTAACTTTTAGGGAAAAATCGGACTTAAACGAAAGTGAGAGCAAAAAGATAGAATTAATTTTAGATCAGCTTTTTCAATCAATGACCGAAGGATTAGGGTGCACCAACTTAGTTGAGCACAAGATTAGGACGTCCGCAGAACCGATAAAGCAGCGATACTATCCACTGTCACCTTCCATTCAAAAACACATCGATCAGGAACTCCAAGAGATGTTAGAAGCTGGAGTGACCGAGAAGTCCAAAAGTCCTTGGGCATCCCCAATTCTTCTTGTTAAGAAAAAGTATGGTAGTTTTCGGTTCCGCGTTGCCTATAGGAAACTCAATGAAGTTACTGATAGGAATGCCTATTTTGGACAAGCTTCGAAACGCGAAGTACTTGTCCTCATTAGATATTAAATCTGCTTATTGGCATTAGAATCGCGTAAGTACACAGCCTTTACAGTGCCAGGCCGGGGTCTCTTTCAATTTCGTAGGATGCCATTCGGCTTACACAACTCCCCGGCAACTTGGCAAAGGTTTATTGATGACGTTCTAGGTCCCGACTTAGAACCGTTCGTCTTTGTGTACTTTGATGACATTATCATTGTCACCGATTCATTTGAGAAACATCTAGTAATTCTCAAAAAAGTTTTTAAAAGGCTAGGAGGCAATTTTAGTTAGGCCTCTTACCGATCTCTTAAAGAAAGGTAAGAAATTTGAGTGGACCCAAGAATGTGAGGAAAGTTTTAGGAAAGCCAAAGAATGTTTGGTTACGGCACCGATTCTGACATGTCCAGATTTTTCTCGGCCGTTTGCTGTCCAAACAGACGTGTATGGTTTTGATATCGGGGCCGTAGTTTCGCAGGAGTTTCATGATGCCGAAAAAGCCATATGTTATTTAAGTCGGTCATTGAATAGGAATGAAAGGAACTACTCTACGACCGAAAAGGAAAGCTTGGCCGTACTATGGGCGATGGATAAGTTGCGACCATATGTCGAAGGCTTTTGATTTACTGTCGTGACTGATCATCACTCTTTAGTATGGTTAAGTAACCTTAAGGATCCGCAGGATAGATTAGCTCGTTGGGCCATTCGGCTCCAGCAATTTGATTTCAAAATCTTCCATAGAAAGGGCAAAGAACATGTCGTTCCTTATATGTTATCGCGAGGAGTTCCAGATTTAGCTGGAATCTCAGAAGCGGATTCGGACCCTTGGGTGACAAAAATGAAATCTTTAGTAGAAAAGAGCCCATTAGAATACCCATCCTGGAGAGTAGAGGACGGGCGGCTCTATAAACATGTTAGGGTCAACCATGTCGTGGTTCATGAATAGAGTGAGGGATGGAAGTTAGTGATAGATTAAAATGATAGGTCGAGAGTTTTGAACGGGTGCCATGATGCTCTATTAGCAGGACACATGGGAGTTAAAAAAACGTTCGGTAGGGTAGCAGAAAAATATCACTGGCCCAAAATGAGAGGGGATATTACAAAATACGTTAGGAATTGTAAGATTTGCCAACAAGTGTAATCGGTTAACGAGAAACCAGCTGGTCTTATGACCGAGAGGGTAGGAAATTCCCAACCGTGGGAAATGATCTGTGTGGACCTGGTAAGTCCACTACCGAAGTCGTCGCGCGGCCTTATGTATATATTAACGGTCGTCGATTATTTCAGTAAATTTCCCCTATTGTTCGCGTGACGGTCCGCCACGGCGAAAGTGGTTTGTCGGGAATTGGAAGAAAATGTTTTTCTTCTCTTCGGTGTTCCAAAGTGGATCGTCTGTGACAACGGTCCCCAGTTCCGTAGCAAAGAACTGAAGACGCTTAGTGAAGCGTACGGGTCACAACTTAGGTGTACGGCGCATTACCACCCGCAAGCAAATCCTGCGGAGAACATTAATCAAATAATTAAGACTACGCTGAGAGCGTACGTCTCCGAAAACCAGTGGAGTTGGGATTCGCAATTGGCAAAAGTGGCCTCTGAGATCCGAACTTCGCAACATGAGGTGCTAGGTGTTTCACCATATTTCGCGAACTTTGATAGGAACATGGTTACTAGTGGCCATAATGTAGGGCTTAGAGATAAAAATAGTGATAGGGAACAAGATAGAGGGGATACCGTTAGGCAGTTTCAGAAACTGAGACAGGAGATAGCTAGGAAGTTGGAGGCGGCGGGAAAGAAGACCGCAAAAACTTACAATTTGAGGAGAAGAGACACACAGTTTCAACTTGGTGATCTCGTTTGGCGTAGGAACTATTCTTTGTCCGATGCGGCAAAATTAGCGACCAAGTTTGTTGGTCCATATAGTAAGAGGGTGACACCTTGGACATACGTCCTGATAGACGATAAGGGGAAGGATCGGGGAACGTGGCACGTTAAGGATTTAAAGCCATATAATGACACTTAGTCAAAAGTCCCTTGTGTTTTTTTATTGACGTTGTAATTATTTGTACTGTTTTCTTTTGGTATTTTGTGAAATTTTATGTTTTCATTTCGTGTCACAAATTTTTTTTTCTCTTTTTTTAATATGATGATAACCTGTGTTGTGTTCTTCACCCTGTTCTTTTACCCTCAAGTCCTGGCTGAGCCTTAAGAAATGGTTTATTTTTCCTGAAAAGTAAACACATTTCATGGAAGGTAAGGGTGGGATTTGTTACGGTAAATTGTACTGCAACAAAAACTACCCTTCGTTTGTTCTTTTCCCTTTTCTTTTTTTCGTTGCGGCTGCAAAATATTGGCGAAGTTGGGGGCAACCATGGTCTCATCAACCACTGGTATACCTAACCAATATTTTGCAAAAGCAACAAACGCAGGTGTTCGAGTTCCAGCACGAGGTTTTGAAACGAGAAGAGAGCCGGCGGATGAGTCTTTAAAGTAAAGAGTCAGGGGACTCCAACCCGCATCAAATCATTTTCCAATTTCCAATATAATTTAAAGTAACGTAATCTTAAAATTAGTTTAAAATGACGTTAATTAATTAATGTACAAAATGGGTTTTTAACGTGTGTAAGGTTAGGTTTTATAAAACTTGAAAATGATTTAAAAGTAACGCTCCTCTTTGTATCTCAGATTTCGTTAATTAATTCACGTTTCGAATCCCGCGTGTTAATAGTAGAGTAGTAGGAAAAAGCCTAGTGGAGACTTCTTCTCGATTTTATATCTTTTTCAAATTTTCTCGAAAATAGATAGTTGGGAAGGGTTCTGAACTCGTCCTTATGTTTCGGAAACACATCCAAAATCGAGGAGGAGACAGTTGTTTTTTTATTTTTAAATTTTGCATCGAGGATTTATTTTTGAAACTCAAATCAGGATTCGGGACGTGAGAGGCTAAAAAGGAGAAAAGGATATAGGAGATACAAAAGATAAGTAGTTTGTGTTCTATTCTGAATATAAAAATATATACCTATTTTCTTTGATTATTAGATTAGATTATATATATATTTACATATATATATTTATATATACAAATTTATATTCGAGTTTCCCATATCATTTTCGGGACACGCTTTAGTCGTATTAAAAACCCATTTTTTTTTGTTTTATTTGCTTTCTCTTTTTATCTGATTTTAATTACATTTCTTTTTGTAATTTTCTTAATATCAAACGGCCATTTTGAATTGTTCAAACCACCCCTTTTATTTGAAAACATATTTGGGTTTTAATCCAGGGGTCCTCTATCCCACGGTTTCCCAATATAAAAATCCTTAAGCAATCTAAACTCTTTCTTTTATTTCAATAAATTACGGTTTTCATATTGTATATTTAGTTTTGGAATTTTCTAATTCGGTTTAAAAAAAAAAAAATTACTGGCGCCCACTTTATCTGCACTCTACTGTGCAGCAATATATGTACACACATATTTTTATTTTGATAAACTATTTTGATTCGATAAATCAATCAAGTTTATCAAAAGAAATCCAAAACTCTTCCACTGAACCCATCATCCCAGCTGAGCAGCCGTGGTCACAGCTTTTCAAATCAAGCTGTTGTTACACTTTTTTGCATTCTTTTTTTTGTGTATTCGTTCGTCGTCGTGTTAACAAATAGTAATATAGTTGCGTGCGTTATCGTCGTCGTCGTTGTAATCAGTGCGCGTACGCGTTGATTAAAAACTTTAACTTTTTTTGTTGGGTTACTAAATTGTTCGCGGCAAAAAGTGTAACAATATGTAATAATAATAAATTCTTTTATGCTTAAATCCATTTTTTTAACATAATGCGAATTGATTTTGGAACTTGGCAAGAATAATCACATAAATGAAAAATATTCAAAATAGAGAAAGATGAATTTAACAACCGAAAATATTTGTATGCAGTAGGTTGTCCTTTATATTTGAATTTGTTCTTTTTTCCTTTGTATCGTATCGTGTACGTAGGCATGTAATTTAAAATAACTCTATGTAGTACTTTTAAAGCAAGGGCTCGGATGTAGTTTGAAAGAAAACGGAAATGCACTTCGTAGTTTTTTAATAGAATCCTACTAATATTATAAATGTGAATGTGTGTATGTTTAAATAAGTATTTGTTTTACGCAGACAAAGTCTGGAATAGAGCTAGTCATTTATAAATCTTAAAATTAAAAAAAAATTAAAAATTGAACGAAAAGCTTAGTAGTGAATGCGCTTTTTAGAGTAGACAAAAACATATTCTGTAAAAATCAGCCCATTAAATATATTTGTTTGTGCACTTTGATTTTTTACAAAATAATGGTATATACATCTATAACTTTGTTTTATTGGTAAGTGTTTAGCCAGCGCAGTAAAATTTTATAAGTTATAATTTTTTAAGTTGAGATAAATCTTGGAAAGAAATGTCAACCAACTTGAATGTAGAAAACATATGTACTTGAAAGTTCGTAAGATTTTATTATTTAAGGATATGTTCGTTGAGTATCATGATACAAGATTACAAGACAGCGTCTTCCTGTAATTTGACGTCATCAGTGACCCAAATTGACTAAATTAAATAAATTTTTTGGAAAGGATCCAAAGTGTTAGTTGACTTAAAATGTACATTGAATCAATCAAATAAGACATTAGACAAAACCTGCATCAATTGAAACTTAAATTACTGCAGTTTTTTTCTAAAACCGAATTTAAATCTTCATCAAGGGTCACTGATGACGTCATGGTTGGATATTCTATCCGAATGTCTGTGTCCAAGAACTGAGTTGAATTATGAATACACCCTTCTTAATTTTTTCAACAAGACGTCAGTTGTCACTTTGAGGTTAAATTAAAAGTGAATTATGAATTGAATATAGCGTTTTATTGGGACTTCCAATACTGCGCTAACTAAAGATTACCAATAAAACACGGCTTATGTATATAATCTATAATACATCCCAATGAAGGAAACATAATCTACATTTCTTTCGCGAATATATTGAAAGAATAATTTGTTGAGGGATTTAATAGCGTTTTTCCAATCCAAACTTTCCTGAATAGTTTGTTTGACTAGTCAGTTAAAAGGTGCAATTAGCAATAGATTTAAGGAGTTATTTTTGCATTTTAATTTTTTTAATTAACAACAAATGGATACAATAAGTTATCCCAATTAACGAAGCTTAGATTAAAATCGAAAATATGGATGCGGTCCACTTTTTTATCTCTTAGTCATCGTATTTAGGGTCAAGTTTGAATATTGCTTTAAATAGGATACGATTGCGTTATTAAAAAAAAATTGCACGGTTGCATTGCGTTGCTATGAATTTATTTTATGTGCGGTCACATCGTCGAAGAAGTCTTCATTTGATTTGGGTATGTTTTGAATTTTCGGAAAAAAGTACGTTAAAAAGTTTTCAGCGGAATAATTTAAGCGTAATATTATTTCTTTAAGAAATATGAAAAAATAAGATTTTTTTCAAAATCGTAAGCAATGTTAGAAATAAATTTTTTTGAACTACGTTTTTTTTATAAAAAAAATTAAAGAATGCAGACTTAAGCAAAAAAATGCACCTATGTTTTCAACATGTTAATTTTTCAAATTATTTTTTTTTAATAATTAAAAATACAAAACAAAATCATAACTCAAAAATAATAAAATATTAAATACTTTGCCTATCTACATCTCTTCTATGGGAGGTACTGTTATATTAGCCTTTCAACCTAAATTTTTTGTTCACTAAAAAAATAATCCACACCTGCAGTAGTACACTGATTTTTTTCATAAGAATTCCTGATCCGGAAAAATAAGCTTTTACATAATGGTTATATTGTTCGTATTTGAGCGAAAAAAAAATTGAAAAAAGTCCTTTGTTGAATTTCAACCCCAATAGTTCAGGCTGTAGTACAAGTTAGTGCCACTAACTCAAATATGTTTGATTATTTTCTCAATATTTGTTATCTGCACGAATGCATAACTTGCACTAATAATTACTTATAATCACGAGTAAAAATGCATAACTATGAAGTTAATACAAAGGTTAAAATAGCGTTAAGTGGCAGCACTACCAAAGTTCAACTGGTCCATTAATTTTAAGCTTAAAACATGATATGGTTGACTTGGTACTTTTTATACCTAATAGATATTATTAATTGCGTTACTTTGTCTGGTTTTTTAACAGAAGAAGTTACTGGCTGTGTTGAAATTTTCGAAGCAAATATTTTAAAGTTATTTCATTAAAAAAAACATTATTAGTATACTCATAGTGAGAATACAATTTCTCAAATTTTTAGAGATATAAAGTGCATTAAGGTATGTAAAAAAAATATAAGATATAATTATTATCATTTTTCTATTATTTTTTATTTATAATTTTATATTGGTAAATATCATTATATGTAATTGTAACTTAATCATTAACCACTATGTAAAAGAAAAGCAAAAAAGACATTATGTCTTAATATACTATAAGTCTCCACCTCACGTGGGGTTGAAGGCAGAACTCCAGGTGTTAGATTGTTCCATTCTTGAAGGCAACCTTTTTATATGCACTACCTATATTACTATCATGAAGCATTATTTGTTAATACCTGGACCTGCACAAGACACAAGAGTGGCGCTGAAATCACCATTTGGTGTGAATTTAGAATAAGAACAAATAACAAGTGTATTAAATACTAGTAAATTATCTGTCAATGTTCTCGTCTCCACTATTAAGAGTTAGTTGCTGCACAGCCGTGAAGATGGCAAATGACGTCCATGAGGATACTAAAGAGAATGAGAGAATGTATATACAATGGGTCAACTTAAAGGATATTCCGTTTAATGTTTCATTGGAGTTTCTTGAATTTTTCCTTTTTTCCTTCCTTTCGCAAGTTAAATTTTCAATACTTGTAAGCTCCATTATTAGTCAGTGTTTTAGGTGTTCAAATGTCACTCTCACTGGACTCATTGCCAAAATGTGATTTTCCTTTATTCGTCCTTTAAGACTACTTTACTTACCTTGGTTTTATGGAAGAAATTACATCAACGCCCAATTCATACACAAAGTTCTAGCTCCGATAACTTAACCCTACGATTTTGGGACTAATATTTGTAAGCTCTCTGATTTTTATGGCGCCTTGATTTCGAAGTACTATCATCTTAGAACTCTGTTCTAAGGTAATTTAATTTATTTACACCAAGGCTGTCTGTCGGCCCGCTTGTATTTGTCCGGCCCACGACTAAAAATACAAATTTTGTATTTGTTTTCAAAAAAGGATTTATTCGTAAGGCAAAAATCATAATAATTATTGTGAACTACCTTCTACATAGATATACAAAAAGGCAAAATTATATCGTACACACGTATGACCGTAATAAAAAAAAAAAATCTCAATATTAGCCAAAACACACGATACAACCGTGAATCGTTTTCCCAATCTGTGTTGTACATGTACGTACATGTACTCCCGTTGGAGGTTTGCCCAATCATGTGTAGTTTGAATGTATTTCTTTTTGAATCTAAGTGCACTTTGAAATCTTATTCAAATTTGATTTATTTGCTTATATCAGTCAGTGTTTGCTTTTTGTTTTTTGAGCTTTTATTGCGTATCGCTTATCGCAAGTGTGTTTCTTTTTTATTAATAATAGTAAAAATAACTAGAAATTTGGTGACCAAAAAAAACGAGTCTCATTATGTCCTCAAAAAAGTGAAAAGTAAGAAATGAAAATCGTGCATTTAATGAGAAATGGGAAATAGATTATTTAATGTGAAACAATAAAAATAAGATTCAGTGCATGATTTGCATGCAGCCAAAATTGGCGGAAAAGTTTGAATCCGTCGCATTATCACACCAAAGAGTGGCGCGACAAATAGAAGATATGGGTGAATATGTTTCAAATAAAATTGCTACTTCTGTCGCAGAATGTGAATACTATTCAATATGTTTGGATGAAAGTACCGACCAAACAGACATTAGTCAGCTATTAATATTTATTAGCTGCATTTCAAAAGAATTTTCAATCACGGAGGAAATGTTGGATTTAGTGCCATTGCATGGAACAACCAAAGGCTGTGATGTTTTTCAAGCTGTCAATAAAACTGTTAAGGATTACGGTGGACTTAAAAAATGTTCTTGTTCTTGTTCTGACAGAGCAAAATATATGACGGGCCACGTGACAGGATTTGGGGGTCTTCTTATTCAAAATGGCATCGATTGTCCCTTAATTCACGGCATAATACACCAAAAAGCATTATGCGGGAAGATCTTGCGCCAAATGAATGCAATGAAAGTAGTTATTAAAATCACAAATCTTATTAGAGGTGGAAACAAAGCTTTGTCTCATCGTACATTTCGCGAATTCTTCTAAGATGCTACGTTAAAGAGACTTGCTTTTACATTCAGAAATCAGATGGTTAAGTGCTGGTCAATGTTTTCAGCGTTTTTTTGCTTTGCGAAAAGAAATTCCCATATTTCTTAAAGATGAAATAAAATCAGACACTGCTGAATTGCAAAATAAAATACATGGTCCTACATTCCTTGCTGATCTGGTATTTTTGACAGATATGACGCGACACTTGAACGAATTAAATTTAAAATTACAAGGCAAACAACACAATAAAGCTAACATGTACGGATGTGTGAAAGGTTTTAGAAGTCAACTACAACTATTTGAAATTTCATTACAAAAGAACGATTACTCATTTTTTCCGAGTTGTAATGAACATTTCGAAGAGATGAACAATTTTGAAGGATGTCTCTTTAAAACCCATTCAAAATATATTGAAGAAATAATTTTCAAATTTGATGAGCGTTTCGTAGATTTTAAGAAACTGTAGAGCGATCTGTCTCTCTTTGCAAATCCCTTAACGATTGATATTGAAAGACAAAATACCAATTGGAACTACGTGACCTTCAATCTGACCTCTTTTACAAAGAAATAACAGAAGCTGGAATCGAGTTTTTTAAGTTACTTGGCGATCGTTTCCCCAATCTAACGAATCTTGGCTAAAGATTTGATTCTATGATGGGCAGTACTTATCTTTGTGAAAGTGCATATTCAACGATGAATTTTATAAAATCCAAATACAGATCATCATTTTCAGATAAGTTTTTGGCACATGCGATGCGCCTCGCAACAACAAATGTGAACGTCGACATTAATGAACTGATAAAAAAGAAATAATTTGATTCTATTCTATTTCTATTAATAAAAATGTTATTTTGTATGTTAATTTATCTTCTTTTATGCTTTTTATATGTTATTTTATGTAATTTTTCTGTGTTGAAATCTTTTTTTTGTTAATAAAGAGTTAATTAATGTAATTTATTGAGTTATATGTATATATACAATATACATATTACATATGTATAAAAATAATAATAATAATTCTTATCTACATATCAATCTATTTTCTTTTCTTGGTTCTATAATGAGTATTTGCTTAACGCTTTGAGTATTATTATTCTTCGAATATTATGTTTTGCGGCCCTTCAATCTATGTAGTAATTTTTAATTGCCCGGGAGCATATACGGTTTGGACAGCCCTGATTTACACAGTCATTGATTTATGCAGTCATATAAACAATATTATATATATTTATATATAACTGTAGCTATTTTGAATATTTTATTTGAATTTACATCTTTTTTCCTAAAATATAAACAAATCTAAACTGGAGTTTTTAAAAATTGCATTCAAAAGAACACAATGTTTATATCATGGGCGTATTATATATGAACTGTGTTTATAGTCGAAATCTCTTTTGATTCTGATATATGTATTTTACCAGCTGTAATGCTCCATATATTTGTAGTCGAAACCTCTTTTGGTTACGACTTGATGTTGAAATTTGTGCTCCTTACCTTGGGTAGGGGGAAGCAAAACTAATGAAACTCAAGTATTGACTTCTGAATCATACATAATTACATAAATGCAAGTCAGCATAATAACAAAATAATACTTCGATTTTGTGGGGAAATAATTGTAATATTAGTTTGAATATTGCTATAAATAGGATACGATTGCGTTATTAAAAAAAAATTGCACGGTTGCATTGCGTTGCTATGAATTTATTTTATGTGCGGTCACATCGTCGAAGAAGTCTTCATTTGATTTAGGTATGTTTTGAATTTTCGGAAAAAAGTACGTTAAAAAGTTTTCAGCGGAATAATTTAAGCGTAATATTATTTCTTTAAGAAATATGAAAAAATAAGATTTTTTTCAAAATCGTAAGCAATGTTAGAAATAAATTTTTTTGAACTACGTTTTTTTTATAAAAAAAATTAAAGAATGCAGACTTAAGCAAAAAAATGCACCTATGTTTTCAACATGTTAATTTTTCAAATTATTTTTTTTTAATAATTAAAAATACAAAACAAAATCATAACTCAAAAATAATAAAATATTAAATACTTTGCCTATCTACATCTCTTCTATGGGAGGTACTGTTATATTAGCCTTTCAACCTAAATTTTTTGTTCACTAAAAAAATAATCCACACCTGCAGTAGTACACTGATTTTTTTCATAAGAATTCCTGATCCGGAAAAATAAGCTTTTACATAATGGTTATATTGTTCGTATTTGAGCGAAAAAAAAATTGTAAAAAGTCCTTTGTTGAATTTCAACCCCAATAGTTCAGGCTGTAGTACAAGTTAGTGCCACTAACTCAAATATGTTTGATTATTTTCTCAATATTTGTTATCTGCACGAATGCATAACTTGCACTAATAATTACTTATAATCACGAGTAAAAATGCATAACTATGTAGTTAATACAAAGGTTAAAATAGCGTTAAGTGGCAGCACTACCAAAGTTCAACTGGTCCATTAATTTTAAGCTTAAAACATGATATGGTTGACTTGGTACTTTTTATACCTAATAGATATTATTAATTGCGTTACTTTGTCTGGTTTTTTAACAGAAGAAGTTACTGGCTGTGTTGAAATTTTCGAAGCAAATATTTTAAAGTTATTTCATTAAAAAAAACATTATTAGTATACTCATAGTGAGAATACAATTTCTCAAATTTTTAGAGATATAAAGTGCATTAAGGTATGTAAAAAAATATAAGATATAATTATTATCATTTTTCTATTATTTTTTATTTATAATTTTATATTGGTAAATATCATTATATGTAATTGTAACTTAATCATTAACCACTATGTAAAAGAAAAGCAAAAAAGACATTATGTCTTAATATACTATAAGTCTCCACCTCACGTGGGGTTGAAGGCAGAACTCCAGGTGTTAGATTGTTCCATTCTTGAAGGCAACCTTTTTATATGCACTACCTATATTACTATCATGAAGCATTATTTGTTAATACCTGGACCTGCACAAGACACAAGAGTGGCGCTGAAATCACCATTTGGTGTGAATTTAGAATAAGAACAAATAACAAGTGTATTAAATACTAGTAAATTATCTGTCAATGTTCTCGTCTCCACTATTAAGAGTTAGTTGCTGCACAGCCGTGAAGATGGCAAATGACGTCCATGAGGATACTAAAGAGAATGAGAGAATGTATATACAATGGGTCAACTTAAAGGATATTCCGTTTAATGTTTCATTGGAGTTTCTTGAATTTTTCCTTTTTTCCTTCCTTTCGCAAGTTAAATTTTCAATACTTGTAAGCTCCATTATTAGTCAGTGTTTTAGGTGTTCAAATGTCACTCTCACTGGACTCATTGCCAAAATGTGATTTTCCTTTATTCGTCCTTTAAGACTACTTTACTTACCTTGGTTTTATGGAAGAAATTACATCAACGCCCAATTCATACACAAAGTTCTAGCTCCGATAACTTAACCCTACGATTTTGGGACTAATATTTGTAAGCTCTCTGATTTTTATGGTGCCTTGATTTCGAAGTACTATCATCTTAGAACTCTGTTCTAAGGTAATTTAATTTATTTACACCAAAGCTGTCTGTCGGCCCGCTTGTATTTGTCCGGCCCACGACTAAAAATACAAATTTTGTATTTGTTTTCAAAAAAGGATTTATTCGTAAGGCAAAAATCATAATAATTATTGTGAACTACCTTCTACATAGATATACAAAAAGGCAAAATTATATCGTACACAAGTATGACCGTAATAAAAAAAAAAATCTCAATATTAGCCAAAACACACGATACAACCGTGAATCGTTTTCCCAATCTTAGTTGTACATGTACGTACATGTACTCCCGTTGGAGGTTTGCCCAATCATGTGTAGTTTGAATGTATTTCTTTTTGAATCTAAGTGCACTTTGAAATCTTATTCAAATTTGATTTATTTGCTTATATCAGTCAGTGTTTGCTTTTTGTTTTTTGAGCTTTTATTGCGTATCGCTTATCGCAAGTGTGTTTCTTTTTTATTAATAATAGTAAAAATAACTAGAAATTTGGTGACCAAAAAAAAACGAGTCTCATTATGTCCTCAAAAAAGTGAAAAGTAAGTAATGAAAATCGTGCATTTAATGAGAAATGGGAAATAGATTATTTTATGTGAAACAATAAAAATAAGATTCAGTGCATGATTTGCATGCAGCCAAAATTGGCGGAAAAGTTTGAATCCGTCGCATTATCACACCAAAGAGTGGCGCGACAAATAGAAGATATGGGTGAATATGTTTCAAATAAAATTGCTACTTCTGTCGCAGAATGTGAATACTATTCAATATGTTTGGATGAAAGTACCGACCAAACAGACATTAGTCAGTTATTATTATTTATTAGCTGCATTTCAAAAGAATTTTCAATCACGGAGGAAATGTTGGATTTAGTGCCATTGCATGGAACAACCAAAGGCTGTGATGTTTTTCAAGCTGTCAATAAAACTGTTAAGGATTACGGTGGACTTAAAAAATGTTCTTGTTCTTGTTCTGACAGAGCAAAATATATGACGGGCCACGTGACAGGATTTGGGGGTCTTCTTATTCAAAATGGCATCGATTGTCCTTAATTCACTGCATAATACACCAAAAAGCATTATGCGGGAAGATCTTGCGCCAAATGAATGCAATGAAAGTAGTTATTAAAATCACAAATCTTATTAGAGGTGGAAACAAAGCTTTGTCTCATCGTACATTTCGCGAATTCTTCTAAGATGCTACGTTAAAGAGACTTGCTTTTACATTCAGAAATCAGATGGTTAAGTGCTGGTCAATGTTTTCAGCGTTTTTTTGCTTTGCGAAAAGAAATTCCCATATTTCTTAAAGATGAAATAAAATCAGACACTGCTGAATTGCAAAATAAAATACATGGTCCTACATTCCTTGCTGATCTGGTATTTTTGACAGATATGACGCGACACTTGAACGAATTAAATTTAAAATTACAAGGCAAACAACACAATAAAGCTAAAATGTACGGATGTGTGAAAGGTTTTAGAAGTCAACTACAACTATTTGAAATTTCATTACAAAAGAACGATTACTCATTTTTTCCGAGTTGTAATGAACATTTCGAAGAGATGAACAATTTTGAAGGATGTCTCTTTAAAACCCATTCAAAATATATTGAAGAAATAATTTTCAAATTTGATGAGCGTTTCGTAGATTTTAAGAAACTGTAGAGCGATCTGTCTCTCTTTGCAAATCGCAAATCCCTTAACGATTGATATTGAAAGACAAAATACCAATTGGAACTACGTGACCTTCAATCTGACCTCTTTTACAAAGAAATAACAGAAGCTGGAATCGAGTTTTTTAAGTTACTTGGCGATCGTTTCCCCAATCTAACGAATCTTGGCTAAAGATTTGGTTCTATGATGGGCAGTACTTATCTTTGTGAAAGTGCATATTCAACGATGAATTTTATAAAATCCAAATACAGATCATCATTTTCAGATAAGTCTTTGGCACATGCGATGCGCCTCGCAACAACAAATGTGAACGTCGACATTAATGAACTGATAAAAAAGAAATAATTTGATTCTATTCTATTTCTATTAATAAAAATGTTATTTTGTATGTTAATTTATCTTCTTTTATGCTTTTTATATGTTATTTTATGTAATTTTTCTGTGTTGAAATCTTTTTTTTGTTAATAAAGAGTTAATTAATGTAATTTATTGAGTTATATGTATATATACAATATACATATTACATATGTATAAAAATAATAATAATATTTCTTATCTACATATCAATCTATTTTCTTTTCTTGGTTCTATAATGAGTATTTGCTTAACGCTTTGAGTATTATTATTCTTCGAATATTATGTTTTGCGGCCCTTCAATCTATGTAGTAATTTTTAATTGCCCGGGAGCATATACGGTTTGGACAGCCCTGATTTACACAGTCATTGATTTATGCAGTCATATAAACAATATTATATATATTTATATATAACTGTAGCTATTTTGAATATTTTATTTGAATTTACATCTTTTTTCCTAAAATATAAACAAATCTAAACTGGAGTTTTTAAAAATTGCATTCAAAAGAACACAATGTTTATATCATGGGCGTATTATATATGAACTGTGTTTATAGTCGAAATCTCTTTTGATTCTGATATATGTATTTTACCAGCTGTAATGCTCCATATATTTGTAGTCGAAACCTCTTTTGGTTACGACTTGATGTTGAAATTTGTGCTCCTTACCTTGGGTAGGGGACTTCTGAATCCAAAATGATTTTATTCTTAAATTCTATGGCTATTTATACATAATTACATAAATGCAAGTCAGCATAATAACAAAATAATACTTCGATTTTGTGGGGAAATAATTGTAATATTAGTTTGAATATTGCTATAAATAGGATACGATTGCGTTATTAAAAAAAAATTGCACGGTTGCATTGCGTTGCTATGAATTTATTTTATGTGCGGTCACATCGTCGAAGAAGTCTTCATTTGATTTAGGTTTGTTTTGAATTTTCGGAAAAAAGTACGTTAAAAAGTTTTCAGCGGAATAATTTAAGCGTAATATTATTTCTTTAAGAAATATGAAAAAATAAGATTTTTTTCAAAATCGTAAGCAATGTTAGAAATAAATTTTTTTGAACTACGTTTTTTTTTATAAAAAAAATTAAAGAATGCAGACTTAAGCAAAAAAATGCACCTATGTTTTCAACATGTTAATTTTTCAAATTATTTTTTTTTAATAATTAAAAATACAAAACAAAATCATAACTCAAAAATAATAAAATATTAAATACTTTGCCTATCTACATCTCTTCTATGGGAGGTACTGTTATATGAGCCTTTCAACCTAAATTTTCTGTTCACTAAAAAAATAATCCACACCTGCAGTAGTACACTGATTTTTTTCATAAGAATTCCTGATCCGGAAAAATAAGCTTTTACATAATGGTTATATTGTTCGTATTTGAGCGAAAAAAAAATTGAAAAAAGTCCTTTGTTGAATTTCAACCCCAATAGTTCAGGCTGTAGTACAAGTTAGTGCCACTAACTCAAATATGTTTGATTATTTTCTCAATATTTGTTATCTGCACGAATGCATAACTTGCACTAATAATTACTTATAATCACGAGTAAAAATGCATAACTATGTAGTTAATACAAAGGTTAAAATAGCGTTAAGTGGCAGCACTACCAAAGTTCAACTGGTCCATTAATTTTAAGCTTAAAACATGATATGGTTGACTTGGTACTTTTTATACCTAATAGATATTATTAATTGCGTTACTTTGTCTGGTTTTTTAACAGAAGAAGTTAATGGCTGTGTTGAAATTTTCGAAGCAAATATTTTAAAGTTATTTCATTAAAAAAAACATTATTAGTATACTCATAGTGAGAATACAATTTCTCAAATTTTTAGAGATATAAAGTGCATTAAGGTATGTAAAAAAAATATAAGATATAATTATTATCATTTTTCTATTATTTTTTATTTATAATTTTATATTGGTAAATATCATTATATGTAATTGTAACTTAATCATTAACCACTATGTAAAAGAAAAGCAAAAAAGACATTATGTCTTAATATACTATAAGTCTCCACCTCACGCGGGGTTGAAGGCAGAACTCCAGGTGTTAGATTGTTCCATTCCTGAAGGCAACCTTTTTATATGCACTACCTATATTACTATCATGAAGCATTATTTGTTAATACCTGGACCTGCACAAGACACAAGAGTGGCGCTGAAATCACCATTTGGTGTGAATTTAGAATAAGAGCAAATAACAAGTGTATTAAATACTAGTAAATTATCTGTCAATGTTCTCGTCTCCACTATTAAGAGTTAGTTGCTGCACAGCCGTGAAGATGGCAAATGACGTCCATGAGGATACTTAAGAGAATGAGAGAATGTATATACAATGGGTCAACTTAAAGGATATTCCGTTTAATGTTTCATTGGAGTTTCTTGAATTTTTCCTTTTTTCCTTCCTTTCGCAAGTTAAATTTTCAATACTTGTAAGCTCCATTATTAGTCAGTGTTTTAGGTGTTCAAATGTCACTCTCACTGGACTCATTGCCAAAATGTGATTTTCCTTTATTCGTCCTTTAAGACTACTTTACTTACCTTGGTTTTATGGAAGAAATTACATCAACGCCCAATTCATACACAAAGTTCTAGCTCCGATAACTTAACCCTACGATTTTGGGACTAATATTTGTAAGCTCTCTGATTTTTATGGCGCCTTGATTTCGAAGTACTATCATCTTAGAACTCTGTTCTAAGGTAATTTAATTTATTTACACCAAGGCTGTCTGTCGGCCCGCTTGTATTTGTCCGGCCCACGACTAAAAATACAAATTTTGTATTTGTTTTCAAAAAAGGATTTATTCGTAAGGCAAAAATCATAATAATTATTGTGAACTACCTTCTACATAGATATACAAAAAGGCAAAATTATATCGTACACACGTATGACCGTAATAAAAAAAAAATCTCAATATTAGCCAAAACACACGATACAACCGTGAATCGTTTTCCCAATCTGTGTTGTACATGTACGTACATGTACTCCCGTTGGAGGTTTGCCCAATCCTGTGTAGTTTGAATGTATTTCTTTTTGAATCTAAGTGCACTTTGAAATCTTATTCAAATTTGATTTATTTGCTTATATCAGTCAGTGTTTGCTTTTTGTTTTTTGAGCTTTTATTGCGTATCGCTTATCGCAAGTGTGTTTCTTTTTTATTAATAATAGTAAAAATAACTAGAAATTTGGTGACCAAAAAAAACGAGTCTCATTATGTCCTCAAAAAAGTGAAAAGTAAGTAATGAAAATCGTGCATTTAATGAGAAATGGGAAATAGATTATTTTATGTGAAACAATAAAAATAAGATTCAGTGCATGATTTGCATGCAGCCAAAATTGGCGGAAAAGTTTGAATCCGTCGCATTATCACACCAAAGAGTGGCGCGACAAATAGAAGATATGGGTGAATATGTTTCAAATAAAATTGCTACTTCTGTCGCAGAATGTGAATACTATTCAATATGTTTGGATGAAAGTACCGACCAAACAGACATTAGTCAGTTATTATTATTTATTAGCTGCATTTCAAAAGAATTTTCAATCACGGAGGAAATGTTGGATTTAGTGCCATTGCATGGAACAACCAAAGGCTGTGATGTTTTTCAAGCTGTCAATAAAACTGTTAAGGATTACGGTGGACTTAAAAAATGTTCTTGTTCTTGTTCTGACAGAGCAAAATATATGACGGGCCACGTGACAGGATTTGGGGGTCTTCTTATTCAAAATGGCATCGATTGTCCTTAATTCACTGCATAATACACCAAAAAGCATTATGCGGGAAGATCTTGCGCCAAATGAATGCAATGAAAGTAGTTATTAAAATCACAAATCTTATTAGAGGTGGAAACAAAGCTTTGTATCATCGTACATTTCGCGAATTCTTCTAAGATGCTACGTTAAAGAGACTTGCTTTTACATTCAGAAATCAGATGGTTAAGTGCTGGTCAATGTTTTCAGCGTTTTTTTGCTTTGCGAAAAGAAATTCCCATATTTCTTAAAGATGAAATAAAATCAGACACTGCTGAATTGCAAAATAAAATACATGGTCCTACATTCCTTGCTGATCTGGTATTTTTGACAGATATGACGCGACACTTGAACGAATTAAATTTAAAATTACAAGGCAAACAACACAATAAAGCTAACATGTACGGATGTGTGAAAGGTTTTAGAAGTCAACTACAACTATTTGAAATTTCATTACAAAAGAACGATTACTCATTTTTTCCGAGTTGTAATGAACATTTCGAAGAGATGAACAATTTTGAAGGATGTCTCTTTAAAACCCATTCAAAATACATTGAAGAAATAATTTTCAAATTTGATGAGCGTTTCGTAGATTTTAAGAAACTGTAGAGCGATCTGTCTCTCTTTGCAAATCCCTTAACGATTGATATTGAAAGACAAAATACCAATTGGAACTACGTGACCTTCAATCTGACCTCTTTTACAAAGAAATAACAGAAGCTGGAATCGAGTTTTTTAAGTTACTTGGCGATCGTTTCCCCAATCTAACGAATCTTGGCTAAAGATTTGGTTCTATGATGGGCAGTACTTATCTTTGTGAAAGTGCATATTCAACGATGAATTTTATAAAATCCAAATACAGATCATCATTTTCAGATAAGTCTTTGGCACATGCGATGCGCCTCGCAACAACAAATGTGAACGTCGACATTAATGAACTGATAAAAAAGAAATAATTTGATTCTATTCTATTTCTATTAATAAAAATGTTATTTTGTATGTTAATTTATCTTCTTTTATGCTTTTTATATGTTATTTTATGTAATTTTTCTGTGTTGAAATCTTTTTTTTTGTTAATAAAGAGTTAATTAATGTAATTTATTGAGTTATATGTATATATACAATATACATATTACATATGTATAAAAATAATAATAATATTTCTTATCTACATATCAATCTATTTTCTTTTCTTGGTTCTATAATGAGTATTTGCTTAACGCTTTGAGTATTATTATTCTTCGAATATTATGTTTTGCGGCCCTTCAATCTATGTAGTAATTTTTAATTGCCCGGGAGCATATACGGTTTGGACAGCCCTGATTTACACAGTCATTGATTTATGCAGTCATATAAACAATATTATATATATTTATATATAACTGTAGCTATTTTGAATATTTTATTTGAATTTACATCTTTTTTCCTAAAATATAAACAAATCTAAACTGGAGTTTTTAAAAATTGCATTCAAAAGAACACAATGTTTATATCATGGGCGTATTATATATGAACTGTGTTTATAGTCGAAATCTCTTTTGATTCTGATATATGTATTTTACCAGCTGTAATGCTCCATATATTTGTAGTCGAAACCTCTTTTGGTTACGACTTGATGTTGAAATTTGTGCTCCTTACCTTGGGTAGGGGGAAGCAAAACTAATGAAACTCAAGTATTGACTTCTGAATCCAAAATGATTTTATTCTTAAATTCTATGGCTATTTATACATAATTACATAAATGCAAGTCAGCATAATAACAGAATAATACTTCGATTTTGTGGGGAAATAATTGTAATAGGATAGTGGTGCACCTGAATAAAGTGCGAATATTGCAATTTGGTGGGAATAATAAATTGGGAATGGAATATGTATTTTACTAGCAATAGGGTGTTCTTAGTTTGAATAGGGAGTTCTGAATAAAATATATTAATCTTGGTTTACAAATAACATATTAATCTATTGTTGGCTTAAACATCCTCCCCATCGTTGTTTGGTGATCGTGTAGTCTTCATCTTCCTTCGTTTGAGCAGAAATAGTATACTTAGGACTAAAACAGTCAAGAATGAAAGGTACCCAATAGTATATTGATGGATATCGTGATGAGAAAGTTTGTCAGGCAAGGTCTGCTGTGTTTTATGATATGATATTTGCTTCTTAAGTAATGCTAAGTCTTCTTCCCCTCGAATGATAAGTGCCTGCCTTTTCTGGATTTCATATTGAAGTGGTTCAATGGGAAATTTTTCGAAAAAAAAAACTTAAGTTGTGTGTCGGCAAAAAAGACACAGTTGACATTGACGTGTAGAAATTATGAGCATTGATCGTCATGGTTGGTTATTTAATAACACAGTCGGTTGAAATTTTCATAAGTCCAACGCCTTGTAGTTTCTTTGCGATTATATCAGAACCGCATACTACTGAGAGCACTTCATCATGATGAAAGACGAAAATCTAGTGGTTAGGATTATGAAGTTGAATCCACATTTTGTCCACATTAGTAAATTTAAGTTCACAATATGATGAAAGCTGTTTATTAAGATTAAGCATGTTAATTTCGCATTGATTTTCAACTGAGTGTGTGTTGAATATTGGATGGCGTTGCTTACATAGATATTTTTTGTCGTCTATATGTATACACGCCTGATATTCAGATTGTGACAGTGCAAAGTGTTGATCTCTGAATGAAGTTACTGCAAGGAACGCTGTTGATGGTTGTAGGAAGATGAAGGATGTATCTTTCTGAACCGGTAATGGTATTAATTTAAACAACTGGAACATCTGTGAATCTAATAGAGGCAATTTTACAAGAAAAAAAACAATTGCTGAAGTTGTAACTCTTGCTCTGACTCGAAGCAGTTCATATAGTTTTGGAAGATTATGTTCGTCATATCCAGGAAGTGTTAATGAACTTGGTATTATTGTACGAATTTTATCCAATTCTGTCAAAAGTTGTCCGGGAGAAAGAAGTAGAGCATTCATTCTTCCTTGATGAGTGTCTGAAACAGCTTTCAGAATTGCTATTTGGGTGCGTTGAAAACTATCCATTATCTGAGTGACATAGATATTTACGTAGTTAAGGATTTCTGTTCTCTCTAAAGTTTGATTCAGAGCGCTTAAAGAGTCATAAGCAATTGTTAATTGCTCGTTTACTTCATTAAACTGTTCCTTTATTGATGATAATGATTTACACCGAATAACTTGTTTGCAACGGTGCCTACAAAGTCAAATGGAAATCTTCTCTTTCGAATTGCGACACCATTTCTGTAAGTTAGAATTTCATTAAGATTTTCTGATTCTTGTAGACGCATTTCTAGATGTTTGATGATGGCATTGCAAATACTATTTTTGTTCCGAATCTGTTGTTCCTCGCATTTTGCCTTCAGTTGTGTTATGCCTCTTTGTATTCCTTGGTTCTTGATTGCTTCGTTTTCGAGTTACGCGTTCTTGTATTGGAAGGAAGCGGCCTTTAAGTGGATGTTTAGCTTTACTTTTGATTCTTAGACGGGAAAAACAACTAGTAGCTTTAGGGAGTGGAGCTTGAGTTGTTTCCTTTATTTGGTCTGCACTAGATAACTCCTGACATGATTCTTCCCTGTTTTTGTTTGGTTGAACCTCAGCAGGGAGAGGACACACTTTAGCAATGGATCGTCTAAGTTCACCTGAAACAGTTTTAATGTCTACTACTCTCGCGAATTTGTCTGGTCCGGAAATGGTTCTTAAAACTCTTTCCATAAGCCATTTGAGAGGAGGCAAATTATCTTCTTTAATGAGAACTAACGTACCTGGTTGGATATCAGCTTGAGGATTTTTCCATTTATACCTTTGTTGAATCTCTTGTAGACATTCGTTTGTCCACCTCCGCCAGAACTCCAGGTGAATAGACGTGACTAGGTTCCATCTTCCAACATGCGTAGGCTGTGGTGCCTTAGCAGCTTCTGAGTCAACCATTGAAATTAGAGGGGCTCCAATAAAAAAATGTCCAGGTGTGATGGCCTCAAGATCATTAGGGTCATTTGAAATTGGAGTTAATGGTCTAGAGCTAAGAATTGCTTATATTTGCGCAAGAGCTGTTGTTAATTCTTCTTGTGTTAATGATGCACTTGAAAATATACGCTTCATATGATGATTGGCTGATTTAACAGCTGCCTCCCACAAACCTCCGAAGTGAGGAGAACGAGGAGGAATAGTTTTCCAGTCAATGGTTTGGCCATTTCAATAATGTTTGATACACTCCTCGCCCTTTTCAGTAAAAACTATCAAATTAAGTTCATTTAATTAATTTCCCACAAAGTTTGTAGCGTTGTCAGAGAAGATTTTTGCTGGACAGCCTCGCCTTGCCACAAATGTGTTCAGGGCTCTAAGAAACGCTTGAGTAGTAAGATCTGTTACCAATTCTATGTGAACCGATTTAGTTGAGAAGCATACGAAGACGGAAACATATGCCTTTGTTGCTTGCTTACCACGTATTCTATAGTGAATGTATAATGGCCCGAAGAAGTCTAGGCCTACATTCATAAATGGTCATCCCATTAGTTGCTCGATACTCTTTGGTTTGGCTTTGAAGCAGTTCATACAACTATTTACTATTAATTGTGCCAACCGTTTACCTCCGAGAATCCAAAAGGTTTGCCTCGAAATTGAAAGTAGGGCTTGAGGTCCAGCGTGTAAATGTTCTTTTTGTAGTTCATACATCAATAATTTTGTAAAGTCATGCGAGCTTGGAAGAATCATCTGATGCTTTGCTTCATATGGTAGATGGGAAGCGTATATTCGTCCTCCTACTCTGATAATATTTCTTTTGTCAAGAAATGGGGCAAGAGAGTTTAAATGGCTACTTTGAGAGACACAACCATACTTATTAAGTGCTTTTAAATCTTCTGAAAATGCGAATTCTTGAATGTGTTTTACTATAGCACACGTTGCTGATTTCAGTTCTTGGAGAGAAAGAAGAGAGTCTACAAGCCGGTAATTTTTGGCTCATTTTAAATTACTGATAAAGCGTATACAGTATGCTGAAACCTTCTGTAGAACTTTGTACGAGTTTTTATGATTGATTCGTTCAATAAAATGGCCCTTCTTGTTCGATGTTGCTATGAGTACAATGAGTACTATGAGTTCTAAACGAGGGATCGTTTGTTGCTTTATAGGTGCAACTCCAGTTTTTGAGCATACTAATTGGACATTGACTTCCCCTTTCAGATATGTTGATTTGAAGTAGACCACAGCCCCATAGGCACGTTGGGAAGCATCTGAGAATGCATGTAGCTCAATACGTTGTTCGTAATGATGTGACGTGGTATTTTAAGGTTGTTTAATTCTTGAAGATCTTTTCGAAAGGTTTTTCATTTTGTATTCATCCCCATCGGTAATGCGGCATCCCAGTCTAGTTTTAATGCCCATAGTTCCTGCATAAGTATTTTTGCCAACACAACCACTGGGCTTACTATTCCTAATGGGTCGAAAATGTGAGCAGTGTCAGATAGTATGGATCTCTTTGTAACTTTTGAAATTTCATTCCAATTTGTTTTGATGAGAAATTGGTCTGACGCTGGTAACCAGGTTAATCCCAATGTTTTTATATAGCCTTCTTCTTGGTCGTGAAGGATCGTGTCAGTTTCGCAATCTTCTTGTGGTATTTCTTTCAAGAGTGAAGGTGTGTTGGAGCACCATTTTCGGATATGAAACTTGCCTTCAGCGAGAAGTTTTATCAGTTCTGACTGCATGTGAGTAACTGTTTTTAGATAGTCGCTACCATTTAGTATGTCATCCAAGTAAATATCTTGACGAATAATATTTGTGCCTAGTAAATGGTGGTTGCCTACTCCTTCTGCAAGATCATGAAGGCATCTGATAGCGAGGTAGGGTGCAGAAATAGTCCCATAAGTTACCGTATTCAATTGATATGTCTTCATAGGTTCATTGCTGGATTCCCGCCAAACTATACGCTGAAATCGTTTACTATAGTCGTTTACAAGTATTTGGCAATACATTTCAGATATATCGGCTGTGAATACATATCTGTGAGTTCGGAACCGTAAAAGAATTGAAAAAAGGTCATTCTTTAAAGCTGGTCCAGTGTGCAAGATTTGATAGTGTTTACTCCTATGCCGCAAAATAGTGTTGTGGGATCTTATTTATAGTTTTCCCCATAACTATCCATCCCAACAAGGTGTTTTGTAGGTTTGGTTCACTTTGGTTTATTTTAATTTGGCCAATTGAGAGAAGTTCTGGGTAAAGCTCGGGTCCGATAAGAATATCAACTTCAAGTGGTTTATTGAAGTCGTTATCAGCCAATTTAATGTTTTGAGGTATTTCCCAATGAATAAATTCGCTGGGTTGTTGAGTAGTTATGGTGTCAAGAACAAAAACTTGAATTTGCGTGTGATAGCCATTAACCCGAGATTGAATAAACACATCGAGCTTTTTGCTTAACTTAAGTGGTTTGTTTCCCATTCCTGAGACTTCAATTTGTTCGTGTTTCATAATGAGGTGTAACTTTGAAGCAAGGTGGTAATGCTTTAGGCTGCTTAAGTGACTGCTCCCAAAGCATTAAAGTATTTCTATCAAGTTTCTTGACCAGAACGCTCATAAGAAGAGGATCCCAATTGGTGGTGTCAATG
Organism: Platycheirus rosarum; assembly: GCA_963971375.1. Lineage (NCBI taxonomy): Eukaryota > Metazoa > Arthropoda > Insecta > Diptera > Syrphidae > Platycheirus > Platycheirus rosarum. The sequence goes on from OZ020507.1 coordinate 101,201,205, forward strand.
TTAAGGCCTTTCAAACTCAGCATGCATTCTTGTGTGGTATCATGCAGCGTCTTTATTGCCTTTGAAGTTTCATTTTGAATTGCAGGCTGCATCAGTAGTCTCTGCACGTGTGCTGTAACCAGTAGCCAGGGGTTGTCATATCGATCTTTAACTACTTGCCAGGCTGCACTGTAGTTGTTATCAGATGTCGTAAAATGTCTGATCAAATTTTCAGCTTCACCAGTTAACGTTGTTTTTAGGTAGAATAGCTTCTGACAGTTCGATATATCTTGTTTATCGACCAATTCAGTGAACAAATCCCTATACTGCTTCCACTTTGTATAGCTCCCATCAAATTTGGGCAAAGTTACCTTTGGTAGTTGAAGGCTTTGCTTAGCGGTGTTCACGGCTATATTGCATGAGAATGATATTTGTGCGGGAAAATCTTTAATTTTAGCTGTTAATGATATTTGGTATTGCTGTACTTCATTTTCCAGGTGGCAAAAATCTCTCCGCTAAGCTGGCTGCCCCAAACGCTATCTTTAAAGGGTCAGACTCGATATCCTTAGGCACAATTGATTCTAATAATTGCTTTATATCAATGTATGCCTTTTTCATTTTTTCGTACGTTCTAGCTTGGACATACGGAGTGTCTACTTTGACATGCTCTTTAATCTTTTCTAATTGTTATGGAACTCTAGCCAGAGAGCTTCTGATAACTGCAGTTTCTGGGCTTTATAGTCGACCGTTTTTCGGTCAGGACCGTCTATGCCAATGTTGGTTTTTAGCCGTAGTAGATCATCAGTAATGGCCTTCTGTCTGGCCACGATACCGGAACACGGGAACTCTAGATACTTGGATATCTGGAACTCGGAAGCCAATGTCAAAGCTCTTGACTGACGTGTTTAAATCATGTCGGGGTCACCAATGTTTATAGTCGAAATCTCTTTTGATTCTGACTTATGTATTTTACCAGCTGTAATGCTCCTTACCTCGGGTGGGGGTACCAATACACCAGATATTTATAGTCGAAACCTCTTTTGGTTACGACTTGATGTTGAAATTAGTGCTCCTTACCTTGGGTAGGGGAAAGCAAAGCTAATGAAACTCAAGTATTGACTTCTGAATGCAGTGATTTTATTCTTATATTCTGTGGCTATTTATACATAATTACATAAATGCAAGTCAGCATAATAACAAAATAGGATAGTGGTGGTAATAGGATAGTGGTGCACCTGAATAAAGTGCGAATATTGCAATTTGGTGGAAATAATAAATGGGGATTGGAATATGTATTTTATTAGCAATAGGGTGTTCTTAGTTTGAATAGGGAGTTCTGAATAAAATATATTAATCTATTATTGGTTTACAAATAACATATTAATCTATTGTTGGCTTAAACAGACTGCTAGTTGCCTACCTCAAGTTGGCTCTATTTTAGTCTCAGTCATTCTGGGCGACACTAGCCCTCCTGGGGACACTAGCGGAAAAAAACTAAACTTCAACTTTGACATTTGCCACCACGGAAAACAAAATGGCACTTCTGTTTGTGTGGTTTACTTGAGAAGTATTGGATTTTAAGCAAGAGGTTCAAAAGCGAAAAAAATTATAAAGGCTTTGTAAATATTTAATAAAGGTATTAAGTATACAAAAAACAATGAAAGCGACGTGCGTTGTGGCTAATTGTTGTTCGCTTTTGAGAAAGGCAAGTTAATTTTAATTAAATTTGACAAAATATAACTAAAAGCTATTTATTTTAGTATATATCGAAACGGTGAATATGAACAAAAATGGATTAATGCAATCCGTACTTTAAACGGGCAGGAAATACAATATCTCTCAAGAGATATGGTTATTTGCAATAAGCATTTTGAGAGCGTGTTTCAAAGGAATGTTGGTAAATGCATTCAATTGCTTTCAAATGCTGTTCCAACGATTTTCCCGAATTCGAATGAAAAAGAAAAGAAAATATTTTAAAATTAGTAGTATTTTAGTTGATAGCCAACTTCAAAATCATAAAATTTCAGTACGTCTAGGCACATGGCAATGGAAGAATTTGAGGATGAATACATCTTTATATCAACTGAAAAGTTTATGCCACTTTTTTCTTTAATTTAAACAAACAATTAACAATATCGTTAAATTTTAGAGTGCCTAATGGAGGTGAACATTTAAACCAGCCATCAAAGTCCAAGTACATGGTAATTGAAAATATATATACCGATTTCGTAACAATTGACAGTGTTACAGCTGAGAGGTAAACTTTAAAAAAAAGCTTTTCAATAAAATAATTAAATTTTAGGATCGAAATTGAGTTCTTTGACTTGGTTCTTGGTTTTTAATAAAAACCTTTCACATAAAAATTAATATAATTTAGCCAAAGTAATGCCGACAGAACTGCAGATATTTAGTAGCCTCGACACCAAAGAATTCCACCCGACAAACCAACAACGTTCGAAAGACACTTTGTCAAATAAATGAAGAGGCAACACCTCGAACACTAAGAAAAGTGAATTGCAGTTTAATAGCCCCGTTGAATAAAAAAACGAAAGCTTTAAAGTCATCGCAGCGAAAAGTAGAGCGCAAAAACAAAAAAATTCAGACCCTAAGTGCTCTAGTATTTGAGCTAAAACACAGGATCGGGGTGTCTAATTGTTTAAATGATTTCTGTTTAAGAAATTCCGGTACCGGTGAAATTCAGAATTTAAGGAATTTAACCCCAGCGGTACCAAATAATTTTTATATTCTTTAAAATTATGTTCGTATATGCTTAAACTAGGATACCACTACATCAATAACATTTATCGTAGTCGTAAAAAATATGTATACAAACATATGAGGTGAGGTATATATGTATAATATTTATAATCATATATATCTAAATAAATTTTTTGAAAACGAATTAGACTTAAAAAAAACTTTATTTAATAAAAATTCTTAACACTATGGTAAAAATATTTACTTGGCTTAGAATTATGCAGACGGAACGAAGTTCAAATGCAACGGACCACGACTCGAAAAGTACTCCTTCTTTTGTGTGATGATGACCGGAGTGAATTCTCGTCCACTTGTCTCTGTGTGATGGCTATGGAGTTGAAATATGAGTTCATGCACATGTTTAAATGGCATTCCGATACTCAAGTGGTTTATGGGTACGTGACATGGGTTGGTCATAAACAATGATGTTTATGATTTCCAGATTGTTTCTTTTCTTTATTATTGATTGCTGCTCTTCGTCCAGCGTTATCTTCAAGAGGACCGAAGTGTTAACTTCCCCCATGGTTAAGAAAAGATTGTCCCAATCTTTCAAGAGTGTACGCGTCTCATTACTTCTGCAGCTTGAAGTTCTATTAATTCTTCTTTGGAGATTGGTGGGGTTCTGAGTATTCTTTTCCTGTAGCATTGAACTGAAAATATAATCATTATTGCCATTAAAAGTAATAGTCCTATTATTGAAATGGTTGGACTGTTTGATATCTCAGTTTGGATTCGGTCCATCAGATTAATATTTTCCAGTTGTAGTTCTTTGTTTATTGTTTCTAAGTATTCATCTATATTGTAGTCGTCTATGTTGAACGTTTTTAGGAAATTAAGTTATTTCTTCGACTGATTTTCGTATATGATGCCATCTATCGTGGTGGTGTTTTATTTATCGTTTGGTTATCCACAGTATGTTTTCCAGATAGCAGTATAATGCCGTCTTTTATTAATTCTAGCTTCACATTTTTTTCTCTTAACTTAGTACAATTTGTTTTCTTATCATTAAGTTAGTTCGATAAACAAGTATCTCTTGGCTTAAGTTTACAATAATTATAATTTGTTTCGAATTTACATTTTTCAAGATTTGTATATGAATTTTGGCATTTTGCTATTTCCTTATCAATAACTAGTTTACCGTCATGTTGACTAATAGCTCTGATTTCATACAATTTACATTAAGTATAAAGCAAAGGATATTTGATCATGATGTCGTTATTTTGTACATAATGGTAAAGTTTAAATTGTCTATTAGTTCAGTAATTGTTAATTGTGTTTTTTCTTTCTTTGTGATATCATTAATTTCTCTGTGGTTTGATATGGCTGGATTTAAGATCCCAAGTTTAGATAAAGTTAATTTGGTTATAATATTATGCAACTCCATAATAACTAGTTTGGTTTTTTCTGAAATTAAGTCATCATATACATTGTATTTTAAGTTGTTTATTAAGTTAAAGATCTTAGAATTTATCATAAATTGCTTATTATTATTAATTATTAAATCGTTTAATTTATTTCAATAGCCCTTTTGGTCAATCAAGCAAAGTTTGAATAATGTTGAGATCATTATCATGATTCGTATTTCTCTCCTTAGCGGAAAATGGGTATGTTGAATCTTCGTGATTTGTATCGAGTTGTTGTCGAGTGAAGTCGACGAAATGTTGAAAGTAAGTTAAGTTTGTATGTGTATGACAGTTGAAGTGTTTTCATAGAGCAATGCATCTCCTAATTCTATTAAAACGTAGTTGTCCCTAATGTAGTCTATTAGGCCTGCTTTTGTTGCGGCGAAAAATAGCAATGTAAAGATGATGTCCATGATCTGAAATTTTAAGATTTCGAGTTATCTTTATGGACTAATTTTCAATTTGATAGTTTGACTTTTGCACCTAAGTCGGCGATTACTTTCACGGGTTTATATTGGTGTTAGGTTTTATTTCTTTTGTTTTCCTATCACGCACGCATTTTCGATAAAAGAGCTTGATGCCAAACTCTATCAAATGCTTTAGAAATATCAGGTGCAATAATTTTGCTTTCCCCCCAAAACGATGGAGAGATTGGTTCCACCTTTCAGTTAGAAATACCATCAAATCACCCGTGGACCTGTTGCTACGAAAGCCGTACTGCCGGTCATTCAGAAGCTTTCGGTCCTCAAGATATTTCTTTAGCTGAAAGTTAATCAGCGTTTCCATGACCTTGGAAGAAGGGACGTAAGTGCAATTGGTCGATAGTTTGGTCCCATGAAATCATTTACGCTCTCGAGTAAAGGAGGAGTTCTAACACCTGCTGGCAGCGTTGAGTTTGCAGCAAATTGGGCTGCAAGCAGATCTGCTTTTTTTTTGCGGACTGACAACAGGAGTAACATTGAAGACGAGGAGTTCTTTACGTTTTTAACAAATGACCAAACATTTTTACTGCTTTTAGGACATTGCAATATTTTTTGCCGGATTTCTTGTTCATGTAAAAATTTAATCTATCGAATGTGAACATTATAGGCCTTTCTAGCTTGCTGAAACTTTTTCCGGTTTGCCTCGGTTTTGTTGGCTTTATACTTACTTACTTACTAAGGTGGCGCTACAGTTCGGGACGAACCTGGGCCTCAACCAACATGCCTCTCCAGCCAACTCGGTCTTTGGCTAGCTGCCTCCAGTTTTGCACTCCAAGTTGGTTGAGGTCGTCCTCCACTTGAGCGCGCCACCTAAGGCGAGGTCTTCCTTGACTGCGTCTACCCTCTGGGATGGAATCGAAGATCCTGCGAGCCGGAGCATTGTTGTCCATTCGCTCTACATGACCTAGCCATCTTAAACGTGATATGCGTATTTTTTTGACCAGGTCAATGTCGCTGTACAGCTCGTATAGTTCTTGGTTGAACCTTCTCCTCCAAAGCCCGTTAACGCAGATAGGGCCAAAAATCTTCCGAAGAATCTTACGCTCGAAACGACTAAGGATATCTTCATCCGCTTTAGATAGAGTCCATGCCTCGGCGCCATAGAGCAGGACTGGGATGATTAGGGTCTTATACAGAGTCTCTTTTGTCTTTCGAGAGAGGGCTTTGCTACTCAATTGCCTTCCTAGCCCATAGAAACAGCGATTGGCAAGAGTAATTCTTCGCTTTATTTCTGACGAGATGTTCTTGTCAGATGTTATAGCGGATCCGAGGTACACAAAGTCCCTAACTACCTCAAAGTTGTACCTGTCTATTGTGATGTTTTGTCCAATCCGCCGGTGTTGTGTGTCCCTTTTTGTGGACAGCAGGTACTTCGTTTTGGCCTCATTGACTGCTAGTCCCATCTTAGCTGCTTCAGCTTCTATGTTAGCAAACGTTCTAGTGACAGCTCGCCGAGTTCTGCCAATGATGTCAATGTCGTCAGCGTATGCTAGCAATTGCACAGACTTGAAAAAAATTGTCCCCCTACAATTGACTTGCGAGTTTCTTATAATTTTTTCAAGTATTAAGTTGAAGAAATCGCACGATAGCGCATCACCTTGTCGGAATCCTTTTTTGACGTCAAAAGCTTCTGTGAGGTCAGAACCAACCTTGACGGAGCAGCGAGAGTTCTCCATCGTCATCCTGCACAGTCGGACGAGTTTTGTGGGAATGCCAAAACCTGACATGGCTCTGTATAGCTCGTCTCTATAAATGCTATCGTACGCAGCCTTAAAATCGATAAAGAGGTGGTGGGTATCGATTTGGAATTTTTGGGTAGTTTCCAGGATCTGCTGTAGCGTAAACATTTGATCGATTGTGGACTTTCCTGGTCTGAAACCACACTGATAGGGGCCAAGTAGGTTGCTGACGAAAGGTTTTAGGCGTTCACATAGTACGGCAGAGAGGATCTTGTAGGCGATATTCAGGAGACTTATTCCTCTATAGTTGGCGCAGTTTAGAGGGTCTCCTTTCTTGTGGATCGGGCAAACGATGCTGAGGTTCCATTTATCAGGCATACTTTCTTCTGACCAAACTTTAGAGATGAGCTGGTGTATGCACTTCACCATGTCATTGGCCGCTTTAAAAAGTTCGGCGGGTAGTCCGTCAGGTCCAGCAGCTTTGTTGTTTTTTAGTTTAGATATTGCTATCCTTACTTCATTTTGGTCAGGTGGACGGAAGTTTTGTCTGTCATCATCCATGTTGAAAGGTTCATTCTGCCTGACAGCGGGATTTTGGCCTTCATCGCCGTTTAACAGTCTGCAGAAATGGTCCTTCCATGTACTCAGCACCGACTGTGACTCTACTACGAGGTTTCCATTCCTATCTCTACAGTCTTCTGTGCGGGATTTTTTTCCTTGGCATGTTCTTTTTACCTGTTGGTAAAACTTCCGCATATTGTTCCTGGAGTAGCATCTCTCAATATCTTCGATCGCGCGCTTCTCATGCTCTCTTTTTTTCTTTTGGAGAAGCCGGTGTTCTTCCCGTCTTTTCTGCTCGTAAAGCTCGCGAGCAGCTCTCGTCTTTCTTTGCAGCGTCGCTTTATATGCCTCTTGTTTGGCTGCATGGGCCTGCCTGCATTCGTCATCAAACCAGAGGTTTCGTGGTGGTGGTCTGGTGAAACCTAGCACATCAGTTGCGGCATCTCTGATGGCTTGTTGGCAGTGTTGCCACTGATCTTCGGAACTTGATGCTGGCGGTACTGGATTTCTTGAGAGGTTACGGGATATTCGATCGGCATAGGTTCTGGCGGTTTCTTGCGATTGCAGCTTTCCGACGTCATACTTCCTCACAGTATTACTCCGTTGTTGTGGAGTTCGGGTTATTCGCATTCTTACCTTTGCTGCAACAAGGTAGTGATCCGAGTCGATGTTAGCTGCTCGGAAGGTGCGAACATCCAAGATACTGGAGGCGTGTCTTGCATCGATCGCAACGTGATCAATCTGATTGACGGTTCTTTGATCTGGGTGTCGCCAAGTCCCTTTGTGTATATCGAGATGAGGAAACCGTGTACTTGCAATGGTGACGTTATGTGCCGCTGCGAAGTCAATTAGCCTAAGTCCGTTTTCAGACGTTGTGTCGTGTAGGCTATGTTTTCCGACAGTCCTACCAAAGATTTCCTCTTTACCTATTCTGGCATTAAAATCGCCTAGTACGATCTTAACGTCGTATTTAGGGCATTGCTCATAGGTTTTGTCGAGGAGCTCATAGAAGTCATCCTTGGTGGCGTCATCTTTGTCCTCTGTGGGGGCATGAGCGCATATTAGGCTAATGTTGGCGAATTTAGCCTTGATACGGATTGTCACAAGTCGCTCACTTACGTGTCGAAAGCCCAAGACTTGCCTAAGTCTACCGCTTATGACGAATCCGCACCCAAATAAACGCTGTGGTCTTCTTGCGCAATCACCGTAGTACACGTCACAGTTTTTCATCCTCCTTTTGCCCGGCCCATTCCATCGCACTTCCTGGATGGCAGTAATTCCTGCTCTGTAGCAGTCTAGGGCCTCCGCTAGTTGTTTGGATGCACGTGGTCTGTTAAGAGTTCTAAAATTCCACGTGCAGATCCGAAGGTCGTTGTCCTTGATTCGTTTTTCCGGGTCGTCAACAGTAAATCCGCCCTTTTCCGAGGCTATTGGTCGCTTCGCAACTTTTTCTTTTTTCCGTGGCAGGGTTGTTAACCCCACGCACAACCCCCAACCTGGAGGGCCAGGTCCTTTGTTGGATTCCTTGGACAAAAGGAACCGGAGAATCCGGAGTCAGTAACCCACTTCGGGGATAGGAGCGCTGCCGTTGGCCCATTAAGGGTTCATCCGCCACCATCTCTATTTCAATGCCCTGACTTGCATTGAATTGTCCTAATGACCTTATCTCCAAATACGTCGAAGGAGCTCATTAGGGCGTCTGCTTCGTTGACTGTTGACGCCACCGTTGGTCCAATTGGTTGGGCTCATCCGCCGTACGTCCTCTTTCTGAGGCGCTCGTGCAAGACTTCTGCGAATCGATCAGAACAGTCATTAAAGCAGAGCATTATAGTGTTGCTATTTTTTCTGTGTTCAACACTCGCGCTTATAAGTTTAGCAGGAATGTCCGGGTGGACAGACCAGTACCCGGTGGTTACCGCGGGGAGGTAAGATAAGCACAATTGATGTGTACGATATAGTTGCAGCGACTGTGAATCACCAGTTTGCTGCCTTTCAGTGCCTACCCTATTCATACAGCACCCAACCACAGCACCCAACCACCTTTTGGCTTTATAACATCGGAAACTTACCTCTTTCAACCTGATAACCTCTTTACAGCTCGAATCAAACCATGAGTTATCTTTAGGTTTGATACTTTTTGACCTGTTCGGGACAAAATTTCTCATACCTAAGAGGATAACATTTGTTACCATAACTGCGCTGGAGTCTATGTCGCTACCGAGGAAGCAGAGCGACCAGTTGAAGATCCTGAAGAAATTATTGAGACCGTCCCAGTTGGCTTTCTCGTATTGCCAAACGGTTCTCCTAGGGGGTTTCTCTTCAACTGAGTTTTGTTGGCACGAGAGATTTGCAGAAATGACACAATGGTCTGATGTACCTAGAGGCGAAAAAACACGAATTTTGTGTTTATCAGGATCGGAGGTAAGAAACAAGTCTAGTGTGTTGGCGGCTTGTGATGTCAGGAATACGGGTTGGCTCATCAACAAGCTGAGTAAGTTGGTTTAACTCAGCAAAGATTTCAACATACCTTCCTTCGGGTGTTGTCTGGCCAGAATAGCGAAGCCAACTTGAATTGTGTACATTGAAATCACCCGTAATAATGATTTCAGTGTGAGGATAATGGGCAACAATACTTTGTATGGAGTCAGACAAAGCATCAAATTCGTTGGAAGTAAACACTCTGTCCAAATTGGGGCTTCTATAGATGAAACAACTATGAATGATGCGCTTGTTTACCGTGAATTTTAACCACATGAAGTTAAAATCTGTATTAGAAGTATTGTGGTAGAAGTTGGTATGCAACATCATTTCTTATATATACAGCGAGGCCGTGATAGGCAAAGAATAATGGCACTAAATTATACCCATCAAGGTTAAATTCCGAGTGATCAGAATTTTCTCCTATTTGAGTTTCACTTAATGCCAAAACAGCTGGCTTGTTTAAAGATGTATAAACGTATGCAGCACAGAAATTCTTCCTGAGCCCACGAATGTTGGAATAATCAACCCTGAAAATACCCCCCATAAAGAAGGCCAAAAACTTGAAAAACAAAGACGGACAATTAACTATAATTAATGCTCCACTAAGTCCCAATTTGAGCTTTACAAAAACAATTATTATTAGTGTTATGCCTTAATAATAATTGAGTTGATCCGCTCCTGGTTACTCAGAGAACAACAATTAATATATCCGATAACGTTCTAGCTTAACCATAGGGATTTACCGCAATGATTAAACTAAATCGTCTGTGAGGAAGGAAATAGGGAAAAAAGACAAGAGAAGGAGCTTACTCGCTGTGGTGTGTTTTTTTTCTCGTTAGTGGGTATTAATAAAAACTTATTTTTGGGCTATTTTTGATTTCAAAGCACAATTTATTTATGTTATTTGCACTGGATTATGAATTTTTAAACTGAATAAATTTAATATAGTCCGCGCGTGAATTGATGTTTTGTTTTTTTTTTTATTTTATTTATTTATTTATTATTGGGTTATTGAGGGTGGATATTATTTGTATTATTTATTTTAAATTAAAGATAAAGCGATGGGATTTGAAATAAAACACAGAACGTACAGAGTAGACCGTCACTTGACTTTCCCATGACTTCCGCACGTGCGTAGCGGATGGGATGCTAATCGATGATTAATTCCATTGCTTTATTAATGATTATTTGTTGGTTAAATTGGTTAACCGGCCTGTCTAGTATGTCAATTTGGTAGTTGTCGCTGCTTTGAGCAGAATGTTGTGTAGCCACTGATGCATCATCCTCAGTTATTTGGTTGAGGTTTTGCCTGGATAGGGCGTCAGCTACGACATTAGTAGGGCCTCCTCTTATATAGCATTTTTGGTGAGTATTCATTAATAAAGGCTTGCCATCTTTTCATTTTGGCACAAGGTTTTTTTGCGACATTAAGAATGTCAAAGGTTGGTGGTCCGCATGAACTTCTATATCTGTTACACCGTAAAGGTAGTTTCGTAGAGTTTTGAATGCATAAACTATTGCGTATAGTTCTTTCTCCTTAGCTGCGTTTCCTCTTTCAGTTTTGCTAAGTGTTTTTGAGATGAAAGTGATTGATTTTTTATCTTGAGAGAGTACGGTGCCGATTGCGTTATCAGAAGCGTCTGTGGTGAGAGTGAATTTCTTTGTATAGTCTGGTTGATTTAGTTCGACTTCTTTATCTAATTTGATCTCTGTTTTTTTCGCTATATGGGTAGATACTTGGCCTAAATCGTTCTGTAAGAATTTAGTCAGTGGTTTCGCTATACCAGCGTAGTTTTTTACAAGCTTCCTATAATAGCCGGCCATACCTAAGAAACTTCTTAATTGTCGTAGGGTGGTTGGTATTGGGTATTCGTTTATAGTTATCACTTTCTCAGGGTTCGTTGTAATAATGTTTTCCATTACTATATAGCCTAGGAAATCTACATTATCTCTATATAGAATAGATTTTTCGGTTGATATTTTCATATTATCATTTTCATATTATCATATATATCGATCTTCGAAAAGTATTTGGTTTTTCCTAAATTACTTAGTATAGTTTCGATAGCAGGCATTGGATACTGCTTTAGTGAACTCTGCCCTTTTCTTAATGTCTAATGTTCTTTTGTAGTTAAATACGCCATCGCGACAATAATTGCTTGAAGCACCTGTGTCAATCAATATGCGTATATTTTTGTTATTTATTATTCTTCGTATGAATGGTAGTCCGGACTTTCGTTAAAAAAATCTCTGGGTCTTCGTTCAGGCTATTAATCCTTTCTGTCTTTGTTGGAGGGGTTTGATTAGGTTGTTGGGTACTTGGTTCTCTTTCACGTTTAAATAAAGGACGTTGAGAATTGTTGTATGTATTATGCATTGGTTTTTTGTATTGCCAGTAATAGCTATTATTGGCATTGTTTGCTTGTTGATATTGGGATTTAAGTTGATTTGTATGTTGCTGTGGGAGTGTTCTATTCGCAGAACTTCCAATGACCATGGGTTCGAGCTATTGAGGTAATTGGCGATAATCGCCGTGTCTCTGTTGAGGTTGATGGGTTTAGTTAGCATGTCTTTGTCCCTGAGGAGGAGCGTTATGGTTTTGTGGTTCGTTTCTCTGCTAAAATTGAAGAGCGAAAGATGAACGAGCATAGTTTCCTTTAAGTTCTTGTGCTAATGCTAATGCTTAAGGAAGATCGTGAGGTTTAATAGCAAATAGGGTGTTCATTAGTTGTCCGTTAAGGCTTCGGCTCTTTTAGCACTGTTCATTTCCATTGCTAGTTGGCAGTTACCATGAGTCATTATTACCTTGTTGGTAAGAAGGGTTAAAGATTTATTTACCTTCTCATAATACTCTTTCACTGTCGAGTTTCGTTGTCGTAAAACTGATAATTCTTGTCTGAGAGTGCTAATAGATCTTTGATCCGAATATGTAAAATCTAGTCGTGCGATTATCGCAACAAAATGTTGTACTGTACCGTGATTGGTAAGTACGTCATTTGCCACGCCGGTTATTTTATTTCTAAGGACAGTTAATGCAGCAAAGTGCCGTTTGCTGCCTTTGTTGTAAAGTTTTATAGAGTTATGGACGGCTTCTCTCCAGCTAACGTAAGCGGAAGGAGTGCCATCGAAATCTCTAAGGGATTTAATTATTTCCAGCGTTTCGTCGCATGGTATTGTAGAACTTATTGCTTGAGTCTGAAACTCAGTCACATCGGTAATTAAACCTTTTCCAAAAGCAATTCGTGTAGTCGCGTTATCTCTGCACTATGGCATTCTTTTTGCTTATAAAGTAATTCTTCGTATTTCTTATTATTAAGCACGATTGCTTTGGAAACCAGATCATTGACGGTGTCGGAATTCATTTTGAAATGTCACTTATTTTTATGTTTTATTATTTTATTAGATTCGACACTTGTGCTTAAAAAAAATTGAACTTCTTATATGATACGTAATAATATTCCTACTCTAATATAATTCTCCTTGTAGACTTGGTAAATTTCTGCTTTTCTCCTGATGCTGGATACTTGAATGTCTGTTTGTATTTTTTCCGTTCGTTTGGTCTATTGATCAGAATACTTTTATTAGCGCACTTTCTCTTGTCTTGCAAGATATTTGGCTTGTTAATGATTTGGCAGGATCTCACTACACTTGGTTTACTTGTTAGTTTCAACTATTTTCAAGCGCGTGAGGATCCCGGTTGAGCCCCCAATTAAATTATTGAAAACGAATTAGACTTAAAAAAAATGTATTCAATGAAAATTCTTAACACTATTTTTTGGCTTAGAATATGCAGACGGAACGAAGATCAACTGCAACGGACCATGACTCGATAAGTACTCCTTCTTTTGTGTGATGATGACCGGATTGAATTCTCGTTCTCTTTTCTCTGTGTGATGGCTATGGGGTTGAAATATGAGTTGATGCACATGTTTAAATGGTATTCCGATACTCAAGTGGTTTATGGGAACGTGACATGGGTTGGTCATAAAAAATGATGTTTATGATTTCCAGATTGTTTCTTTTCTTTGTTATTTATTGCTGTTCTTCGTCCAGCGTTATCTACAAGTGTACCGAAGTGTTAACTTCTATAATAATTTATATTATAATAGCCACATTCTAATAATTTTGTTTTTTCTACGGCGAAAGATGAAAAAATCTTCATAGACACCATAGGCCCGTACCTATGGTAGTGTGAGATTCTTACTCACTAAAACCACCTTCATTTCTTCATTCGACTACAGCTAAGTTGCCTTATCAAGTAGTTTAGTCTTCATTTTCATTAGTCACGTTTGGCAGGGAGCTCTCCATCGAGGGGACCTGCAATACCGCATAATCACACGGTTATATGTCTTGCTACGCTAGGTCGAAAGGTCTCGTTCTCCGAAGTCTGCGTACAAGATTTGTCTTTTCAAAGGCCCGCTGCATGCTTCTATTACAGTGGCCTTGTAAACGTGTTTTAAACTTTTTGGCAGATTGTTTAATTTCGTCGTCGACAGTTTCCATATTCTGTGTAAATCGCTGTTTCGTATGTACCATGGAGCATCAACAATTGCTCTGAGGACTTTATTTTGAAATGTTTGCAGTATTTGTATATGGCTTGGTTTAGCACAACCCCAAAGTTGTATTCCGTAAGTCAACACAGGTTTTAGCACTTGCTTGTAGATTCTTGATTTCGACTCGATGAGAACAATGCGCCATTTTTTCGTCCAGTTTGTTATTCTGTCGAGAGTTTTCTGTAGCTTTTCGGTTGCTCTTTCAATTGAGCTGGATGATGCAAGCATGGCCGTATCATCAGCAAATGTTGCTATTGTGACGTCATCTTCTTGAGGTATATCTCGAGTATAAAGAACGAATAAGACCGGGCCAAAAGCGCTTCCTTGTGGAACACCAGCATTTATTTCTTTAAATCCTAAATATTCAGTGCCTTGTTTCACTCGAAAAAGTCTATGTTCCTGATAGGATTCCATAATATAATATATTTTTTCGGAAAAACCATCTTAATTTAAATCTTTTTTCAATGTCATTTGTTTTTCTGTATACTTGATCAATTGTTGAGTAGTTATTTCTAAAACCGAATTGGTGTTCGGGAATAAGCCGTTTCTCTTCTTTAATTGGAAATTGGCGCTTAAGTAATAATTTCTCGAATAACTTAGAAATTATTGGCAATAACGATATTGGTCTGTAAGTCTTTATTTTTATTAAGAGTTTTGCCTGGTTTTGGGACCATAATGACTTCGGCCACTTTCCATTGCCGTGGAACGTATGCAAGCCTAAACGTGGCATTAATCAGATGTTGGATTTAAGTGATTGCTTTTCTCGGCAACTCTTTAAGAATGGGTGCATTTATCAAGTCATATTCGGGAGCTTTTTTGTTTTTTTGCTTTCTTATAGCGTCTTAAAGTTCTGAAAATGTGACATTTCGAATTCGGAAGTCTAACGAGTATCACCGGGTTCAATGAACAACTCTTCACCGTCAAAGAGTTTGAAAGTTTCCTCGAGGTGATCGGCAAACAGATCTGCCTTTTCCTTGTCTGTTTTAGCCCAGTCTCCATTGTTTGTTCAAATTGGTGCGGATTGTAACTTGAGTTTTCTAACACTTTTAATAGCCTTCCACAGAGAGTAATTCTTACTTTATTTCTGCGGAAAGAACTTCGAGATAAGTAGAAATCTCACGGTTTTTTGAATCTCTAATTACATTTTTCAGTTTACTGGAGAGGTGATTCAAAATAGTTTTGTGTTGAGGAGCGCGGGATTGCTGCCATTTTTTACGTGCTTTTCTTTTTTCGAGTATAAGTGCTTTAATTTCAATTGAAACATTTTGCTCGTTAGGAATTGAATTTCTTCTATTTTGCGGAGTGTTTTTCCAGGTAGCATCTTGGACGATTTTAATAAATCTGTCGACTTTATCTTCTTATTCAAATGGTTCTAATAAATAGTACATTTTTTTACACAGAATCTTAAAATCAACCCTTAATAAAGCTGCTATTGGTAGGAACAGGGCCTAGCAGAATTCGTCAGCTAACACCGCCTCTGTTTCTGAGCTAACTGACTGACCATGACCTCCATGTGCCTTTGGCCTTCCAACCCACCTTCCTTGACCTTGATCTTCTCTTTTGTCGCTTGTCTCATGATAACCTACTGCTGTTGGTTTCGATCAGTGGAGATTATATTATTGCTAATATTTAAAGTAATCTAGTTGATTGTAATATATGTATGTTTTCTACTTACGGTTCGTATTTGAATAAATAATAATGAAGTATGAATTTGATACCTTAAAGAGAACACAGAAAAGTGGTTGCCTGTTTGATGATGGACGAGATGGCAATAAGAAAGCACATCCAATTGTACGACTTTAAAAAACGCTACGTTGAGACTATTGATTTCGGGACAGATTTGAGTGATACTGAAGACCTTCCACTTGTTAAGGAGGCTTTAGTTTATTTATTGGTAGGATTAAATGGTGCGTGGAAACTTCCAGTAGCTTATTTTTTGACGAATGGTTTTGGTGCTTCCGAAAAAGCAAATCTTCCAAAGCAGGTTCTAAGTTTTGTATCAAACTCAAATGTTAACATAATTAGCCTCACATTTGATGGGCAGCAATCAAATATGGGGATGGTTAGTCAAATGGGGGGAACAATATACAATTTTGAACCTATGATTGTACACCCGGAAAAAAAACAAATTTATATTTTCCTTGACGCTTGCCATTGCCTCAAATTAATTAGAAACATGTGGGGCGAAAAAAATCATTAACGATAAAAATGGTGAGGCTTTTAAGTGGGAGTTTTTAGAAAAACTAGTGCGGTATCAAGGCAGCTTAGGCGTTCACTTCGCCAACAAGCTCAACGAAAATCACTTGAATTGGAAGTCAAAAATAATGAACGTCAAGCTCTCAGCGGAAACATTGAGTGAAAGCACTGCTAATGCCCTTTTGTTTTTGCTTAATAGTAGAGTGGAAGAATTTAAAAGTTGTGAAGCAACGATTAAATTTTTAAAATTTATAATTAACAGTTTTGATTGCTTAAATACCAAATCTAAATTTGGATTTAATTTTAAGAAGGGTTTATGCATTGAAAATCAAAAAGATATTTTCGATTTTTTTGAAAAGTTCATTTCGAAGTTAAATTTTGAAGATCTGAAAATATTAAATTCGAAAAATAAGACGGGCTTCATAGGTTTCATTATTGCAATGAAAAACTTGAAAAAAATGTTTAAAACCTATGTTGAAGAGGAAAAAATTCTTCAATATATTTTAATCTACAAGATCTCCCAAGATCACCTCGAATTATTTTTTCAAGTATTCGGTCCAGGGGTGGCTGCAATAATGACCCAACTGCTGGGCAGTTCGCTTCAACATATAAAAGATTACTAATTCACAATGAAGTCAAATCCTCAAATGAAGCAAACTGCATCAGTTTTGATGAAACATCAATTTTACTGGTTTTTTCATCAATTCAAAAGGAAATCCCAACAAATAACTTTATTAGTGATGATGATATTGTTATTTTTGACGCAATTCCGGAAAACGAGATAACAAAATCTGCGCTTACAGAAGTTATTATTTATATTAGTGGGTTTGTGGAATCGAAAATAATTAAGTACTTGTTGCGTGACAAGAGGAGGGGAATAGGATCGAAGGTAATTTGGATGGTGGTTTTTAGTTAGGAACTAGGATGAAAGCCAGGTTAGGATCGGGACTCACAAGGGTGCAGTGTTCAGCACTGGAGATGCGGCCTGCTTGGGTCGCTCCGTCTTAGCTCACTGGAATGGGGGGGATCTTATCTCCAGTCCTGAACCTCATCCGCAAACAAAACACATATCAGGCCTGAAAAGGATACCAGATACCATCAGGTATAAAACGACCTCGGACGGACTATTTCTCCTACGCCAGGGCACTGCTGGTGTTGTCGCAGCGAGGCCTTATTACCCACCCTCCTGGAAATTTGCGGCCTTAGTTGAATTTCCCCAATTGAAGTTACCTGTACCAATCGATTAAGCCATCTTCACCAACCAGACACTTACCTTTCACACCCCTGAAATATATTTAGAATTCCATATTCATCGATTTAAACAAGCGAAGGACAAAAAAAAACGTGATTCAATCATGTACTATGTAGAGAACAATTTATTGGTAACCAAGTCTTAACATATTTTTTTTTTTTTGTTTGAAGCAACACCAAATTGAATCATGAAAAAAAGAATTTTAAACTCACCAAAAAAAGAAACAGAATCATTTATGATCTTAAAATATAAGGTGACGAATTTACGTTTCCATCTATAAATTTTACCAGATAGGGTACCTTACTCCATCCCCTCTGACCGAATCCTGAATCCTTACCTAGATAGAGCTCTATATAGGCAACTCTCTAATGATGCCACAAATATAATTATACACTAACGAAACGAAAAAAAAACGGAAACTTAAATTATCACTTACAAACTAAAGAACAAATCATAATACAGATAATTATATAAAAAAACATTTAAGGATGCACTTAAGCAAATTCTCAGGTGAGTTAATTTAACGTAACGGTTTCTTGGTTTTTATTTTAGTATGTCTATCATTATTCGCAGATTAAAAAAAACATATTTTACAAATGTAGCTCAGGGCTATATCCTTGCAAATTTGACAACTTATCTGGTGCGAACAATTCAAAATCTCTACTTGATGTATTTTTTTTTTTATAAAAAAGACAAAAAAAGAGTACCTTGCATATCCCGTTCAAAGGCTACTAATGCCACCAGGCTTACGTGATACACTTTTTTGACGGATTCACTAACGTGGCTTCTTTTTGTTGGTTTTCTTCTTTTTTTTTCTTTGCAGGAACTTAGTTTCACCACGCTGGTCACACCTTTTTTTCCTTTACTTAATCCTTCTCGGGATGGCACACAAAAAACTCTTGGCGGTCACGACTCCTTTCATCAGTCTATGACCGCCACGATTTCACCAGAATATATAAACACCCTCTTAATTTTCCCCGAAAGCTTCAGCTTTTCCTCTTTTTTTTTCCTTGATTCGTCTTCGTGTCCTTTTTTTTTATTTTGCCGTTGAAATTTGCTTCGGCACTGGAATTCCTTGCACTTGAACTAGCTAGATGTGCCGACAAAATTATTAGAATATTTAATTTTAAATTTAAGCGCCACTTGACGAATCACTACTGCGAGGCGCTCGGTTGGAAATTCAAAGACGAACTGTCCTACTAAACTATGACTAGTCTATTTCCTGCCTGACTTTTCCAATTTTTTCTTTTATCCTGTCCTAGACATATGATTTTGCCACTTTCTCAGGCCATCTAACCGGATTTTGATTTCGACTTTCGTCCTCTTCTTAAAATTCGTAATTACCAACAGTTGCATTGATCTGTTCTACCCTGGCTAGTGATTACTAAGCTATAAAACCCCTCCGATTGCGTTCTACATGGCACAAAAACAAATGAAAAGTTCTACAAAAATAATGCTATAAATAGCAGAACTTTTTCGGTTGTTTGTTGTTTCTCATTGTCGTTGTACGTTCGACGCTCGCGTTAGCGGTCCGGTAGTTAGTTAGAATCATCAATTGAGCCAAAACCAGGCCAACAGTAATCAAATGCAGCAACCTCAGCCAAAACAGTCCAACGGTCAAAATCTGCCACCGGCGCTGCAGCTTCACAGAACTCTAATCAACAGAGTCCAACCAAACAACACTCAGTTTCTGCTGCGCGGCAAACATGAATGTCGCCACTTGACGGAATACTTCACCTTTAAGCAGGAATGCAAACTCCAGTATCAGAATTTTCCTGATTGTGGTGAGTACTCTTTTTGATATAGTCTGCTTTGAGGTTCCTTATCTACGGTATTCCCATAACAAAATTCCTTCTCGAGACGTTTGCCTCAAACTATCGGGATGAAAAAAAAGGGAATCCGGTAGGTATGTGGGTGTCACGCGTGAGCATAAATGCCAATTACTAATATACCTTAGCTATTAATATAGGTATTTTAATTTTGGTTATTATAACCATAATTTCAAGTTCCCTCTTCCCTGGTATAGAGATTTGTCCGGCGACAAGCTAGACAATTTGCAGTACCAAGGAGACTTGCATACTGGGAATAAGACATATTTTGTTAACTTTGTCACGGATATTTTTGTCTCCAACGGTGTTAACTCGTGGGGGTATTCGGAAGGTTTTTGCTGTTTTATTTTAATAGGTTCAAAAAAAAAATAAAATTAAAAAAACTATTTATGTCAGACGGAAAAATATTGCTTGTTGATTTCTACGAAAGCTAATGTGGGGAGAACTCACGATATTAAAATAGCCGGGCCTTATGATGGGAGTTCAAGTTTTCTTCTCAAAATGGCTTTACTTAATAATCGGTTGTTCAAATAGTGCCAGTAAGTATATCTATTGGGACCTAAACTGGACTTTCCGACTCACCAAATCTTGTTTAAAATTTTCCCATAGGGGTAGTTTTTGGTGTTTTGTAGCTAAGAACAGTGTCTGTTGTTTGGGAATCTAGAAGACTAGTGAATTTATAAGGGTATAAATTCAGATTGGTACTTCTGAGCATTTCGTTGCTTTTTCCTCGACTCTTATTGCTTCAAGTCCTTCGCATGGTATATCCCTATTTGCTTTCCGGCCAGGTTTTCAATTTGATACATTGGTTCGCCTACTTGTTTGGTTATTCGGCATTTTAAGTACTTCGGGCATAATTTGGCGGATAAGTGTCTTGACGCATCACTCAAAACAAAACTTCGTCGATAGACTTCTTGCCCGGGCAAGAAGCGAATTTTACGAGTGCGAGTGTTGTAAGTTTTTGCTGATTTCTCATAGGCTTTTAGAAGGTTTTCTTTCAGTTGATTACGAATGCATTTCAACCGCTCGTGTCGGGGTAACAGAAGCAATTCGTCGTCGTCCACCGCTCTTAATTTGTTTGCCAGTTCATAGCTACTCCCGTGTGTGATCATATTAGATGCAAATAGAGCAAAATAGGGGGTTACCTTAGTAGAACTATGAACGGAGTTTCGTATAGCACAGGCTATGTCGCTAAGGTGGTAGTCCCAATCCCTTTGAGCGGATGGCTGCGAGTAAGGTTCTGTTCACCCTTTCAGACGCATTTGATTCGGGCGCATAGTTGGCGGTTTGGAAGTGTCTTACACCGAATTTTTGCAATAAGTTTTGAAAATCTCTGGCTTGAAACTGTTTACCATTATCCGAGTGGAGGACGCGAGGAACACCAAACAGGTTGAAGACGTCATCTCGCAGAAACTTTACTACACTTAGGGAATTTGCTTTTCTCAAGGCCTTAAACATCACAAATTTCGTCATATGGTCTAATATCACCAAAAAAAAATGCATTCCCGGATTTTGAACGGGGGTAAGGACCTAAGAAATCGATATAAATTTTTTCGAAAGGGCGATTAGTGATAAAGGGAGCATTCATTGGGGGTCGAGTTGTTTGGTTTATGGCTTTACTTTGTTTACAAACAGAGCATTTGGAAACGTA
Source organism: Platycheirus rosarum (assembly GCA_963971375.1). NCBI lineage: Eukaryota > Metazoa > Arthropoda > Insecta > Diptera > Syrphidae > Platycheirus > Platycheirus rosarum. The sequence continues at coordinate 101,222,028 of OZ020507.1, forward strand.
TTCTTTTATTTGAATAGTCATGTTTGGCCAATAAAAGTGTTCTTTTATTCGTTGCAAAGTTTTGGCCAGTCCACCGTGAGAAGATTGAGGAGGACTTCCTTATAATTTCTTCGCTTAAACCTGAGGGTACCCATAGATGCCACGAATGTTCATACATGACGGATAGTTCTTCCCATTTTATGCACCGCTTATAAACATAGCCGTCTTCAACTTTAAGATCTGGCAATTCTTCGGGGTGATCTTTACTAGACTTTATGAGACTGGTGTATTCGTTAGACTGAAATTCTTCGGAGTTCAAGTCTATCAGGGGTGCCACTTCTTGTATGGTCAGAGAGTCCAAGTGTATCCGAGAAAGAGTGTCGGGAACTACATTTAGTGAGCCTTTCCGGTGCTGGATGTCGAAGGCGTAGGACTGTAACAGCAAACTCCACCTGGCGAGCTTTCCACTGAGGTCTTTCATGCTCATAAGCCATTGGAGACTGGAGTGGTCGGTGATCACCGTGAAGTCGATGCCTTCAACGTAAGGTCTAAATTTTTGCACCGCCTTCACCGCCGCCATGCACTCCTTCTCGGTTACACTATAGTTTAGCTCAGCCAAGTAACCGTCTGATTTGTCGAGGAGTCTTAGGAACAGGAAATTCAATGATGGCTTTGACTTTCTCTGGGTCAGTCCTATGGGTGCCGCCACCAACGATGAACCCTAAATACTTAAGTTCCTTGAAGCAGAACTTTGACTTGGCCATGTTGATGGTTAGGTTCGCTTTCGTAAACATTCGGCTACTTCCTCTACCAGAGCTAGGTGTGTCTCAAAGTCGGCCGCCATGACGAGCAAATCGTCCAGAAAGACGAAAACTCGGTCCCTGAGTCGTGCAGGGATAACCTTGTCCATTAACTAGCTCAACCTTTGGGCTGCGTTACACAACCCAAAAGGCATCACTGTAAACTGGTACAAGGGTCTCCCCGGTACCGCAAAGGCAGTTTTTTCTCTACTCCGTCTCTCCAAAGGTATTTGCCAGAAGGCTTCTTTGAGGTATATGCTGCTAATGTAGACCGTATCGTTAAGACGGCTCAGAAGACCTTCGATGTGTGGGAGGACTGGCGTTTTTCTTGGTCAACGAGTTCACTTTGTGGGAGTCCAGACACAAACGAATTTTCCCTGGTTTCTGTAATAGGACTACAGGTGAACACCAAGGACTTTCGCTCTCCTCTATTACCCCGAGACTTAACATACGATCTATTTCTTTATATAGAATGACCTGTACCACTGGGGAGACAGGGTAGTGACGCTGCTTCACAGGGGCCGCGTCCCCGGTATCTATCACGTGCTCCATTATGGCTGTTTTACCGAGACCGTCTCGTTCAAAACAGAGAAATTTATCCCTTACTACATCTAATCGAGCCTGCTGTTCTGGGGTTAAAACATGAGCATTCAAGAGGTCTGAGGGGTCATTGACCAAGCTAAGGGAACTAACTAAGTTGGGAGCAATTTGAAAAACTTTCCAAAAGTCTATCCCAAGGTACAACTCTTGGTCAAGATTTGGAACCAAGTAAAAAATAAATCGATTAGTTAAGTTCTTATATTGTACTGGGACTTGGACTTTACCCACAATAGCCTGGTTTTTCCCGTCTGCAGTCTTAACTCCAGAACGAAACGGTAAGACAGAAAGTTTTAATTCCTCGACTACTTGTAAGCAGTTTTTCCCAATTATGCCTATACTTGCCCCACTGTCCAATAAATCTAACATTTCCTTACTTCCGATTACAATTTTTGCGTAAGGTCGGGGATCTGCAGCCATGTCTAATAGGGTTGAAGATATACTGGCCCTTACACTCTTCCTGATCTTATAGCGGTCTCTAGCTTTTTTTAACTTTGTTTGATATTAAATTATGAGCAACACCACTAAAAATTCTTTGTCTCGCTAAATTATACTCCTCTATCCTCTTATGCAACGGCTTCACCTCTACACTTTTAGATGTCGTTTCCAATTCCTTCACATTCAAGTTAGGGTCTCTTTTTAAAATTTGAAGTTGATTGGCCTTGCTAAAAGAGATACTTCGATCAATCTCCTCAGTTTGACAAGCTATTTCTTTATAATAAATTACAGGGGGTTGTGCGTTTGCATTGAACGCGACTCCCCCGACGACGTCGCGCTCCGCGTTCGGTTTCCCGGGTTGCATTTGGTGCAGTGAGGAGTCTTAACTCCTTCTTGACCACACTTAAAACAAAACTTGCTCATAACCTCGGACTCGCATTCAAAATAGGTGTGCCCTGGAAGTCGACAATTCCAACAAGTGAGACTTGTGCTGTCACCATACCTACGAGCAGGAAGTTTTGGTCGCGCGCCTTGAAATTCATAGGCCGTCAGTTGTTCCTCTGAACGAGAAGAAGAAAAATCTTCTTGGTCGACATCTATCTCATTGACCCACTTCGCTAGCGGTCTTGATGATTTTTGTGGATCTCTATCAAGTCTCGGAAACGCAATTTCGACTTCCTTACATGCGTTTCTCAACTGATCAACCGTAAGTATTACCATGGGAAATACCAATTTGCCTATTCGATCATTAAGATTTCTTTTCAGAATCTTTACCAATTCCCTGTCGGATACCTCTTCTCTCAGTTGAGACCTAAGGCGATTAATAGCTTCGATGTAGTCGGTACTGTTTTCCCAAAGCCCCTGTCTACGGTCCATAATCTAACGCATAACTTCGAGATCAGTGCGGTGATTTTTGTACTCTCGCATTAAAGCATCTTTCACCATTGGCCAGTCGGGGAGATAGTTATGGTGTTGGAATCGCCACCAGCATTCATAAGCGGACCCCAACAAAAGCAAGTGAAAGTCTCGCAAAATTACTGCCCATTGGCAGTCATATTGACATTGGAGGGTTTCCAGCCGGAAAATGAAATCTTCAACCCTAAGACCATCAGGGTCCCCGTCGAACTTAAGACCCCACTTATCAACTTTAATTGGACCTCTCACATTCGTTTGGATAATTGGTAGTGGTTGGTGGTACCGATATTGTTGGTTACCTTGCCCAGAATATCTTGCCCAGGGAGGGTAAACTTGGCCAAGATCGTTCGGATTCGCTGAAGTTCGATCTGCGTCTCGTCTCATTGGATCGGGATGTCTTCTATTGTGACGACCTACAGGTACAAAAGCCCTACTATTGGGATCCATCTGGGCTGGTCTGAATCTCGCTGAGCTGTGAGTTGGATGAGGGACTTGTTCAGCTTGATATGAGTTCAGTCTTGGATCTACGATCGGAGTTGGAGCTTGGAAGGTATTTCCTTGACTTGGATTATGCCGGGGAGTTGGTGGCTCCACTTGGTGAATATTGACCTGAATTGGATCGGATCCTACTCTAGAAGCTGCTACTCGACTCAAACTCATATCCCTCATAAAACCCGCGAGTTGATCCTGCAGTTCATTTTTTAATGTATTTGTGAGATCAGTACACACTGATGCCTTATATGAAGACAGAGCGTGCATCACGGTCAAATTTATGTATGCCATCAAATCTTCTGGAACTACCGTGCGTTCTCTTACCCCACCCGCTGGCAAAGACGAAGCCGCACTATCAAACCTGCTTTTTAATTCGCGGACATTGCCTAAGCTTGCCGACATTGTTCTAACCCCAGAAGTCTTAGCTACATTTGGAATGATTGTATGGTTGTCGTCCTGACTACTTGGAAGTGGAACTGAAGATGCCCCCCACTCAAACTGCTATATGTGGGTGCAGTGATTGAATCAATCGAATCGTCGTGACCTACGCTCTCAAAAGCTGGAATCCCGGAAGGAGCTGGAGGATTTAAATTGGATCTATTTGAAGTGGTTGAGGGCGTTCGCTGGACATTTCCCTTTCTGGTCGCACCCGAATTCGGTATGGGCAACGAATCTGGACCAAAGGTACTTACTTCATCCCTTCTTTGACTTCTGGTTCTAATCCCCTCCCTTCTAGGTGAAGACATATTGAGGCTATTATTCTTCAGGCTAATTTCAACACAAATTGAAGGCAAATTTACAACCTCTTACCAGGTTAAAGAAATGAATTCAATCGAGGAAAATTATATGATTGAACTAAGACAATTTCAATACGCTAAGATATAAGTAAGGTATATGTAAATAGATATAAGTAGTTAAGTCTATTAAGAAAATAAAAAAAAATTATATTTATTCGTATGTATTACGTATTTCTTATTTATAGGATTAATAATAATAGCAGTTTGTTAGTATATAGATATTACGTATGTTTGTATATTTAGGTTTAGAGTTGTATTTTATATATGGATAAGTTAAAGTAATATATTTTCAAAAAGGTAATGGAAAAATCAATTAGTTTTTTTTTTTGTTGGTTTCGGTTGTTTTATAAGCATACGGGGTGCTACTGGTAGTGTTCTACGTTGGTTACGTTGTTGCCTTTATGGCCTTATCTGTACAGGAGAATTTTCGATTTTTATTATGGACTGCGGACGGACTTAGTTAAATCTCTTGGCGTAGGAAAAGTTGAAAGGGAATTATAAAAAATTAAGAAACAACACAAAATTTTGTATTCTTTCTTAAGCCTAGCAGTTCTAGTCGGCCTACTCGACTGTGCTAGAAATCTAGGATCGGAAAGAAGAAACTCCATAAAGTTTTAAATCGTTTTGTTGAGAACGGTGCATCGATGCTCAACCCCTGGTCATGCACGGCCACCGGTCCCAATTAGGATTTAATTAAAAGAGAGAGAAAAAAACTATGAAAAGAAAAAAAACAAGATAGGAAAGTAAAATTTACAAAAAAAAGATAGTATAGAAAATAGAAGGTTTATCAAGTTCAACTACCGTTGCTGCACCCTTCGGAACACTTCGTAGCAATTCAACATAGTACGTTAGTAACCTTCTAGAACAAGACTTACGATTTTTCCAAAGAGTACCGCAAGGGAAGTTGTAACTGATCACATTTAAGGACGAAAACGAACACTATGAACGTTACGTTGCGTTACGTTACGTTGGGCGCCATTTGTTGCGTGACAAGAGGAGGGGAATAGGATCGAAGGTAATTTAGATGGTGGTTTGTAGTTAGGAACTAGGATGAAAGGCAGGTTAGGATCGGGACTCACAAGGGTGCAGTGTTCAGCACTGGAGATGCGGCCTGCTTGCGTCGCTCGGTCTTAGCTCGCCGGAATGGGGGGGATCTTATCTCCAGTCCTGAACCTCATCCGCAAACAAAACACATATCAGGCCTGAAAAGAATACCAGATACCATCAGTTATAAAACGACCTCGGACGGACTATTTCTCCTACGCCAGGGCACTGCTGGTGTTGTCGCAGCGAGGCCTTATTACCCACCCTCCTGGAAATTTGCGGCCTTAGTTGAATTTCCCCAATTGAAGTTACCTGTACCAATCGGTTAAGCCATCTTCACCAATCAGACACTTACCTTTCACACCCCTGAAATATATTTAGATTTCCATATTCATCGATTTAAACAAGCGAAGGACAAAAAAAACGTGATTCAATCATGTACTATGTAGAGAACAATTTATTGGTAACCTAGTCTTAACATATTTCTTTTTTTTTTGTTTGAAGCAACACCAAATTGAATCATGAAAAAAAGAATTTTAAACTCACCAAAAAAAGAAACAGAATCATTTATGATCTTAAAATATAAGGTGACGAATTTACGTTTCCATCTATAAATTTTACCAGATAGGGTACCTTACTCCATTCTCTCTGACCGAATCCTGAATCCTTACCTAGATAGAGCTCTATATAGGCAACTCTCTAAGGATGCCACAAATATAATTATATACTAACGAAACGAAAAAAAAACGGAAACTTAAATTATCACTTACAAACTAAAGAACAAATCATAATACAGATAATTATATAAAAAAACATTTAAGGATGCACTTAAGCAAATTCTCAGGTGAGTTAATTTAACGTAACGGTTTCTTGGTTTTTATTTTAGTATGTCTATCATTATTCGCAGATTAAAAAAAATATATTTTACAAATATAGCTCAGGGCTATATCCTTGCAAATTTGACAACTTATCTGGTGCGAACAATTCAAAATCTCTTCTTGATGTATTTTTTTTTATAAAAAAACAAAAAAAAGAGTACCTTGCATATCCCGTTCAAAGGCTATTAAGGCCACCAGGCTCACGTGATACACTTTTTCGACGGATTCACTAACGTGGCTTCTTTTTGTTGGTTTTCTTCTTTTTTTTTCTTTGCAGGAACTTAGTTTCACCACGCTGGTCACACCTTTTTTTCCTTTACTTAATCCTTCTCGGGATGGCACACAAAAAACTCTTGGCGGTCACGACTCCTTTCATCAGTCTATGACCGCCACGATTTCACCAGAATATATAAACACCCTCTTAATTTTCCCCGAAAGCTTCAGCTTTTCCTCTTTTTTTTTCCTTGATTCGTCTTCGTGTCCTTTTTTTTTATTTTGCCGTTGAAATTTGCTTCGGCACTGGAATTCCTTGCACTTGAACTAGCTAGATGTGCCGACAAAATTATTAGAATATTTAATTTTAAATTTAAGCGCCATTTGACGAATCACTACTGCGAGGCGCTCGGTTGGAAATTCAAAGACGAACTGTCCTACTAAACTATGACTTGTCTATTTCCTGCCTGACTTTTCCAATTTTTTCTTTTATCCTGTCCTAGACATATGATTTTGCCACTTTCTCAGGCCATCTAACCGGATTTTGATTTCGACTTTCGTCCTCTTCTTAAAATTCGTAATTACCAACAGTTGCATTGATCTGTTCTACCCTGGCTAGTGATTACTAAGCTATAAAACTCTAGATGGCTCTGGCATCGAAAAATACTGGTATTGACACTTTACCGAATTCATGATGGCGACTGTTTCTGTCATAATTTTGTTTATATTTCTTTTATGTAACAAGCAGCAGGCCAAAAAATATAAAACTACAAATCAATTGTGCGTGTTAATTTAATTGATCTCTTTCGTTTTATTTTTTTGTCGTCCATAACTTGGTCTTCGCCAGCGCTCAAGGCGAACCAAATAAAAACTTGAAATCCGAAAAACCCCTCCGATTGCGTTCTACATGGCACAAAAACAAATGAAAAGTTCTACAAAAATAATGCTATAAATAGCAGAACTTTTTCGGTTGTTTGTTGTTTCTCATTGTCGTTGTACGTTCAACGCTCGCGTTAGCGGTCCGGTAGTTAGTTAGAATCATCAATTGAGCCAAAACCAGGCCAACAGTAATCAAATGCAGCAACCTCAGCCAAAACAGTCCAACGGTCAAAATCTGCCAACGGCGCTGCAGCTTCACAGAACTCTAATCAACAGAGTCCAAACAAACAACACTCAGTTTCTGCTGCGCGGCAAACATGACGGAATACTTCACCTTTAAGCAGGAATGCAAACTCCAGTATCAGAATCTTCCTGATTGTGGTGAGTACTCTTTTTGATATAGTCTGCTTTGAGGTTCCTTATCTACGGTATTCCCGTAACATACTATGCGTGCAAAAAATGTATCCAATTTTTAAAAACTTGTCCCTCGTTTCCTTTAATTTTGTTTCAGGTAATAATCGTTTCAAAAGTGAATGTGATTAGTTCACACAGTAAACACTCCTGTGTCAAGCAATCACATAAACTTTGTCAACGTAAAGGCACTCAACAGGTTTCTCTTAATACCTTTTTTGCATAAACTATAGATTTCTTCAAACTGACATACCTTCTCAAAGAAATTTTAAAATATGTTTTCGAAAAGTTAAAAACAAAAAAAGTTGGTTGTCTGTAAAGTCGGTTTATGGACGATAATTTTATAATTTTTTATAAGCTTAAATAAACATTAATTAATAATAATTAAATAAATATTAATGCCCGGCTTTCGAATAGAAAAGCTTTTTGGATGTTCTAGAATGTCATTTTGAAATTATGAAAGAGGGTTGCTGATTTGGGAACTTTGTCAAGCCCAGCAATGACAACACGTTCTAACCATCAGTGGGTTTGATAGTTGGGTTTTGTTTCAAATGAATTCTTCAGGGTTAGTTCCTTGAATTCAAACTGGATGTAGATGAACTTTCCATTTCTGTATTCATATGATTTTTCATCGTCAATATACAAAGTTCCATTAGCTGTGCCATATTTGTGTATGGATCATCTTTCATTAGAGTGGCTGCACGGCGAATACGTTCTTTCTTGGCGACAATTATCCACCTCGTTGGAATACGGGAATCTATAAGAAAAGAATTATTAAAATATACATAGAATGATCCCTTCTGGCTATCGTACCTTGTTATCATCAACTGCAATTGTCTCATTACCGACTTTTTCGTGTTTTTTGAAAATTATCAATTTCATACCAAATGTCACCGTTCTTCTGATCATCTTTAGCTGGAGACACCAACTTTGCTCACACCTTTATCCATAAAGGGACTAATCAAGAGATGATTGTGAAGCAAGAATTCAGATTCTACAGCATAAGCATCTTTATCGTTGGAATAATTGCCTCATAACTGGATATCTGTATTTTTCGTGTTCATAGAACATTGTATACCAAAGTGGAAGATAGCTGTTAAGTTTGTGAATAGCATTACGAATGATAAAGTGAGTCTTCCCGGGGAATAACCATGGATCCCTGCTAATTTTTTTTCCTTTAGCAATGTCACGTCGGGACATTGAACACCGATGGATCGTTCATATCGTTCCAAATCATCACATCAGTGGTGGTTGTCTTGAAGTCGCTCAACAGATCAAAGTAGTATTCGCGCACAACTGGGTTAAAGAAATCCAAATAATCACACACACCAAGTTTGAAGATAATCGCTTAAGCCGTTTAGGGTGCAGCTCGTTATACATACTGACAGACAGACAAACAGACAGACAGACAGACAGACATTTTTTCTCGATCGATTTTTTAAGACTTACCTATGATCGTAATGTCATGTTTCATTGTTCTCAATTTTTTTTATATTCACGAATCCTAAACTTGCCTTATAGTCCCTATAATCGCAAGTAAAAATTGCTTTTAGACTCGATTAAACTCATCTACGTTGGATAAGTCATTAAGAACCGCTCTATACAAGTTTTGTAAGACGGATTCAAGACTGGTAATCCCAAAATATATGCTGGTGTGCCCAAGGGCTCTGGCTTCGAATTCACAACCATATTCTTCAGATGTAGAACTACAATGGCAGTATATGATAAGTTCATTAAATTCTGATTTTGACATTATCCAGGGCAGCATACGAAATCGCCTAGATTTCAATACTTCAAAAACTCAATGCTTTAGCTTTTGTTGCTAAAGCGAAATATACCCCCATGTCACTTTTCATGGGCAGCACTTGCATTGAAGAAACGGGCCAACTCCTAGTGCTGGTGTGTGCGTCACAGACCATATTCTGTGGAACAATATCGTATACGAAGACGACATAAAAGCTGTGAGGTGTATACATAGGTTCGAAGGAGGGAATGTTTTACATCGTCTGGAATGGCTACAATTTACAGAGCGTTTATCCGCCCAAAACTTGAAAACAAATTCCATTTTTCGGATCAAATCTGAAAAAAGAGCCGTAATGTTACGTGTTTTTCATTGTATTATCACTTTTATTACATAGAATGCTATAGTGAAATAACTACTTGCATTTCTCCTTTGAAAGAATTCCACCAAAATGCTCGCAGTACTAGTAATGCCCATTTGCTTACCCTTGAGCCCATCTTAGAATATACTGGTGAATACAGAGATTCTTCCGTTAGTCGCGTATGTATGTATGTATGAATATGGAACACTTTTTCTGGCCCGTGTTATCCATTCCATTTTGATATACAAAACTTCAAAACTAATGTCCATTGACATATCCTTTTACATCCTTTCCTGTTTTCCACAACATCCTGTTCACTGCTTCTGATTTGACATAAACGAAACCAGTGATCAGTGTAGTGCAGACTTATGTAAGTCTGAAAGTTTTTTGGTGTTTAACTGTCTCAAGATTTATTTTTCATGTTGTCTAGATGCGATTTTCCCGTAGTCGCCTTATACGATAAGTGGGAAGACGCTGCAGGAATATTCTTCCTCGTCCATGCACAGAGCTTCCTATGGGAAACTTAAATCTATATATATAAAAGAAAGTCGTGTTAGTTACTCCACTTATAACTCAAGAACGGCTGAACCGATTTAGCTGAAAATTGGCAAGGAGGTAGTTTAGAGCCAGGAGAAGGACATAGGATACTTTTCATCCCGTTCGACAGCATTCCCGTGTGACTTGACATGAAACGTCAGTCACTATAAAACGTGGTATAACAAAAAAGAATCAGACTTGGAATAACAAAACGCAAATGACAGCTATGTAATTGACGTATAATGACAGATATATAATGACGTATGGATGACAATTTGATATTTGTAAGAAATCTATATATATAAAAGAAAGTCGTGTTAGTTACACTATTTATAACTCAAGAACGTCTGAACCGATTTGGCTGAAAATTGGTGGGGAGGTAGCTTAGAACCAGGAGACGGACATTGCGTTCTATTGCGTTCTCGTATGACGTGACATAATACTCAATTTGAAATGTAAACAAAAATATAGAAAACAAATGACAACTGTCAAATCGATTTATCTCAATGGGCAAGTTCAATGCGTACACTGACTTTTATAGCGAGTTTCATTCAAGAAAAGATTTGCTCTTTCTGTCAAAAGATTTGATCTTTTTTGAATTTTGAGAGTTTTATTGCAAGAAAAAGAGCAAATCTAGATCAAATCTCAACACGAAAGATTTGACCTCTGAAGAAGTGGAAGATTTGATCTGAATGCACACATACATGTAAATAATCTTTTCTGCCAATCTCAATAGGGATGCGACATACAAGCGATACATGGATGTTTTAAGAAATCGATGTATCATTCATAAACACCGATTTCGAAACATCGATGAAAGCCACTTAAACATCGATACATCGTTCTTGGTGAACGATTATAGTGTCACGTGTGTCGAAAGGTCCCTAAACGCAAATGACAAAGGAAGAGTGACAGTCCTTCACTAATACTACAATTTAATCATAAAAGATAATATATAGATATCCCCGAAGTGGGTTACTGACTCCGGATTCTCCGGTTCCTTTTGTCCAAGGAATCCAACAAAGGACCTGGCCCTCCAGGTTGGGGGTTGTGCGTGGGGTTAACAAACCTGCCACGGAAAAAAGAAAAAGTTGCGAAGCGACCAATAGCCTCGGAAAAGGACGGATTTACTGTTGACGACCCGGAAAAACGAATCAAGGACAACGACCTTCGGATCTGCACGTGGAATGTTAGAACTCTTAACAGACCACGTGCATCCAAACAACTAGCGGAGGCCCTAGACTGCTACAGAGCAGGAATTACTGCCATCCAGGAAGTGCGATGGAATGGGCCGGGCAAAAGGAGGATGAAAAACTGTGACGTGTACTACGGTGATTGCGCAAGAAGACCACAGCGTTTATTTGGGTGCGGATTCGTCATAAGCGGTAGACTTAGGCAAGAAGTCTTGGGCTTTCGACACGTAAGTGAGCGACTTGTGACAATCCGTATCAAGGCTAAATTCGCCAACATTAGCCTAATATGCGCTCATGCCCCCACAGAGGACAAAGATGACGCCACCAAGGATGACTTCTATGAGCTCCTCGACAAAACCTATGAGCAATGCCCTAAATACGACGTTAAGATCGTACTAGGCGATTTTAATGCCAAAATAGGTAAAGAGGAAATCTTTGGTAGGACTGTCGAAAAACATAGCCTACACGACACAACGTCTGAAAATGGACTTAGGCTAATTGACTTCGCAGCGGCACATAACGTCACCATTGCAAGCACACGGTTTCCTCATCTCGATATACACAAAGGGACTTGGCGACACCCAGATCAAAGAACCGTCAATCAGATTGATCACGTTGCGATCGATGCAAGACACGCCTCCAGTATCTTGGATGTTCGCACCTTCCGAGCAGCTAACATCGACTCGGATCACTACCTTGTTGCAGCAAAGGTAAGAATGCGAATAACCCGAACTCCACAACAACGGAGTAATACTATGAGGAAGTATGACGTCGGAAAGCTGCAATCGCAAGAAACCGCCAGAACCTATGCCGATCGAATATCCCGTAACCTCTCAAGAAATCCAGTACCGCCAGCATCAAGTGCCGAAGATCAGTGGCAACACTGCCAACAAGCCATCAGAGATGCCGCAACTGATGTGCTAGGTTTCACTAGACCACCACCACGAAACCTCTGGTTTGATAACGAATGCAGGCAGGCCCATGCAGCCAAACAAGAGGCATATAAAGCGACGCTGCAAAGAAAGACGAGAGCTGCTCGCGAGCTTTACGAGCAGAAAAGACGGGAAGAACACCGGCTTCTCCAAAAGAAAAAAAGAGAGCATGAGAAGCGCGCGATCGAAGATATTGAGAGATGCTACTCCAGGAACAACGTGCGGAAGTTTTACCAACAGGTAAAAAGAACATGCCAAGGAAAAAAATCCCGCACAGAAGCCTTAAGAGATAGGAATGGAAACCTCCTAGTAGAGTCACAGTCGGTGCTGAGTACATGGAAGGACCATTTCTGCAGACTGTTAAACGGCGATGAAGGCCAAAATCCCGCTGTCAGGCAGAATGAACCATTCAACATGGATGATGACAGACAAAACTTCCGTCCACCTGACCAAAATGAAGTAAGGATAGCAATATCTAAACTCAAAAACAACAAAGCTGCTGGACCCGACGGATTACCCGCCGAACTTTTTAAAGCGGCCGGAGATGACCTGGTGGAGTGCATACACCAACTCATCTCTAAAGTTTGGTCAGAAGAAAGTATGCCTGATGAATGGAACCTCAGCATCGTTTGCCCGATTCACAAGAAAGGAGACCCTCTAAACTGCGCCAACTATAGAGGAATAAATCTCATGAATATCGCCTACAAGATCCTCTCTGCCGTACTATGTGAACGCCTGAAACCTTTCGTCAGCAACCTGATTGGCCCCTATCAGTGTGGTTTCAGACCAGGAAAGTCTACAATCGATCAAATGTTCACGCTACGGCAGATCCTGGAAACCACCCAAGAATTCCAAATCGACACCCACCACCTCTTTATCGATTTTAAGGCCGCGTACGATAGCATTTATAGAGACGAGCTATACAGAGCCATGTCAGGTTTTGGCATTCCCACAAAACTCGTCCGACTGTGCAGGATGACGATGGAGAACTCTCGCTGCTCCGTCAAGGTTGGTTCTGACCTCACAGAAGCTTTTGACGTCAAAAAAGGATTCCGACAAGGTGATGCGCTATCGTGCGATTTCTTCAACTTAATACTTGAAAAAATTATAAGAAACTCGCAAGTCAATTGTAGTGGGACAATTTTTTTCAAGTCTGTGCAATAGAGGCATGGACTCTATCTAAAGCGGATGAAGATATCCTTAGTCGTTTCGAGCGTAAGATTCTTCGGAAGATTTTTGGCCCTATCTGCGTTAACGGGCTTTGGAGGAGAAGGTTCAACCAAGAACTATACGAGCTGTACAGCGACATTGACCTGGTCAAAAAAATACGCATATCACGTTTAAGATGGCTAGGTCATGTAGAGCGAATGGACAACAATGCTCCGGCTCGCAGGATCTTCGATTCCATCCCAGAGGGTAGACGCAGTCAAGGAAGACCTCGCCTTAGGTGGCGCGCTCAAGTGGAGGACGACCTGAACCAACTTGGAGTGCAAAACTGGAGGCAGCTAGCCAAAGACCGAGTTGGCTGGAGAGGCATGTTGGTTGAGGCCCAGGTTCGTCCCGAACTGTAGCGCCACCTAAGTAAGTAAGTAAGTAATCATAAAAGAAGTTTCATTGAAAAGATCAAATCTCGATTTTGAGATCAAATCCCTAAAATTTGAATGAAACTCCCTATTAGTAAACTAACTTTTTGTCCAAGTGAAATCATTGAACGACAAGCTGACCCATTACATTGTTAAGGTCAAATGCGAGTTGAAAGCTTTTGAATAACTTTTTGACTAAATTTCAACTAAAAGTGATTTAACTTTAAGAGCCAATCGACTAATCAGAGGCACGTTCACTGACTTTTACTAAGCACATTGAACGTCAGAAATCATTTTCGAAAATCGCGAGTGTTATTTTTTTATGTTTGTGGTTTGTTTAAAAAAACATATGAATCTAACTCGGTCGATTTATTTCTTTTGTGCGAGTGTAATTAGTAAACCTTATTTGTTGATAAAAATGCTCAGAAGATCTAATCTTTCACAGCAAAGATGAAATGCAATGAAGCAGTGGCTACTCAATCCATTGAAGAAGAAGGACAAATCAGATGAGAGCACCAATGCGTTTATATAGCATGACTTCGTGCTTCTCAAACAATAAATATTCAGAAATTTTTAAATTGGCCCGATAGATAGCGTTGGAGTGGAAATATTTACTAAAATTTAGCTTTTCCTCTATCAAGCATGAAAATGGTGCCCTTGGTTGTTATAAGGCATAGTTGGGCCCGATAAGTGAAGCTGTTGTCGGGATCCAGAAAATATGTTATGTTTCAAGTAAGGCTGGGGGCACTCATTCTTGATTTTACTGAGATTTTTAGGTAATCCTAAAGTAATCTCATCTGTTGAATGATTCTGTGTAATTCGGCAGCGATCAATAGAACTATTTTTTTTTCAAGGCAACTTCGATTCATATTTTTATTATGAGTAAAAAGGTACTGTTTTTATACATATTTTAGATACAAATAATATGTGCTTCCCGTCTAAAGCCCTTTGTGATCCTTTAAGATTTGAACCCGATAAGCGACGCAAGGGTGGAGTATTAACGAAAATATAGTTTTCCCTATAGAAATATATTTTCTTATCAACAACATTTAATTTTAAAGGATTAACCAATTTTGAAAACATTCTGTGTGCATGCTAACATGGTTACTTTTGTTGTTTTTAGTTATAATTGGACCCAATATGTGGCGCTGTCATCGGTATTCAGAAAACCTATGGTAAGCACGAGCAACGCCGGGTGGGTCAGCTAGTAAACAATATATTAAAATGCATGCACACACGCACACTGGTGATATTTGGTGTAAGCAATAGCGAAAGTGTGTGGGTGCAGGATTTATTAATTTTTCCTCGTTTCGTACCGAAGTTCATGATTACCAAATACATTATCGCTTTTCCCAAAAAAAGAAGAACAAAGCATTGCACAATTTAGCAACAGAAAATAATAAGAAATTTGAAAAAAAGAATTTATGTCCTGTGATGAAATTCAAAACATTTAAAGCTATGGAGCTTATTAAGTGAAGGACCCAAAACTTACGGATAGAAAAATTGTGCAATATGTACACCGTGGTTTGAGATCTAAAGGGCTTTAAATAAAAATATGGGTCGACAGCAAAAATGTTAATGCAGGAAGTACATTTATTGATAAAAAAAAACTTCTTAGGAATGAATGCAGCTTGAATATTGGCTGACCATATGAATAGCCATGCCCAAGTTTATATTTTAGATAATACTATGTTCTCTCACACTTAATCGCTAAAATGGATCTTCAAAACGGACAATGACCCGATGCGCACAAATGCTGCCCGCTAATTATAAAAAAATAATTAATTTATTTGCGCGACAGTTCCAAGGCCTGGTGACTAGTACTTTCAACCGATCCTGTGTATGCCTTGTGAATTCGCAAGAACAGAGAGTACCAACAATTCTAACGGCTACATGGGATGCACTTTTCGAGACATTGGTTGCTCTTAAAGGATTTGTCATTTCCTCGCAAGAGGCACTGTATTAAAATATGCAAAAATTTGGATCGGAGGGGATAACTAGCAGACTTTTCGGCATAAGAGTGCGGCATACTAGCACTCTGCCACATGCGACTAATTTATTGTTAAAATTCATTAAATTTGTAATCATACACACCAAATTTGAAGATAATCGGTTTAGCCGTTTAGGCTGCAGCTCGTTATACATACTGACAGGCAGACAGACAGACATTTTCCCTCGATCACTTTTTTAGACTTCTCTATGATCGTAATGTCATGTTTGATTGTTATCTCAATTTTTTTAATAGTGCCTTATAGTCCCTATAATCGCAAGTAAAAAGAGCTGCAGAAGGTTCGCAGGGCCGGTTAAATCGGTGTATTGTTTGAAGGTATCCAAATGAGTGGGTCCAAGCAAGATGAATGCATCGACAATGCCACTCTCGGACATGAAATGGGCAGTGGGTGGATTTGATTTCCGAGATCCTGTATATCATATACAAATTGCATTACAAGATCATTCTAGAGACCCTTATAACTTACCTGAAACAAAGTTGGCAATTGATGACACTACATTCTTTTCAGTCGTCAACACATCAACCCAAGTTTCTGCAGCATTTTGCTAGTAAACTCCAGCAGTTCCAGCAGGCCTTAAAATTATCACATTGTTACTGAACCATCAAAATATATTGTCTATCTTACCCATGACCATCCATACACAGATCCATACAAAGCCATCTTCCTATCCAGCACATACTCAAACACATGAATTTTCAAGAATTTTATTGTGATAATGCCGCACCTGTCTCCTTGCTGTACTGCTTCATGTGTGTATATAAACCTGGAAATTGTGCAAATTTCTTGTTGCACACTTTGCTTCACATCCGAGTGTATTTTCTTGTGCTGAACCAGATTCTTGCGGTTAGCAAAGTTCCTGTCACAAACATCACAAGCGAATCTCTTTACATCCCTGTTAAAGACCATCTGCTTTGCAAGTGAGTCTTTGTATTTGAACACTTTGCCACATTCTTTGCAAACGTGATCTAGTTTCTCGGAATAACCTAAGACTTGTCGGCTGTAATGGCTCTTCGAGCTGAATCCTCTTTCACAGATTTCACAAACGAACGGATTCTCGCCGGTGTGTTCTTTCATGTGATAAGTACGTCGGTTGATTGATAGGAATTCCTTGTCGCAGTGTTCACATTTGTAGGTCCGTTGGCCTTTGTGTATGCGTCGATGTCATTGAAGGTTGTTGGGATGCGTAAGGCTGGATTCACAAAAATCACATTTATAAGGACGCTGCCCGGTATGTAGAATCATATGGGATTTGAGAAAGGTCCTTTTGGTGAAATACTTTCCGCACTCTTTGCATTTGTGTTCACTTCCTGCGTTATGTTCTGTCCCCAAGTGACACTCAAGAGTCTTGTTACTAGCTGCTATATGCGGACAAATGTAACAAATGTAGACTTTCTTCGGAAGAACCATTTTTCTTGGAACTTTATATGGTGAAAAATTTGTCAATCCTGGATTCTTAATGTCGCTGTTGGAATCTTCATCTTTCGTCTACTGCCTAAACAGACTATTTTGCACAATTTTACACAAATGTTGTTCTTTTACTTACATTTTCGAGAGTTTTTGTGAGAAGAGGCGGAATTTTGCCATTCTGAATCAGAGTTTTGATCTTCATTTAAAAAGCGCTCGGTTTTTATATGATTTTGCGGAGAAATTTCAGCCATTGCAATAACTTTTTTTAGTTTTTGATTAAATCATAACAAATTGTAAGGCCTACGTATAAGACTTCAAGATAAACGAATCTGAATGCTCTCGCTCTGGTTTGCCAAACAAGACTTCAGCTTCGGGGAATGCGAAATCCAAAGCAATAGCTTAGGGTCCACTTGGCTTCGAGTCGTGATGGGATTTGAAATTCTCTTCCTATGCTCCAGGATCTTTGTCTGCGTCTGTATTTGGATGACGTAGATAAAGTTTTTTGGCACATGATCTCGAGCAACCGTACTTAGTTTTTCCACGAGATCGATGGTTCTTGGCATATTTTCCGACACGGAATCCTTTAATTTAATATATTAGCATTATCATTAACATTAACACGATTAAATAATAAATTAATGAAATGAGAAATAAAACAAAAAACGCCATGCCTACTAAACGTCAAGACAAAATGAACTGAAAAAAATAAGAGCCAAGATATAACCAAGATATATATAACCAAGTTAGAAATGTCGCAGATTTCTATGGATGAAATTTAAAAAATACCATAGATGTCACACATCTCTATGGATGTGTGGGTTCCTAATATGACAGAACACACAACACGAGAGTTCAGAAATTACACACTAATTATTTATTGGTAAAGTAGAATGCACAATGAACGATTGATAATTAAAAATTAAGTAAGTTAAGAACGTGCCACAGCTATGGCGGGTCATTCAGATTTCTTCTCAACCTCCGAATGATCTCATCCAGCCACTTAATTGACCAACTTGTCTTTGGCCTGGAGTTTCCTCTATTCGACACTTGGCGTACCATTGTGTGACCAGAGTCGCCACAGCTACTCCCCCCTGAGAAGCTTTCCCCAGGACGTTTGAAAATAACTCGCCGACGGCGGATGTAAGTGCGTAACGGTGGAGCCATGGATGATGTTCACTGATGTGATTGAAGTTGAACAGGTGACCTTGGAGGAGACGGACTGTCTGATGGACTGGACCTGTGAACAGATGAATCGTTTGTTGTAAAGTCGGGTTGAGGAATTTGAGGTGGTGTCTGAGAATTTTCAGGTTGAGGAGTAGGTTCAAAGATAGAAGGTTCAGGATGTGATGTTTGAGGGTTTTCAGGTTGAGGAGCAGGTTGAGAGGTGGAAGGTTCAGGCTGTGGTGTTTGAGGTTGTGAATGAACTGTGTTGCTGGGCTGATCTTGTTTGTTGGTGTAGCACGGCTTGAGTCTGTCCACGGAAATGTTCTGCCTTCGGCCATTGACGTCAATTGTAAAGAGTCAATTTGTTAGGCGTTCGATGACCTTGAATGGTCCTTCATAGGGTGGTTCAAGTGGTGCTCTGACTCGATCACATCGAACAAAAACGTGTGAACAGATGTACAAATCTTTTAGAATAAAGACTCTTGACTTGACGTGGTTGGCCGTTGGAGTTGGTCGTAGGACGCGTGCAAATTCTCTATGTTTCTCTATGAATGTCTGTGGTTCTGGTTGTGAATCTGCAGCAATGATCTCCTGGAATTCGTAGATTACTTCCGTATAGTATTTCAGCAGGAGAGGCTTGTAGATCTTCTTTTAGACTAGTTCTTAATCCGAGCATGACTGTAGACAGGATCTCGATCCATGGTTTCGGTGAGCACATAAGCGCAGCTTTGAGAGTGCGATGAAACCGCTCAACCAGGCCGTTAGATTGTGGATGATATGCTGTTGTTCGACACCTCTCAGCCCCAATGAAGATTGCGATGGCTTGGAATATTTGAGACTCAAATTGACTACCTTGGTCAGTTGTGATAGTGGCTGGAGTACCGTAGTGACTGATCCAGTGATCAAACAGGGCTGTAATGACGGTGTCAGCGGTCATGTCCTTGAGAGGCACAGCTACAGGCTATCTTGAGAACCTGTCTATTATTGTTAAACAATAGTTGTAGTCATTAATCTTTGGTAAACCGATTAAGTCTATGTGAATGTGACTAAATCTAGTATTAGGTACAGGAATACGATTAGGTACAAGTCTGGTGTGTCGTTGTACTTTTAATCTTTGGCAGTTAAGCTTATCTTGAACCGGTGGGTCGTCCTTGATGTCGGTAATTGTTTCTGTTGTTGGACCATCTAAAGCGCGTAGGACTGCAAAGTATTTTGCGTTGTCATCCTCGACTTTGAGGGCTGCGAATTCTGTTTCAACTCGTCTGAAGCAGAGATCAAGTTTCTTGGAATCATATTGAGGTAGCTTGGACTGTCGTGCTTCACGCAGTAGAGCTTCGAGCCGATTCTCCATGGTTCCTTCTTCTTTCACTTGTATCTTGGCGTTCGCTTTTGATTGAGAACGGTTATCACATTTTGTTGTTCTTGAGTGAAGGTACTTGTTGCTTTTTCGTCAGAGTTTGGCATTGAACGTCAAGTTAGGTTTCAAATGACGATGCCAGGCACGTAGTGTGTTATAAAAATCGTAATCCAATGTGATCACGTCGGGGTCACCAATTTGTGGGTTCCTAATATGACAGAAAACACAACACGAGAGTTCAGAAATTAACACACTAATTTATTGGTAAAGTAGAATGTACAATGACTCAAAAACCCTTCTGTGTTGGCTCCGATCTGACCACCGTAGATACCGGCAGTACGTAGCTTTTCGAGTTAGCGAAATTTTAGATCTCACCGGCATAGAGGAGTGGAAATGGGTTCCCACAAACATGAATGTCATTGATGAAGCCACAAAATGGCAAAAACCACCAGAGTTCAAAACTAATAGCCGATGGTTCAATGGACCAGCATTTTTGAAATAGACTGCTGATCACTGGCCACAAGAGACAATCGTGGGGTCTACAACTGAAGAGCTTAAAACAAATTTCGTTGCCATCCATACTCATAGCCGAGAGAATATTTTCCGAGTTGACGAAATTTATAACTGGTCGAAACTTCTTAGGAGTACGGCGTACGCTCTTCGATTCGTGCATAACACAAGCACTAAAAGGAAAAAGACACTAAAAAAGATTTGTCTTTTGTCGACTGAAGAACTACAAATGGCGAAAATTGAATTGTTAAGAGAGGCACAAAACAGCGTATATGCCGAAGAAGTTGCAGACTTAACAATGAACCGCAGTGTCGAGCAAAGTAGCCCCCTTTTTAACCAGTGCCCCTCTTTTAGTCACTGTGGGTCGAAGAACCGAAAAGCGCTGGGGAGTCCTTCTAACCTGCCTTACCATTAGAGTCGTCCACGTAGAAGTTGCTCATACCTTGACAACAGATTCCTGTATCCTTTGTCTTCGCAACTTTATAGCCAGAAGAGGCACACCCATTGAGTTTCATAGTGATAATGGAACTAACATTCACGGAGCAGAACGGGAGTTACGGGAAGCGGCTGCTAGTATCCAGAGAAACAGACTGGTTGAGACCTTTACTACAACAAACACCCAATGGAAATTCATACCACCGGCCTCTCCGCACATGGGCGGTAGCTGGGAGCGTTTATTACGCTCCATTAAAAACGCCCTTTATGCTGTTGCGCCAACAAGAAATCCAAACGATGAATTGCTGCGAAGTATGCTGATAGAAGCAGAAAACATTATCAACTCGCGGCCCCTGACATATATACCAATAGACCCAGCAAATCCGGAATCACTGACACCTAATCACTTTTTATTAGGGTCGGCTTGTGGTTCGAAACCTTCGGTGGAATTCAACGATGATGTGACAGTGCTACGTAAAAATTGGCTCATATCACAGCAGTTCGCGGACCGCTTCTGGAAGCGCTAGGTAGCCGAATACTTACCCACACTTACCAGACGCACTAAATGGTTCACACCCGCAAAACCATTAGAAGTCGGCGATATTGTCCTGGTCGTAGATCCAAGCAGTCCTCGAAATAGTTGGCCTAAAGGACGAATAGTCAAAGTCAAGCTTTCAAAAGACAATCAAGTACGAAGCGCCTTCGTACAGACGCAGAGCGGAGTCTACGAAAGGCCAGCAGTCAAATTTTCCGTTCTCGATGTCATCTCTCAGAAGACGCTAGTCCATTGCAGAAACTACCAAGGGGGAGTGTAGGCAGAGGTGCGTAAGCACCCTAAAAGTAGCTTCCCCAACCAACTCGTAGGTGGAGCCACCAACAAATCAAACGTCAGATTTGCATTTTTGCATTTTTATTTCCGATATGGATAATTTTTCTGCCAGCCACGAGGTTGTAATTTAATTCATTTCCAAATTGAAATTATTAATTTAATTCGTTTCCAAATTGAAATTATTATTGAAGTGTAATTTAATTCGTTTCCAAATTGAAATTATTATTAAAGTACAAATAACTATTTGAAAACTAAAGAAAACTACGTAAGTAGATTAAAGATCCATGTATTGTATGAAATCTAATATTCTAATTCCTAATAAAGGATTTGTAACCTATGCAAAGTTACCAATTTGTTTTACTTTGCTGGTTGACAAAAGAGTTTTCTCGTTGCGGCCGAAGTCACCGCAACAATTGTGAAAGGTAAATTTCCAATTAGGATAAGTAAGTATAGAAGGTATAGAAAACTATTTGAAAGAATATTGCACTTTGCACCATATTCTTATAATGAGTGAAAAGAATGCTCTTGTAACATTTTTTACAGAAGAGATTCCCCAACTTGTAAAAAGGCCAATCTAAAAGCGTAGTTCTTGAGTCAACGATTTGTGAAAAGTAACCTTAAGGTTGATATGGATATAGCAGAATTTTGTATATTTTTAAATAAATATATTTGATTTTTGTCCTATATTGCTACAATAAGTGATTTATTTATATCTATAAATGTTTTTAGCTTTTGCTGTGCAGTAAGATTAAATGAATTTTAGCCTATTATTTGTTCACTCAGATGAAACGATTTTAATTATTTAAATCAACCATTCATATTGCTCCCATAGGAACAGTGCAAATTTAAGGAATAAAAGAAGCATACATACAAACATTCACATTTATATTATAAGTAAGATTAATTTAGATTACTAGATTCTCCCTGCGACTTCGTCTGTGTGGATCTACGATAAAATGATTTTAAATATTAGGAAGCGTCCATTTTTCGAAATAAATATAAGTTTTGTAACCTTATCCTTCCTAACAAATTTCAGCCGAACCCGTTCAGGCGTTATTGTGGAAAAAAATGCAAACACACAAACATTCACATTTATATCAGTAGGACAACAAACTATAATTTTGTATGCCTTAAAAATTTTTTTAGATTGTTTCTTTGAGTAAGAATAAAACCGAATTTGAATTCAGGCTGCACTTTTTTTATAAGCTATCGCTTCATTTTCATATTTGAGTAATGTAAAATTCCCTTCTCGGAATCGTCCAGAAGTTTTTTTGTAGTGGAACGATTTCAGAAAGATTCAGACGACCGATTGAAAATGCTGTAAAAGAAAGAAGTATTAATATCAAACTCCTCTTCCGATAATGTGTGAACTTATGTCGAATTCGTTTTTAATTTTCATATTTGATCTCAGATTTCAGATTTTTCTTGCAAAAACGAACATGAAACGAGTTTGATTATGTTTATTAATTTTTTTATATTGTGAGTACCAGTCAACAAACTTGCTGTCGTACTTTTCACACTTAACCGTAATTTTCAAAGGCATTGTAAGCAAACATAACACAAATACAAGGTACAAAGGGATTTGTTTCGCTTTAGAATTTAATTAAAATATCAATATGAATTAAACATTGAAATATTGTTTAATTAAATAATGTGAGAACGAATGTGGTTATCATTATTAATATATATGGGTATTTTACTCCATCAATATAAAAAGTTCATTGTTAAATGGAAAAAAGCTGATTTCACTTTTACAAAATTGCTTCTGAAACTCAAACAAAAAAATCATCATTGGAATACGACGACAACGACGAAGATATCGCGTCTAATTTGGATCCTAAGACCTTTGGTTATGTAAAAGCGAACATGGAATTTGATTTAAGATAGCAAAAAATAATCACAAAAAAAAGATCTTTTTTAAAAACGAATTTAACATTACCTTGACGTCGAGTTAATTATATTGCCATGCCACGCTACGTGAAAATACATCCATGTATTCTGGGTGTAAATGCCAGATCGCTTGTCTTTTAAGAGAATAAACAGAAAACAGTATGGGTTAAAGGTACACAACTTTGTTTGATAAAAAGTATTCTCATCAGGCACCATATCTACGTCGTCGTCGTCTCCCGATTGTGATATTAGTTTCTCAAGCAAATTGGTGGAAGCAAAGGAACTCCGTGAATTATTCCATTGAGATGTTGTGTCCTTTCTACAAAATTAAACTGTTCATCCGTTTTAATAATGATAATGATCACATCGTTCTTATTGCCACTACACAATATTCGTTTAACAATTTTCTTCAATGTTCATATTGATACATATTTTAATAAAATTTTCTATCGAAACCAACTTTTGTCCACCTATATTTTTTTTCTGTTTGTTTACAATTCCGTTGTATGTATGTATGTATGTACTTTATTGAGTCTTTTTTGTATTAAGCTAGTATTTGTCACTGTAGTGACACTGTGACGTCGCAACAAAATAGGTCCTACCACCGTCACTGCCGCGACAAAGGTAATCGAGTCACAGCTAGGTACAGTGACTATCACACGAATGACACATGTCTGTCCCTGTTGTCCGAAAATACAATGAACGTCAAGGTGTGTCCCTGTTGTCCCTTTATCTCGGTGTCACTGCAAGGACATGCAAAACAGTGACGATCACACGACGTGACAAGTCTCAAACAGCTGATCGGTGAGCCTAAACTGTTATGACATTTATTATTTTCAGCAGTGAAGATCACCCGCTGTCACTCAAATGAGTCCCTGTGTATTGGTGATTAAAGGCAAAAGTGAAAAGTCAAATGAAGTATGTCCACACGAAATATGGTAGTGGTGGCGATTCTTGTTGCTTTCATGTTGGAAAGCAGCAGTGACGGTGACTCCGATAACAACCAAAGGCCACCGCAAAGATTTCGTTTATTATGGTCCAAAAATTGGTTGTTGCAACGTGAGAATGAAGGTTTCTGCGCAAAACTAATGCGAGAATTATGAGCTGATTAGCCAGAGCTCGTATCTCGCCGGATGCAGTCGCTTGTTCAATTAACTCCGTCTTTTCATTTGTTTCTGCCCTTATTTTATTTATAAAAAAAATAAAAACAAAAATATTATTGTGTGCTTTATTGACTTTATTAATTTATCTGACCCCGTTTAGCCGATCATACAAACTAAATATGTCTCAACAGTGCGCGATTTTTAATTGTGTCAACAACGACAATATCGTTGAGTGCGTCATATGTAATGGATTATGCGGAAAACATTTCCATGCTACATATGTTGGATTGAATAAAAGGTCTGTTCCTTACCTTAAAGAATTTTACCGCAATTTTGTATTTTATTGCGATGAGTGCAAAAATATACCTCTGTCGCACATAATGCTCGCGATTAAATGCTTAAGCGACTCATTCGCAAGCTTTGCGGAAAAAAATAAACTTTACCACAAACATCGCCTGACCCAATTTGAAAAATTTGATGAGTTCATCAAATCGTTTGATGAATTAAACCAAAACAATGCACGATCCGCGACCTACCTTAAAAGTGATATACAAAAAATGAATGAACAATTATCTGCCCTCCAACTTCCCATTACAAACAACTTTAACATTGAAATGGTGGCCAATATAAAAAAAAAACAATTTCTAGTGAAATAAAATCAACTATTTCCCCCTTAATAGCGTCATTTGACTCGCTACGGACTGTGATTGATATTTTATCACAAGCTCCAGCCCCAAAGACTGTGTCTCCTCCGGTTAACTATGAACCCATTCTTTTGTATCTAATGTGTCAGATTGAAGAACTTAAAGAGAACATCAAAGATACTCGTTAAGTAGTAAATGGTTGTAGGAATGGAACAACAGACTGAAAAAACTCGATTACGCTAGTGGCTCAACTTCTCAATCCAGCAGTTTCACTCTTGAAAGAGTTCCTTCCCATGCGGACTCAAAGTGGATCCACGACCTTTTTAGAAATAAATTTGATATAAACGTAACTAAAATTGAACAAAATTAAACCCAACACTTTCTTAATATCTTTCCCTTCCAAATATGAATGGCTGTTCTTCAACCTATCAGAAGGTGTTTTCAAACTGGCCAATACGTTTATATCGAAACATCCCAGGTCATTAACACCCAAACCTATATTCAAAGCGAATGAACACCGCCCTCGCTCGGATCCTAACTGGTCGTTCAAAACACACATAATGCCAGATTTTACACCTCCATTTATAATTCCAAACCAACCCTATCATTATTAACAAACCGTTTCCGATGCAAGACCCCAACCTAAGACTCAACATAGACCCCAACCAAATCACCAACCTATATCCCAAACTAAGCCCCAACCTAAGCCTCAACCTAAGCCCCAAAATATACCGCAACCTAGGCAAGACTTTACTTAAATCCGAAGTGAAAGACCAGCAAACCCCATTAACACCGAAACATGCTCACCAACGAGTGTCTTTCAACATCAATCCTGACTATCCTTCATCACCTTTAAATTCCGCGAATCCTACGGAATCTCCTCAGTTTCCAAGCTTCGACCTCACCACAGGGGTAAAATACCATAACTTTGTAAGCTCCCATATTTTAAACCCAAACTCTTCTCTGCCTCCAACAGATTCACGTCCACCTCCCTGCTTTGATCCTCTCTTACCACCAAATGTAGAACTAACTCAACAGATCCTTGTTGATTCCACTGAGTCCCGTTATGCCCTTTTCAAACTAAGAGATAACAAACTGTTAGGCAAGATTCGCCTGTACCTAGCCTTTCTCCACGATAAACCTGACGATTTGTGCATAGACGGTAAAACGAAGAGTTATGTGTGAGCGTCTATTAAAAAGGAAGGTCTGCCTACTGATATGGTACCATTAAGGCAGATATACGACAAATTTCACGAGCTTCTGAACATATCCTCAAAACGAATCTCCAAGATCTCTCCGCCTTTTCTTCGTTTCTTCATTCTAAAAGAAATTCCTACCTTCAAAGAGTACGATCCGACCCTGATAAATTTTATCGCTCGTAACACTATCTCTCCCGAACCACTCTACAATTACCACCCTCTTTCCCTTTATTACCAAAATGTAAGAGGTCTTCGTTCTAAAACACACTCTGTGTATTCACAGTCACAAGCCCTACCCTATGACGTTTTTGCGCTTACTGAAACAAATCTTTCTAAAGACATTAAAAGTCAAGAGCTGTTTTCTTCGTTCCTTAATGTTTTTCGCGACGACGAAGAGTCTCTTCTTAAATCTCCGTGCAGAGGTGTCCTTATTGCTGTCCATAACAAGTTCGATTCGATCCTGGTTTCTTCTTCCTCCTCAAACATGCTCGACTACATATCCATTAAACTATCACTCCCAAATCAGTCCCTATACCTTGTGTGCTTCTTCATTCTTCCTGGCTAACCCGTTCAATCTTACAAGCTTGCTGTTGATGCCATTGATGAAGTGCTAGCTATTTCTGAAGCACAAGACGAAGTTCTAATCTTCGAGACTTCATTGTTCCCCAACTTTAGTGGAACATTTCTGATGATGTACCATCCTTCGCTGCCAATCCCGTTTCATCCAAGGAATCTGTTTTTGTTGACGGTCTTTCTGATTCCGCCCTTTACCAAGTGAGTGGAATTCAGAATTACATGGGCCGGCAACTCGATCTTATCTTCACCTCTGACCCGATTAACTCATCTGTTTCAGAAAGCACCATCCCATTATCTGTAGTTGATCAATTTCACCCCCCTCTCATTCTCTCTTTTTTTATTTCGTCTCCATCTACTCTCCCTAATATTTCTAACTATTCATTCAACTATCATAAGGCTTATTTAAAAAAAATAAATAACTACCTCATCCATACCTCATTCGATTTTACAAATCCGTCACTTAATGAAGCAACTAATCTATTTTATGAAAAAGTGCAGTTTTGCATAAATCTTTATGTTTTCCTTTCGCGTAACAGGTCCTTTTCAACTTCTTCCCCGTGGTACAGTCATAAACTACGCAAGCTGCGAAACAGGAAAAATAAGCTTTGGGTTAAATATCTTCGCTCTCGTTTGATTCTCGATTTCTGCGACTACTTGGGAGTATTTTATAAATTTTGGAATCTTTATGAAACGCTCTACAATGACTTTGCTTCCAACACCCAAGCAAATTAAATAACAGATCCTAAATCGTTTTATAAGTTTATTAACTTTAAAAAGAAAAATGATGGTTTCCCTCCCTCTCTTCTCTACAACAACCATTCATCCAATGATCCATCTATCATCGCAAGTTACTTCAAACAGTCATTTGCACCAAAACATTAGATCCTGACAAATCCTATTTTTCCTACCTTCCTCATTTTAATACTGGCCCCTTAGATACAAATTATATGGATAATTCACTAGTCCTAAATGGCATCCTTGAACTTAAAGACGAGTATACTCCTGGTCCCGATGGTATACCTGCAATTTTACTTAAAAAATGTTGCTCGAGTTTGTTCCTTCCTATTACTTACTTGTTCCACCTGTCCCTTTCCACGGGATCTTTCCCCGATTTATGGAAAATATCCACTATCACACCAATTCATAAAAAAGGTCCCAAAAACGAAGTTTGTAACTATCGGCCCATCGCCAAACTTTCTCATATCCCCAAACTCTTCGAAAGCATTCTTTATGATTCACTCTCTTTCCAATGCAAATCTCTAATGTCCTCATATCTCTAAAATTGAGAACATTCAACGTCGTTTTCTGCTCTTTGCTCTCCGAAGTCTTTATGACCCTAATAACTTCTCATCTCTCCCACCCTACCTTGACCGACTCAAAATTATAAATCTACACCTCTGTTACAATTTTTGCCGCGAACAATTTAGTAACCCAAAAAAAAATTAAGTTTTTAATCAACGCGTACGCGCACTGATTACAACGACGACGATGACGTTTGCAACTATATTACTATTTGTTAACACAACCACGAACGAATACACAAAAGAAAGAATGCAAAAAATTGTAACAACAGCTTGATTAGAAAAGCTGTGACCACGGCTGCTCAGCTGGAATGGGTTCAGGTGAAGAGTTTTTGATTTTTTTTGATAAACTTGATTGATTAATCGATTCAAAATAGTTTATCAAAAGAAAAATATATGTGTTCATATATTGCTGCACAGTAGAGTGCAGATAAAGTGGGCGCCAGGAATTTTTTTTTTTTACCGAATTAGAAAATTCCAAAACTAAATATACAATATGAAAACTGTAATTTATTTAAATAAAAGAAAGAGTTTAGATTGCTTAAGGATTTTTATTTTGGGAAACCGTGGGATAGAAGACCACTGGATTAAAACCCAAATATGTTTTTAAATAAAAGGGGTGGTTTGAACATTTCAAAATGGCCGTTTGATATTAAGATAATTACAAAAAGAAATTAAAATCAGATAAAAAAAGAAAGCAAATAAAACCAAAAAAATGGGGTTTTAATACAATTAAAGCGCGTCCCGAAAATGATATG
The DNA here is from genome assembly GCA_963971375.1 of Platycheirus rosarum. Classification (NCBI taxonomy): domain Eukaryota; kingdom Metazoa; phylum Arthropoda; class Insecta; order Diptera; family Syrphidae; genus Platycheirus; species Platycheirus rosarum. Next base: position 101,251,003 of record OZ020507.1, read on the forward strand.
GGAAACTCAAATATAAATATAAATATATATATATAAATATATATATATAAATATATATATATATATATATTTTGGAATAAAAGAAAATATGTAAATATATTTCAGAATAGAACACAAACCACTTATCTTTTTGTATCTCCTATATCCTATTCTCCTTTTTAACCTCTCATGCAAACCTCGATGCAAAATTTAAAATAAAAACAAATAAGTCCTCCTCGCATTTTTTTTCTTCAAAAATCCTCGATTTTCCTTTCCAAATTTACTGCCGCTTTTAAGGCTCTCGCAAGAGTGTCCTCCAAGCTCATTTTTAACTACTCCCTTCTTCCTTCGTCCACTCCAGTCATTCACTCAGACATACAACACAACCATTCGTTTTCGATATAATCAACACGGCATTCTGGCTTCCTGGACGACCGAAGGGTACTTTTTGTTGCGGTAAAATTTACCGTAACAAATCTCACCTTTACCTCCCAAGAAATGTGTTTACTTTTCAAGAAAAATAAACCATTTCTTAAAGCTCAGCCAGGATTGGAGGGTAAAAGAACAGGGTGAACAACACAACACAGGTTACCATCATATTAAAAAAAGGAAAAAAAGAAAAAAAATAATCTGTGACACGAAATGAAAATATAAAATTGGACAAAATGCCAAAAGAAAACAGAACAAATAATTAGAACTTTAATAAAAATTTACGGGACTTCTGATTAAGTGTCAATATAGTTTGCCGTATCGGACAAAGAATAGTTCCTACGCCAAACGAGATCACCAAGTTGAAACTGTGTGTCTCTTCTTCTCAAATTCTCAAATCTTGGTCCCTATCACTATCTCTATCTCTAAGCCCTACATCATGGCCACTTGTAACCATGTTTCTACCAAAGTTCGCGAAATATGGCAAAACACCTAGCACCTCATGTTGCGAAGTTTGGTTCGCACTGGCCACTTTTGCCAGTTGCGAGTTTTCGGAGACGTACGCTCGGAGCGTAGTCTTAATTATTTGATTAATGTGCTCCGCAGGATTTGCTTGTGGGTGGTAATGCGCCGTATACCTAAGTTATGACCCGTACGCTTCACTTAGCGTCTTCAGTTCTTTGCTACGGAACTGGGGACCGTTGTCACAGACGATCCACTTTGGAACACCGAAGGGAAGAAAAACATTTTCTTCCAATTCCCAACAAACCGCTTTCGCCAAGGCGGACCGTAACGCGAACAACAGGGGAAATTTACTGAAATAATCGACGATAGTTGTAGTTGTAGTGCCCCGTGGCTTAGTGGTTAGTGTGTCGGACTGTTAAGCGAAAGAACCTGGGTTCAAATCCAGCTCATAGCCACCTTTTTTTCTGGGGTACTGCCTCTTGCGAGGAACTGACAAAACTTCCAAGAGTAAAATTTGCCTCGAAAAAGTGCATCTCATGTAGCCGTTTGGACTCGGCGGTAAACTGTAGGTCCCTTCCATTCTTGCAGAGTAACAACACACACACAGGAATGGTTGAGAGTATAAGTCACTAGGCCTTGGCTCCTTAAGGAGCTGTCGCGCCAATAAATTTAATTTATTTATTTAATCGACGATAGTTAATATATACATAAAGCCGCGCGACGACTTCGGTAGTGGACCTACCAGGTCAACACAGATCATTTCCCACGGTTGGGAATTTCCTACCCTCTCGGTCATATGACCAGCTGGTTTCTCGTTAACCGATTTCACTTGTTGGCAAATCTTACAATTCCTAACGTATTTTGCAATATCCCCCCTCATTTTGGGCCAGTAATATTTTTCTGCTACCCTACCAAACGTTTTTTTAACTCCCATGTGTCCTGCTAATGGAGCATCATGGCACTCGTTCAAAACTCTCGACCTATCATTTTTACCTATCACTAACTTCCATCCCTCACTCTCAACACGAACCATGACATGGTTCACACTAACATGTTTATAGAGCCGCCCGTCCTCTGCTCTCCAGGATGGGTATTCTAATGGGCTCTTTTCTACTAAAGATTTCATTTTTATCACCCAAGGGTCCGAATCTGCTTTTGAGATTCCAGCTAAATCTGGAACTCCTCGCGATAACATATCAGGAACGACATGTTCTTTGCCCCTTCTATGGATGATTTTGAATTAAAATTGCTGGAGCCGAATGGCCCAACGAGCTCATCTACCCTGCGGATCCTTTAGATTACTTAACCATACCAAAGAATGGTGATCAGTCACGACAGTAAATCGAACGCCTTCGACATACTGTCGCAACTTTTCGATCGCCCATAGTACGGCCAAGCATTCCTTTTCGGTCGTAGAGTAGTTCCTTTCATTCCTATTCAATGACCGACTCAAATAACATATGGCTTTTTCGCCATCTTCAAACTACTGTCAAAGTACGGCCCGATACCAAAATCTGACGCGTCTGCTTGGACAACAAACGGCCGAGAAAAATCTGGACATGTCAGAATCGGTGCCGTAACCAAACATTCTTTGGCTTTCCTAAAACTTTCCTCACATTCTTGGGCCCACTCAAATTTCTTACATTTCTTTAAGAGATCGGTAAGAGGCCTAACTAAAATTGCAAAGTTTGGCACGAATCTTCGATACCAAGAAATAGTTCCTACAAAACTCCTAATTTCCTTCACGTTTTTCGGTGGAGGAAATCCTCATCATGCTTTCCACTTTTTCCGGGTCTACATGGAGCCCGTTCCTATCAACTACATAAACTAGAAATTTCAAAGAAGGCCTAGAAAAGTTATACTTTTCCCTACCTACTTTTAAACCCCTCTCCTAGCTTTTTAAAAACCTCTTTGAGAATTTCTAGATGTTTCTCAAATGAATCGGTGACAATGATAATGTCATCCAAGTACACAAAGACGAACAGTTCTAAGTCGGGACCTAGAACGTCGTCAATAAACCTTTGCCAAATTGCCGGGGAGTTGCGTAAGCCAAATGGCATCCTACGAAATTGAAAGAGACCCCGGCCTGGCACGGTAAAGGCTATGTACGTACGCGATTCTTCCTCCATTGGAATCTGCCAATAAGCAGATTTAATATCTAATGAGGACAAGTACTTCGCGTTTTGAAGCTTGTCCAAAATCGCTGAAATAAACGGTAGTGGATAAGCATCCCTATAAGTAACTTCATTGAGTTTCCTATAGTCAACGCAGAACCGAAAACTACCATCCTTTTTCTTAACAAGAAGAATCAGGGATGCCCAATTACTTTTGGACTTCTCGATCACTCCAGCTTCTAACATCTCTTGGAGTTCCTAATCGATGTGTTTTTGAAACGCTGGTGACACTGGGTAGTATCGCTGCTTTATCGGTTCTGCGGACGTCCTAATCTTGTGCTCAACTAAGTTGGTGCACCCTTATCCTTCGGTCATAGATTCAAAAAGCTGATCTAAAATTAATTCTGACTTTTTGCTCTCACTTTCTTTTAAGTCCGATTTTTCCCTAATAGCTACCATGTCTGTTATTAACGACACCATCTGTTGGTTCGAAAAGCTCCACATACCTGATCTCAAATCCGGGACTATGCCCGATAGTGCCCAAAAGTCGGCACCTAAGATCAAAAGGTGTGGGATACTGGGTATAACCAGACACTCTAATAATAGGGATTAGTTCTCAACCTCAATGGGTAAAGGAACAGATCCAGCTACTCCTACTCCCGTGGCGCCCAACGTGGGGCGCCAATTTGTTTTGCCCCGAACAATTTAGTAACCCAAAAAAAAATTAAAGTTTTTAATCAACGTGTACGCGCACTGATTACAACGACGACGACGACGATGACGGACGATATTGGTGCACAGTAGAAGTGCAGATAAAGTGGGCGCCAGGAATTTTTTTTAACCGAATTAGAAAATTCCAAAACCAAATATACAATATGAAGACCGTAATTTATTGACATAAGAAAAAGAGAGTTTAGATTGCGTAGTGATTTTTTATTTTGGGAAACCGTGGGATAGAAGACCCCTGGATTAAAACTCAAATATGTTTTCAAATAAAAGGGGTGGTTTGAACAATTCAAAATGGCCGTTTGATATTAAGATAATTACAAAAAGAAATGTAATTAAAATCAGATAAAAAAGAAAGCAAAGAAAACCAAAAAAATGGGTTTTTAATACAATTAAAGCGCGTCCCGAAATTGATATGGGAAACTCGAATATAAATATAAATATCTATATATATATATATATATATATATATATATATATGGAATCAAAGAAAATATGTATATATATTTTTATATATATATATATAATATAATATATATATAATAATATATATTATATATTTTTATATTCAGAATAGAACACAAACTACTTATGTTTTTGTATTTCCTATATCCTTTTCTCCTTTTTAACCTCTCACGTCCCGAATCCTGATTTGAGTTTCAAAAAAAAATCCTCGATGCAAAATTTAAAAATAAAAACAAATGTCTCCTCCTCCATTTCTTTTTCTTCAAATTTCCTCGATTTTCCTTTCCAAATTTGTTGTCGCTTTTAATGCTCTCGCAAGAGTGTCCTCCAAGCTCATTTTTAACTACTCCCTTCCTCCTTCGTCCATTCCAGTCATTCACTCAGACATACAACACAACCATTCTTTTTCGATATCCTCAACACGGCATTCTGGCTTCCTGTAGGCTTGAGGCTAACCAAGAGAGCCACCGTTGTGAGATCTAACGAAACTTTACTCTCACACACACAAACACTTTTTCCACAAGTTGTTGGATGTGTTTCCAAAACTTGACGAAACATAATGGACGAGTTCAGAACCCTTCCCAACTATCTGTTTTCGAGAAAATTTGAAAAATATATAAAATCGAAAAGTGAAGTCTCCACTTGGCTTTTTCCTACTACTCTACTATTAACACGCGGGATTCGAAACGTGAATTAATTAACGAAATCGGAGATACAAATAGGAGCGTTACTTTTAAATCATTTTCAACTTTTATAAAACCTAACCTTACACACATTAAAAAGCCATTTTGTACATTAATTAATTTACGTCATTTTAAACTAATTTTAAGATTACGTTACTTTAAATTATATTGGAAATTGGAAAATGATTTGATGCGGGTTGGAGTCTCTTGACTCTTTACTTTAAAGACTCATCCGCCGGCTCTCTTCTCGTTTCAAAACTTCGTGCTGGAACTCGAACACCTGCGTTTGTTGCTTTTGCAAAATATTGGCTAGGTACACCAGTAGTTGATGAGACCATGATTGTCCTCAACTTCGCCAATATTTTGCAGCTGCAACGAAAAAAAGAAAAGGGAAAAGAACGACCGAAGGGTAGTTTTTGTTGCGGTAAAATTTACCGTAACAAATCCCACCCTTACCTCCCAAGAAATGTGTTTGCTTTTCAAGAAAAGTAAACCATTTCTTAAGGCTCAGCCAGGATTGGAGGGTAAAAGAACAGGGTGAACAACACAACACAGGTTACCTTCATATTAAAAAAAATGAAAAAAAAGAAAAAATAATAATTTGTGACATGAAATGAAAATATAAAATTGGACAAAATACCAAAAGAAAACAGTACAAACAATTACAACTTGAATAAAAAATTACAGGACTTCTTATTAAGAGTCAATATACTGTTTTAAATCTTTCACGTGCCACGTCCCCCGATCCTTCCCCTTATCGTCTATCAGGACGTATATCCAAAGTGTCACCCTCCACAACACAACACAGGTTACCTTCATATTAAAAAAAATGAAAAAAAAGAAAAAATAATAATTTGTGACACGAAATGAAAATATAAAATTGGACAAAATACCAAAAGAAAACAGTACAAACAATTACAACTTCAATAAAAAATTACAGGACTTCTGATTAAGAGTCAATATACTGTTTTAAATCTTTCACGTGCCACGTCCCCCGATCCTCCCCCTTATCGTCTATCAGGACGTATATCCAAAGTGTCACCCTCCTACTGACCCTATATGGACCAACAAACTTGGTCGCTAATTATGCTGCAAAATAGTTTGCCGCATCGGACAAAGAATAGTTCCTACGCCAAACGAGATCACCAAGTTGAAACTGTGTGTCTCTTCTTCTCAAATTCTCAAATCTTGGTCCCTATCACTATCTCTATCTCTAAGCCCTACATCATGGCCACTTGTAACCATGTTTCTACCAAAGTTCGCGAAATATGGCAAAACACCTAGCACCTCATGTTGCGAAGTTTGGTTCGCACTGGCCACTTTTGCCAGTTGCGAGTTTTCGGAGACGTACGCTCGGAGCGTAGTCTTAATTATTTGATTAATGTGCTCCGCAGGATTTGCTTGTGGGTGGTAATGCGCCGTATACCTAAGTTATGACCCGTACGCTTCACTTAGCGTCTTCAGTTCTTTGCTACGGAACTGGGGACCGTTGTCACAGACGATCCACTTTGGAACACCGAAGGGAAGAAAAACATTTTCTTCCAATTCCCAACAAACCGCTTTCGCCAAGGCGGACCGTAACGCGAACAACAGGGGAAATTTACTGAAATAATCGACGATAGTTGTAGTTGTAGTGCCCCGTGGCTTAGTGGTTAGTGTGTCGGACTGTTAAGCGAAAGAACCTGGGTTCAAATCCAGCTCATAGCCACCTTTTTTTCTGGGGTACTGCCTCTTGCGAGGAACTGACAAAACTTCCAAGAGTAAAATTTGCCTCGAAAAAGTGCATCTCATGTAGCCGTTTGGACTCGGCGGTAAACTGTAGGTCCCTTCCATTCTTGCAGAGTAACAACACACACACAGGAATGGTTGAGAGTATAAGTCACTAGGCCTTGGCTCCTTAAGGAGCTGTCGCGCCAATAAATTTAATTTATTTATTTAATCGACGATAGTTAATATATACATAAAGCCACGCGACGACTTCGGTAGTGGACCTACCAGGTCAACACAGATCATTTCCCACGGTTGGGAATTTCCTACCCTCTCGGTCATATGACCAGCTGGTTTCTCGTTAACCGATTTCACTTGTTGGCAAATCTTACAATTCCTAACGTATTTTGCAATATCCCCCCTCATTTTGGGCCAGTAATATTTTTCTGCTACCCTACCAAACGTTTTTTTAACTCCCATGTGTCCTGCTAATGGAGCATCATGGCACTCGTTCAAAACTCTCGACCTATCATTTTTACCTATCACTAACTTCCATCCCTCACTCTCATCACGAACCATGACATGGTTCACACTAACATGTTTATAGAGCCGCCCGTCCTCTGCTCTCCAGGATGGGTATTCTAATGGGCTCTTTTCTACTAAAGATTTCATTTTTATCACCCAAGGGTCCGAATCTGCTTTTGAGATTCCAGCTAAATCTGGAACTCCTCGCGATAACATATCAGGAACGACATGTTCTTTGCCCCTTCTATGGATGATTTTGAATTAAAATTGCTGGAGCCGAATGGCCCAACGAGCTCATCTACCCTGCGGATCCTTTAGATTACTTAACCATACCAAAGAATGGTGATCAGTCACGACAGTAAATCGAACGCCTTCGACATACTGTCGCAACTTTTCGATCGCCCATAGTACGGCCAAGCATTCCTTTTCGGTCGTAGAGTAGTTCCTTTCATTCCTATTCAATGACCGACTCAAATAACATATGGCTTTTTCGCCATCTTCAAACTACTGTCAAAGCACGGCCCGATACCAAAATCTGACGCGTCTGCTTGGACAACAAACGGCCGAGAAAAATCTGGACATGTCAGAATCGGTGCCGTAACCAAACATTCTTTGGCTTTCCTAAAACTTTCCTCACATTCTTGGGCCCACTCAAATTTCTTACATTTCTTTAAGAGATCGGTAAGAGGCCTAACTAAAATTGCAAAGTTTGGCACGAATCTTCGATACCAAGAAATAGTTCCTACAAAACTCCTAATTTCCTTCACGTTTTTCGGTGGAGGAAATCCTCATCATGCTTTCCACTTTTTCCGGGTCTACATGGAGCCCGTTCCTATCAACTACATAAACTAGAAATTTCAAAGAAGGCCTAGAAAAGTTATACTTTTCCCTACCTACTTTTAAACCCCTCTCCTAGCCTTTTAAAAACCTCTTTGAGAATTTCTAGATGTTTCTCAAATGAATCGGTGACAATGGTAATGTCATCCAAGTACACAAAGACGAACGGTTCTAAGTCGGGACCTAGAACGTCGTCAATAAACCTTTGCCAAATTGCCGGGGAGTTGCGTAAGCCAAATGGCATCCTACGAAATTGAAAGAGACCCCGGCCTGGCACGGTAAAGGCTATGTACGTACGCGATTCTTCCTCCATTGGAATCTGCCAATAAGCAGATTTAATATCTAATGAGGACAAGTACTTCGCGTTTTGAAGCTTGTCCAAAATCGCTGAAATAAACGGTAGTGGATAAGCATCCCTATAAGTAACTTCATTGAGTTTCCTATAGTCAACGCAGAACCGAAAACTACCATCCTTTTTCTTAACAAGAAGAATCAGGGATGCCCAATTACTTTTGGACTTCTCGATCACTCCAGCTTCTAACATCTCTTGGAGTTCCTAATCGATGTGTTTTTGAAACGCTGGTGACACTGGGTAGTATCGCTGCTTTATCGGTTCTGCGGACGTCCTAATCTTGTGCTCAACTAAGTTGGTGCACCCTTATCCTTCGGTCATAGATTCAAAAAGCTGATCTAAAATTAATTCTGACTTTTTGCTCTCACTTTCTTTTAAGTCCGATTTTTCCCTAATAGCTACCATGTCTGTTATTAACGACACCATCTGCTGGTTCGAAAAGCTCCACATACCTGATCTCAAATCCGGGACTATGCCCGATAGTGCCCAAAAGTCGGCACCTAAGATCAAAAGGTGTGGGATACTGGGTATAACCAGACACTCTAATAATAGGGATTTGTTCTCAACCTCAATGGATAAAGAAACAGATCCAGCTGCTCCTACTCCCGTGGCGCCCAACGTGGGGCGCCAATTTGTTTTGCCCGGAACAATTTAGTAACCCAAAAAAAAATTAAAGTTTTTAATCAACGTGTACGCGCACTGATTACAACGACGACGACGACGATGACGGACGATATTGGTGCACAGTAGAAGTGCAGATAAAGTGGGCGCCAGGAATTTTTTTTAACCGAATTAGAAAATTCCAAAACCAAATATACAATATGAAGACCGTAATTTATTGACATAAGAAAAAGAGAGTTTAGATTGCGTAGTGATTTTTTATTTTGGGAAACCGTGGGATAGAAGACCCCTGGATTAAAACTCAAATATGTTTTCAAATAAAAGGGGTGGTTTGAACAATTCAAAATGGCCGTTTGATATTAAGATAATTACAAAAAGAAATGTAATTAAAATCAGATAAAAAAGAAAGCAAAGAAAACCAAAAAAATGGGTTTTTAATACAATTAAAGCGCGTCCCGAAATTGATATGGGAAACTCGAATATAAATATAAATATATATATATATATATATATATATATATATATATATGGAATCAAAGAAAATATGCATATATATTTTTATATATATATATAATTTTATATATATATATTTTTTTATATATATATATATTTATATATATATATATTTTTATATTCAGAATAGAACACAAACTACTTATGTTTTTGTATTTCCTATATCCTTTTCTCCTTTTTAACCTCTCACGTCCCGAATCCTGATTTGAGTTTCAAAAAAAAATCCTCGATGCAAAATTTAAAAATAAAAACAAATGTCTCCTCCTCCATTTCTTTTTCTTCAAATTTCCTCGATTTTCCTTTCCAAATTTGTTGTCGCTTTTAATGCTCTCGCAAGAGTGTCCTCCAAGCTCATTTTTAACTACTCCCTTCCTCCTTCGTCCATTCCAGTCATTCACTCAGACATACAACACAACCATTCTTTTTCGATATCCTCAACACGGCATTCTGGCTTCCTGTAGGCTTGAGGCTAACCAAGAGAGCCACCGTTGTGAGATCTAACGAAACTTTACTCTCACACACACAAACACTTTTTCCACAAGTTGTTGGATGTGTTTCCAAAACTTGACGAAACATAATGGACGAGTTCAGAACCCTTCCCAACTATCTGTTTTCGAGAAAATTTGAAAAATATATAAAATCGAAAAGTGAAGTCTCCACTTGGCTTTTTCCTACTACTCTACTATTAACACGCGGGATTCGAAACGTGAATTAATTAACGAAATCGGAGATACAAATAGGAGCGTTACTTTTAAATCATTTTCAACTTTTATAAAACCTAACCTTACACACATTAAAAAGCCATTTTGTACATTAATTAATTTACGTCATTTTAAACTAATTTTAAGATTACGTTACTTTAAATTATATTGAAAATTGGAAAATGATTTGATGCGGGTTGGAGTCTCTTGACTCTTTACTTTAAAGACTCATCCGCCGGCTCTCTTCTCGTTTCAAAACTTCGTGCTGGAACTCGAACACCTGCGTTTGTTGCTTTTGCAAAATATTGGCTAGGTACACCAGTAGTTGATGAGACCATGGTTGTCCTCAACTTCGCCAATATTTTGCAGCTGCAACGAAAAAAAGAAAAGGGAAAAGAACGACCGAAGGGTAGTTTTTGTTGCGGTAAAATTTACCGTAACAAATCCCACCCTTACCTCCCAAGAAATGTGTTTGCTTTTCAAGAAAAGTAAACCATTTCTTAAGGCTCAGCCAGGATTGGAGGGTAAAAGAACAGGGTGAACAACACAACACAGGTTACCTTCATATTAAAAAAAAATGAAAAAAAAGAAAAAATAATAATTTGTGACACGAAATGAAAATATAAAATTGGACAAAATACCAAAAGAAAACAGTACAAACAATTACAACTTGAATAAAAAATTACAGGACTTCTGATTAAGAGTCAATATACTGTTTTAAATCTTTCACGTGCCACGTCCCCCGATCCTTCCCCTTATCGTCTATCAGGACGTATATCCAAAGTGTCACCCTCCACAACACAACACAGGTTACCTTCATATTAAAAAAAATGAAAAAAAAGAAAAAATAATAATTTGTGACACGAAATAAAAATATAAAATTGGACAAAATACCAAAAGAAAACAGTACAAACAATTATAACTTCAATAAAAAATTACAGGACTTCTGATTAAGAGTCAATATACTGTTTTAAATCTTTCACGTGCCACGTCCCCCGATCCTCCCCCTTATCGTCTATCAGGACGTATATCCAAAGTGTCACCCTCCTACTGACCCTATATGGACCAACAAACTTGGTCGCTAATTATGCTGCAAAATAGTTTGCCGCATCGGACAAAGAATAGTTCCTACGCCAAACGAGATCACCAAGTTGAAACTGTGTGTCTCTTCTTCTCAAATTCTCAAATCTTGGTCCCTATCACTATCTCTATCTCTAAGCCCTACATCATGGCCACTTGTAACCATGTTTCTACCAAAGTTCGCGAAATATGGCAAAACACCTAGCACCTCATGTTGCGAAGTTTGGTTCGCACTGGCCACTTTTGCCAGTTGCGAGTTTTCGGAGACGTACGCTCGGAGCGTAGTCTTAATTATTTGATTAATGTGCTCCGCAGGATTTGCTTGTGGGTGGTAATGCGCCGTATACCTAAGTTATGACCCGTACGCTTCACTTAGCGTCTTCAGTTCTTTGCTACGGAACTGGGGACCGTTGTCACAGACGATCCACTTTGGAACACCGAAGGGAAGAAAAACATTTTCTTCCCATTCCCAACAAACCGCTTTCGCCAAGGCGGACCGTAACGCGAACAACAGGGGAAATTTACTGAAATAATCGACGATAGTTAATATATACATAAAGCCGCGCGACGACTTCGGTAGTGGACCTACCAGGTCAACACAGATCATTTCCCACGGTTGGGAATTTCCTACCCTCTCGGTCATATGACCAGCTGGTTTCTCGTTAACCGATTTCACTTGTTGGCAAATCTTACAATTCCTAACGTATTTTGCAATATCCCCCCTCATTTTGGGCCAGTAATATTTTTCTGCTACCCTACCAAACGTTTTTTTAACTCCCATGTGTCCTGCTAATGGAGCATCATGGCACTCGTTCAAAACTCTCGACCTATCATTTTTACCTATCACTAACTTCCATCCCTCACTCTCATCACGAACCATGACATGGTTCACACTAACATGTTTATAGAGCCGCCCGTCCTCTGCTCTCCAGGATGGGTATTCTAATGGGCTCTTTTCTACTAAAGATTTCATTTTTATCACCCAAGGGTCCGAATCTGCTTTTGAGATTCCAGCTAAATCTGGAACTCCTCGCGATAACATATCAGGAACGACATGTTCTTTGCCCCTTCTATGGATGATTTTGAATTAAAATTGCTGGAGCCGAATGGCCCAACGAGCTCATCTACCCTGCGGATCCTTTAGATTACTTAACCATACCAAAGAATGGTGATCAGTCACGACAGTAAATCGAACGCCTTCGACATACTGTCGCAACTTTGCGATCGCCCATAGTACGGCCAAGCATTCCTTTTCGGTCGTAGAGTAGTTCCTTTCATTCCTATTCAATGACCGACTCAAATAACATATGGCTTTTTCGCCATCTTCAAACTACTGTCAAAGCACGGCCCGATACCAAAATCTGACGCGTCTGCTTGGACAACAAACGGCCGAGAAAAATCTGGACATGTCAGAATCGGTGCCGTAACCAAACATTCTTTGGCTTTCCTAAAACTTTCCTCACATTCTTGGGCCCACTCAAATTTCTTACATTTCTTTAAGAGATCGGTAAGAGGCCTAACTAAAATTGCAAAGTTTGGCACGAATCTTCGATACCAAGAAATAGTTCCTACAAAACTCCTAATTTCCTTCACGTTTTTCGGTGGAGGAAATAATCATCATGCTTTCCACTTTTTCCGGGTCTACATGGAGCCCGTTCCTATCAACTACATAAACTAGAAATTTCAAAGAAGGCCTAGAAAAGTTATTCTTTTCCCTACCTACTTTTAAACCCCTCTCCTAGCCTTTTAAAAACCTCTTTGAGAATTTCTAGATGTTTCTCAAATGAATCGGTGACAATGATAATGTCATCCAAGTACACAAAGACGAACGGTTCTAAGTCGGGACCTAGAACGTCGTCAATAAACCTTTGCCAAATTGCCGGGGAGTTGCGTAAGCCAAATGGCATCCTACGAAATTGAAAGAGACCCCGGCCTGGCACGGTAAAGGCTATGTACGTACGCGATTCTTCCTCCATTGGAATCTGCCAATAAGCAGATTTAATATCTAATGAGGACAAGTACTTCGCGTTTTGAAGCTTGTCCAAAATCGCTGAAATAAACGGTAGTGGATAAGCATCCCTATAAGTAACTTCATTGAGTTTCCTATAGTCAACGCAGAACCGAAAACTACCATCCTTTTTCTTAACAAGAAGAATCAGGGATGCCCAATTACTTTTGGACTTCTCGATCACTCCAGCTTCTAACATCTCTTGGAGTTCCTAATCGATGTGTTTTTGAAACACTGGTGACACTGGGTAGTATCGCTGCTTTATCGGTTCTGCGGACGTCCTAATCTTGTGCTCAACTAAGTTGGTGCACCCTTATCCTTCGGTCATAGATTCAAAAAGCTGATCTAAAATTAATTCTGACTTTTTGCTCTCACTTTCTTTTAAGTCCGATTTTTCCCTAATAGCTACCATGTCTGTTATTAACGACACCATCTGCTGGTTCGAAAAGCTCCACATACCTGATCTCAAATCCGGGACTATGCCCGATAGTGCCCAAAAGTCGGCACCTAAGATCAAAAGGTGTGGGATACTGGGTATAACCAGACACTCTAATAATAGGGATTTGTTCTCAACCTCAATGGATAAAGAAACAGATCCAGCTACTCCTACTCCCGTGGCGCCCAACGTGGGGCGCCAATTTGTTTTGCCCGGAACAATTTAGTAACCCAAAAAAAAATTAAAGTTTTTAATCAACGTGTACGCGCACTGATTACAACGACGACGACGACGATGACGGACGATATTGGTGCACAGTAGAAGTGCAGATAAAGTGGGCGCCAGGAATTTTTTTTAACCGAATTAGAAAATTCCAAAACCAAATATACAATATGAAGACCGTAATTTATTGACATAAGAAAAAGAGAGTTTAGATTGCGTAGTGATTTTTTATTTTGGGAAACCGTGGGATAGAAGACCCCTGGATTAAAACTCAAATATGTTTTCAAATAAAAGGGGTGGTTTGAACAATTCAAAATGGCCGTTTGATATTAAGATAATTACAAAAAGAAATGTAATTAAAATCAGATAAAAAAGAAAGCAAAGAAAACCAAAAAAATGGGTTTTTAATACAATTAAAGCGCGTCCCGAAATTGATATGGGAAACTCGAATATAAATATAAATATATATATATATATATATATATATATATATATATATATATATGGAATCAAAGAAAATATGCATATATATTTATATATATATATATATTTTTATATATATATATTTTTTTATATATATATATATTTATATATATATATATTTTTATATTCAGAATAGAATAGAAATTTAAAAATAAAAACAAATGTCTCCTCCTCCATTTCTTTTTCTTCAAATTTCCTCGATTTTCCTTTCCAAATTTGTTGTCGCTTTTAATGCTCTCGCAAGAGTGTCCTCCAAGCTCATTTTTAACTACTCCCTTCCTCCTTCGTCCATTCCAGTCATTCACTCAGACATACAACACAACCATTCTTTTTCGATATCCTCAACACGGCATTCTGGCTTCCTGTAGGCTTGAGGCTAACCAAGAGAGCCACCGTTGTGAGATCTAACGAAACTTTACTCTCACACACACAAACACTTTTTCCACAAGTTGTTGGATGTGTTTCCAAAACTTGACGAAACATAATGGACGAGTTCAGAACCCTTCCCAACTATCTGTTTTCGAGAAAATTTGAAAAATATATAAAATCGAAAAGTGAAGTCTCCACTTGGCTTTTTCCTACTACTCTACTATTAACACGCGGGATTCGAAACGTGAATTAATTAACGAAATCGGAGATACAAATAGGAGCGTTACTTTTAAATCATTTTCAACTTTTATAAAACCTAACCTTACACACATTAAAAAGCCATTTTGTACATTAATTAATTTACGTCATTTTAAACTAATTTTAAGATTACGTTACTTTAAATTATATTGAAAATTGGAAAATGATTTGATGCGGGTTGGAGTCTCTTGACTCTTTACTTTAAAGACTCATCCGCCGGCTCTCTTCTCGTTTCAAAACTTCGTGCTGGAACTCGAACACCTGCGTTTGTTGCTTTTGCAAAATATTGGCTAGGTACACCAGTAGTTGATGAGACCATGGTTGTCCTCAACTTCGCCAATATTTTGCAGCTGCAACGAAAAAAAGAAAAGGGAAAAGAACGACCGAAGGGTAGTTTTTGTTGCGGTAAAATTTACCGTAACAAATCCCACCCTTACCTCCCAAGAAATGTGTTTGCTTTTCAAGAAAAGTAAACCATTTCTTAAGGCTCAGCCAGGATTGGAGGGTAAAAGAACAGGGTGAACAACACAACACAGGTTACCTTCATATTAAAAAAAAAATGAAAAAAAAGAAAAAATAATAATTTGTGACACGAAATGAAAATATAAAATTGGACAAAATACCAAAAGAAAACAGTACAAACAATTACAACTTGAATAAAAAATTACAGGACTTCTGATTAAGAGTCAATATACTGTTTTAAATCTTTCACGTGCCACGTCCCCCGATCCTTCCCCTTATCGTCTATCAGGACGTATATCCAAAGTGTCACCCTCCACAACACAACACAGGTTACCTTCATATTAAAAAAAATGAAAAAAAAGAAAAAATAATAATTTGTGACACGAAATAAAAATATAAAATTGGACAAAATACCAAAAGAAAACAGTACAAACAATTATAACTTCAATAAAAAATTACAGGACTTCTGATTAAGAGTCAATATACTGTTTTAAATCTTTCACGTGCCACGTCCCCCGATCCTCCCCCTTATCGTCTATCAGGACGTATATCCAAAGTGTCACCCTCCTACTGACCCTATATGGACCAACAAACTTGGTCGCTAATTATGCTGCAAAATAGTTTGCCGCATCGGACAAAGAATAGTTCCTACGCCAAACGAGATCACCAAGTTGAAACTGTGTGTCTCTTCTTCTCAAATTCTCAAATCTTGGTCCCTATCACTATCTCTATCTCTAAGCCCTACATCATGGCCACTTGTAACCATGTTTCTACCAAAGTTCGCGAAATATGGCAAAACACCTAGCACCTCATGTTGCGAAGTTTGGTTCGCACTGGCCACTTTTGCCAGTTGCGAGTTTTCGGAGACGTACGCTCGGAGCGTAGTCTTAATTATTTGATTAATGTGCTCCGCAGGATTTGCTTGTGGGTGGTAATGCGCCGTATACCTAAGTTATGACCCGTACGCTTCACTTAGCGTCTTCAGTTCTTTGCTACGGAACTGGGGACCGTTGTCACAGACGATCCACTTTGGAACACCGAAGGGAAGAAAAACATTTTCTTCCCATTCCCAACAAACCGCTTTCGCCAAGGCGGACCGTAACGCGAACAACAGGGGAAATTTACTGAAATAATCGACGATAGTTAATATATACATAAAGCCGCGCGACGACTTCGGTAGTGGACCTACCAGGTCAACACAGATCATTTCCCACGGTTGGGAATTTCCTACCCTCTCGGTCATATGACCAGCTGGTTTCTCGTTAACCGATTTCACTTGTTGGCAAATCTTACAATTCCTAACGTATTTTGCAATATCCCCCCTCATTTTGGGCCAGTAATATTTTTCTGCTACCCTACCAAACGTTTTTTTAACTCCCATGTGTCCTGCTAATGGAGCATCATGGCACTCGTTCAAAACTCTCGACCTATCATTTTTACCTATCACTAACTTCCATCCCTCACTCTCATCACGAACCATGACATGGTTCACACTAACATGTTTATAGAGCCGCCCGTCCTCTGCTCTCCAGGATGGGTATTCTAATGGGCTCTTTTCTACTAAAGATTTCATTTTTATCACCCAAGGGTCCGAATCTGCTTTTGAGATTCCAGCTAAATCTGGAACTCCTCGCGATAACATATCAGGAACGACATGTTCTTTGCCCCTTCTATGGATGATTTTGAATTAAAATTGCTGGAGCCGAATGGCCCAACGAGCTCATCTACCCTGCGGATCCTTTAGATTACTTAACCATACCAAAGAATGGTGATCAGTCACGACAGTAAATCGAACGCCTTCGACATACTGTCGCAACTTTGCGATCGCCCATAGTACGGCCAAGCATTCCTTTTCGGTCGTAGAGTAGTTCCTTTCATTCCTATTCAATGACCGACTCAAATAACATATGGCTTTTTCGCCATCTTCAAACTACTGTCAAAGCACGGCCCGATACCAAAATCTGACGCGTCTGCTTGGACAACAAACGGCCGAGAAAAATCTGGACATGTCAGAATCGGTGCCGTAACCAAACATTCTTTGGCTTTCCTAAAACTTTCCTCACATTCTTGGGCCCACTCAAATTTCTTACATTTCTTTAAGAGATCGGTAAGAGGCCTAACTAAAATTGCAAAGTTTGGCACGAATCTTCGATACCAAGAAATAGTTCCTACAAAACTCCTAATTTCCTTCACGTTTTTCGGTGGAGGAAATAATCATCATGCTTTCCACTTTTTCCGGGTCTACATGGAGCCCGTTCCTATCAACTACATAAACTAGAAATTTCAAAGAAGGCCTAGAAAAGTTATTCTTTTCCCTACCTACTTTTAAACCCCTCTCCTAGCCTTTTAAAAACCTCTTTGAGAATTTCTAGATGTTTCTCAAATGAATCGGTGACAATGATAATGTCATCCAAGTACACAAAGACGAACGGTTCTAAGTCGGGACCTAGAACGTCGTCAATAAACCTTTGCCAAATTGCCGGGGAGTTGCGTAAGCCAAATGGCATCCTACGAAATTGAAAGAGACCCCGGCCTGGCACGGTAAAGGCTATGTACGTACGCGATTCTTCCTCCATTGGAATCTGCCAATAAGCAGATTTAATATCTAATGAGGACAAGTACTTCGCGTTTTGAAGCTTGTCCAAAATCGCTGAAATAAACGGTAGTGGATAAGCATCCCTATAAGTAACTTCATTGAGTTTCCTATAGTCAACGCAGAACCGAAAACTACCATCCTTTTTCTTAACAAGAAGAATCAGGGATGCCCAATTACTTTTGGACTTCTCGATCACTCCAGCTTCTAACATCTCTTGGAGTTCCTAATCGATGTGTTTTTGAAACACTGGTGACACTGGGTAGTATCGCTGCTTTATCGGTTCTGCGGACGTCCTAATCTTGTGCTCAACTAAGTTGGTGCACCCTTATCCTTCGGTCATAGATTCAAAAAGCTGATCTAAAATTAATTCTGACTTTTTGCTCTCACTTTCTTTTAAGTCCGATTTTTCCCTAATAGCTACCATGTCTGTTATTAACGACACCATCTGCTGGTTCGAAAAGCTCCACATACCTGATCTCAAATCCGGGACTATGCCCGATAGTGCCCAAAAGTCGGCACCTAAGATCAAAAGGTGTGGGATACTGGGTATAACCAGACACTCTAATAATAGGGATTTGTTCTCAACCTCAATGGATAAAGAAACAGATCCAGCTACTCCTACTCCCGTGGCGCCCAA
This sequence comes from Platycheirus rosarum, assembly GCA_963971375.1. NCBI lineage: Eukaryota > Metazoa > Arthropoda > Insecta > Diptera > Syrphidae > Platycheirus > Platycheirus rosarum. The sequence goes on from OZ020507.1 coordinate 101,269,671, forward strand.
CGTGGGGCGCCAATTTGTTTTGCCCGGAACAATTTAGTAACCCAAAAAAAAATTAAAGTTTTTAATCAACGTGTACGCGCACTGATTACAACGACGACGACGACGATGACGGACGATATTGGTGCACAGTAGAAGTGCAGATAAAGTGGGCGCCAGGAATTTTTTTTAACCGAATTAGAAAATTCCAAAACCAAATATACAATATGAAGACCGTAATTTATTGACATAAGAAAAAGAGAGTTTAGATTGCGTAGTGATTTTTTATTTTGGGAAACCGTGGGATAGAAGACCCCTGGATTAAAACTCAAATATGTTTTCAAATAAAAGGGGTGGTTTGAACAATTCAAAATGGCCGTTTGATATTAAGATAATTACAAAAAGAAATGTAATTAAAATCAGATAAAAAAGAAAGCAAAGAAAACCAAAAAAATGGGTTTTTAATACAATTAAAGCGCGTCCCGAAATTGATATGGGAAACTCGAATATAAATATAAATATATATATATATATATATATATATATATATATATATATATATGGAATCAAAGAAAATATGCATATATATTTATATATATATATATATTTTTATATATATATATTTTTTTATATATATATATATTTATATATATATATATTTTTATATTCAGAATAGAACACAAACTACTTATGTTTTTGTATTTCCTATATCCTTTTCTCCTTTTTAACCTCTCACGTCCCGAATCCTGATTTGAGTTTCAAAAAAAAATCCTCGATGCAAAATTTAAAAATAAAAACAAATGTCTCCTCCTCCATTTCTTTTTCTTCAAATTTCCTCGATTTTCCTTTCCCAATTTGTTGTCGCTTTTAATGCTCTCGCAAGAGTGTCCTCCAAGCTCATTTTTAACTACTCCCTTCCTCCTTCGTCCATTCCAGTCATTCACTCAGACATACAACACAACCATTCTTTTTCGATATCCTCAACACGGCATTCTGGCTTCCTGTAGGCTTGAGGCTAACCAAGAGAGCCACCGTTGTGAGATCTAACGAAACTTTACTCTCACACACACAAACACTTTTTCCACAAGTTGTTGGATGTGTTTCCAAAACTTGACGAAACATAATGGACGAGTTCAGAACCCTTCCCAACTATCTGTTTTCGAGAAAATTTGAAAAATATATAAAATCGAAAAGTGAAGTCTCCACTTGGCTTTTTCCTACTACTCTACTATTAACACGCGGGATTCGAAACGTGAATTAATTAACGAAATCGGAGATACAAATAGGAGCGTTACTTTTAAATCATTTTCAACTTTTATAAAACCTAACCTTACACACATTAAAAAGCCATTTTGTACATTAATTAATTTACGTCATTTTAAACTAATTTTAAGATTACGTTACTTTAAATTATATTGGAAATTGGAAAATGATTTGATGCGGGTTGGAGTCTCTTGACTCTTTACTTTAAAGACTCATCCGCCGGCTCTCTTCTCGTTTCAAAACTTCGTGCTGGAACTCGAACACCTGCGTTTGTTGCTTTTGCAAAATATTGGCTAGGTACACCAGTAGTTGATGAGACCATGGTTGTCCTCAACTTCGCCAATATTTTGCAGCTGCAACGAAAAAAAGAAAAGGAAAAAGAACGACCGAAGGGTAGTTTTTGTTGCGGTAAAATTTACCGTAACAAATCCCACCCTTACCTCCCAAGAAATGTGTTTGCTTTTCAAGAAAAGTAAACCATTTCTTAAGGCTCAGCCAGGATTGGAGGGTAAAAGAACAGGGTGAACAACACAACACAGGTTACCTTCATATTAAAAAAAATGAAAAAAAGAAAAAATAATAATTTGTGACACGAAATGAAAATATAAAATTGGACAAAATACCAAAAGAAAACAGTACAAACAATTACAACTTGAATAAAAAATTACAGGACTTCTGATTAAGAGTCAATATACTGTTTTAAATCTTTCACGTGCCACGTCCCCCGATCCTTCCCCTTATCGTCTATCAGGACGTATATCCAAAGTGTCACCCTCCACAACACAACACAGGTTACCTTCATATTAAAAAAAATGAAAAAAAAGAAAAAATAATAATTTGTGACACGAAATGAAAATATAAAATTGGACAAAATACCAAAAGAAAACAGTACAAACAATTACAACTTCAATAAAAAATTACAGGACTTCTGATTAAGAGTCAATATACTGTTTTAAATCTTTCACGTGCCACGTCCCCCGATCCTCCCCCTTATCGTCTATCAGGACGTATATCCAAAGTGTCACCCTCCTACTGACCCTATATGGACCAACAAACTTGGTCGCTAATTATGCTGCAAAATAGTTTGCCGCATCGGACAAAGAATAGTTCCTACACCAAACGAGATCACCAAGTTGAAACTGTGTGTCTCTTCTTCTCAAATTCTCAAATCTTGGTCCCTATCACTATCTCTATCTCTAAGCCCTACATCATGGCCACTTGTAACCATGTTTCTACCAAAGTTCGCGAAATATGGCAAAACACCTAGCACCTCATGTTGCGAAGTTTGGTTCGCACTGGCCACTTTTGCCAGTTGCGAGTTTTCGGAGACGTACGCTCGGAGCGTAGTCTTAATTATTTGATTAATGTGCTCCGCAGGATTTGCTTGTGGGTGGTAATGCGCCGTATACCTAAGTTATGACCCGTACGCTTCACTTAGCGTCTTCAGTTCTTTGCTACGGAACTGGGGACCGTTGTCACAGACGATCCACTTTGGAACACCGAAGGGAAGAAAAACATTTTCTTCCCATTCCCAACAAACCGCTTTCGCCAAGGCGGACCGTAACGCGAACAACAGGGGAAATTTACTGAAATAATCGACGATAGTTAATATATACATAAAGCCGCGCGACGACTTCGGTAGTGGACCTACCAGGTCAACACAGATCATTTCCCACGGTTGGGAATTTCCTACCCTCTCGGTCATATAACCAGCTGGTTTCTCGTTAAGCGATTTCACTTGTTGGCAAATCTTACAATTCCTAACGTATTTTGCAATATCCCCCCTCATTTTGGGCCAGTAATATTTTTCTGCTACCCTACCAAACGTTTTTTTAACTCCCATGTGTCCTGCTAATGGAGCATCATGGCACTCGTTCAAAACTCTCGACCTATCATTTTTACCTATCACTAACTTCCATTCCTCACTCTCTTCACGAACCATGACATGGTTCACACTAACATGTTTATAGAGCCGCCCGTCCTCTGCTCTCCAGGATGGGTATTCTAATGGGCTCTTTTGTACTAAAGATTTCATTTTTATCACCCAAGGGTCCGAATCTGCTTTTGAGATTCCAGCTAAATCTGGAACTCCTCGCGATAACATAACAGGAACGACATGTTCTTTGCCCCTTCTATGGATGATTTTAAATTAAAATTGCTGGAGCCGAATGGCCCAACGAGCTTATCTACCCTGCGGATCCTTTAGATTACTTAACCATACCAAAGAATGGTGATCAGTCACGACAGTAAATCGAACGCCTTCGACATACTGTCGCAACTTTTCGATCGCCCATAGTACGGCCAAGCATTCCTTTTCGGTCGTAGAGTAGTTCCTTTCATTCCTATTCAATGACCGACTCAAATAACATATGGCTTTTTCGCCATCTTCAAACTACTGTGAAAGTACGGCCCGATACCAAAATCTGACGCGTCTGCTTGGACAACAAACGGCCGAGAAAAATCTGGACATGTCAGAATCGGTGCCGTAACCAAACATTCTTTGGCTTTCCTAAAACTTTCCGCACATTCTTGGGTCCACTCAAATTTCTTACCTTTCTTTAAGAGATCGGTAAGAAGCCTAACTAAAATTGCAAAGTTTGGCACGAATCTCCGATACCAAAAAATAGTTCCTACAAAACTCCTAATTACCTTCACGTTTTTCGGTGGAGGAATTCTCATCATGCTTTCCACTTTTTCCGGGTCTACATGGAGCCCGTTCCTATCAACTACATAAACTAGATATTTCAAAGAAGGCATAGAAAAGTTATACTTTTCCCTACCTACTTTTAAACCCGCCTCTCCTAGCCTTTTAAAAACCTCTTTTAGAATTTCTAGATGTTTCTCAAATGAATCGGTGACAATGATAATGTCATCCAAGTACACAAAGACGAACGGCTCTAGGTCGGGACCTAGAAAGTCGTCAATAAACCTTTGACAAGTTGCCAAGTTGTGTAAGCAAAATGGCATCCTACGGAATTGAAAGAGAGCCCGGCCTGGTAAAGGCTGTGTACGTACGCGATTCTTCCTCCATTGGAATCTGCCAATAAGCAGATTTAATATCTAATGAGGACAAGTACTTCTTGTTTCGAAGCTTGTCCAAAATCGCTGAAATAAACGGTAGTGGATAAGCATCCCTATAAGTAACTTCATGGAGTTTCCTATAGTCAACGCAGAACCGAAAACTACCATCTTTTTTCTTAACAAGAAGAATCAGGGATGCCCAAGGACTTTTGGACTTCTCGATCACTCCAGCTTCTAACATCTCTTGGAGTTCCTAATCGATGTGTTTTTGAAACGCAGGTGACACTGGGTAGTATCGCTGCTTTATCGGTTCTACGGACGTCCTAATCTTGTGCTCAACTAAGTTGGTGCACCCTTATCCTTCGGTCATAGATTCAAAAAGCTGATCTAAAATTAATTCTAACTTTTTGCTCTCACTTTCGTTTAAGTCCGATTTTTCCCTAATAGCTACCATGTCTGTTATTAACGACACCATCTGCTGGTTCGAAAAGCTCCACATACCTGATCTCAAATCCGGGACTATGCCCGATAGTGCCCAAAAGTCGGCACCTAAGATCAAAAGGTGTGGGATACTGGGTATAACCAGACACTCTAATAATAGGGATTTGTTCTCAACCTCAATGGATAAAGAAACAGATCCAGCTACTCCTACTCCCGTGGCGCCCAACGTGGGGCGCCAATTTGTTTTGCCCGGAACAATTTAGTAACCCAAAAAAAAATTAAAGTTTTTAATCAACGTGTACGCGCACTGATTACAACGACGACGACGACGACGACGACGATGACGGACGATATTGGTGCACAGTAGAAGTGCAGATAAAGTGGGCGCCAGGAATTTTTTTTAACCGAATTGGAAAATTCCAAAACCAAATATACAATATGAAGACCGTAATTTATTGACATAAAAAAAAGAGAGTTTAGATTGCTTAGTGATTTTTTATTTTGGGAAACCGTGGGATAGAAGACCCCTGGATTAAAACCCAAATATGTTTTCAAATAAAAGGGGTGGTTTGAACAATTCAAAATGGCCGTTTGATATTAAGATAATTACAAAAAGAAATGTAATTAAAATCAGATAAAAACAGAAAGCAAATAAAACCAAAAAAATGGGTTTTTAATACAATTAAAGCGCGTCCCGAAATTGATATGGGAAACTCGAATATAAATATAAATATATATATATATATATATATATATATATATATATATATGGAATCAAAGAAAATATGTATATATATTTTTATATTCAGAATAGAACACAAACTACTTATGTTTTTGTATCTCCTATATCCTTTTCTCCTTTTTAACCTCTCACGTCCCGAATCCTGATTTGAGTTTCAAAAAAAAATCCTCGATGCAAAATTTAAAAATAAAAACAAATGTCTCCTCCTCCATTTTTTTTTCTTCAAAATTCCTCGATTTTCCTTTCCAAATTTGTTGTCGGTTTTAATGCTCTCGCAAGAGTGTCCTACAAGCTCATTTTTAACTACTCCCTTCCTCCTTCGTCCATTCCAGTCATTCACTCAGACATACAACACAACCATTCTTTTTCGATATCCTCAACACGGCATTCTGGCTTCCTGTAGGCTTGAGGCTAACCAAGAGAGCCACCGTTGTGAGATCTAACGAAACTTTACTCTCACACACACAAACACTGTTTCCACAAGTTGTTGGATGTGTTTCCAAAACTTGCCGAAACATAATGGACGAGTTCAGAACCCTTCCCAACTATCTGTTTTCGAGAAAATATTGAAAAAGATATAAAATCGAATTAAAAACCCATTTTGTACATTAATTAATTTACGTCATTTTAAACAAATTTTAAGATTACGTTACTTTAAATTATATTGGAAATTGGAAAATGATTTGATGCGGGTTGGAGTCTCCTGGCTCTTTACTTTAAAGACTCATCCGCCGGCTCTCTTCTCGTTTCAAAACTTCGTGCTGGAACTCGAACACCTGCGTTTGTTGCTTTTGCAAAATATTGGCTAGGTACACCAGTGGTTGATGAGACCATGGTTGCCCTCAACTTCGCCAATATTTTGCAGCTGCAACGAAAAAAAGAAAAGGGAAAAGAACGACCGAAGGGTAGTTTTTGTTGCGGTAAAATTTACCGTAACAAATCTCACCCTTACCTCCCAAGAAATGTGTTTACTTTTCAAGAAAAGTAGTTCCTACGCCAAACGAGATCACCAAGTTGAAACCAAGTTGAGTGTGTCTCTTCTTCTCAAATTCTCAAATCTTGGTCCCTATCACTATCTCTATCTCTAAGCCCTACATCATGGCTACTTGTAACCATGTTTCTACCAAAGTTCGCGAAATATGGCAAAACACCTAGCACCTCATGTTGCGAAGTTTGGTTCGCACTGGCCACTTTTGCCAGTTGCGAGTTTTCGGAGACGTACGCTCGGAGCGTAGTCTTAATTATTTGATTAATGTGCTCCGCAGGATTTGCTTGTGGGTGGTAATGCGCCGTATACCTAAGTTATGACCCGTACGCTTCACTTAGTGTCTTCAGTTCTTTGCTACGGAACTGGGGACCGTTGTCACAGACGATCCACTTTGGAACACCGAAGGGAAGAAAAACATTTTCTTCCAATTCCCAACAAACCGCTTTCCCCAAGGCGGACCGTAACGCGAACAACAGGGGAAATTTACTGAAATAATCGACGATAGTTAATATATACATAAAGCCGCGCGACGACTTCGGTAGTGGACCTACCAGGTCAACACAGATCATTTCCCACGGTTGGGAATTTCCTACCCTCTCGGTCATATGACCAGCTGGTTTCTCGTTAACCGATTTCACTTGTTGGCAAATCTTACAATTCCCAACGTATTTTGCAATATCCCCCCTCATTTTGGGCCAGTCATATTTTTTTGCTACCCTACCAAACGTTTTTTTAACTCCCATGTGTCCTGCTAATGGAGCATCATGGCACTCGTTCAAAACTCTCGACCTATCATTCCTCACTCTCTTTACGAACCATGACATGGTTCACCCTAACATGTTTATAGAGCCGCCCGTCCTCTACTCTCCAGGATGGGTATTCTAATGGGCTCTTTTGTACTAAAGATTTCATTTTTATCACCCAAGGGTCCGAATCTGCTTTTGAGATTCCAGCTAAATCTGGAACTCCTCGCGATAACATATCAGGAACGACATGTTCTTTGCCCCTTCTATGGATGATTTTGAATTAAAACTGCTGGAGCCGAATGGCCTAACGAGCTTATCTACCCTGCGGATCCTTTAGATTACTTAACCATACCAAAGAATGGTGATCAGTCACGACAGTAAATCGAATGCCTTCGACATACGGTCGCAACTTTTCGATCGCCCATAGTACGGCCAAACATTCCTTTTCGGTCGTAGAGTAGTTCCTTTCATTCCTTTTCAACGACCGACTCAAATAACATATGGCTTTTTCGCCATCTTCAAACTACTGTGAAAGTACGGCCCCGATACCAAAATCTGACGCGTCTGCTTGGACAACAAACGGCCGAGAAAAATCTGGACATGTCAGAATCGGTGCCGTAACCAAACATTCTTTGGCTTTCCTAAAACTTTCCTTACATTCTTGGGTCCACTCAAATTTCTTACCTTTCTTTAAGAGATCGGTAAGAAGCCTAACTAAAATTGCAAAGTTTGGCACGAATCTCCGATACCAAAAAATAGTTCCTACAAAACTCCTAATTACCTTCACGTTTTTCGGTGGAGGAATTCTCATCATGCTTTCCACTTTTTCCGGGTCTACATGGAGCCCGTTCCTATCAACTACATAAACTAGATATTTCAAAGAAGGCATAGAAAAGTTATACTTTTCCCTACCTACTTTTAAACCCGCCTCTCCTAGCCTTTTAAAAACCTCTTTTAGAATTTCTAGATGTTTCTCAAATGAATCGGTGACAATGATAATGTCATCCAAGTACACAAAGACGAACGGCTCTAGGTCGGGACCTAGAAAGTCGTCAATAAACCTTTGACAAGTTGCCAAGTTGTGTAAGCAAAATGGCATCCTACGGAATTGAAAGAGAGCCCGGCCTGGTAAAGGCTGTGTACGTACGCGATTCTTCCTCCATTGGAATCTGCCAATAAGCAGATTTAATATCTAATGAGGACAAGTACTTCTTGTTTCGAAGCTTGTCCAAAATCGCTGAAATAAACGGTAGTGGATAAGCATCCCTATAAGTAACTTCATGGAGTTTCCTATAGTCAACGCAGAACCGAAAACTACCATCTTTTTTCTTAACAAGAAGAATCAGGGATGCCCAAGGACTTTTGGACTTCTCGATCACTCCAGCTTCTAACATCTCTTGGAGTTCCTAATCGATGTGTTTTTGAAACGCAGGTGACACTGGGTAGTATCGCTGCTTTATCGGTTCTACGGACGTCCTAATCTTGTGCTCAACTAAGTTGGTGCACCCTTATCCTTCGGTCATAGATTCAAAAAGCTGATCTAAAATTAATTCTAACTTTTTGCTCTCACTTTCGTTTAAGTCCGATTTTTCCCTAATAGCTACCATGTCTGTTATTGAATACACCATCTGCTGGTTTGAAAAGCTCCACATACCTGATCTCAAATCCGGGACTATGCCCGATAGTGCCCAAAAGTCGGCACCTAAGATCAAAAGGTGTGGGAGACTGGGTATAACCAGACACTCTAATAATAGGGATTTGTTCTCAACCTCAATGGGTAAAGAAACAGATCCAGCTACTACTACGGGAATAGGTCCCGTGGCGCCCAACGTGGGGCGCCAATTTGTTACACTTTTTGCCCCGAACAATTTAGTAACCCAAAAAAAATTAAAGTTTTTAATCGACGCGTACGCGCACTGATTACAACGACGACGACGACGATGACGGATGATATTGGTGCACAGTAGAAGTGCAGATAAAGTGGGCGCCAGGAATTTTTTTTAACCGAATTAGAAAATTCCAAAACCAAATATACAATATGAAGACCGTTATTTATTGACATAAAAAAAGAGAGTTTAGATTGCTTAGTAATTTTTTATTTTGGGAAACCATGGGATAGAAGACCCCTGGATTAAAACCCAAATATGTTTTCAAATAAAAGGGGTGGTTTGAACAATTCAAAATGGCCGTTTGATATTAAGATAATTACAAAAAGAAATGTAATTAAAATCAGATAAAAAAAGAAAGCAAATAAAACCAAAAAAATGGGTTTTTTATACAATTAAAGCGCGTCACGAAATTGATATGGGAAACTCGAATATAAATATAAATACATATATATATATATATATGGAATCAAAGAAAATATGTGTATATATTTTTATATTCAGAATAGAACACAAACTACTTATGTTTTTGTATCTCCTATATCCTTTTATCCTTTTTAACCTCTCACGTCCCGAATCCTGATTTGAGTTTCAAAAAAAATCCTCGATGCAAAATTTAAAAATAAAAACAAATGTCTCCTCCATTTTTTTTCTTCAAAATTCCTCGATTTTCCTTTCCAAATTTGTTGTCGCTTTTAATGCTCTCACAAGAGTGTCCTACAAGCTCATTTTTAACTACTCCCTTCCTCCTTCGTCCATTCCAGTCATTCACTCAGACATACAACACAACCATTCTTTTTCGATATCCTCAACACGGCATTCTGGCTTCCTGTAGGCTTGAGGCTAACCAAGAGAGCCACCGTTGTGAGATCTAACGAAACTTTACTCTCACACACACAAACACTGTTTCCACAAGTTGTTGGATGTGTTTCCAAAACTTGCCGAAACATAACGGACGAGTTCAGAACCCTTGCCAACTATCTGTTTTCGAGAAAATATTGAAAAAGATATAAAATCGAATTAAAAACCCATTTTGTACATTAATTAATTTACGTCATTTTAAACAAATTTTAAGATTACGTTACTTTAAATTATATTGGAAATTGGAAAATGATTTGATGCGGGTTCGAGTCTCCTGGCTCTTTACTTTAAAGACTCATCCGCCGGCTCTCTTCTCGTTTCAAAACTTCGAGCTGGAACTCGAACACCTGCGTTCGTAGCTTTTGCAAAATATTGGCTAGGTACACCAGTGGTTGATGAGACCATGGTTGCCCTCAACTTCGCCAATATTTTGCAGCTGCAACGAAAAAAAGAAAAGGGAAAAGAACGACCGAAGGGTAGTTTTTGTTGCGGTAAAATTTACCGTAACAAATCCCACCCTTACCTCCCAAGAAATGTGTTTACTTTTCAAGAAAAGTAGTTCCTACGCCAAACGAGATCACCAAGTTGAAGCTGTGTGTCTCTTCTTCTCAAATTCTCAAATCTTGGTCCCTATCACTATCTCTATCTCTAAGCCCTACATCATGGCAAAAGTTCGCGAAATATGGCAAAACACCTAGCACCTCATGTTGCGAAGTTTGGTTCGCACTGGCCACTTTTGCCAGTTGCGAGTTTTCGGAGACGTACGCTCGGAGCGTAGTCTTAATTATTTGATTAATGTGCTCCGCAGGATTTGCTTGTGGGTGGTAATGCGCCGTATACCTAAGTTATGACCCGTACGCTTCACTTAGTGTCTTCAGTTCTTTGCTACGGAACTGGGGACCGTTGTCACAGACGATCCACTTTGGAACACCGAAGGGAAGAAAAACATTTTCTTCCAATTCCCAACAAACCGCTTTCGCCAAGGCGGACCGTAACGCGAACAACAGGGGAAATTTACTGAAATAATCGACGATAGTTAATATATACATAAAGCCGCGCGACGACTTCGGTAGTGGACCTACCAGGTCAACACAGATCATTTCCCACGGAGCATCATGTCACTCGTTCAAAACTCTCCACCTATCATTTTTACCTATCACTAACTTCCATTCCTCACTCTCTTCACGAACCATGACATGGTTCACCCTAACATGTTTATAGAGCCGCCCGTCCTCTACTCTCCAGGATGGGTATTCTAATGGGCTCTTTTCTACTAAAGATTTCATTTTTATCACCCAAGGGTCCGAATCTGCTTTTGAGATTCCAGCTAAATCTGGAACTCCTCGCGATAACATATCAGGAACGACATGTTCTTTGCCCCTTCTATGGATGATTTTGAATTAAAATTGCTGGAGCCGAATGGCCTAACGAGCTTATCTACCCTGCGGATCCTTTAGATTACTTAACCATACCAAAGAATGGTGATCAGTCACGACAGTAAATCGAACGCCTTCGACATACGGTCGCAACTTTTCGATCGCCCATAGTACGGCCAAACATTCCTTTTCGGTCGTAGAGTAGTTCCTTTCATTCCTATTCAATGACCGACTCAAATAACATATGGCTTTTTCGCCATCTTCAAACTACTGTCAAAGTACGGCCCGATAACAAAATCTGACGCGTCTGCTTGGACAACAAACGGCCGAGAAAAATCTGGACATGTCAGAATCGGTGCCATAACCAAACATTCTTTGGCTTTCCTAAAACTTTCCGCACATTCTTGGGCCCACTCAAATTTCTTACCTTTCTTTAAGAGATCGGTAAGAGGCCTAACTAAAATTGCAAAGTTTGGCACGAATCTTCGATACCAAGAAATAGTTCCTACAAAACTCCTAATTTCCTTCACGTTTTTCGGTGGAGGAAATCCTCATCATGCTTTCCACTTTTTCCGGGTCTACATGAAGCCCGTTCCTATCAACTACATAAACTAGATATTTCAAAGAAGGCATAGAAAAGTTATACTTTTCCCTACCTACTTTTAAACCCGCCTCTCCTAGCCTTTTAAAAACCTCTTTTAGAATTTCTAGATGTTTCTCAAATGAATCGGTGACAATGATAATGTCATCCAAGTACACAAAGACGAACGGCTCTAGGTCGGGACCTAGAAAGTCGTCAATAAACCTTTGACAAGTTGCCAAGTTGTGTAAGCAAAATGGCATCCTACGGAATTGAAAGAGACCCCGGCCTGGTAAAGGCTGTGTACGTACGCGATTCTTCCTCCATTGGAATCTGCCAATAAGCAGATTTAATATCTAATGAGGACAAGTACTTCGCGTTTCGAAGCTTGTCCAAAATCGCTGAAATAAACGGTAGTGGATAAGCATCCCTATAAGTAACTTCATTGAGTTTCCTATAGTCAACGCAGAACCGAAAACTACCATCCTTTTTCTTAACAAGAAGAATTAGAGATGCCCAAGGACTTTTGGACTTCTCGATCACTCCAGCTTCTAACATCTCTTGGAGTTCCTAATCGATGTGTTTTTGAAACGCAGGTGACACTGGGTAGTATCGCTGCTTTATCGGTTCTGCGGACGTCCTAATCTTGTGCTCAACTAAGTTGGTGCACCCTTATCCTTCGGTCATAGATTCAAAAAGCTGATCTAAAATTAATTCTTACTTTTTGCTCTCACTTTTGTTTAAGTCCGATTTTTCCCTAATAGCTACCATGTCTGTTATTGACGACACCATCTGCTGGTTTGAAAAGCTCCACATACCTGATCTCAAATCCGGGACTATGCCCGATAGTGCCCAAAAGTCGGCACCTAAGATCAAAAGGTGTGGGAGACTGGGTATAACCAGACACTCTTATAATAGGGATTTGTTCTCAACCTCAATGGGTAAAGAAACAGATCCAGCTACTACTACGGGAATAGGTCCCGTGGCGCCCAACGTGGGGCGCCAATTTGTTACACTTTTTGCCCCGAACAATTTAGTAACCCAAAAAAAAATTAAAGTTTTTAATCAACGCGTACGCGCACTGATTACAACGACGACGACGACGATGACGGACGATATTGGTGCACAGTAGAAGTGCAGATAAAGTGGGCGCCAGGAATTTTTTTTAACCGAATTAGAAAATTCCAAAACCAAATATACAATATGAAGACCGTAATTTATTGACATAAAAAAAGAGAGTTTAGATTGCTTAATAATTTTTTATTTTGGGAAACCGTGGGATAGAAGACCCCTGGATTAAAACCCAAATATGTTTTCAAATAAAAGGGGTGGTTTGAACAATTCAAAATGGCCGTTTGATATAAAGAAAATTACAAAAAGAAATGTAATTAAAATCAGATAAAAAAAGAAAGCAAATAAAACCAAAAAAATGGGTTTTTAATACAATTAAAGCGCGTCCCGAAATTGATATGGGAAACTCGAATATAAATATAAATATATACATATGGAATCAAAGAACATATGTATATATATTTTTATATTCAGAATAGAACACAAACTACTTATGTTTTTGTATCTCCTATATCCTTTTTTCCTTTTTAACCTCTCACGTCCCGAATCCTGATTTGAGTTTCAAAAAAAAATCCTCGATGCAAAATTTAAAAATAAAAACAAATGTCTCCTCCTCCATTTTTTTTTTCTTCAGAATTCCTCGATTTTCCTTTCCAAATTTGTTGTCGCTTTTATAACTCTCGCAAGAGTGTCCTCCAAGCTCATTTTTAACTACTCCCTTCCTTCTTCGTCCATTCCAGTCATTCACTCAGACATACAACACAACCATTCTTTTTCGATATCCTCAACACGGCATTCTGGCTTCCTGTAAGCTTGACGCTAACCAAGAGAGCCACCGTTGTGAGATCTAACGAAACTTTACTCTCACACACACAAACACTGTTTCCACAAGTTGTTGGATGTGTTTCCAAAACTTGCCGAAACATAATGGACGAGTTTAGAACCCTTCCCAACTATCTGTTTTCGAGAAAATTTGAAAAAGATATAAAATCGAAAAGAGAAGTCTCCACTAGGCTTTTTCCTACTACTCTACTATTAACACGCGGGATTTGAAACGTGAATTAATTAACGAAATCGGAGATACAAATAGGAGCGTTACTTTTAAATCATTTTCAACTTTTATAAAACCTAACCTTACACACATTAAAAAGCCATTTTGTACATTAATTAATTTACGTCATTTTAAACTAATTTTAAGATTACGTTACTTTAAATTATATCGGAAATTGGAAAATGATTTGATGCGGGTTGGAGTCTCTTGACTCTTTTCTTTAAAGACTCATCCGCCGGCTCTCTTCTCGTTTCAAAACTTCGTGCTGGAACTCGAACACCTGCGTTTGTTGCTTTTGCAAAATATTGGCTAGGTACACAAGTGGTTGATGAGACCATGGTTGCCCTCAATTTCGCCAATATTTTGCAGCTGCAACGAAAAAAAGAAAAGGGAAAAGAACGACCGAAGGGTAGTTTTTGTTGCGGTAAAATTTACCGTAACAAATCCCACCCTTACCTCCCAAGAAATGTGTTTACTTTTCAAGAAAAGTAAACCATTTCTTAAGGCTCAGCCAGGATTGGAGGGTAAAAGAACAGGGTGAACAACACAACACAGGTTACCATCATATTAAAAAAAATTAAAAAAAAGAAAAAATAATAATTTGTGACACGAAATGAAAATATAAAATTGGACAAAATACCAAAAGAAAACAGTACAAACAATTACAACTTGAATAAAAAATTACAGGACTTCTGATTAAGAGTCAATATACTGTTTTAAATCTTTCACGTGCCACGTCCCCCGATCCTCCCCCTTATCGTCTATCAGGACGTATATCCAAAGTGTCACCCTCCTAATGACCCTATATGGACCAACAAACTTGGTCGCTAATTATGCTGCAAAATAGTTTGCCGCATCGGACAAAGAATAGTTCCTACGCCAAACGAGATCACCAAGTTGAAACTGTGTGTCTCTTCTTCTCAAATTCTCAAATCTTGGTCCCTATCACTATCTCTATCTCTAAGCCCTACATCATGGCCACTTGTAACCATGTTTCTACCAAAGTTCGCGAAATATGGCAAAACACCTAGCACCTCATGTTGCGAAGTTTGGTTCGCACTGGCCACTTTTGCCAGTTGCGAGTTTTCGGAGACGTACGCTCGGAGCGTAGTCTTAATTATTTGATTAATGTGCTCCGCAGGATTTGCTTGTGGGTGGTAATGCGCCGTATACCTAAGTTATGACCCGTACGATTCACTTAGCGTCTTCAGTTCTTTGCTACGGAACTGGGGACCGTTGTCACAGACGATTTACTTTGGAACACCGAAGGGAAGAAAAACATTTTCTTCCAATTCCCAACAAACCACTTTCGCCAAGGCGGACCGTAACGCGAACAACAGGGGAAATTTACTGAAATAATCGACGATAGTTAATATATACATAAAGCCGCGCGACGACTTCGGTAGTGGACCTACCAGGTCAACACAGATCATTTCCCACGGTTGGGAATTTCCTACCCTCTCGGTCATATGACCAGCTGGTTTCTCGTTAAGCGATTTCACTTGTTGGCAAATCTTACAATTCCTAACGTATTTTGCATTATCCCCCCTCATTTTTGGCCAGTAATATTTTTCTGCTACCCTACCAAACGTTTTTTTAACTCCCATGTGTCCTGCTAATGGAGCATCATGGCACTCGTTCAAAACTCTCGACCTATCATTTTTACCTATCACTAACTTCCATCCCTCACTCTCTTCACGAACCATGACATGGTTCACCCTAACATGTTTATAGAGCCGCCCGTCCTCTGCTCTCCAGGATGGGTATTCTAATGGGCTCTTTTGTACTAAAGATTTCATTTTTATCACCCAAGGGTCCGAATCTGCTTTTGAGATTCCAGCTAAATCTGGAACTCCTCGCGATAACATATCAGGAACGACATGTTCTTTGCCCCTTCTATGGATGATTTTGAATTAAAATTGCTGGAGCCGAATGGCCCAACGAGCTTATCTACCCTGCGGATCCTTTAGATTACTTAACCATGCCAAAGAATGGTGATCAGTCACGACAGTAAACGAACGCCTTCGACATACTGTCGCAACTTTTCGATCGCCCATAGTACGGCCAAGCATTCCTTTTCGGTCGTAGAGTAGTTCCTTTCATTCCTATTCAATGACAGACTCAAATAACATATGGCTTTTTCGCCATCTTCAAACTACTGTCAAAGTACGGCCCGATAACAAAATCTGACGCGTCTGCTTGGACAACAAACGGCCGAGAAAAATCTGGACATGTCAGAATCGGTGCCGTAACCAAACATTCTTTGGCTTTCCTAAAACTTTCCGCACATTCTTGGGCCCACTCAAATTTCTTACCTTTCTTTAAGAGATCGGTAAGAGGCCTAACTAAAATTGCAAAGTTTGGCACGAATCTTCGATACCAAGAAATAGTTCCTACAAAACTCCTAATTTCCTTCACGTTTTTCGGTGGAGGAAATCCTCATCATGCTTTCCACTTTTTCCGGGTCTACATGGAGCCCGTTCCTATCAACTACATAAACTAGAAATTTCAAAGAAGGCCTAGAAAAGTTATACTTTTCCCTACCTACTTTTAAACCCGCCTCTCCTAACCTTTTAAAAACCTATTTGAGAATTTCTAGATGTTTCTCAAATGAATCGGTGACAATGATAATGTCATCCAAGTACACAAAGACGAACGGTTCTAAGTCGGGACCTAGAACGTCGTCAATAAACCTTTGCCAAGTTGCCAGGGAGTTGCCTAAGCCAAATGGCATCCTACGAAATTGAAAGAGACCCCGGCCTGGCACGGTAAAGGCTATGTACGTACGCGATTCTTCCTCCATTGGAATCTGCCAATAAGCGGATTTAATATCTAATGAGGAAAAGTACTTCGCGTTTCGAAGCTTGTCCAAAATCGCTGAAATAAACGGTAGTGGATAAGCATCCCTATAAGTAACTTCATTGAGTTTTCCTTTTTCTTAACAAGAAGAATTAGAGATGCCCAAGGACTTTTGGACTTCTCGATCACTCCAGCTTCTAACATCTCTTGGAGTTCCTAATCGATGTGTTTTTGAAACGCAGGTGACTCTGGGTAGTATCGCTGCTTTATCGGTTCTACGGACGTCCTAATCTTGTGCTCAACTAAGTTGGTGCACCTTTATCCTTCGGTCATTGATTCAAAAAGCTGATCTAAAATTAATTCTAACTTTTTGCTCTCACTTTCGTTTAAGTCCGATTTTTCCCTAAAACTACCATGTCTGTTATTGACGACACCATCTGCTGATTTGAAAAGCTCTACATACCTGATCTCAAATCCGGGACTATGCCCGATAATGCCCAAAAGTCGGCACCTAAGATCAAAAGGTGTGGGAGACTGGGTATAACCAGACACTCTATTAATAGGGATTTGTTCTCAACCTCAATGGGTAAAGAAACAGATCCAGCAACTCCTTCTCCCGTGGCACCCAACGTGGGGCGCCAATTTGTTACACTTTTTGCCCCGAACAATTTAGTAACCCAAAAAAAAATTTAAGTTTTTAATCAACGCGTACGCGCACTGATTACAACGACGACGACAACGACGATGACGCACGCTATATTACTTTTTGATAACAAGACCACGAACGAATATACAAATAAAAGAATGCAAAAAAGTGTAACAACATCTTGATTAGAAAAGCTGTGACCACGGCGGCTCAGCTGGGATGGGTTAAGTGGATGAGTTTTGGATTTCTTTTGATAAACTTTATTGAGTTATCGAATCAAAATAGTTTATCAAAAGAAAAATATATGTGTACATATATTGTTGCACAGTAGAGTGCAGATAAAGTGGGCGTCAAGAATTTTTTTAAACCGAATTAGAAAATTCCAAAAGCAAATATACAATACGAAGACCGTAATTTATTGACATAAAAGAAAGAGAGTTTAGATTGCTTAGTGATTTTTATTTTGGGAAACCGTGGGATAGAAGACCCCTGGATTAAAACCCAAATATGTTTTCAAATAAAAGGGGTGGTTTGAACAATCCAAAATGGCCGTTTGATATTAAGATAATTACAAAAAGAAATGTAATTAAAATCAGATAAAAAAAGAAAGCAAATAAAACCAAAAAAATGGGTTTTTAATACAATTAAAGCGCGTCCCGAAAATGATATGGGAAACTCGAATATAAATATAAATATATATATATATATATATTATATATATATATTTTGGAATAAAAGAAAATATGTATATATATATTTTTATATTCAGAATAGAACACAAACTACTTATATTTTTCTATCTCCTATATCCTTTTCTCCTTTTTAACCTCTTACTTCCAGAATCCTGATTTAAGTTTCAAAAAAAAATCCTCGGTGCAAAATTTAAAAATAATCCTCGATTTTTTTAACCTTACACACATTATAAACCCATTTTGTACATTAATTAATTTACGTCATTTTAAACTAATTTTAAGATTACGTTACTTTTAATTATATTGGAAATTGGAAAATTATTTGATGCGGGTTGGAGTCTCATTACTCTTTACTTTAAAGATTCATCCGCCGGCTCTCTTCTCGTTTCAAAACCTCGTGCTGGAACTCGAACACCTGCGTTTGTTGCTTTTGCAAAATATTGGTTAGGTACACCAGTGGTTGATGAGACCATGGTTGCCCTCAACTTCGCCAATATTTTGCAGCCGCAACGAAAAAAAGAAAACGGAAAAGAACGACCGAAGGGTAGTTTTTGTTGCGGTTAAATTTTACCGTAACACCCCCTTGAAATCCGTAGAAATGTGTTTGGCATCATTTTCCTTCATCGGATTCTTACAGGTGCCACTGACTGTTCCTCACTTTTTGATCTCATCTTGTTTAACACTAACCAACGCAACTTAAGATCATCACGTCTTTCTTACCTACCTCCCCATCGTACTTCCTATGGTCTCAATGAACCTTTAACCTGCATGTTGAGTAAAATCAATTCGATCTCTCCTCTTTTCGATTTCAACCTTCCACGTCCTTGTCTTAAAGCCCAGCTCTTACATCATATTTATTCCTTATACGTTAATTTAGTTTAATTAGTTTTTAAGTTTAGTCAAGTTTAAGTTAAGCTTGTATTAAGCCAATAAATGGTGCGTTAGCCCCACCAAAATTAAAATTAAAAAAATTATCTATCGTCTCGTCAAACAGCCGCATTTTGACGCCGTGTTTTAGCGCCAAGTTTCAACGCCGCGTTGTAATATACCGCAATACATACCTCGTGTCACAAAAAGCTCGATTTCCACGCTGCGTCGAGTTCAACGCGGCGTCAATACGCAGGGTCAAGAGGTGGCGTTGAAATAAATAACAAATTATTTTTTTTGACGCCATGTTAGAAAATTAAAAGCTTCGTCAAACAGAACGCGTTTTTAACGTGGTGGTATTGAGATTATTTTACGCGGCTTTGAGATTATTTTGATGCGGCGTTCTAAACGCGTTGTTAGAGAACGTCAAACAGAGAGCTATCCGCAGCGCGATTCATATTTAAATCTTGACTTTCATTTTTTCACCAAATGCCAATAAGGTTATTTTTTTCCATTTAAAACAATATTAAATGACAAATAAATAAGTCACAGAATTTCTATAAAAAATTCAGAATAACTTAATTCACCAAGCACAAAATAATTTTAAAAAAATCTTTCTAAAGCGGCGTAAAAAAATAATTTGTAATTAATCACAACGCGGCGTTTTAACGCCTCGTTTTAACGCCACGTTTTGAAGCCGTGTGGAACTTGACGCGGGATTAAAAACGTGATATATGTAACATGGGATATATATTTATGTACATTACAACGTGGCGTTGAATCGCGGCGTCAAAATAATAATTTTGTAATTTATTTCAACGCCGCGTTGAACTGGACGCTGCGTTGAAAACGCGCTCTTTATGATATGGGATATGTATTGCTGTATACTAAAAGGTGACGTAAAAACGCGCTCTGTTTGACGAGGCCTTTAAACTTTGACGTAACACTTTTGTCGTTGTTTGAGAATAAAAATTCTATGAACGAGCTTTAAACATTTTTTAAAATTGAAAACAATTCAAAAACATGTTTTTAAAATTTTTTTAATTAATTTTAATTAATTAATTAATTAAATTTAATTAATTAATTATTTAAATTTAATTAAATTTTGCAATTTTCTTTGAAATAAAATGTTTTTTTCCATCATCTCGCCGTCAACTCGTATTTTGGGTGAACGAAATTGCAAATCTGATAGCACCATCAAAGCTTTTGAATAAAAGTGTGTTCAACTCCGAACGCCCAACCGAGACCAACAGTGACCTGGCAGAAATTCCTGCCAGGTCACTGTTGGGACCATTGAATAAGAAGTACAGGAAGACGTGTTCTTGAAAATAAATGAAGCCTCTTTCTTAATAGTGTGAGTTATCACATACACACAAGTATTAACACTGGGGCGGAGTGCAACAGATTAAAACCCATCGTCGGGCGCCAACTATAATGTTATAAAGCGTGTAATGGAAATAAATAGTTACGGTAAAATAGATTTGGATTTGTTTTATTAATAAAACTTACCTGTTACAAAAATCTGGAAAATACAAACAAGTGAAACAGCGAAACCTCTTTTTTATTTTAAGGTTAGGTTTGTTTTATATAAATAATTTATCACAGTTTTTATCAATTTTATTAGCAGCATTCCCCTGAAATGTACTATTTGATTAATTTGTTTTTTTTTGTAAAAATTGTTATATCACAGTGTTTGTTATCTTGCTAGCTACATTCCACTTAAACGTTTTGTTTTTTATCACAGATTTTTCCTTCTTATCTTAAATTCTACTAATTTTGTCAATTTAATAAGCAACATTCCCCTGAAATGTATTGTTTGTTAAGTTCGGGTTTTAATAAAAATTGTTTGTATTACAGTCACAGTATATTGTTAGCTACATTCCACTTAAATGTATTGTTTTTTTTTAAGTTTTGTTCTTGTTGATAATGTTTCAATTTTTTGACGCTATATAAAGGATCTTGTTCTTAAGAAGATTTCTATGATAATTTTGGAAACAATGCTATAGACCAGAGTTTGCATATTTATAATTATACGGTCATAAATGATTCTTTTTAACAATGTCTCTTTCCGTCAATTAGTTTTGACTGTATTTTTAGCTGTGACAAATACCAAAAAAAAAAAACATTTTTATCAAAAAATATTAACGATTCACAAATGTGAATAGGTAAAGAAGAAATCTTTGGTCGGACTGTCGGAAACCATAGCCTACACGACACAACGTCTGAAAACGAACTTAGGCTAATCGACTTCGCAGCGGCACATAACGTCACCATTGCAAGCACACGGTTTCCTCATCTCGGTATACACAAAGGGACTTGGCGACACCCAAATCAAAGAACCGTCAATCAGGTTGATCACGTTGCGATCGATACAAGACACGCCTCCAGTATCTTGGATGTTCACACCTTCCGAGCAGCTAACATCGACTCGGATCACTACCTTGTTGTAGCAAAGGTAAAAATGCGAATAACGCAAATACCACAACAACGGAGTAATACTGTGAGGAAGTATGACGTCGGAAAGCTGCAATCGCAAGAAACCGCCAGAACCGCCGCTTATCCAAAAGAAAAAGTGAGAGCATGAGAAGCAGGCGATCGAAGATATTGAGAGATGCTACTCCAGGAACAACGTGCGGAAGTTTTACCAACAGGTAAAAAGAACGTGTCAATGAAAAAAAATCGTCACAGAAGCCTGTAGAGATAGGAATGGAAACCTCGTAGTAGAGTCGCAGTCGGTGCTGAGTACATGGAAGGACCATTTCTGCAGAATTTTAAACGGCGATGAAGACCAAAATCCCGCTGCCAGGCAGAATGAACCATTCAACATGGATGATGACAGACAAAACTTCCGTCCACCTGACCAAAATGAAGTAAGGATAGCAATATCTAAACTAAAAAAACAACAAAGCTGCTGGACCCGACGGACTACCCGCCGAACTTTTTAAAGCGAGCTCTACGAGCAGAAAAAACGGGAAGAACACCGGCTTCTCCAAAAGAAAAAGAGAGAGCATGAGAAGCACTCGATCGAAGATATTGAGAGATGCTACTCCAGAAACAACGTGCGGAAGTTTTACCAACAGGTAAAAAGAACGTGTCAATGAAAAAAAATCGTCACAGAAGCCTGTAGAGATAGGAATGGAAACCTCGTAGTAGAGTCGCAGTCGGTGCTGAGTACATGGAAGGACCATTTCTGCAGAATGTTAAACGGCGATGAAGACCAAAATCCCGCTGCCAGGCAGAATGAACCATTCAACATGGATGATGACAGACAAAACTTCCGTCCACCTGACCAAAATGAAGTAAGGATAGCAATATCTAAACTAAAAAAACAACAAAGCTGCTGGACCCGACGGACTACCCGCAGAACTTTTTAAAGCGGCCGGAGATGACCTGGTGGAGTGCATGCACCAACTCATCTCTAAAGTTTGGTCAGACGAAAGTATGCCTGATGAATGGAACCTCAGCATCGTTTGCCCGATCCACAAGAAAGGAGACACTCTAAACTGCGCCAACTATAGAGGAATTAGTCTCCTGAATATCGCCTACAAGATCCTCTCTGCCGTACTATGTGAACGCCTGAAACCTTTCGTCAGCAACCAGATTGGCCGTGTGGTTTCAGACCAGGAAAGTCCACAATCAATCAAATGTTCACGCTACGGCAGATCCTGGAAACTTGCCAAGAATTTCAAATCGATACCCACCACCTCTTTATTGATTTTAAGGCCGCGTACGATAGCATTTATAGAGACGAGCTATACAGAGCCATGTCAGGTTTGGGCATCCCCACATATGACGATGGAGAACTCTCGCTGCTCCATCAAGGTTGGTAATGACCTAACAGAAGCTTTTGACGTCAAAAAAGGATTCCGACAAGGTGATGCGCTATCGTGCGATTTCTTAAACTTAATACTTGAAAAAATTATAATAAAAACAAGCAAGTCAATTGTAGTGGGACAATTTTTTTCATGTCTGTGCAATTGCTAGCATACGCTGACGACATAGACATCATTGGCAGAATTCGGCGAGCTGTCACTGGAACGTTTGCTAGCATTGAAGCTGAAGCGGCTTAGATGGGACAAGCAGTCAATGAGGCCAAAACAAAGTACCTGCTGTCCACAAAAAGGAACACAAAACACCAGCGGGTTATACAAAACATCACAATAGACAGGTACAACTTTGAGGTAGTTAGGGACTTTGTGTACCTCGGATCCGCTATAACATCTGACAACAACATCTTGTCTAAAATAAAGCGAAGAATTACTCTTGCCAATCGCTGTTTCTATGGGCTAGGAAGACAATTGAGCAGCAAAGCCCTCTCTCGAAAGACAAAGGAGACTCTGTATAAGACCCTATTCATCCAAGTCCTGCTCTACGGCGCCGAGGCATGGACTCTTTCTAAAGCGGATGAATATATCCTTAGTCGTTTCGAGCGTAAGATTCTTCGGAGGATTTTTGGCCCTATCTGTGTTAACGGGCTTTGTAGGAAAAGTTCAACCAAGAACTATACGAGCTGTACAGCGACATTGACCTGGTCAAAAAACTACACATATCACGTTTAAGATGGCTAGGTTATGAAGAGCAAGTGGACAACAATGCTCCGGCTCGCAGGATCTTTGATTCCATCCCAGAGGGTAGACGCAGTCAAAGAAGACCTCGCCTTAGGTGGCGCGCTCAAGTGGAGGACGACCTGAACCAACTTGGAGTGCAAAACTGGCTAGCCAAAGACTGAGCTGGCTGGAGAGGCATGTTGGTTGAGGCCCAGGTTCGTCCCGAACTGTAGCGCCCCCTTAGTTAGTAAGTAAGTAAAATATTCTTGGCTCTATCACATCTACAAACTCAATAATAGAAAAACGGAACAGTATAGAAATGGAACCGT
The DNA here is from genome assembly GCA_963971375.1 of Platycheirus rosarum. Classification (NCBI taxonomy): domain Eukaryota; kingdom Metazoa; phylum Arthropoda; class Insecta; order Diptera; family Syrphidae; genus Platycheirus; species Platycheirus rosarum. The sequence goes on from OZ020507.1 coordinate 101,293,553, forward strand.
ACTATCCGCAGAAAATTCAGTTCGGTTCATGAGTATCTGCTAATCTGCACCCTTCGCCACTTCACCCTTCCTGTCCACAAACTCACCCGTGAGTGCACTCAAAAATCACCGTATGGACAGGCACGATTTGACTTAAAACTAGGTAACGAAAGAAAAGGTAAAAAAAGAGAGGAGAAAAGAAGGAGAATTCACTTTAGTTATGTCAAATGGTATCGATATAATGAAACAGATTTTTTTTAATTTAAGAGTTCAGTCTTTATACATAACAGATTAATGGAAAGAACTTTTAACTGATTTAAGTTAACTATTGTGTATTATAGTAGGTACTTATATACTATAATGTTCATATGTCGATATATTTATACGGTCGTAAATGATTCTTTTTAACATTGTCTCTTTCCGTCAATTAGTTTTGACTGTATTTTTAGCTGTGACAAATACCAAAAAAAAAGGTTTTATCAAAATATATTCACGCTTCACAAATGTAAACATTTTTCAAACATTAATTCAATCTACATGCACTTAACGTATTGAAGCGTCTTACAAAAAAACAATGCAAACGAATGCGTCCCTGACTTCAACTCTCTCATTGGACAGATAGAAAGTGAATTTTATCTATTGAAGATGTACATTTTTGTTTTCAACTAATTTATTATTTTCATTGTTTAATACCACAAAATAACTGTTCTAAATTGTTCTACAATATTTAAAATATATTCAAAACACCACTCCACACCGCCTTACGTTCTAAATAAAACAATACTTACCTGTGAAAAGAAATGTGTTCATTCTTCTTTAAAACGCTGGTTGTACATGTTTTAACAATGCAGCTCATCCTGATTCTTGTTTTTCTTATTTAAATTATGCAATTTTCTCACTAAATCATTTGTTTAATAAAACTTATAAAGCTTTATATCTCTGGATTAACAAATATAGAAATTCGAATGACTTTTTTTTTATTTACCGCCTTGCGAAAATGACAGGAAGAGCTAGAATTTACAATTACATGTATAACTGATTAGCTTCACTCACACACACTATATACACAACACGTCTTCCTGTTCTTCTTATTCAATGGTTGAGACACAGTCCCTGCAGGGACGGGCTACGTGTCACTGTGTCCCACCAACAGTGACAGAGCTATTACATGGTCCTTGTAATTTGTCACTGCAGGGAAATAAAAGTGACGTGTCACTGTGCCTGTCACTGTTTTGGTCACTGCAACGACATGCAAAACAATGATGATCACACGACGTGACACTTTTAGGACACAAAACTACGTCATAGTGACGTCAGAATGTCACTGCAGTGATCAATTACAAGGACCGTCTAATACTAGCTTTACACAGGATTTGGTTTTACATTACTGATTATTTTATTTAAAGCCGACTTAGAATTGGTCAGGCTGTCACTGCAAGGTTTACTTAATTCTTATTATTTTTTTTTAATGAGAAAATAAAATAATACACTTTAAGGTTACTTAATTATGCGAACATGTCTGCTCAATATAATAACAAGACAGAATTTATGTGCCTGTCCATCTGGCGATTTTTGAGTGCACTCACAGCACAACAGCTGTGTCCGTATTATGTTGTGATAACTCATGCACTATTGCTTAAGTGTGACAAGGAAAAATAATAATAAAATATTATTGATGGTGGTTGGGTCCTGTTTGAATAGGGTAGGCACTGAAAGGCATCAAACTGGTGATGCACAGTTGCTGCAACTATCTCGTACACATCAATTGTGCTTATTTTACCCCGCGGTAACCACCGGGTACTGGTCTGTCCATCCGGACATTCCTGCTAAACTTATAAGCGCGAGGGTTGAACATAGAAAAATAGCAACACTATAATGCTCTGCTTTAATGACTGTTATGATCGATTCCCAGAAGACTTACACGAGCCCCTCAGAAAGAGGACGTACGGCGGATGAGCCCAACCAATTGGACCAACGGTGGCGTCAACAGTCAACGAAGCAGACGCCCTAATGAGCTATTTCGACGTATTTGGAGACTGGGACAATTCAATGCAACTCAGGGCATTGAAATAGAGATGGTGGCGGATGAACCCTTAATGGGCCAACGGCAGAGCTCATATCCCCGAAGTGGGTCACTGACTCTGGATTCTCCGGTTCCTTTTGTCCAAAGAATCCAACAAAGGACCTGGCCCTCCAGTTTGAGGGTTATGCGTGGGGTTAACAACCCTGCCACGGAAAAAAGAAAAAGTTGCGAAGCGACCAATAGCCTCGGCAAAGGACGGATTTACTGTTGACGACCCGGAAAAACGAATTAAGGACAACGACCTTCGGATCTGCACGTGGAATGTTAGAACTCTTAACAGATCACGTGCAGCCAAACAACTGGTGGAGGCCCTAGATTGCTACAGAGCAGGAATTACTGCCATCCAGGAAGTGCGATGGAATGGGCTGGGCAAAAGGAGGATGAAAAACTGTGACGTGTACTACGGTGATTGTGCAAGAAGACCACAGCGTTTATTTGGGTGCGGATTCGTCATAAGCGGTAGACTTAGGCAAGAAGTCTTGGGCTTTCGACACATAAGTGAGCGACTTGTGACAATCCGTATCAAGGCCTAATTCGCCAACATTAGCCTAATATGCGCTCACGCCCCACAGTGGACAAAGATGGCGCCACCAAGGATGACTTCTATGAGCTCCTCGACAAAACCTTTGAACAATGCCCTAAATACGACGTTAAGATCGTACTAGGCGATTTTAATGCCAAAATAGGTAAAGAGGAAATCTTTGGTAGGACTTTTGGAAAACATAGCCTACACGAAACAACGTCACATAACATCACCATTGCAAGCACACGGTTTCCTCATCTCGATATACACAAAGGGACTTGGCGACACCTAAATCAAAGAACCGTCAATCAGATTGATCACGTTGCGATCGATGCAAGACACGCCTCCAGTATCTTGGATGTTCGCACCTTCCGAGCAGCTAACATCGACTCGGATCACTACCTTGTTGTAGCAAAGGTAAAAAATGCGAATAACGCAAACACCACAACAACGGAGTAATACTGTGAGGAAGTATGACGTCGGAAAGCTGCAATCGCAAGAAACCGCCAGAACCTATGCCGATCGAATATCCCGTAACCTCTCAAGAAATCCAGTACCGCCAGCATCAAGTGCCGAAGACCAGTGACTGCCAACAAGCCATCCGAGTTGCCGCAACTGATGTGCTAGGTTTCACCAGACCACCACCACGAAACATCTGTTTCGATGACGAATTCAGGCAGGCTCATGCAGCCAAACAAGAGGCATATAAAGCGGCGCTGCAAAGAAAGACGAGAGCTGCTCGCGAGCTCTACGAGCAGAAAAGACGGGAAGAACACTGGCTTCTCCAAAAGAAAAAGAGAGAGCATGAGAAGCACGCGATCAAGATATTGAGAGATGCTACTCCAGGAACAACGTGCGGAAGTTTTACCAACAGGTAAAAAGAACGTGCCAAGGAAACAATCCGCACAGAAGCCTGTAGAGATAGGAATGGAAACCTCGTAGTAGAGTCACAGTCGGTGCTGAGTAGATGGAAGGACCATTTCGGCAGACTCTTAAACGATGATGAAGACCAAAATTCCGCTGCCAGGCAGAATGAACCATTCAACATGGATGATGATAGACAAAACTTCCGTCCACCTGACAAAAATGAAGTAAGGATAGCAATATCTAAACTAAAAAAACAAGAAAGCTGCTGGACCCGACGGACTACCCGCAGAACTTTTTAAAGCGGCCGGAGATGACCTGGTGGAGTGCATGCACCAACTCATCTCTAAAGTTTGGTCATGATTTTAATGCCAAAATAGGTAAAGAGGAAATCTTTGGTAGGACTTTCGGAAAACATAGCCTACACGAAACAACGTCACATAACATCACCATTGCAAGCACACGGTTTCCTCATCTCGATATACACAAAGGGACTTGGCGACACCTTAATCAAAGAACCGTCAATCAGATTGATCACGTTGCGATCGATGCAAGACACGCCTCCAGTATCTTGGATGTTCGCACCTTCCGAGCAGCTAACATCGACTCGGATCACTACCTTGTTGTAGCAAAGGTAAAAAATGCGAATAACGCAAACACCACAACAACGGAGTAATACTGTGAGGAAGTATGACGTCGGAAAGCTGCAATCGCAAGAAACCGCCAGAACCTATGCCGATCGAATATCCCGTAACCTCTCAAGAAATCCAGTACCGCCAGCATCAAGTGCCGAAGACCAGTGACTGCCAACAAGCCATCCGAGTTGCCGCAACTGATGTGCTAGGTTTCACCAGACCACCACCACGAAACATCTGTTTCGATGACGAATTCAGGCAGGCTCATGCAGCCAAACAAGAGGCATATAAAGCGGCGCTGCAAAGAAAGACGAGAGCTGCTCGCGAGCTCTACGAGCAGAAAAGACGGGAAGAACACCGGCTTCTCCAAAAGAAAAAGAGAGAGCATGAGAAGCACGCGATCAAGATATTGAAAGATGCTACTCCAGGAACAACGTGCGGAAGTTTTACCAACAGGTAAAAAGAACGTGCCAAGGAAAAAATCCGCACAGAAGCCTGTAGAGATAGGAATGGAAACCTCGTAGTAGAGTCACAGTCGGTGCTGAGTAGATGGAAGGACCATTTCGGTAGATTCTTAAACGATGATGAAGACCGAAATTCCGCTGCCAGGCAGAATGAACCATTCAACATGGATGATGATAGACAAAACTTCCGTCCACCTGACCAAAATGAAGTAAGGATAGCAATATCTAAACTAAAAAAACAAGAAAGCTGCTGGACCCGACGGACTACCCGCAGAACTTTTTAAAGCGGCCGGAGATGACCTGGTGGAGTGCATGCACCAACTCATCTCTAAAGTTTGGTCAGACGAAAGTATGCCTGATGAATGGAACCTCAGCATCGTTTGCCCGATCCACAAGAAAGGAGACACTCTAAACTGCGCCAACTATAGAGGAATTAGTCTCCTGAATATTGCCTACAAGATCCTCTCTGCCGTACTATGTGAACGCCTGAAACCTTTCGTCAGCAACCTGATTGGCCCTATCAGTGTAGTTTGAGACCAGGAAAGTCCACAATCGATCAAATGTTCACGCTACGGCAGATCCTGGAAACTACCCAAGAATTTCAAATCGATACCCACCACCTCTCTATTGATTTTAAGGCCGCGCACGATAGCATTTATAGAGACGAGCTATACAGAGCCATGTCAGGTTTTGGCATCCCCACAAAACTCTTCCGACTGTGCAGGATGATGATGGAGAACTCTCGCTGCTCCGTCATGGTTGGTAATGACCTAACAGAAGCTTTTGACGTTAAAAATGGATTCCGACAAGGTGATGCGCTATCGTGCGATTCATTTAACTTAATACTTGAAAAAATTATAATAAAAACAAGCAAGTCAATTGTAGTGGGACAATTTTTTTCATGTCTGTGCAATTGCTAGCATACGCTGACGACATAGACATCATTGGCAGAATTCGGCGAGCTGTCACTGGAACGTTTGCTAGCATTGAAGCTGAAGCGGCTAAGATGGGACTAGCAGTCAATGAGGCTAAAACGAAGTACCTGCTGTCCACAAAAAGGGACACACAACACCAGCAGATTGGACAAAACATCACAATAGACAGGTACAACTTTGAGGTAGTTAGGGACTTTGTGTACTTTGGATCCGCTATAACATCTGACAACAACATCTCGTCAGAAATAAAGCGAAGAATTACTCTTGCCAATCGCTGTTTCTATGAGCTAGGAAGGCAATTGAGTAGCAAAGCCCTCTCTCGAAAGACAAAGGAGACTCTGTATAAGAACCTAATCATCCCAGTCCTGCTCTACGAAGCCGAGGCATGGACTCTATCTAAAGCGGATGAATATATCCTTAGTCGTTTCGAGCGTAAAATTCTTCGATGGATTTTTGGCCCTATCTCTGTTAAGGGCCTTTGGAGGAGAAGGTTCAACCTAGAACTATACGAGCGACATTGACCTGGTCAAAAAAATACGCATATCACGTTTAAGATGGCTAGGTCATGTAGAGCGAATGGACAACAATGCTTCGACTCGCAGGATCTTCGATTCCATCCCAGAGGGTAGACGCAGTCAAGGAAGACCTCAAGTGGAGGACGACCTCCACCAACTTGGAGTGCAAAACTGGAGGCAGCTAGCCAAAGACTGAGCTGGCTGGAGAGGGATGTTGGTTGAGGGCCAGGTTCGTCCCGAACTGTAGCGCCCCCTTAGTAAGTAAGTAAGTAAAATATTCTTGGCTCTTTTCCACCTACAAACTCAATAATAGAAAAACGGAACAGTATAGAAATTTAACCGTACTATCCGCAGAAAATTCAGTTCGGTTCATGAGTATCTGCTAATCTGCACCCTTCGCCACTTCACCCTTCCTGTCCACAAACTCACCCGTGAGTGCACTCAAAAATCACCGTATGGACAGGCACGATTTGACTTAAAACTAGGTAACGAAAAAATGGTAAAAGAAGAGAGGAGAAAAGAAGGAGAATTCACTTTAGTTATGCCAAAAGGTACCGATATAATGAAACATTTAACAACATTTAAGAGTTCAGTCTTTATACATAACAGATTAATGGAAAGAACCTTTTACTGATTTAAGTTAACAACTTTAAATTGTGTATTATATTAGGTACTTATATACGACAAGGTTCATAAGTCGATATAATTATACGGTCATAAATGATCTGTTTAACATTGCCTCTTTCCGGCAATTAGTTTTGACTGTATTTTTAGCTGTGACAAATACCAAAAAAAAAATATTTTTATTAAAAAATATTCACGACTCACAAATGTAAAAATTTTTCAAACATTAATTCAATCTACATGCACTTAACGTATTGAAGCGCCTTACCAAAAAACAATGAAAACGAATGCGTCCCTGATTTCAACTCTCTCATTTGACAGATAGAAAGTGAATTTTATCCGTTGAAGATGTACATTTTTATTTTCAACTAATTTATTATTTTCATTGTTTAATACCACAAAAAAACTGTTCTAAATTGTTCTACAATACTTAAAATATAGTCAAAACACCACTCTACACCGCTTTACGTTCTAAATGAAACAATACTTACCTGTGAAAAGAAATGTGTTCATTCTCCTTCAAAACGCTGGTTGTACATGTTTTAACAATGCAGCTCATCCTGATTCTTGTTTTTCTCATTTAAAGTATGCAATTAAGATCACACGACGTGACACTTTTAGGACAGAAAACTACTTCATAGTGACGTCAGAATGTCACTGCAGTGATCAATTACAAGGACTGTCTAATACTAGCTTTACATAGGATTTGGTTTTACATTACTGATTATTTTATTTAAAGCCGACTTAGAATTGGTCAGGTTGTCACAGAAAGGTTTACTTAATTCTAATTTTTTTTTTTTATGGGAAAATAAAATATTACACTTTAAGGTTACTTAATTATGCGAACATGTCTGCTCAATATAATAACAAGACAGAATTGATGTGCCTGTCCATCTGGCGATTTTTGAGTGCACTCACGGCACAACAGCTGTGTCCATATTGTGTTGTGATAACTCATGTACTATTGCTTAAGTGTGGCAAGGAAAAATAATAATAAAATATTCTTGGCGTTGATGCACAGTTGCTGATACTATCTCGTACACATCAATTGTGTTTAATTGCGGTAACCACCGGGTACTGGTCTGTCCATCCGGACATTCCTGCTAAACTTATAAGCGCGACTGTTGAACACAGAAAAATAGCAACACTATAATGCTCTGCTTTAATGACTGTTCTGATCAATTCGCAGAAGACTTGCACGAGCTTCTCAGAAAGAGGACGTCCGGCGGATGAGCCCAACCAATTGGACCAACGGTGGCGTCAACAGTCAACGAAGCAGACGCCCTAATGAGCTACTTCGACGTTACTTACTTACTTACTAGCTTTACATAGGATTTGGTTTTACATTACTGATTATTTTATTTAAAGGCGACTTAGAATTGGTCAGGCTGTCACAGCAAGGTTTACTTAATTCTAATTATTTTTTTTTATTGAGAAAATAAAATATTACATTTTAAGTTTACTTAATTATGCAAACATGTCTGCTCAATATAATAATAAGACAGAATTAAAATAGCTTAAGTGTGACAAGGAAAAATAATAATAAAATATTCTTGGCGGTGGTTGGGTGCTGTATGAATAGGGTAGGCACTGAAAAGCATCAAACTGGTGATGCACAGTTGCTGCAACTATCTCGTACACATCAATTGTGCTTATTTTATCCCCACGGTAACCACCGGGTACTGGTCTGTCCCTCCGGACATTCCTGCTAAACTTATAAGCGTGAGGGTTGAACACAGAAAAATAGCAACACTATAATGCTCTGCTTTAATGACTGTTCTGATCGATTCCCAGAAGACTTGCACGAGCCCCTCAGAAAGAGGACGTACGGCGGATGAGCCCAACCAATTGGACCAACGGTGGCGTCAACAGTCAACGAAGCAGACGCCCTAATGAGCTACTTCGACGTATTTGGAGACTGGGACAATTCAATGCAAGTCAGGGCATTGAAATAGAGATGGTGGCGGATGAACCCTTAATGGGTTAACGGCAGAGCTCATATCCCCGAAGTGGGTCACTGGCTCCGGATTCTCCGGTTCCTTTTGTCCAAAGAATCCAACAAAGGACCTGGCCCTCCAGTTTGAGGGTTATGCGTGGGGTTAACAACCCTGCCACGGAAAAAAGAAAAAGTTGCGAAGCGACCAATAGCCTCGGCAAAGGACGGATTTACTGTTGACGACCCGGAAAAACGAATTAAGGACAACGACCTTCGGATCTGCACGTGGAATGTTAGAACTATTAACAGATCACGTGCAGCCAAACAACTGGCGGAGGCCCTAGATTGCTACAGAGCAGGAATTACTGCCATCCAGGAAGTGCGATGGAATGGGCTGGGCAAAAGGAGGATGAAAAACTGTGACGTGTACTACGGTGATTGTGCAAGAAGACCACAGCGTTTATTTGGGTGCGGATTCGCCATAAGCGGTAGACTTAGGCAAGAAGTCTTGGGCTTTCGACACATAAGTGAGCGACTTGTGACAATCCGTATCAAGGCTAAATTCGCCAACATTAGCCTAATATGCGCTCACGCCCCACAGAGGACAAAGATGACGCCACCAAGGATGACTTCTATGAGCTCCTCGACAAAACCTTTGAACAATGCCCTAAATACGACGTTAAGATCGTACTAGGCGATTTTAATGCCAAAATAGGTAAAGAGGAAATCTTTGGTAGGACTTTCGGAAAACATAGCCTACACGAAACAACGTCTGAAAACGGACTTAGGCTAATCGACTTCGCAGCGGCACATAACATCACCACTGCAAGCACACGGTTTCCTCATCTCGATATACACAAAGGGACTTGGCGACACCCAAATCAAAGAACCGTCAATCAGATTGATCACGTTGCGATCGATGCAAGACACGCCTCCAGTATCTTGGAGGTTCGCACCTTCCGAGCAGCTTACATCGACTCGGATCACTACCTTGTTGTAGCAAAGGTAAAAAATGCGAATAACGCAAACATCACAACAACGGAGTAATACTGTGAGGAAGTATGACGTCGGAAAGCTGCAATCGCAAGAAACCGCCAGAACCTATGCCGATCGAATATCCCGTAACCTCTCAAGAAATCCAGTACCGCCAGCATCAAGTGCTGAAGACCAGTGACTGCCAACAAGCAATCCGAGTTGCCGCAACTGATGTGCTAGGTTTCACCAGACCACCACCACGAAACATCTGTTTCGATGACGAATTCAGGCAGGCTCATGCAGCCAAACAAGAGGCATATAAAGCGGCGCTGCAAAGAAAGACGAGAGCTGCTCGCGAGCTCTACGAGCAGAAAAGACGGGAAGAACACCGGCTTCTCCAAAAGAAAAAGAGAGAGCATGAGAAGCACGCGATCGAAGATATTGAGAGATGCTACTCCAGGAACAACGTGCGGAAGTTTTACCAACAGGTAAAAAGAACGTGCCAAGGAAAAAATCCGCACAGAAGCCTGTAGAGATAGGAATGGAAACCTCGTAGTAGAGTCACAGTCGGTGCTGAGTAGATGGAAGGACCATTTCGGTAGACTCTTAAACGATGATGAAGACCAAAATTCCGATGCCAGGCAGAATGAACCATTCAACATGGATGATGATAGACAAAACTTCCGTCCTGACCAAAATGACCAAAATGAAGTAAGGATAGCAATATCTAAACTAAAAAAACAACAAAGCTGCTGGACCCGACGGACTACCCGCAGAACTTTTTAAAGCGGCCGGAGATGACCTGGTGGAGTGCATGCACCAACTCATCTCTAAAGTTTGGTCAGACGAAAGTATGCCTGATGAATGGAACCTCAGCATCGTTTGCCCGATCCACAAGAAAGGAGACACTCTAAACTGCGCCAACTATAGAGGAATTAGTCTCCTGAATATTGCCTACAAGATCCTCTCTTCCGTACTATGTGAACGCCTGAAACCTTTCGTCAGCAACCTGATTGGCCCTATCAGTGTGGTTTGAGACCAGGAAAGTCCACAATCGATCAAATGTTCACGCTACGGCAGATCCTGGAAACTACCCAAGAATTTCAAATCGATACCCACCACCTCTCTATTGATTTTAAGGCCGCGCACGATAGCATTTATAGAGACGAGCTATACAGAGCCATGTCAGGTTTTGGCATCCCCACAAAACTCTTCCCACTGTGCAGGATGACGATGGAGAACTCTCGCTGCTCCGTCATGGTTGGTAATGACCTAACAGAAGCTTTTGACGTTAAAAAAGGATTCCGACAAGGTGATGCGCTATCGTGCGATTCATTTAACTTAATACTTGAACAAATTATAACAAAAACAAGCAAGTCAATTGTAGTGGGACAATTTTTTTCATGTCTGTGCAATTGCTAGCATACGCTGACGACATAGACATCATTGGCAGAATTCGGCGAGCTGTCACTGGAACGTTTGCTAGCATTGAAGCTGAAGCGGCTAAGATGGGACTAGCAGTCAATGAGGCTAAAACGAAGTACCTGCTGTCCACAAAAAGGGACACACAACACCAGCAGATTGGACAAAACATCACAATAGACCGGTACAACTTTGAGGTAGTTAGGGACTTTGTGTACTTTGGATCCGCTATAACATCTGATAACAACATCTCGTCAGAAATAAAGCGAAGAATTACTCTTGCCAATCGCTGTTTCTATGAGCTAGGAAGGCAATTGAGTAGCAAAGCCCTCTCTCGAAAAACAAAGGAGACTCTGTATAAGAACCTAATCATCCCAGTCCTGCTCTACGGCGCCGAGGCATGGACTCTATTTAAAGCGGATGAATATATCCTTAGTCGTTTCGAGCGTAAGATTCTTCGAAGGATTTTTGGCCCTATCTCTGTTAACGGGCTTTGGAGGAGAAGGTTCAACCTAGAACTATACGAGCGACATTGACCTGGTCAAAAAAATACGCATATCACGTTTAAGATGGCTAGGTCATGTAGAGCGAATGGACAACAATGCTTCGACTCGCAGGATCTTCGATTCCATCCCAGAGGGTAGACGCAGTCAAGGAAGACCTCAAGTGGAGGACGACCTCCACCAACTTGGAGTGCAAAACTGGAGGCAGCTAGCCAAAGACTGAGCTGGCTGGAGAGGCATGTTGGTTGAGGGCCAGGTTCGTCCCGAACTGTAGCGCCCCCTTAGTAAGTAAGTAAGTAAAATATTCTTGGCTTTTTTCCACCTACAAACTCAATAATAGAAAAACGGAACAGTATAGAAATTTAACCGTACTATCCGCAGAAAATTCAGTTCGGTTCATGAGTATCTGCTAATCTGCACCCTTCGCCACTTCACCCTTCCTGTCCACAAACTCACCCGTGAGTGCACTCAAAAATCACCGTATGGACAGGCACGATTTGACTTAAAACTAGGTAACGAAAAAATGGTAAAAGAAGAGAGGACAAAAGAAGGAGAATTCACTTTAGTTATGCCAAAAGGTACCGATATAATGAAACATTTAACAACATTTAAGAGTTCAGTCTTTATACATAACAGATTAATGGAAAGAACCTTTTACTGATTTAAGTTAACAACTTTAAATTGTGTATTATATTAGGTACTTATATACGACAAGGTTCATAAGTCGATATAATTATACGGTCATAAATGATCTTTTTAACATTGTCTCTTTCCGGCAATTAGTTTTGACTGTATTTTTAGCTGTGACAAATACCAAAAAAAAAATATTTTTATGAAAAAATATTCACGACTCACAAATGTAAAAATTTTTCAAACATTAATTCAATCTACATGCACTTAACGTATTGAAGCGCCTTACCAAAAAACAATGAAAACGAATGCGTCCCTGATTTCAACTCTCTCATTTGACAGATAGAAAGTGAATTTTATCCATTGAAGATGTACATTTTTATTTTCAGCTAATTTATTATTTTCATTGTTTAATACCACAAAAAAACTGTTCTAAATTGTTCTACAATACTTAAAATATAGTCAAAACACCACTCTACACCGCTTTATGTTCTAAATGAAACAATACTTACCTGTGAAAAGAAATGTGTTCATTCTCCTTCAAAACGCTGGTTGTACATGTTTAAACAATGCAGCTCATCCTGATTCTTGTTTTTCTCATTTAAAGTATGCAATTAAGATCACACGACGTGACACTTTTAGGACACAAAACTACGTCATAGTGACGTCAGAATGTCACTGCAGTGATCAATTACAAGGACTGTCTAATACTAGCTTTACATAGGATTTTGTTTTACATTGCTGATTATTTTATTTAAAGCCGACTTAGAATTGGTCAGGTTGTCACAGCAAGGTTAACTTAATTCTAATTATTTTTTTTTATTGAGAAAATAAAATATTACATTTTAAGTTTACTTAATTATGCGAACATGTCTGCTCAATATAATAATAAGACAGAATTAATATAGCCTAAGTGTGACAAGGGAAAATAATAATAAAATATTCTTGGCGGTGGTTGGGTGCTGTATGAATAGGGTAGGCACTGAAAAGCATCAAACTGGTGATGCACAGTTGCTGCAACTATCTCGTACACATCAATTGTGCTTATTTTACCCCCACGGTAACCACCGGGTACTGGTCTGCCCCTCCGGACATTCCTGCTAAACTTATAAGCGCGAGGGTTGAACACAGAAAAATAGCAACACTATAATGCTCTGCTTTAATGACTGTTCTGATCGATTCCCAGAAGACTTGCACGAGCCCCTCAGAAAGAGGACGTACGGCGGATGAGCCCAACCAATTGGACCAACGGTGGCGTCAACAGTCAACGAAGCAGACGCCCTAATGAGCGACTTCGACGTATTTGGAGACTGGGACAATTCAATGCCAGTCAGGGCATTGAAATAGAGATGGTGGCGGATGAACCCTTAATGGGCCAACGGCAGAGCTCATATCCCCGAAGTGGGTCACTGACTCCGGATTCTCCGGTTCCTTTTGTCCAAAGAATCCAACAAAGGACCTGGCCCTCCAGGTTGAGGGTTGTGCGTGAGGTTAACAACCCTGCCACGGAAAAAAGAAAAAGTTGCGAAGCGACCAAAAAGGCCCTAGACTGCTACATAGCAGGAATTACTGCCATCCAGGAAGTGCGATGGGATGGGCCGGCAAATGGAGGATGAAAAACTGTGACGTGTACTACGGTGATTGTGCAAGAAGACCACAGCGTTTATTCGGGTGCGGATTCGTCATAAGCGGTAGACTTAGGCAAGAAGTCTTGGGCTTTCGACACGTAAGTGAGCGACTTGTGATAATCCGTATCAAGGCTAAATTCGCCAACATTAGGCTAATATGCGCTCACGCCCCACAGATGAGAAAGATGACACCACCAAGGATGACTTCTATGAGCTCCTTGACAAAACCTATGAGCAATGCACTAAATATGACGCTAAGATCGTACTAGGCGATTTTAATGCCAAAATAGGTAAAGAGGACATCTTTGGTAGGACTGTCGGAAAACACAGCCTATACGACACAACGTCTGAAAACGGACTTAAGGTAAGAATGCGAATAACCCGAATCGCACAACAACGGAGTAATACTGTGAGGAAGTATGACGTCGGAAAGCTGAAATCGCCAGAAACCGCCAGAACCTATGCCGATCGAATATCCCGTAACCTCTCAAGAATTCCAGTACCGCCAGCATCAAGTGCCGAAGACCAGGTGCAACACTGACAACAAGCCATCAGAGATGCCGCAACTGATGTGCTAGGTTTCACCAGACCACCACCACGAAACCTCTGGTTCGATGACGAATGCAGACAGGCTCATGCAGCCAAACAAGAGGCATATAAAGCGGCGCTGCAAAGAAAGACGAGAGCTGCTCGCGAGCTCTGCGAGCAGAAAAGACGGGAAGAACACCGGCTTCTCCAAAAGAAAAAGAGAAATCATGAGAAGCACGCGATCGAAGATATTGAGAGATGCTACTCCAGGAACAACGTGCGGAAGTTTTACCAACAGGTAAAAAGAACGTGCCAAGGAAACAATCCGCACAGAAGCCTGTAGAGATAGGAATGGAAACGTCGTAGTAGAGTCACAGTCGGTGCTGAGTAGATGGAAGGACCATTTCGGCAGACTCTTAAACGGTGATGAAGACCAAAATTCCGCTGCCAGGCAGAATGAACCATTCAACATGGATGATGATAGACAAAACTTCCGTCCACCTGACCAAAATGAAGTAAGGATAGCAATATCTAAACTAAAAAAACAACAAAGCTGCTGGACCCGACGGACTACCCGCCGAACTTTGTATAGCGGCCGGAGATGACCTGGTGGAATGCATACACCAGCTCATCTCTAAAGTTTGGTCAGACGAAAGTATGCCTGATGAATGGAACCTCAGCATCGTTTGCCCGATCCACAAGAAAGGAGACCCTCTAAACTGCGCCAACTATAGAGGAATAAGTCTCCTGAATATCGCCTACAAGATCCTCTCTGCCGTACTATGTGAACGCCTGAAACCTTTCGTCAGCAACCTGCTTGGCCCCTTGGTTTCAGACCAGGAAAGTCCACAATCGATCAAATGTTTACGCTACGGCAGATCCTGGAAACTACCCAAGAATTCCAAATCGATACCCACCACCTCTTTATCGATTTTAAGGCCGCGTACGATAGCATTTATAGAGACGAGCTATACAGAGCCATGTCAGGTTTTGGCATCCCCACAAAACTCGTCCGACTGTGCAGGATAACGATGGAGAACTCTCGCTGCTCCGTCAAGGTTGGTAATGACCTCACAGAAGCTTTTGACGTCAAAAAAGGATTCCGACAAGGTGATGCGCTATCGTGCGATTTCTTTAACTTAATACTTGAAAAAATTATAAGAAACTCGCAAGTCAATTGTAGTGGGACAATTTTTTTCATGTCTGTGCAATTGCTAGCATACGCTGACGACATAGACATCATTAGCAGAATTCGGCGAGCTGTCACTGGAACGTTTGCTAGCATTGAAGCTGAAGCGGCTTAGATGTGACAAGCAGTCAATGAGGCTAATACGAAGTACCTGCTGTCCACAAAAAGGGACACACAACACCAGCAGATTGGACAAAACATCACAATAGACAGGTACAACTTTGAGGTAGTTAGGGACTTTGTGTACTTTGGATCCGCTATAACATCTGACAACAACATCTCGTCAGAAATAAAGCGAAGAATTACTCTTGCCAATCGCTGTTTCTATGAGCTAGGAAGGCAATTGAGTAGCAAAGCCCTCTCTCGAAAGACAAAGGAGACTCTGTATAAGAACCCAATCATCCCAGCCCTGCTCTACGGCGCCGAGGCATGGACTCTATCTAAAGCACATGAATTTATATCCTTAGTCGTTTCGAGCGTAAGATTCTTCGAAGGATTTTTTGCCCTATCTCTGTTAACGGGCTTCCCTGAGCATTTTCTTAGTATTACTCTTTCAAACTTTTGAATCCCTTCAGCTATTGTTGGTGAAATTTGGAACCAAACTGGGAATGCATTGGCAAGTAGTGGGCGGATTAGTGACTTGTATATTAGTTTGGTTTTGACTTCTACTCCTTGTGAATTTAGGATAACTTTTAGTTTTCCGCTAGCTGCCTTGCATTTGTTAAGTGCAAATTTAGCATGGGGGTTCATTTTCCTTCTTTCGTGTAGAAGAATTCCGAGGTATTTTGAGCTCTTTTTGTTGGGTATATTATTACCTTTTAGTGTAAGTTTTAATTGCTTACTCTCACCTACTGCTAAGTAATGGCCTTTTTTAAATGCATTTCTAAAACATATGAGTTTGCATTTAGAAGTGTTGAGCTTAATGCCCTCTTTTTGTAGAATGGAAGAATAAGTTCCATGTGTGTTTGAATTCATAAGAGCGCGGTACGTAGTCTTGCATGCGAATCAAAAATTAATGTATCATCGGCGTATAGAATTGACTAAGAAGAGTTTGATTGGGAGGGGAAATCACTTAATAAAATGTTAAAAAGTAGCGGGCCCAGGATTGATCTTTGGGGCTATCCGGAATCCACATATTTTCACTACACAATAATGTTCATTCTATTGATATGTTTTTTAATTAAAACTTTTATCGAAAGCACTTGCACGAACTGATTTATTTCGAATTCATTCCTTTACCCGCGAATAACACCGTAAATAAGTTTTATAAAATTTATGAAAAAACAAGCGAAAGCACACGCGGGCTTGACAATAATAAATACAATTTATATGAAAATGAAACATCAAATGACATCGAAATGTGATTTAGGGGAAACAGAACTTTTAGGACATAAACGATAACGACAAGAGGATTTAGGTTTTGACTTTGGATAAAATAGACGAAAAGGGAACTTTGAGGAAACTATGTATTTATGTAGTTTTTAGGTTGAGATAGGTGCTAGGGTTGGTTTTTTTTGTTAGGTTTGATTACATTTTATTTATTTTATGACGAACCGGTTTTATAAGGTTATCCGGTATATGGTTTCAGAGTAGGATGAAACCAATAATGTTCTTTTTAATAGAAAAGCCTATTTTAAGGTAATCCTATAAATTAGGAAGAAAATAAGATTTGGATTACAGGGAGGGGGGTGCAATAGAAAAAGAAAAGAGATCAAACATATAAGCTGTAGTTGTAGTAGTTTGATTTTTTAATTTGATTTTAATAATTTGATTTCATTTTGGTACGAATATCCTTAGTTTTTTTTTTTGTTATATTTTGTTTTAATTTATTTTTTTTTATTTAATTTAATCTATTAACCTTTTTGTTGCGATATTTATTTGTGATTATAAACCTTAGCCTACAGTATTTTTTACTTATTTTTTTTGTTTAGCTCTTTTTTTACCTCAAGAAAAAAAATTTCATAGATATGTTTTATATTTGTGTTCTTATATTCTATAAAATTAAAAAAGTCTAATAAAAAAAACATCACGCCAACCCATGTTTTTTATTGAGCCAAAGAGGCTTAATGGCTTTTTAAGGAAAATTTTCAGGTGGTGAGGAGAGAACGGCTAATTCCGCTCGGTGAGGAAGAGATGACGTAAGTAGCAGCATCCAAGGTAATACAGTTAAGAGTCCGATACATCCCGCCACAAAATCATGGTCGACGGCGTATGGCAATCCTGCCAACATCTGCAGGAACAAAGTGTGGTAGGTTTCGTTCGGTGGTGGCATTAATGTTTTATTGTGGTGGAGGTTATTTTGTTTCGTTTTGGCACGATTTGTGTTTTTGTTGTCAGGTCATCCTTCTGTTGTTGGGACAAGATCCTCCTCCATTCCAACGAGCTAAGCCGTGCCTCGCGAGCGTGCCAGGTCCCAATGGCAGAGGTCCCTATCCTTTCCCTTGTTCATGTTTCCCTTTTCCTCCTTAGGTTTGCTTGGTTCCTACTTAGGTCGATCCTCTCCAGCCTTGTTTTTTATGTCAAGTTTTTCAATATTTTCCGTTTTTTTTTTAAATCTATCTGATCCCTGATCCCATTTTCAGCTTCCTCTTCCTTTCCTGTAATAGTTTCCTTCTACTTTTTTTGTATCATACCATGCAACCAAAAACCTGAACGTTTTCCTTTCCCAACCGCCATCTTTTCTGTTTCCTGCCCATCCCTTGAATTCAAAATTCAAATTTATTTTCCTTTTAATCCTGTTTATTGCCCTGGATGGCATTTCCTAACCTATCGTTTCCTTTCCTAGCCAAATTCTACTGTATCCATTTGCTGTCATATCCATTTCCTTTTTCTTCCATTTCCTAACCAATCCACTTCCTTTCCCAACATAAAATCCTATTGATCCTTACAACAATTTCTTGATTATAAAATTTGAGATTTTTTCAATTCCAGCTGACTTTTTGTTATTGAGGTTGTGTATGGTTGATCACTTGACGCAAATTCTTCGCCCGAGGGAGAAGCTGAACTATTGTTTTGAGAGAATTTTGTCAATATCAATGAGGAGTTCCAGGCAAAGTACGAGCTAATTCGGGTTGCTACCTCTAGAGAATGTTCCGGGCTTATTCGAGGTGTGGCAGAGGGGTATAGCTCAGTATAGAATTTTTCAAATGCTGTTAGTTTCTCTTTAGTTGAATGATGAGAAACGTTATTGTATATTATAGGGGCGGGAGAATTATTTATAGATTTTTCCGACCTGTTATTCTATCTATTTCTTTAAAGACATCTGATGTTGGTTTGAGTTGTTTTAGCCTGTTTCTGAAGTGCTTATTCATATATATTCCAATTTGGTCTTTTATTATTTTGCTTAAACAGGTTATACGAGACGAGAGAGATGTGTATTCGTGGTTAATTCTGTTACCTTCTCTGTGGTAGATTCTCTTTCCAAATTTTTCTTCTTTTAAGAAGATTTAATATCTCATTGCTTAGTTTTCTATATGAGCTCTTTATCCTGAATTTTTTCGAGTGAAAATCAATGCATTCTTGGATGAATCAGGAAAGAGAATCAATGATATTTTCTATTTCATTGTTAGAGAGCTTTCTGTTTGTTGGAATGTTAAGTAAATCAAGCTTTTGTGATATGTCGTTATTAAATATTTGCCAATTATATTGATTGAAAGAGATGTTTAATGGAGGTTCACATTCAAGAGTAGAGATATTTGAAATTTTGAGAGCTAGGAACACTGAAAAGTGATCTGAAAATGGGTGTGTTGTTAGGTAACTAAAATTTTGATCAGCGTGCTGAGGTAAATGGAGATTTTCTGAAATTATAAAGAAATCAATAACTGATAAAGATCTAGGTCTCGTAGAGGTCCTTTGAGAGATGATTTCCATGTTAAGGAACGCAGCGCTTTGGAAACAAGAAAAAAGATGTATGCCATTTATGTTTAAATTGAGTCACCCCAATACGTATGTCGAGAATTGAAGTCACCACCGATTATAAAAAAAAATCAAAACTAGAAAGATGTTGGTATAGGTCATACATGGCATTTGTAAGTCTTGAACGTATGTTGCAGGGTATGTATATGGAAACCAATGCAAGGGTTTTGTTAGGTCCAGTAGGTTGAGTAAGGGAAATGCAAATTTCTGTTGTGGATATGATGTTATTATGAAACGGAAAATATTCAAATTTAATTGTATTTTTAACTAAGATTCCTTTGCCTCTGTTGGAGTCATTTCTTATTAGTGTGTGTTTATCGAAGAATCTATTATTTTTCTCTTTTAGAAGTGTTTAAGTGTTTTTTGAACTAACGCTGCTGTTGGTAGGATGTCTTCCAACAGGCCGTTTAGTTCAGAACACTTATCATGGGAAATTAGAGATTTTATGTTTGCAGTTAGCAGTAGTACAATCATGGTGATATTTTAGCGATAAATTCCAAATAAGCACCAGGCTTATCATAATCTTTTAATCTTAGGTAGATCGGCCAGAATTCTCGGACTCGAGTAATTAAAATATTTATTGGTAAACCAAAGAGTTTAACAGATTCAATTAGGAAATCTCCGAAGGCCGGAGATAACTGAGTAATTTGATTTTGGTTTTGGTTGGATGTAAAGGCCTGAGGGTACGCAGTTGTACCCTCTTTAAGAATATCTGCGTATGAACCCCTGACTTGGTTCACGGAATTAGACTGTGGCAACTTAAATTTGGAGTGATATGCATGGATTTTTGTGAATTTCCTTTCTCTTTTTTTTCGTATTCTGTCCTTTTCGGACACTCACTAAAGTTTGCCGGGTGGCCCGATGAACTACAGTTAATACAAGCCACCTTAGATTTGTCATCTTCCTTTTGTATAGCGCATGCACCTGGTTCGTGGGGTTCTTTGCACTTAACGCACCTGTCAGGGTATGCGCAATATGAACTTACGTGGCCAAATCTTTGGCACTTAAAGCATTGGGTAGTCTCACTTCGTTTGATGGATTCCCATCTGATTTTATGGCAAAGTATGTATTTAATATTTTTTAATTTATTTATGCTAACCCTGTCTTCTACTGTACAGGTATAAATTCCAAAGTCAAAATTCTTTTCCCTCGACCATTTCGTCGAAAATAATTTGATTTGCACCCTCAGTGAGGTGTCAACACTAATGATTGTCTCTTCAATTGCTTCCACCGATAAGCCAACTGAGAGACCTCTTAAATAAATTGTTTTTTTTTTTTAACTGACTTGGAATGAAAGAAAATGCGTTTGCTTTCATTTCTCTCAAAGATTTCATTAGCGAAGAGTGCAGATCAATGCCTTTCACATGAATTTTTAATCTACTAAAACCTCTAATTTCAAACTTAATATTTTCTTAATCACCTACATAATTTACCTTTTTTTTAATTAGCTCCGTTTACAAAAAATTGTGGGGACCATGTGTTTTCTTTCCTTGATTTTGGTTGGTCCATAGGCTGCTGTTCTTGTGAGGCTTCAGCTGGTATATTGGGTTTAACACTTCCTATGTCTGGGTCGAGGATGCTGAATTTATTACTTGCAAATTTGTCGTAAATTGCAGCTTTTTTTGAAGAAGTTGGTGTATTTTCTATGTTTCGCTTCCGGCTTATGACTTGTTTGAATCATCTTTTAAAATTCTTTTTTTAATCCTTTTCAGCCGATTGGTTGAATAATGATAATTCTTTGTTACCCCAAATTGACATGGGTAAAGTTTGACTTTTTGTGGGTGAAATATTTTTTTTTTTTGTTGGTTATTTTTAAATAATTTATCAATTTGGCATTAATTGCACTTCCATAGTCTGTTTCCATGGACGTATTATAATATGGACTGCTAGTCTAATGTCAGTTTCATACAATAATTGTCAAAAAAATGTCGCCAAAATTGAGAATGTGATGCTAGCTCACCTGAACCCACTTCAGGAAAAAAAATTTGAATTTCTGAAAGTTTGTAAGGAGTGTTTTGAAATAATTTTTAAATTTGGAAAAGCTTTTTCAGAATTTGGAAAGCATGTTTAAAAAGTTCTGGACATTTGTTTCACAGAAATATTTTTGAGAATTTTTCGTATGGGTAATTCTGAATATATAAAAAATTGTTTGTAACTAATTAATTAAGGTTTTCCAAATTCTGAAAATTTAATAAGAGTTTTTTGAAAGTATTATCAAATTTGGAAACGTTTTTTCAGAATTTGAAAAGCATATTTAAAAAGTTATGGACATTTGTTTCACAGACATGTTTTTGAGAATTTTTCGTATGGGTAATTCTCAACAAAAAAAAATTGTTTATAACTAATTAATTAAGGTTTTCCAAATTCTGAAAATTTAATAAGAGTTTTTTGAAATAATTATCAAATTTGGAAACGTTTTTTTCAGAATTTGAAAAAGCATATTTAAAAATGTATGGACATTTGTTTCACAGACATGTTTTTGAGAATTTTTCGTATGGGTAATTCTCTACAAATAAGAAATTGTTTATAACTTATTAAATAAAAATTTCAAATTCTGAGAGTTTGTAAGGAGTGTATTGAAATAATTTTCAAATTTGGGAAACCTTTTTCAGAATTTGGAAAAGCATATTTAAAAAGTTATAGACATTTGTTTAACAGAGATATTTTTGAGAATTGTTCATATGGGTAATTCTTAAAATTTTAAACAATTGTTTATAAATAATTAATTAAGGTTTTCCAAATTCTGAAAATTTAATAAAAGTTTTTTGAAATAACTATCAAATTTGGAAAACCTTTTTCAGAATTTGGAAAAGCATATTTAAAAAGTTATGGACATTTGTTTAACAGAAATATTTTTGAAGATTTTTCGTATGGGTAATTCCAAATTCTGAAAGTTTGTAAGGAGTATATGAAATAATTCTTAAATTTTGAAAACTTTTTTCAGAATTTGGAAAGCATATTGAAAAATGTATAGACCTGTTTCACAGAGATATTTTTGAGAATTTTTCGTATGGGTAATTCTCAACAAATAAAAAATTATTTATAACTATAATTAATTAAGCTTTCCCAAATTCTGAAAATTTAATAGGAGTTTTTTGAAATAATTATCAAATTTGGAAAACTTTTTTCAGAATTTGGAAAAGAATATTATTTAAAAAGTTATAGACTTTTGTTTAACAGAGATATTTTTGAGAAATTTTCGTATGGGTGATTCTTAAAATTTTAAACAATTGTTTATAACTAATTAATTGAGGTTTTCCAAATTCTGAAAATTTAATAGGAGTTTTTTGAAATAATTATCAAATTTGGAAAACCTTTTTCAGAATTTGGAAAATCATATTTTAAAAGTTATGGAAATTTGTTTCACAGAAATATTTTTGACAATTTTTCATATGGGTAATCCTCAACAAATAAAACGCAGCGCTTTGGAACCAAGAAAAAAGGTGTAGGCCATTTATGTTTAAATTGAGTCACCCCAATACGTATGTCGAGAATTGAAGTCACCACCGATTATAAAAAAAATCAAAACTAGAAAGATGTTGGTATAGGTCATACATGGCATGTGTAAGTCTTGAACGTATGTTGCAGGGTATGTATATGGAAACCAATGCAAGGGTTTTGTTAGGTCCAGTAGGTTGAGTAAGGGAAATGCAAATTTCTGTTGTGGATATGATGTTATGAAACGGAAAATATTCAAATTTAATTGTATTTTTAACTAAGATTCTTTTGCCTCTGTTGGAGTCATTTCTTATTAGTGTGTGTTTATCGAAGAATCTATTATTTTTCTCTTTTAGAAGTGTTTAAGTGTTTTTTGAACTAACGCTGCTGTTGGTAGGATGTCTTCCAACAGGCCGTTTAGTTCAGAACACTTATCATGGGAAATTAGAGATTTTATGTTTGCAGTTAGCAGTAGTACAATCATGGTGATATTTTAGCGATAAATTCCAAATAAGCACCAGGCTTATCATAATCTTTTAATTTTAGGTAGTTCGGCCAGAATTCTCGGACTCGAGTAATTAAAATATTTCTTGGTAAACCAAAGAGTTTAACAGATTCAATTAGGAAATCTCCGAAGGCCGGAGATAACTGAGTAATTTGATTTTGGTTTTGGTTGGATGTAAAGGCCTGAGGGTACGCATTTGTACCCTCTTTAAGAATATCTGCGTATGAACCCCTGACTTGGTTCACGGAATTAGACTGTGGCAACTTAAATTTGGAGTGATATGCATGGATTTTTGTGAATTTCCTTTCTCTTTTTTTTCGTATTCTGTCCTTTTCGGACACTCACTAAAGTTTGCCGGGTTGCCACCTTAGATTTGTCATCTTCCTTTTGTATAGCGCATGCACCTGGTTCGTGGGGTTCTTTGCACTTTACGCACCTGTCAGGGTATGCGCAGTATGAACTTACTTGGCCAAATCTTTGGCACTTAAAGCATTGGGTAGTCTCCCTTCGTTTGATGGATTCCCATCTGATTTTATGGCAAAGTATGTATTTAATATTTTTTAATTAATTTATGCTAACCCTGTCTTCTACTGTACATGTATAAATGCCAAAGTCAAAATTCTTTTCCCTCGACCATTTCGTCGAAAATAATTTGATTTGCACCCTCAGTGAGGTGTCGACACTAATGATTGTCTCTTCAATTGCTTCCACCGATAAGCCATCTGAGAGACCTTTTAAATAAATTGAATTTTTTTTTTAACTGTCTTGGAATGAAAGAAAATGCGTTTGCTTTCATTTCTCTCAAAGATTTCATCAGCGAAGAGTGCAGATCAATGCCTTTGACATGAATTTTTAATCTACAAACCTCTAATTTCAAACTTAATATTTTCTTAATCACCTACATAAGTTACCTTAAAAAAATCTAGTAGTTTTTTTTTAATTAGCTCCGTTTACAAAAATTGGTGGGGACCATGTGTTTTTTTCCTTGATTTTGGTTGGTCCATAGGCTGCTGTTCTTGTGAGGCTTCAGTCGAGGATGCTGAATTTATTACTTGCAAATTTGTCGTAAATTTCAGCTTTTTTTGAAGAAGTTGGTATATTTTCTATGTTTCGCTTCCGGCTAATGACTTGTATGAATGTGTTTGAATCATCTTTTAAAATTCTTTTTTAATCCTTTTCAGCCGATTGGCTGAATTATGATAATTATTTGTTACCCCAATTTGACATGGGTAAAGTTTGACTTTTTGTGGGTGAAATATTTTTTTTTGTTATTTTTAAATAATTTATCACTGTGTTTGGCATTAATTGGACTTTCATAGTCTGTTTCCATGAACGTATTATATATGGACTGCTAGTCTAATGTCAGTTAGGTTGTCAAAAAAATGTCGCCAAAATTGAGAATGCGATACTAGCTCACCTGAACCCACTTCAGGAAAAAAAAATTGAATTTCTCAAAGTTTGTAAGGAGTGTTTTGAAATAATTTTTATATTTGGAAAACCTTTTTCAGAATTTGGAAAAGCATGTTAAAAGTTAGGACATTTGTTTCACAGAAATATTTTTGAGAATTTTTCTCAATAAATAAAAAATTGTTAATAACTAATTAATTAAGTCAAGTATTTGAGAATTTTTCGTATGGGTAATTCTCAACAAATAAAAAATTGTTTATAACTAATTAAATAAAGTTTTCCAAATTCTGAAAATTTGTAAGGAGTGTATTGAAATAATTCTTAAATTTGGAAAACCTTTTTCAGAATTTGGAAAAGCATATTTAAAAATGTATGGACATTTGTTTCACAGAGATATTTTTGAGAATTTTTCGTATGGGTAATTCTCTACAAATAAAAAATTGTTTATAACTAATTAAATAAAAATTTCAAATTCTGAGAGTTTGTAAGGAGTGTATTGAAATAATTTTCAAATTTGGGAAGCCTTTTTCAGAATTTGGAAAAGCATATTTAAAAAGTTATAGACATTTGTTTAACAGGGATATTTTTGAGAATTGTTCATATGGGTAATTCTTAAAATTTTAAACAATTGTTTATAAATAATTAATTAAGGTTTTCCAAATTCTGAAAACTTAATAGAAGTTTTTTGAAATAATTATCAAATTTGGAAAATCTTTTTCAGAACTTGGAAAAGCATATTTAAAAAGTTATGGACATTTGTTTAACAGAAATATTTTTGAGGATTTTTCGTATGGGTAATTCTCAACAAATAAAAAATTGTATATAACTAATTAAATAAAGTTTTCCAAATTCTGAAAGTTTCTAAGGAGTATATGAAATAATTCTTAAATTTTGAAAACCTTTTTCAGAATTTGGAAAGCATATTGAAAAATGTATAGACCTGTTTCACAGAGATATTTTTGAGAATTTTTCGAATGGGTAATTCTCAACAAAAAAAAATTGTTTATAACTAATTAAAAAAAAAATTTCAAATTCTGAAAGTTTGTAAGGAGTGTATTGAAATAATTATCAAATTTGGAAAACTTTTTTCAGAATTTGGAAAAGCATATTATTTAAAAAGTTATAGACTTTTGTTTAACAGAGATATTTTTGAGAATTTTTCGTATGGGTGATTCTTAAAATTTTAAACAATTGTTTATAACTTATTAATTGAGGTTTTCCAAATTCTGAAAATTTAATAGGAGTTTTTTGAAATAATTATCAAATTTGGAAAACCTTTTTCAGAATTTGGAAAATCATATTTTAAAAGTTATGGAAATTTGTTTCACAGAAATATTTTTGACAATTTTTCATATGGGTAATCCTCAACAAATAAAACGCAGCGCTTTGGAACCAAGAAAAAAGATGTAGGCCATTTATGTTTAAATTGAGTCACCCCAATACGTATGTCGAGAATTGAAGTCACCACCGATTATAAAAAAAAATCAAAACTAGAAAGATGTTGGTATAGGTCATACATGGCATGTGTAAGTCTTGAACGTATGTTGCAGGGTATGTATATGGAAACCAATGCAAGGGTTTTGTTAGGTCCAGTAGGTTGAGTAAGGGAAATGCAAATTTCTGTTGTGGATATGATGTTATTATGAAACGGAAAATATTCAAATTTAATTGTATTTTTAACTAAGATTCCTTTGCCTCTGTTGGAGTCATTTCTTATTAGTGTGTGTTTATCGAAGAATCTATTATTTTTCTCTTTTAGAAGTGTTTAAGTGTTTTTTGAACTAACGCTGCTGTTGGTAGGATGTCTTCCAACAGGCCGTTTAGTTCAGAACACTTATCATGGGAAATTAGAGATTTTATGTTTGCAGTTAGCAGTAGTACAATCATGGTGATATTTTAGCGATAAATTCCAAATAAGCACCAGGCTTATCATAATCTTTTAATCTTAGGTAGATCGGCCAGAATTCTCGGACTCGAGTAATTAAAATATTTATTGGTAAACCAAAGAGTTTAACAGATTCAATTAAGAAATCTCCGAAGGCCGGAGATAACTGAGTAATTTGATTTTGGTTTTGGTTGGATGTAAAGGCCTGAGGGTACGCATTTGTACCCTCTTTAAGAATATCTGCGTATGAACCCCTGACTTGGTTCACGGAATTAGACTGTGGCAACTTAAATTTGGAGTGATATGCATGGATTTTTGTGAATTTCCTTTCTCTTTTTTTTCGTATTCTGTCCTTTTCGGACACTCACTAAAGTTTGCCGGGTTGCCACCTTAGATTTGTCATCTTCCTTTTGTATAGCGCATGCACCTGGTTCGTGGGGTTCTTTGCACTTTACGCACCTGTCAGGGTATGCGCAATATGAACTTACTTGGCCAAATCTTTGGCATTTAAAGCATTGGGTAGTCTCCCTTCGTTTGATGGATTCCCATCTGATTTTATGGCAAAGTATGTATTTAATATTTTTTAATTAATTTATGCTAACCCTGTCTTCTACTGTACAGGTATAAATGCCAAAGTCAAAATTCTTTTCCCTCGACCATTTCGTCGAAAATAATTTGATTTGCACCCTCAGTGAGGTGTCGACACTAATGATTGTCTCTTCAATTGCTTCCACCGAGAAGCCATCTGAGAGACCTTTTAAATAAATTGAATTTTTTTTTTTAACTGACTTGGAATGAAAGAAAATGCGTTTGCTTTCATTTCTCTCAAAGATTTCATCAGCGAAGAGTGCAGATCAATGCCTTTCACATGAATTTTTAATCTACAAACCTCTAATTTCAAACTTAATATTTTCTAAATCACCTACATAATTTACCTTAAAAAAATCTAGTAGTTTTTTTTTAATTAGCTCCGTTTACAAAAATTGGTGGGGACCATGTGTTTTTTTCCTTGATTTTGGTTGGTCCATAGGCTGCTGTTCTTGTGAGGCTTCAGTCGAGGATACTGAATTTATTACTTGCAAATTTGTCGTAAATTTCAGCTTTTTTGAAGAAGTTGGTATATTTTCTATGTTTCGCTTCCGGCTAATGACTTGTATGAATGTGTTTGAATCATCTTTTAAAATTCTTTTTTAATCCTTTTCAGCCGATTGGCTGAATTATGATGATTATTTGTTACCCCAATTTGACATGGGTAAAGTTTGACTTTTTGCGGGTGAAATATTTTTTTTTTGTTATTTTTAAATAATATATCACTGTGTTTGGCATTAATTGGACTTTCATAGTCTGTTTCCATGGACGTATTATATATGGACTGCTAGTCTAATGTCAGTTAGATTGTCAAAAAAATGTCGCCAAAATTGAGAATGCGATACTAGCTCACCTGAACCCACTTCAGAAAAAAAAATTTAATTTCTCAAAGTTTGTAAGGAGTGTTTTGAAATAATTTTTATATTTGGAAAACCTTTTTCAGAATTTGGAAAAGCATGTTAAAAGTTATGGACATTTGTTTCACAGAAATATTTTTGAGAATTTTTCTCAATAAATAAAAAATTGTTAATAACTAATTAATTAAGGTTTTCCAAATTCTGAAAATTTAATAAGAGTTTTTTTGAAATAATTATCATTATGGACATTTGTTTCACAGTCAAGTTTTTGAGAATTTTTCGTATGGGTAATTCTCAACAAATAAAAAATTGTTTATTACTAATTAAATAAAGTTTTCCAAATTCTGAAAATTTGTAAGGAGTGTATTGAAATAATTCTTAAATTTGGAAAACCTTTTTCAGAATTTGGAAAAGCATATTTAAAAATGTATGGACATTTGTTTCACAGAGATATTTTTGAGAATTTTTCGTATGGGTAATTCTCTACAAATAAAAAATTGTTTATAACTAATTAAATAAAAATTTCAAATTCTGAGAGTTTGTAAGGAGTGTATTGAAATAATTTTCAAATTTGGGAAACCTTTTTCAGAATTTGGAAAAGCATATTTAAAAAGTTATAGACATTTGTTTAACAGGGATATTTTTAAGAATTGTTCATATGGGTAATTCTTAAAATTTTAAACAATTGTTTATAAATAATTAATTAAGGTTTTCCAAATTCTGAAAATTTAATAGAAGTTTTTTGAAATAATTATCAAATTTGGAAAATCTTTTTCAGAACTTGGAAAAGCATATTTAAAAAGTTATGGACATTTGTTTAACAGAAATATTTTTGAGGATTTTTCGTATGGGTAATTCTCAACAAATAAAAAATTGTATATAACTAATTAAATAAAGTTTTCCAAATTCTGAAAGTTTCTAAGGAGTATATGAAATAATTCTTAAATTTTGAAAACCTTTTTCAGAATTTGGAAAGCATATTGAAAAATGTATAGACCTGTTTCACAGAGATATTTTTGAGAATTTTTCGAATGGGTAATTCTCAACAAATAAAAAACTGTTTATAACTAATTAAAAAAAAAATTTCAAATTCTGAAAGTTTGTAAGGAGTGTATTGAAATAATTATCAAATTTGGAAAACTTTTTTCAGAATTTGGAAAAGCATATTATTTAAAAAGTTATAGACTTTTGTTTAACACAGATATTTTTGAGAATTTTTCGTATGGGTGATTCTTAAAATTTTAAACAATTGTTTATAACTTATTAATTGAGGTTTTCCAAATTCTGAAAATTTAATAGGAGTTTTTTTTAAATAATTATCAAATTTGGAAAACCTTTTTCAGAATTTGGAAAATCATATTTTAAAAGTTATGGAAATTTGTTTCACAGAAATATTTTTGACAATTTTTCATATGGGTAATCCTCAACAAATAAAACGCAGCGCTTTGGAACCAAGAAAAAAGATGTAGGCCGAGAATTGAAGTCACCACCGATTATAAAAAAAATCAAAACTAGAAAGATGTTGGTATAGGTCATACATGGCATGTGTAAGTCTTGAACGTATGTTGCAGGGTATGTATATGGAAACCAATGCAAGGGTTTTGTTAGGTCCAGTAGGTTGAGTAAGGAAATGCAAATTTCTGTTGTGGATATGATGTTATTATGAAACGGAAAATATTCAAATTTAATTGTATTTTTAACTAAGATTCCTTTGCCTCTGTTGGAGTCATTTCTTATTAGTGTGTGTTTATCGAAGAATCTATTATTTTTCTCTTTTAGAAGTGTTTAAGTGTTTTTTGAACTAACGCTGCTGTTGGTAGGATGTCTTCCAACAGGCCGTTTAGTTCAGAACACTTATCATGGGAAATTAGAGATTTTATGTTTGCAGTTAGCAGTAGTACAATCATGGTGACATTTTAGCGATAAATTCCAAATAAGCACCAGGATTATCATAATCTTTTAATTTTAGGTAGATCGGCCAGAATTCTCGGACTCGAGTAATTAAAATATTTCTTGGTAAACCAAAGAGTTTAACAGATTCAATTAGGAAATCTCCGAAGGCCGGAGATAACTGAGTAATTTGATTTTGGTTTTGGTTGGATGTAAAGGCCTGAGGGTACGCATTTGTACCCTCTTTAAGAATATCTGCGTATGAACCCCTGACTTGGTTCACGGAATTAGACTGTGGCAACTTAAATTTGGAGTGATATGCATGGATTTTTGTGAATTTCCTTTCTCTTTTTTTTTCGTATTCTGTCCTTTTCGGACACTCACTAAAGTTTGTCGGGTTGCCACCTTAGATTTGTCATCTTCCTTTTGTATAGCGCATGCACCTGGTTCGTGGGGTTCTTTGCACTTTACGCACCTGTCAGGGTATGCGCAATATGAACTTACTTGGCCAAATCTTTGGCACTTAAAGCATTGGGTAGTCTCCCTACGTTTGATTCCCATCTGATTTTATGGCAAATTATGTATTTAATATTTTTTAATTAACTTATGCTAACCCTGTCTTCTACTGTACAGGTATAAATGCCAAAGTCAAAATTCTTTTCCCTCGACCATTTCGTCGAAAATAATTTGATTTGCACCCTCAGTGAGGTGTCGACACTAATGATTGTCTCTTCAATTGCTTCCACCGAGAAGCCATCTGAGAGACCTTTTAAATAAATTGGAATTTTTTTTTTAACTGACTTGGAATGAAAGAAAATGCATTTGCTTTCATTTCTCTCAAAGATTTCATCAGCGAAAAGTGCAGATCAATGCCTTTCACATGAATTTTTAATCTACAAACCTCTAATTTCAAACTTAATATTTTCTAAATCACCTACATAATTTACCTTAAAAAAATCTAGTAGTTTTTTTTTAATTAGCTCCGTTTACAAAAATTGGTGGGGACCATGTGTTTTTGTCCTTGATTTTGGTTGGTCCATAGGCTGCTGTTCTTGTGAGGCTTCAGTCGAGGATGCTGAATTTATTACTTGCAAATTTGTCGTAAATTTCAGCTTTTTTGAAGAAGTTGGTATATTTTCTATGTTTCGCTTCCGGCTAATGACTTGTATGAATGTGTTTGAATCATCTTTTAAAATTCTTTTTTAATCCTTTTCAGCCGATTGGCTCAATTATAATGATTATTTGTTACCCCAATTTGACATGGGTAAAGTTTGACTTTTTGTGGGTGAAATATTTTTTTTTTTTGTTATTTTTAAATAATTTATCACTGTGTTTGGCATTAATTGGACTTTCATAGTCTGTTTCCATGGACGTATTATATATGGACTGCTAGTCTAATGTCAGTTTCATACAGTAATTGTCAAAAAAATGTCGCCAAAATTGAGAATGCGATACTAGCTCACCTGAACCCACTTCAGGAAAAAAAAATTGAATTTCTCAAAGTTTGTAAGGAGTGTTTTGAAATAATTTTTATATTTGGAAAACCTTTTTCAGAATTTGGAAAAGCATGTTAAAAGTTATGGACATTTGTTTCACAGAAATATTTTTGAGAATTTTTCTCAATAAATAAAAAATTGTTAATAACTAATTAATTAGGGTTTTCCAAATTCTGAAAATTTAATAAGAGTTTTTTTGAAATAATTATCATTATGGACATTTGTTTCACAGTCAAGTTTTTGAGAATTTTTCGTATGGGTAATTCTCAACAAATAAAAAATTGTTTATAACTAATTAAATAAAGTTTTCCAAATTCTGAAAATTTGTAAGGAGTGTATTGAAATAATTCTTAAATTTGGAAAACCTTTTTCAGAATTTGGAAAAGCATATTTAAAAATGTATGGACATTTGTTTCACAGAGATATTTTTGAGAATTTTTCGTATGGGTAATTCTCTACAAATAAAAAATTGTTTATAACTAATTAAATAAAAATTTCAAATTCTGAGAGTTTGTAAGGAGTGTATTGAAATAATTTTCAAATTTGGGAAACCTTTTTCAGAATTTGGAAAAGCTTATTTAAAAAGTTATAGACAATTGTTTAACAGGGATATTTTTGAGAATTGTTCATATGGGTAATTCTTAAAATTTTAAACAATTGTTTATAAATAATTAATTAAGGTTTTCCAAATTCTGAAAATTTAATAGAAGTTTTTTGAAATAATTATCAAATTTGGAAAATCTTTTTCAGAACTTGGAAAAGCATATTTAAAAAGTTATGGACATTTGTTTAACAGAAATATTTTTGAGGATTTTTCGTATGGGTAATTCTCAACTAATAAAAAATTGTATATAACTAATTAAATAAAGTTTTCCAAATTCTGAAAGTTTCTAAGGAGTATATGAAATAATTCTTAAATTTTGAAAATCTCTTTCAGAATTTGGAAAGCATATTGAAAAATGTATAGACCTGTTTCACAGAGATATTTTTGAGAATTTTTCGAATGGGTAATTCTCAACAAATAAAAAACTGTTTATAACTAATTAAAAAAAAAATTTCAAATTCTGAAAGTTTGTAAGGAGTGTATTGAAATAATTATCAAATTTGGAAAACTTTTTTCAGAATTTGGAAAAGCATATTATTTAAAAAGTTATAGACTTTTGTTTAACAGAGATATTTTTGAGAATTTTTCGTATGGGTGATTCTATATATATATATAACTTATTAATTGAGGTTTTCCAAATTCTAAAAATTTAATAGGAGTTTTTTGAAATAATTTTCAAAATTGGAAAACCTTTTTCAGAATTTGGAAAATCATATTTTAAAAGTTATGGACATTTGTTTCACAGAAATATTTTTGACAATTTTTCATATGGGTAATCCTCAACAAATAAAACGCAGCGCTTTGGAACCAAGAAAAAAGATGTAGGCCATTTATGTTGATATTTTAGCGATAAATTCCAAATAAGCACCAGGCTTATCATTATCTTTTAATTTTAGGTAGTTCGGCCAGAATTCTCGGACTCGTGTAATTAAAATATTTATTAGTAAACCAAAGAGTTTAACAGATTCAATTAGGAAATCTCCGAAGGCCGGAGATAACTGAGTAATTTGATTTTGGTTGTGGTTGGATGTAAAGGCCTGAGGGTACGCATTTGTACCCTCTTTAAGAATATCTGCGTATGAACCCCTGACTTGGTTCACGGAATTAGACTGTGGCAACTTAAATTTGGAGTGATATGCATGGATTTTTGTGAATTTCCTTTCTCTTTTTTTTCGTATTCTGTCCTTTTCGGAAACTCACTAAAGTTTGCCGGGTTGCCACCTTAGATTTGTCATCTTCCTTTTGTATAGCGCATGCACCTGGTTCGTGGGGTTCTTTGCACTTAACGCACCTGTCAGGGTATGCGCAATATGAACTTACGTGGCCAAATCTTTGGCACTTAAAGCATTGGGTAGTCTCCCTTCGTTTGATGGATTCCCATCTGATTTTATGGCAAAGTATGTATTTAATATTTTTTTAATTTATTTATGCTAACCCTGTCTTCTACTGTACAGGTAAAAATGCCAAAGTCAAAATTCTTTTCCCTCGACCATTTCGTCGAAAATAATTTGATTTGCACCCTCAGTGAGGTGTCAACACTAATGATTGTCTCTTCAATTGCTTCCACCGAGAAGCCAACTGAGAGACCTTTTAAATAAATTGAATTTTTTTTTAACTGACTTGGAATGAAAGAAAATGCGTTTGCTTTCATTTCTCTCAAAGATTTCATTAGCGAAGAGTGCAGATCAATGCCTTTCACATGAATTTTTAATCTACTAAAACCTCTAATTTCAAACTTAATATTTTCTTAATCACCTACATAATTTACCTTTAAAAAATCTAGTAATTTTTTTTTAATTAGCTCCGTTTACAAAAATTGGTGGGACCATGTGTTTTCTTTTCTTGATTTTGGTTGGTCCATAGGCTGCTGTTCTTGTGAGGCTTCAGCTGGTATATTGGGTTCAACACTTCCTATGTCTGGGTCGAGGATGCTGAATTTATTACTTGCAAATTTGTCATAATATGCAGCTTTTTTTGAAGAAGTTGGTGTATTTTCTATGTTTCGCTTCCGGCTTATGACTTGAATCATCTTTTAAAATTCTTTTTTTAATCCTTTTCAGCCGATTGGTTGAATAATGATAATTCTTCGTTACCCCAAATTGACATGGGTAAAGTTTGACTTTTTGTGAGTGAAATATTTTTTTTTTGTTGGTTATTTTTAAATAATTTATCAATGTTGGCATTAATTGCACTTCCATATTCTGTTTCCATGGACGTATTATAATATGGACTGCTAGTCTAATGTCAGTTTCATACAATAATTGTCAAAAAAATGTCGCTAAAATTGAGAATGTGATGCTAGCTCACCTGAACCCACATTTTGAGAATTTTTCGTATGGGTAATTCTCAATATATAAAAAATTGTTTATAACTAATTAATTAAGGTTTTCCAAATTCTGAAAATTTAAAAAGAGTTTTTTGAAATTATTATTAAATTTGGAAACGTTTTTTCAGAATTTGAAAAAGCATATTTAAAAAGTTATGAACATTTGTTTCACAGACATGTTTTTGAGAATTTTTCGTATGGGTAATTCTCAACAAATAAAAAATTGTTTATAACTAATTAATTAAGGTTTTCCAAATTCTGAAAATTTAATAAGAGTTTTTTGAAATAATTATCAAATTTGGAAACTTTTTTTTTCAGAATTTGAAAAAGCATATTTAA
Organism: Platycheirus rosarum; assembly: GCA_963971375.1. Lineage (NCBI taxonomy): Eukaryota > Metazoa > Arthropoda > Insecta > Diptera > Syrphidae > Platycheirus > Platycheirus rosarum. Next base: position 101,328,236 of record OZ020507.1, read on the forward strand.
AAATTTATGGACATTTGTTTCACAGACATGTTTTTGAGAATTTTTCGTATGGGTAATTCTCTACAAATAAAAAATTGTTTATAACTTATTAATTAAATTTTCCAAATTCTGAGAGTTTGTAAGGAGTGTATTGAAATAATTATCAAATTTGGGAAACCTTTTCCAGAATTGGGAAAAGCATATTTAAAAAGTTATTGACATTTGTTTAACAGAGATATTTTTGAGAATTTTTCATATGGGTAATTCTTAAAATTTTAAACAATTGTTTATAAATAATTAATTAAGGTTTTCCAAATTCTGAAAATTTAATAAAAGTTTTTTGAAATAACTATCAAATTTGGAAAACCTTTTTCAGAATTTGGAAAAGCATATTTAAAAAGTTATGGACATTTGTTTAACAGAAATATTTTTGAGGATTTTTCGTATGGGTAATTCCAAATTCTGAAAGTTTGTAAGGAGTATATGAAATAATTCTTAAATTTTGAAAACCTTTTTCAGAATTTGGAAAGCATATTGAAAAAATTATAGACCTGTTTCACAGAGATATTTTTGAGAATTTTTCGTATGGGTAATTCTCAACAAATAAAAAATTATTTATAACTATAATTAATTAAGCTTTCCCAAATTCTGAAAATTTAATAGGAGTTTTTTGAAATAATTATCAAATTTGGAAAACTTTTTTCAGAATTTGGAAAAGCATATTATTTAAAAAGTTATAGACTTTTGTTTAACAGAGATATTTTTGAGAATTTTTTGTATGGGTGATTCTTAAAATTTTAAACAATTGTTTATAACTAATTAATTGAGGTTTTCCGAATTCTGAAAATTTAATAGGAGTTTTTTGAAATAATTATCAAATTTGGAAAACCTTTTTTAGAATTTGGAAAATCATATTTTAAAAGTTATGGACATTTGTTTCACAGAAATATTTTTGACAATTTTTTATATATCCTCAACAAATAAAAGTTAGTTTATAACTAATTAAATAAGGTTTTTCAAATTCTGAAAGTTTGTAAGGAGTGGATTAAAATAATTCCTAAATTTGGAAAACATTTTTTCAGAATTTGGCAAAGCATGTTTAAAAGGTTATGGACATTTGTTTCACAGATATATTTTTGAGAATTTTTCGTATGGGTAATTCTCAACAAATTAAATAAAATTTTCAAAATTCTGAAAGTTTGTAGGGAGTGTATTGAAATAATTTTTAAATTTGGGAAACCTTTTTTAGAATTTGGAAAAACATATTTAAAAAGTTTAGGACATTTGTTTAACAGAGATATTTTTGAGAATTTTTCGTATGGGTAATTCTTAAAATTTTAAGTATTTGTTTAAAACTAATTAATTAAGGTTTTCCAAATTCTGAAAATTTGGGAGGAGTTTATTTAATTAGGTTTTAAATTTGGAAATTCATTTTTACTATTTGGAAAAGTTTATGTTTAAAGTTTTTGATAATTTAATTTGTGTCTGCATTGTTTCTTGAAAATGTTCAACATTTAAGTATACGTTAATAACTAATTTATTAAAGTTTTCAAAATCTGAAAACGAGCTCATTCACAAGATTTATAAATGTTGAAAATTATTTATATGAAATAATTTCAGTGACTTGATACTTTGAGAAAATTTTTAACATATAAATAATGAATATTAGCTAATACATCAAGGTTTTTTAAATAATAAAAACATATAAAGAGTAATACTCTTGATGATTGAATTGATTTCACAATTTTGCAATTACTTTTAAGAATTTGAAAATTATAAATTAATTATTCATAAACAATTATTTTCACGTTGATATTTTTTAAGCGAATACCTTACGAAATAATAGAATAACAAAACTCGTTTGTACTGGCAGATGTTAGCCCGTTTTTATGTCCCAACGTATCCTAATGCGTTACGTTACGAGTATTTGTTTAAAGATTCTGTCAATACTTTTACATTTTTGTTGTTTATTATTAACGGGTGATTTTTTTGAGGTTAGGATTTTCATGCATTAGTATTTGACAGATCACGCGGGATTTCAGACATGGTGTTTAAGAGAAAGATGCTCAGTATGCTTTGACATTTCATCATGAATAGACTTACTAACGAGCAACGCTTGCAAATCATTAAATTTTATTACCAAAATCAGTGCTCGGTTCGAAATGTGTTTCGCGCTTTACGTCCGATTTATGGTCTACATAATCGACCAAGTGAGCAAACAATTAATGCGATTGTGACCAAGTTTCGCACTCAGTTTACTTTATTGGACATTAAACCAACCACACGAATGCGTACAGCGCGTACAGAAGAGAATATTGCGTCTGTTTCTGAGAGTGTTGCTGAAGACCGTGAAATGTCGATTCGTCGCCGTTCGCAACAATTGGGTTTGTGTTATTCGACCACATGGAAGATTTTACGCAAAAATCTTGGTGTAAAACCGTATAAAATACAGCTCGTGCAAGAACTGAAGCCGAACGATCTGCTAAAACGTCGAATTTTCAGTGAATGGGCTCTAGAAAAGTTGGCAGAAAATCCGCTTTTTTATCGACAAATTTTGTTCAGCGATGAGGCTCATTTCTGGTTGAATGGCTACGTAAATAAGCAAAATTGCCGCATTTGGAGTGAAGAGCAACCAGAAGCCGTTCAAGAACTACCCATGCATCCCGAAAAATGCACTGTTTGGTGTGGTTTGTACGCTGGTGGAATCATTGGACCGTATTTTTTCAAAGATGCTGTTGGACGCAACGTTACGGTGAATGGCGATCGCTATCGTTCGATGCTAACAAACTTTTTGTTGCCAAAAATGGAAGAACTGAACTTGGTTGACATGTGCTTTCAACAAGATGGCGCTACATGCCACACAGCTTGCGATTCTATGGCCATTTTGAGGGAAAACTTCGGAGAACAATTCATCTCAAGAAATGGACCGGTAATTTGGCCACCAAGATCATGCGATTTGACGCCTTTAGACTATTTTTTGTGGGGCTACGTCAAGTCTAAAGTCTTCAGAAATAAGCCAGCAACTATTCCAGCTTTGGAAGACAACATTTCCGAAGAAATTCGGGCTATTCCGGCCGAAATGCTCGAAAAAGTTGCCCAAAATTGGACTTTCCGAATGGTCCACCTAAGCCGCAGCCGCGGTCAATATTTAAATGAAATTATCTTCAAAAAATAAATGTCATGGACCAATCTAACGTTTCAAATAAAGAACCGATGAGATTTTGCAAATTTTATGCGTTTTTTTTAAAAAAAAAAGTTCTCAAGCTCTTAATAAAACACCCGTTAAATTACACTTTTCCAAATTCTAAAAATGGTTTTGCAAATTTGTGCAAACTGTTCCCCATCGATTGAAACCAAAAAAGTCTAATTATGTTTCTATGTGTTGTAACTATTCGCCAAACCTTTAATTGTTAATAACTTTTAAACTATAGTTTTCCAAATTCTAAAAATGGTTTTCCAAATGTTTTCCAAATTCGGGGTACGAAATAAATCTAAATTCCCGACATAGTGCTGTTAACTACGTCGGGACTTACACGGCGCATTAAATTAACGCGCAACTCTTGCTTATTTCATTTTGAACTTGTATTCGGTAATGCACACGCACCACACGGAAGCACGTTCGTTTTTCAGTTGCGCATTATTTTGACAGCTATCTTTTATTTTACTTTCTGTTTTAGTGATCAGTATTTAATAAAAAAATAATTTAAATGAAATGAATTAATAAAAACTTAATGAATGAATGAATAAATGAAAAATAAATGAAAAGAAACTAATTCCATACACCATTCAAATTCTGCGGCCATCATACATACGTTGTTATCTTCTTGTAAAGTGTGCACGGTAGTGCCCCGTGGCTTAGTGGTTAGTGTGTCGGACTGCTAAGCGAAAGAACCTGGGTTCAAATCCAGCTCATAGCCACCTTTTTTTCTGGGGTACTGCCTCTTGCGAGGAACTGACAAAACCTCCAAGAGTAAAATTTGTCTCGAAAAAGTGCATCTCATGTAGCCGTTCGGACTCGGCGGTAAACTGTAGGTCCCTTCCATTCTTGCAGAGTAACAACACACACACAGGAATGGTTGAGAGTATAAGTCACTAGGCCTTGGCTCCTTAAGGAGCTGTCGCGCCAGTAAATTTATTTATTTATAAAGTGTTGTTTGAGCAACATCCGAAACAAGTATGAAGCATAATTAGAAGAACAAAGAATACAGACAAAGAGAAACGTCAAAAAAGTTGCAGGGACAGTTCTACCCATGCATGTTCGCGTTACTCTATTTCTATTTCATTATATTTGCCTTTCGCACTCCAAGCATGCAGTGCAAACTCGCGCCGTGTAAGTCTCGACTATACGGGGGTTGATTTAAGACGTATTACCGTTAATCGTTCCGACTGTGCCCTGCAAACCCTGAAATTGTATTAATTGTTTGTGAATACGTGTGAAATTTGTATGAGAAGCACTCAATCAGCTACACAGTACACATATTTGAAGGTAATATATTGCGTAGGTTGTCAAAATCTGATCTGTCACTTTGGCAGCTCAAATTCAAAATGGCGTAAATGAGAGACATAAATCTTTGTATTGTAGTAAGATTCGGGTAAATTAATATCGTTTGTTTTTTTCAAAGCTTTAAGACTAGAATAAAAAGCCAGAAAAACTATAAAAAATACTTAAATTTTCATCTATAACATCTATGTATCAAGTGAATTATAAAATTTTATAACAAATTACATGCTTTGTATACTTTTTACGCGATTTGAATAAACTAACCTAAAAAAATAATATGTGAACTAAATTTTAACAAAACATAAAAATATAAGCCATTCGATTAAGAAAAACACTCAGCTCCTCTTCCTTGATATAATTACCTATCAGTCAACACTCCAAAAATGTCCACTTCGATTGTACAACTGTTTGTTTCGCGACAAAAACCCCGACACCGCGATGTGCAACACAAAGCTACTGTGCCCTGGTCCCGCAGTGTCTTTGCCAAACTCTGGCATCCCTTCCGAGAATGTTCTTCCAATCCAAAGTTAATATGTATACTGTGTGTGTACTGTGGGTTTAAAATATATTGATATGACTAGATCTTTAAAAAACAATAATCTTTAACAGAAAATGTGTCTATGGTCCAATGACCATTGCTATTAGTGACTTTGTTCTTGTGTCTAATGCCGATGCTGCTGAGCCAGATATGGACGCTGGTTGTGATACTGCGCAGATTCTCTACTTGTATGAACTCTTTGATACGGCATCCCATAAGGACCCTTGCAGAGCTATTGTTCAATGGTATTCCAGGTAAAAGAATTTGATCTCTGATGTACCAGAACCACAGAAACATCCACTTTTGCAGACCTGAATGTGTGCGATCTGTGCATTGACTTTAATGTTGAAGTTATCGAAGATCATCGTCCTTACGACTCATACATATCAATAGAAACTATATTTCGCAAGTGCTATGTTGCCAAAGGTAGTTCACAGGAATCAGCATCGGGATTACTAGCCAAAACGACGAAAATCAGAAATTGTCCAATGTGTTACGGCTACCTGTAAGGAAAAAAAAATATTATAATTTGTTTCAAAAATAAGAAAATAAAATCATAAATTACCGGCATCTGTTCAACTCGGTGAAATCCTCCTCGATGCACACTTTGCATATGTGTGGCTGTTGTATGGGAAAACAATCTAAAAAGAAATCAGAATAAGAAATTTTTTTTTTGTTCACAAAAGTAATATCGATAGTTATCAGGTTCAAAATGCAACATGGAACAATAAAAATAACAATAATAACACTATAACAACAACTAAGACTGAAAATAAACACATATCTACTTTTATTTGTACCTATGGCTATAGGTACAAATGCGACATTTTTGTTGACACAAAAAAAAGAACACAAAAGTTGCACTAAAAGGGAGTCGCAAATAATTATTTTGTTAGGGATTTTTGTTTGTTGGTCAATTGTTGTTAATTGTTGTTGTTATTGTTATTGTTTCACATCACGGGAAATACAAATTTGTTTTTTTTTAAATAAATAAAGAAAACACGAACCGAAGGAAATAAACATTTGACGGCAGAGAAAGAAAAATAAAACTAGATTTAGTTCTGTCAGTTTTTGTTCCAGATAACTCGAATTCGCCGAGAGTAAAAAGAAAGCGAACAGAGTGGTGGAAATGGATGGAACAGATGAGAAGTACGAAATATTAATACTGTGGGGGAATTTGGGAGCAATTTTCTCCTTTGTATTACGTGTTAAGAGGTGTAAGGGGAGAGCCCCAAGTCGAAATTCCCATAAAGCGGTAGAGCGTACAGCTTTTTGGAGTCAAATTCACCCCAGGATGGAGAACGTAGGTTTGCGGTGGTTTGTAATTAAAAAAACGGGGAAGTCACAAGACATTCTCCAATCCATAGAGTAGCGACGGACTAGTAACAGTGTGCCCAGAAAAAAATTAGTTTTTTTGTCTATCACCAATTTGTTAGTAAGTGTAAGTTTAGTTTTAGTAAGTGTAAATTTAATGTAATTGAAAGTAATTTAATTGAAAATTTTATAAAAAAAAGGTGTTAGTGTTGAAAAGGGCGACCGTGCGAAGACGAATTAAGGATTAGGAATAAGGAAGGCGGGGAACTTCCTTACACAGTTTACAAAGGTAAAACCGAGTTTTTCCATAGTGTCGAAACATTATATAAATTAAAAAAATATATTAGGCAAAACATCCAGGGCGGTTTCCGATAGTCGGAACCGCCAGCCTCTTCTTTTTTGGTGGAAGTACCTAACTGGCAGTTTTTTGGATTGGGTACCAGCTCCAGTTTCCAAAAAGGAATCCGGAACACAACTTAATAAGCTGAAGAAGAGGGAAAAACGGAAAACAACGCAACTCCGCTACATCCGAACAAAAAAAAAAGGACAAATTCCAACGGAAAAGCGAAGTATAAAGGCCAAACTGTAGGTACCTAACCGATTTTATTATTTAAAATTTTGAATTGCTACCATAAAAAAAAAGAGGGTGGTGTTTTCCACTAATTGGTGGTAGTGGGCAACACTGGGCTACCCACCATTAGTGCGCCACACTAAAATAGCCAAAACTGCAACCCACCTTTGTATAAGATAAAACATTATAAATTCAGCGAAGACACCTTTCCGTGGGGAACAATCGAAAGGGAAAATTCGTAATCGGATTCAGAGACATACACCAAGACTTCTCAAGAGAAGACACCAACCCATTCCCCGGCGGATATTGATTCATCCTTTTTTTTGGCGTCGGTTATGTTTAAAACAAATCAATTTGTGTCATTTGTTAAATTTTTAACTTAAATTTTAATTATTTGCTTTATTGTTCATTGTGGTGTTTGTGCGTCTCTCTAAAAGAGCTACCCAAGTAAACGGAACATCTGGGATTCCGGCTTTCCCCTTTCCAAAGCAAACCAAATTTGCAAAGTACTTTTGTTTTGTAACTACATAGATCCCCCCCTTTATAATTAAAAAGAGCTCTTTTTTTTTACTGGGTTAGGGTAAAAAGAGGAATACCATATTGTATTCCTGTTGGTAAGTGAGGGTGGAGTTGGCTATCTTCAGGCCTAAATTCCTGTTTGGGATACTTTTTTTTGGGACTTTTTTGAATAATACTATTACCAGTTGTGTAAACAAATGTATCTATGTTTTTGGTTTAGACTGTATACACAAATACTCAATTTATTTTCTCTAGCCAAATTTTTTTGATTTCCTATCTTAAAAGTTTTTTCTGGTATAGCGATTAGATTTAAGATAGATTTTTTTTAAATATTTTAATTTCTTTTTTTATTCTCCCTACATCAGCCTTAATGGAAGTATAAAATATTATAATTCTATTGTTGTAAAATTTGGAAAATTTAAAATAAAATTTTTTTATGAAGATTATGTGAACCACGCCAAACGATTGTTTATTATGACGGTTTAAGGTCGAATTTTCAGGGGGTGGGAAAGGGGGGCTGATGTGGACGGTCTAAAGTGACATCGTCAGTTGAGCAGTCAAAAGGGAATCTGGCATAAAATCGGCCACCCAGATTCATGGAGCGGAGAGGGTCGGCTCATCTGCTACAACATCAGCAGATCTGAGGAGAGCAGTAGCAGCACCATATAGAGGGAAGTATTTTGAAGTAGGCATGACATTAGTTTTGAGACGAGGTGAGGTTCGGTGCGGGGGTCAAGATCCCCTCCCCTTCCGGCGAGCTTAGCCGTGCGTCGCCAGCATGCCACGACCCCTTGCATCGGACATTCTGCCCCTTCCTCTCCCTATCCCTCTTCCTACTCCTCTATCCTATCTTACTTAGCTCCAGGTCCCTTTCCTATGGCCTCGGTGCCAGTATGACCCTTCCTATACTTTATCCAACCCTATTCCTTTCCTTCATCCTATCCTAATCCTCGCAAATTTCATCCTATTGCCCCGTTACAAATGGCGCCCAACGTAAGTGATCGAAGTTAGTCCTTGTTTTTTGTCCAATCTGTTCCTGGAAGTTGTCGCTGACATCGTCGAAGCAACCTCTATGTCTTGAACAGGAAAGCCTGGGGCATACCAGTTCAAATGCGAGGGGTGGCGTCGAAGATGCCAGCGATAACAACCAGAAACAATATCTGTTTAAATGTTCGGGCATCCGCCCTCGGTAGAAACTTTTCGTAAGTCTTTGATAGGAAGGTTTAAAACGTACCCACCAAATTGCGACGGAAAGTGAAGTCGAGATCGGGTGTCAGGTTACTTGTTAGTTGCATCCGGCGCTGCAGTCAGGGTGGGAAGGAAGAGTAAGTCTTGGTCAGGATTGCTCCTTAGAATACCTGACCAATCGCGACGAAGAATTCCTATTCTGGCAGTAGTGCCGAATGTAACCTCAGTGTATTCGTCAATTTTTGTTGAAACAACTACTTTGTAAAACTGCTGCTGCTCCCAAAGAATGGTATCGCTCAACGGAGGCGTCACTCAAAGTGAAAAAGAAATAGACACCGTCCTACGCCTCCCGAAACACCCCCAATATTAAAAAAAAAAAAAAAATCAAAAAATCAGTAAATAGATACATTTTTGGTGATTAGAAGCGATTGTATTTTGTGTTTTGAATGAACTTAGTTTTATAGGAATGGTATGTAAGGAATAGTGTTTTAGATAGTATAGTGTAGCAGTGTTTAGGAATAAGTACTAGAGCTTTGTTTTTATATTTAGAGTTTTTTTTGTTTTAGTTAGGTTTATGTAGTAAACTTAGTATAGCGTGATTAGGAATAAGTTAGTAGTTGGATTTAGTCTTTAGAGTTCTTTTTTAAGTTAGCTTAGGCATAGAGATAGGACATAGTAGATATAAAAAAAATGTATAAAAAAAAATAAAAAAATATTATAAAAGAAAAAAAAATTATAGATTAAGATAGATTAGCGTCTAATAACTTTTGTAGTATTAAGTTTTCTTCGTGTCAGTTATTATTGTTGGTGTAGTTTTTTTCTGTTAAGCGTTCATAAAATTTGTGAAGGCTTAGAATAGATGTAGGTATTAAGTTAAGTTTTTATAGGATTAAGTAGATACCTAATCAAAATTTAGAAAAACAGAAATAAGTCGTATGTAGAGATAAGGTAGTTTTAAGGATTTTAATTAATTAATAGTACCCTAATTATAATTAATAATAATTAAATTATAGTTAATTACAATTTTGTGTTTTTGTTGTGTAATTCTTAAATAGCATTAGGTTCTAATATAATGTGTAAATTTAGTTTTAATAGGGCTTAAGTTAGAAGGTATTTTAGATTAGGTTAGGTTATAGTACACTTATTGTTGGTTAGCTTGGCGTATTCATTCACTCCTCATTTAAGTCGGTCAGGTGACTAGTAATCAGGGTATCCTTGTCGGGGAATCTGAGGAAATAAAAAAATATATATAACTAATAATTCGTACAAGGAGAAGCACATGCTTACCCGTTCGCAGCATAATAAGATCCTAGTTAATGGTAACAAGATGCCTCTAACGCACTCTCCAACCCAAACTCCCGAGCTAAAAAGCGAGTCTCAAAACCGGCAAGGTCAATCCGCTGGAAACCTTCCGCCGTATTCAGTTCCTCCACCTACACTTCCGGCCGCGACAGTAAGTCAAAGGAGTGGTGCGTCCGTCTCGGAGCCATCACCTCCGTATAGCCATCTTACGAATGGGGGCGGGGCGTCGGAGAGAGTGAGGCTATTGGAAGTAGTCGACCGAGAAGAGCTTCGGCATCCTAACTCAGCGCTTTCCGGAAATGTTCCTCATCGAGAGACGAACGGCTATCAGGGCGATACTACGATATCGGAGGGTCTGCTCTCGGCCATTAGTCAAGCGGTGAACAATGCGTGTAAGCAGTACACTGATTCGCTTCGAGGGGAGCTGAAAACGGAATTGGAAAAACATTTTAGAATGTTAGTCGAGGGAAACCGCTTAACTACTCACCAGCAAGCCCAAACGGAGACTAGAAGGGTGGTATCAAATGGGACTGAAGAGCGAGAAGAGGTAGTCGGCGGTCCGCCAACCCAAGGAGGTACTCGATACCCTCAACTGGATCCATCCGCAAGGAATTTCGTACCAGTGGGAGAATCGAACGGGAGTAACCAGACGGCCCCTCACTGGACACGAAGACCGGAAAGCAGGTGAAGCCAACTCAACAACGGTGGGTACTTCCACCATCCACGCGTCATGGCACCAGCGTATGGAAGAAATCCTATAAGTATAGACAAATGGGGTTTAAAGTTCGAAGGAAATTCAGAGGTACTCACCGTTGAAGATTTCGTGTTCCGTCTTGAAACGCTTCAGAGCCAGTATGGTTGTTCCTGGACAGAAATGCTGAGGGATTTTCATCTGCTTCTTACCGGCGCCGCATACGAGTGGTACTGGCAGTTCCAGCGGACCAGTTATCGTCCAGATTGGCCAGCATTAAAGGAGGCATTGATGCGCCAATTTAGGAACTCCAAATCGGATCTGGAGATTATGAGAGACCTGTGGGAATGTCAGCACGGTACTGGGCAGTCATGCGATGATTTCTTTGCGGCGGTGGATAAGCTGAGAGCGCAACTCCGAGTTCCGATTCCAGAGATGGAGCTGGTACGAATTCTAAAGCGGAATCTCAACGAAAGGATTAGGATGCTGGTATACCCGCAGCCAATTTTTACGCTGGACCAGTTGAGGGTAGCCTGTAAAGATGCCGAGTATGCGTTTCCCATCAAGGACAAAGAAGCCCCGAGACCTCTAAGACAGCCCGTCAGATACCGAGCAAACGAACTGGCAGTGGAAGTGGAGGAATGGCAGGTGGGAGAAGAGAATGTGGCTGCGTTTCAGCACACCGGAGCTCGACCAAAGGCTTCTCGAGGGATGAGCGACCCAAGTTCGCTAACCTGTTGGAACTGTCGCTTGCGAGGTCATGCATTTATGGACTGTCCCTCTACGACGAGAACCATATTTTGTTACCGGTGTGGCCAAGAAGGAGTTATTACTCGAAAATGCATGAATTGCAACCCGGGAAACCAGTCCAGGAATGCGACCTTAAGGGGGGAGTCGTGTTCCACGCAAACACCCCAATGGCAAGCCAAGGAACAGTAGGCTCGTCCAATAAAGTGAAAATTTTAGTTAGAAGTGGGGGAGTAGAAGGGGCAAAATTAGAGAAAAAAATTAAACAATTTGAAATAAAGCCCTTACACATAAGGATTAAAGAGTACGAGATAGCAAAAAATAGGATTTTTAAGGGTGGCTTCTCGGCGGTATCTAGAAAAATCGCGAATGCTAGGGAGCGCTTTAAAAGAAGGAAAGATTTAAGAGAACGAATTTCGGCGACGGTATTGGATCTAAGTTCTGATCCAAGACCGTACGCCAAGGTAATGATTGCGGGAAAGGAAATTTTGGGATTGTTGGATAGCGGAGCTAGTATTAGCATCTTAGGAAAGGGATGTATGGAATTGGTCAAGGAGGGGAAGTTAAATGTAAGTACATACAAATCCGGGGTAAAAACCGCGGATGGTAAGAACCAGACGATCGTCGGTAAAGTTCAGACGGAGGTGTCTTACAACAAGCATCGGCATGTGATCACGCTATTTTTGGTTCCATCGCTTGAACAGGAACTATATTTAGGGGTTGATTTCTGGAAGGTCTTCCAAATCGCTCCAAACGTAATCAGTTCGGTTTCGATTCCCAAGGAGAATGCAGATCTAGGCGATGCTCACTTACTAACACCAGAACAGCGGTACGAATTGGAGACGGTCAAGCGGAGATTTCTGGATTATGACCGTCACGGCCTCGGAAAAACGTCGATGATGGAGCACGTCATCGATACTGGAGACGCTGAGCCTGTTAAGCAGCGTCACTATCCTGTTTCACCAGCGGTACAAGCCATATTGTACCAAGAGATCGACCGAATGCTTGAGCTCGGAGTTATAGAGGAAAGTGAGAGTCCTTGGTGCTCGCCTGTGGTCCTTATCAAGAAGACCGGAATTGATGGTACGGTAAAGTATCGTTTTTGCCTAGATTCGCGTAAGGTCAATGCGTTAAGCAAAAAGGACGCGAACCCTCTTCCTCATATCGAGGGGCTCATCAGTCGGCTTCCCAACACATACTTCATAAGTAGTATAGATCTAAAGGAAGCGTTCTGGCAAATACCACTGGAGAAAGAGAGTAGGGAGAAAACTGCGTTTGCGGTACCGGGAAGACCCTTATACCAGTTCACAGTCATGCCTTTCGGGTTGTGTAACGCAGCTCAAAGGTTATGTCGTTTAATGGATAAGGTTATTCCTGCACGACTCAGGGACAACGTTTTTGTGTATTTAGACGACCTGTTGATCATCGCACCGGACTTCGAGACCCATGTCGCCTTGCTTGGCGAAGTAGCCGAATGTCTGAAAAGGGCCAACCTTACTATTAACTTAAAGAAATCGAACTTTTGTTTTAGGGAACTAAAATACTTGGGATTCATCGTTGGTGGCGGGAAGGTGAGGACAGATCCGGCGAAAGTGGAAGCTGTTGTCAACTTTCCGTTACCGAAAAACGCCAGACAAGTTCGGCGGCTGCTTGGTTTAGCAGGGTGGTATAGGCGGTTCATCAAGGATTTCTCTAGCTTGACCGCCCCCCTTACGGACACTCTTAAAAAGAAAGACGCAAAATTTCGAATGACGGAGGAGGCGATCGCGGCGTTTGAGGAGTTGAAAAGTGTTCTAACCGCAGCGCCAGTGCTCACTCATCCTGATTTCAATAAACGTTTTTACATCCAATGTGATGCTTCCGACTCGGGAATCGGAGCCGTTCTGTTTCAGAAAGACGATGAAGGAGCAGAGGTACCAATATCTTACTTTTCCCAAAAATTAAATTCCTGTCAGCGTAATTACAGCGTGACCGAGAGAGAATGTATGGCGGCGGTGATGGCCATCAAAAAGTTCTGACCCTATGTCGAAGGTATGGATTTTACAGTCATTACCGACCACTCCAGTCTAAAATGGTTAATGACCATGAAAGACCTAAGTGGAAGGCTTGCCAGGTGGAGTTTAGCATTACAGTCGTATACCTTCGACATAGAGCACAGAAAGGGATCGCTGAATGTCGTACCGGACACGCTCTCTCGGGCATATGTCGATAGCTTGGATGTAGCCGACATCGCTCCACTGATAGATTTATCCTCCGAAGAGTTTCAATCCGAAGAGTATAAAGACCTGAAAGAAACTATCCGATCCCACCGAGATGAATTGCCCGACTTAAAGGTAGAAGACGAATTCGTCTATAAACGGTCGTTCACGTCAAGTATTGAGGAGCCCATGTATGAACACAATTGGCGACTTTGGGTACCTTCTGGGTTAACAGAGGGCATTATTGAAAGGGCTCATGATCCCCCACAAGCGGCTCATGGAGGGGTGGCAAAAACGCTTTGCCGAGTGCGGCAGTTTTTCTACTGGCCGAACATGACTGTTCAAATAAGAGAATTTGTGTCAAAATGTGCAACGTGCAAGCAATGTAAACCGTCGAACCAAATTTTAAGACCTCCTGTCACAAGTACCTTTAGTGTAGATCGTCCGTTTCAAAAACTATATGTAGACTTTTTAGGTCCATACCCTAGAACTAAGTCCGGTAATGTCTATGTCTTTGTGGTGTTAGACCATCTAACTAAATACATGTTTTTAGAACCTTTACGGTCAGCGGATACTAATAGTATCGTTAAATTTCTACGGAACGAAATTTTTAATGCTTTCGGAGTGCCTCAGCTGATACACTCAGATAATGGGAAGCAGTTCTTAGCCAAAGATTTTCAGAACCTTCTTCAAAAATACGGTATTCGACATTTTCGAACCGCTTTATATTCTCCACAATCGAACGCGTCGGAAAGGGTGAACAAGACACTGTTAGCTGCAGTGCGCTCTTATTTAATAGATGACCAGCGCAACTATGATATTAGCCTGCGCTTTGAGAAGCTCCGTTCATTCCGCTACCGGGGTTTCACCATATTATGCCTTATTCGGGATGAATATGATCACTCATGGTAGTGGTTACGAACTGACTCAGAAACTGAGCAAAGTTGACGACGGCGAGTTTTTGACTCTTCCCAGGCAGCAAAGATTGCAATGTATCCGCGATAAAATCAAAGATAGTATCCTCAAGGCAAAAGAGAAAAGTGACAGGGTCTATAATCTGCGGACTCGGATTGTAAAATACGTCCCTGGACAGGAGGTGTACAGACGCAACTTCGTCCTCAGCGACTCTTCTAAATACCTAGCGGCGAAATTGTGACCAAAATTTGTTAAATGTCGAGTTGCTAAAGCCGTAGGGAAAAATAGCTACGAACTCGAAGATTTGAAAGGCAAGACAATCGGGGTATATCACGCCAAAGACATTAAGCCCTAACCGTACCGCCACCTGTGATATAAACATATTTCGTGTTTTTTTCTAGTTTAAAAGTCGCTTTATCGCCCTACCACGGTATAAAAACATTTTTGTGAAAGGATAATGCTGAAGTGATTCTACTGTGCAATATAATAGAGTATCATAAGTTAAGTATTTATTTATTTATTTATTAGTATTTACCTATCTAGTCATTATGTATGTATTTATTTATTAGTATTTATTTAATATAGTTTATTTATTTGTTTATATTTATTTAATATAGTTTATTTATTTGTTTATATTTATTTAATATAGTTTATTTATTTGTTTATATTTATTTAATATAGTTTATTTATTTATTAATTTTTATTTAACAAAGTTTATTTATTTATTTATTTATTAGTATTTACCTAACTAGTCATTATTTACTTATTTATTTATTAGTTTTTGTTTAATATGGTTTATGTATTTATTTATTTATATTTTAGTATTTGTTTAATATAGTTTATTTATTTATTTATAATTTAGTTAGCATTTAAGGTTTACTTCTGTGATTTATGTGTTATTTATTTAATTTATTTAAATGTATATTGTTAGTTTTATTATTATTTGTTATTGTTGTTACGATTTTTTTTATTATTTATCTTAGATTAATTTTAGTTTATACTTATGTTGATGTTTCTAATTTTATTAACTTTGTGTAAATTTATTTGTGATATTATAATTTGTTCGTAACTTCCCCACTGGACCGTTCAGCTCCGCTGCGTACAACCCTCTTCGTTAATTCGAAGATCTCACGAACACACAAAGCGGTGACAATCGACTACCCTAAAATGTGCAATACTAAATGCAGTTAAGCCTATCAAACTGTGATATTCGTGTTTGTTTTGTGTTAGTATTAGATAAAAAAAAAAACAGTTAAATCTAAAAGCTACTTTGAAAAAAAAAAAAATATTAAACAATCTATAACACTTACGGGGTCCATGAAGGCTCGACCGTTTTCTTTTTCTGAAGAAAGTTATGGCTCGACGTCTAGATGGAATTGAGGCTATTCCACCTCCCCTATGAATAAGAAAGTCAGTTGTTAGCTTTACGTAAGCACGAGTACGGTAAGCATACATACCGATTTGCGTCAAATGAAATAGTTGCCCGGCTTTGTGTTTATGGGTTCTTCCCCACCGTCCTAGTTCGCCTTGTTGTCCACCGTCTTTGTCCTGAATATAATTCCGCCAGATCCGGAGGTTTGTTACGGCTACCTGTAAGGAAAAAAAATATTATAATTTGTTTCAAAAATAAGAAAATAAAATCATAAATTACCGGCATCTGTTCGACTCGGTGAAATCCTCCTCGATGCACACTTTGCATATGTGTGGCTGTTGTATGGGAAAACAATCTAAAAAGAAATCAGAATAAGAAATTTTTTTTTTGTTCACAAAAGTAATATCGATAGTTATCAGGTTCAAAATGCAACATGGAACAATAAAAATAACAATAATAACACTATAACAACAACTAAGACTGAAAATAAACACATATCTACTTTTATTTGTACCTATGGCTATAGGTACAAATGCGACATTTTTGTTGACACAAAAAAAAGAACACAAAAGTTGCACTAAAAGGGAGTCGCAAATAATTATTTTGTTAGGGATTTTTGTTTGTTGGTCAATTGTTGTTAATTGTTGTTGTTATTGTTATTGTTTCACATCACGGGAAATACAAATTTGTTTTTTTTTAAATAAATAAAGAAAACACGAACCGAAGGAAATAAACATTTGACGGCAGAGAAAGAAAAATAAAACTAGATTTAGTTCTGTCAGTTTTTGTTCCAGATAACTCAAATTCGACGAGAGTAAAAAGAAAGCGAACAGAGTGGTGGAAATGGATGGAACAGATGAGAAGTACGAAATATTAATACTGTGGGGGAATTTGGGAGCAATTTTCTCCTTTGTATTACGTGTTAAGAGGTGTAAGGGGAGAGCCCCAAGTCGAAATTCCCATAAAGCGGTAGAGCGTACAGCTTTTTGGAGTCAAATTCACCCCAGGATGGAGAACGTAGGTTTGCGGTGGTTTGGAATTAAAAAAACGGGGAAGTCACAAGACATTCTCCAATCCATAGAGTAGCGACGGACTAGTAACAGTGTGCCCAGAAAAAAATTAGTTTTTTTGTCTATCACCAATTTGTTAGTAAGTGTAAGTTTAGTTTTAGTAAGTGTAAATTTAATGTAATTGAAAGTAATTTAATTGAAAATTTTATAAAAAAAAAGGTGTTAGTGTTGAAAAGGGCGACCGTGCGAAGACGAATTAAGGATAAGGAATAAGGAAGGCGGGGAACTTCCTTACACAGTTTACAAAGGTAAAACCGAGTTTTTCCATAGTGTCGAAACATTATATAAATTAAAAAAATATATTAGGCAAAACATCCAGGGCGGTTTCCGATAGTCGGAACCGCCAGCCTCTTCTTTTTTGGTGGAAGTACCTAACTGGCAGTTTTTTGGATTGGGTACCAGCTCCAGTTTCCAAAAAGGAATCCGGAACACAACTTAATAAGCTGAAGAAGAGGGAAAAACGGAAAACAACGCAACTCCGCTACATCCGAACAAAAAAAAAAGGACAAATTCCAACGGAAAAGCGAAGTATAAAGGCCAAACTGTAGGTACCTAACCGATTTTATTATTTAAAATTTTGAATTGCTACCATAAAAAAAAAGAGGGTGGTGTTTTCCACTAATTGGTGGTAGTGGGCAACACTGGGCTACCCACCATTAGTGCGCCACACTAAAATAGCCAAAACTGCAACCCACCTTTGTATAAGATAAAACATTATAAATTCAGCGAAGACACCTTTCCGTGGGGAACAATCGAAAGGGAAAATTCGTAATCGGATTCAGAGACATACACCAAGACTTCTCAAGAGAAGACACCAACCCATTCCCCGGCGGATATTGATTCATCCTTTTTTTTGGCGTCGGTTATGTTTAAAACAAATCAATTTGTGTCATTTGTTAAATTTTTAACTTAAATTTTAATTATTTGCTTTATTGTTCATTGTGGTGTTTGTGCGTCTCTCTAAAAGAGCTACCCAAGTAAACGGAACATCTGGGATTCCGGCTTTCCCCTTACCAAAGCAAACCAAATTTGCAAAGTACTTTTGTTTTGTAACTACATAGATCCCCCCCTTTATAATTAAAAAGAGCTCTTTTTTTTTTACTGGGTTAGGGTAAAAAGAGGAATACCATATTGTATTCCTGTTGGTAAGTGAGGGTGGAGTTGGCTATCTTCGGGCCTAAATTCCTGTTTGGGATACTTTTTTTTGGGACTTTTTTGAATAATACTATTACCAGTTGTGTAAATAAATGTATCTATGTTTTTGGTTTAGACTGTATACACAAATACTCAATTTATTTTCTCTAGCCAAATTTTTTTGATTTCCTATCTTAAAAGTTTTTTCTGGTATAGCGATTAGATTTAAGATAGATTTTTTTTTAATATTTTAATTTCTTTTTTTATTCTCCCTACATCAGCCTTAATGGAAGTATAAAATATTATAATTCTATTGTTGTAAAATTTGGAAAATTTAAAATAAAATTTTTTTATGAAGATTATGTGAACCACGCCAAACGATTGTTTATTATGACGGTTTAAGGTCAAATTTTCAGGGGGTGGGAAAGGGGGGCTGATGTGGACGGTCTAAAGTGACATCGTCAGTTGAGCAGTCAAAAGGGAATCTGGCATAAAATCGGCCACCCAGATTCATGGAGCGGAGAGGGTCGGCTCATCTGCTACAACATCAGCAGATCTGAGGAGAGCAGTAGCAGCACCATATAGAGGGAAGTATTTTGAAGTAGGCATGACATTAGTTTTGTGACGAGGTGAGGTTCGGTGCGGGGGTCAAGATCCCCTCCCCTTCCGGCGAGCTTAGCCGTGCGTCGCCAGCATGCCACGACCCCTTGCATCGGACATTCTGCCCCTTCCTCTCCCTATCCCTCTTCCTACTCCTCTATCCTATCTTACTTAGCTCCAGGTCCCTTTCCTATGGCTTCGGTGCCAGTATGACCCTTCCTATACTTTATACAACCCTATTCCTTTCCTTCATCCTATCCTAATCCTCGCAAATCTCATCCTATTGCCCCGTTACAAATGTTTGTGTGTCGGTATAAATTCATTAAGCTCAAAAACTCTACCTATACTCTGGTTCCTTTGGAATATCTTACCCTAAACAGTTGGACAAGAAAATGAAGCTTTTATCCCACTTCAAGCGTTACATGACTGAGCATCTAGTGAAGGCGGGTGCCAACAATGTGGTCCATGAAAACGATCAAATCTCGATATTCCCTCATTCGCATTCGTGGCTTAGGACAACTTGTGCGGCTGTAATGCATTTAACCAATGGATCCCTGCAGATATGTTAGAAATGATGACAAGGATCTGGAAAATGCACTAATGTCTTTAATTGATTTCTTAGCTGTTGCAAGGCAAAAAGAGATACACAATCTCAGCAGTACAAAGGGTTCATCAAAGTCCTCATTGTCATCTATTATTGATACAACACTACTAAAGTGCTACCTGCTATAACGAAGTTGAAATAATCGGGCATCAATGTTCAAATACCAGTTTTTTTTATTTCATAGACAAACGACTCATTAGTCGCTCCTTTACTTATACGGACACGAAATGACAATAAGATATTTGCAGGCCTTAGGTGCCGATCATAAGGATTTAATATTCGAGTTTTCAAACTGGGTGTTGCGCAAACTCCCAGAAGATGGTTTGAAAATCTGCACCGATGACTTCATAGAAGTTGAAAATCTTTAAAGAGCTAAAGTTCTTGACTTTTTGTTATTTGGTCATAAAAATCTTGTTATACCATACTTGGAACGCATTGTTAATGATTGGAATGAGCGAATTACAATGTTTCATAATATACTTGTGAAGCAGTATAGAGAAAAGGTCCAGTCACTAATGAAGGAAATGGAAACTGCTGGAAGTGAAGGAAGCGGGTAATTTTATATTTTATTTTATTATTGAAATAAAATTTTTAACATTTTCTTCTTCTTTCTTTTTCTTTTTTCTTACAGAGAAAAACATCAACAACTAGAACTCTATCGATCCAAAATGTACGATTTTTAAAAGAAATCCGACAAATATTCGCGTTGAAAAGGCTTCAGGGTATCCTGAAGAAAGTTATATTTTTGCAAGTTTTCCAAGACATCTTGGTTGAGTCTGTATGTCAATAAATACTTAAACTCGGGTTTGGATTTTAGGTCACCATAAAGTTGTTTCAAAGAGTTGTTGGTCATCAAAATACCTATCAAGAAATAATATTGAGCATACAAAATGTAAAAGAATGTCAAAAATGCAACAAGTACCTTTTTGAAACGGCATCCTTGTGGACTTTCCTTTGACCCGCACATTCAAAATGGTTTTGGACATTTTGTCAATTACTCCAAATTTTAGAGACTCCAAAAGACCAAAACCCTGAACTCGTTCCCGACTGTCTTTGAATGGAGATCTTACATTATGGCAGTCAAACTAATCGTTTACCTAAGATGCATTTAATTCTAATTTTATTAAACAATTTTCAAAACGATAATTATGTTTGTACAAACCTGCTTCAAAAATTCTGAGCACTTGAGCCAATTTTCGGACGTTAACACTCCTACATTGCCAGCGCGGATCAATGCTTGCGAGATGGTATACGAAAAGGGTTATGCAGCTAATTTCACCTTTTGAAGTTCTGCGCCTCTTACATTTAGATTTGACGCTGAGATTTTTTACGCCACAGATAGATCAGACTTGTCGTTTGTTTGAGATACAAGCTCCTCTATTATTCCTTTATGAATAAGCTTCTCATCCATAATGAAACCACCGCTGTCGATAAAATGGTTGCGTGTAAATTTCAGCAGATGAGGTACATCGGCAAAGACATAAATATGTTTCGCTGCGTCGCTGGATTATAAAAGAAGGATTGCTGAACTGAGATGTTGAGTTGTTTTAGCAATCCTTAGTTTGTTCCTCCTAAGTCACAAACCATTACCACAACTTCGAATCTTAGGCTTTGAACGGCATTGATAATGCTTAACAGTAACGACTCGGTCATTTTTCGGTCGAAATCGTAAAAGATTGGCTGCTTCCAATTCCCAAAGAAACCACGTATCATCGCAACTTGGACGTATTTTGCTGCCATTAAGGTTTCATCCTTCTTTTTGTCGTAGCATATTTTTTTCTTGACTTTAATCTCATCAAAAGACAGCACGCAGATTTTGTCAAAAGGCTTCATATCAACTTTTTTGATGATGTCAAGAACGCAGTTAATTATACCCGGGTATAATTCTATTTTGGCACACCATTTTTGCAATGTTATGACTGCTGGGAATGGAAAGCCTGCAGCACGCACAGTTATCGCATTAGCAATGTCTTCTTCCGACCACCGCATTTAGTTAGGCGTTCCATTTTTTTAGTTGGCCTTTTGTGAATATGCTTCCCATTGTTTCCATAAGCTGTCCCTTCTTCAAATTTTTTCGTTTCAGTCTGGAAATTTATCTTGCTTTTAATAACCTGAGAACCAAAAACTAGTTTATAACAAAATACATTTTTTTAATAATTATATTACTTACTGAGTGTCTATGTACCATTATGGGAAGAAGAACCACCTGTTTGTGTACCACGATTTAGACACAAAATTTCGGTTTATGTACCTGTTATAAGCAATGTGGAACTGCCAAGAAAATGTGTTTCTGTTTGTTCTACATCTTCCAAATCATTGCTGGCAACAAAAGGTGTTTCCGGAGCTGTTTCTATAAATTCATACCCAATCGTTGGTGTTATTTGCATTTCCAAATCTGAAGCGGATAAACTATTTGCAACATTTTCCTTAGAATCAATGTCATCGCAAACGACAACCACTAGGCTACGACAACGACATCTATCCGTCACAGCGCCCAGAGACAAAATCGAGAGACTATGGAGGGTAACATCAACAATTATATTGGGAGAAAAATTATGTTTGCGCCAAACGAAGGCAGAACCAAGCCAGACGGAAATAGAAGAAGACAAAGCTTTTAAGTTTTTCATATATATTATGTTTCTAACATTTGCTTTCCATACTTGCTGACATTTATAAACTTTAAATAAATTTGAAAAGTAAACAAAACTTAAAAGAAACGTTTTATTCCGTCTAGCCATTCGTGACATTCTAAAAAACTTCTGGCTCAACCGTGTACAAATTGCAAAGAACTGCGCACCTGCAATATGCCTGAGACACAACGGCAAGAGACGCCAATGAAAGCCAAACAAACAAAAAAGGCCGTGAACGATGAAGCTACCTACAGCTGCAAATTATGCAAATCCAAGGATGATATGCAGATGGTACAATGTTACGCATGCAACATCTGGTTCCACTTCCACGAATCCATAGAGCACCACAATTGGATGTGTGCGGACTGTACCAATTCTGCCCTAAAAACTCAATCTAATCATTCTCGGGTCAAGTCAGTTACTAGAACTTTCCGGTCATCGTGTCACATTAAACTAGAGCTACAACGTCTCGAGGAAGAAAGAGCTCTTCAAGAGAAACGACGGGCACAACAAATTCAGAAAGAAAAGGAGTACATGGACAGACGATTCAAGTTACTGCACCTTCAAAGCAAATCAGAGGAACAAGAGCCTAACCTGAACGTGGTCACTGTTCGTGCTAATAACGACCCAGTTGTTTCATGGGTTTAAGTGCAGTCTTTACACGTGAAGCGCACGGCATACACCGAACCAACTCAACAAATGGTGAAAGACCAAAACATTGCGCTATCACAACCACAAATGCATCAACCAATGACCATTGGGAACAGAAACGTTACACCTCCGCGTCCATCTGCCGCACCATCAGGATTCCAAACCCTAGTACCGCCTGTATCTGTGCCACAACTTACCCCGAGCCAACTGGCAGCGCGACAAGCTATTCCACATGATCTACCCGTATTCAGCGGTAGGCCAGATGAATGGCCTATCTTCATAAGCAGCTTCGAAGAAACTACTACCGCTTGTGGAATAACCAACCTTGAAAACATTTACCGCCTTCAAAAATGTCTAAAGGTTCCAGCTTTGGGTCCGTGCAGAGCCAAATCCTAGGCCAGAGAAGCTAGAAACCTTTATCCTATTTGCACTAGCAGTGGATAACATGTGTTCAACGATGGAAGCGTGTGGTATGAAAAATCATTTAAATAACCCCGTTCTTTTACAGGAACTTATCTAGAAACTCCCGTCTCAAATAAAAGTAAACTGGGCAACATACTCGGCAAACACCAAAGCCAACCTGGGCACCTTGAACACCTGGATGATGTAGTTGGCCACTACCGTAAGCAGTGTCACATATAATGTGCCACAAATCCAAACCAAAACCAATCTGATATTCCAAAGCCACGTAGTGATTCATAGCGACAACACTCAGGACCGCCCAACTAATCAAAGAAAGTGTCTCATCTGCGACCAAAGTTGCAACAAGGTCGAAAATTGCAGTTTGTTTAACAATGTCAAAACGAACAAACTTTACAGGCAATGTCTCTTTCCGCACATACGCTCTCGATGTAGACAAACTAAATCGTGCGGCATAGATGGGTGTACGTATAAACACCACCCCTTCCTCCATAATTATAACGGAGACCGCAACACAATGGCCAAAGTCAACACCGATGTCTGCAGTCAGCAGGGTGTACTATTTCGAATCCTGCCCGCCACAGTCTTCGGCTGACGAAGTCCCCTGACAGTATTCGTTTTTCTCGATGAGGGATCTTCGCTCTCATTAATGGATGCATCCCTAGCTGAAGAGCTTGAACTCCAAGGACCATCAGAATCAGAAATGGAAGCTGAAACTCTTCGAACTAGCGATGATGACAGATATGAAACTGCTCTGCTTTGGAAATACGACCAATTCGAACTTCCGGACAGCCTTCCCATGGCTCTTCGTCGTTACCGATGTCTGCAAACCAAACTATCTCGCAACCCGGAGCTAAAAGACAGCCTTAACTGTCGGAATACTTACGCAAGGGATATATCCGCAAGCTTTCCAGAGAAGAGCTAATTGAAAAACATCTCCGGGTCTGGTATTTACCGATCTTTCCCGTGATGAATCCAAAGAAGCCTCAAAAGACACGTATAGTCTGGGACGCTGCAGCTAAGGTAAAAGGAATATCTCTCAATTCCATACTTTTAAAGGGCCCTGACCAACTGACGTCACTACTAGGAGTGTTATTTCGATTCAGGGAAAGAAAAATCGCAGTCTTTGGGGACATTCGAGAAATGTACCACCAAGTTCGTATAAAACAAGAACACCAACATGCCCAGCGCTTTTTCTGACAGCTCCAAGATTCTCAGAAAGATCCAGATGTCTACGTGGCCTGAGTCATGACTTTCGGAGCTACATGTTCCCCCAGCTGCGCGCAATTTATCAAAAACAAAAACGCCTTCAACTTTATCGACAAATACCCTAGAGCGGTCAGATGAATTCTGGAAAACCATTACGTAGACGACCTCTTAGACAGCGTAGACACCGAAACGGAAACATAATCTGAACATAGCCAATGAGACTGAATCAAATAAAGTACTCGGCATGTGGTGGTGCACCAAAAGAGACTGTTTCACATACGTGGTTACCAGAAATGAGGACAACCAAAAGTTCTTGAAGGTACTCAAAGGCTTACAAAAAGAGAAGTTCTGCGTATCCTGATGACAATCTACGACCCCCTCGGACTAATAGCTCACTTTCTTATCCCTCTAAAAATAATGCTTCAAGACATAAGGAGAAGCTCAATAGCTTGGAACGATGAGATAAACGAGGAGCAGTTCAAGCGATGGCGCTGGTGGACCCAAATGCTACACGACATCGAAAACTTAACCATTTAGAGATGTTATCTTACTACATTGAACTTCGACAACAATTGTAAGACCGAACTACATATGTTTGTGGAGAAGATGTCGAATGCAAGCTACTAAGCGCTAAGACGAGAGTCGCGCCTTTAAAATTAACATCAATTCCGCGTCTGGAACTAGAAGCAGCAAAACTTGGAGTCCGTCTGGCAAACACAATAGCTAAGGAACACTCTTCGAATATTCAAAGAAATGTGTTTTGGACTGACTCTAAAACAGTGCTGAGCTGGATCGATATTATCGTCAATTTGTTGCCTTCCGAGTAACCGAAATCTCGGAGTCGTCTAAGGCCCCAGAGTGGAGATACGTGCCATCAAAACTCAACGTGGCTGACGAAGGGACGAAATGCCCAAAGAAACAAATTTCTTTTGAATTCAATTCACGGTGGTATGCTGGCCCATCATTTCTGACGCTTCCTGAAACTGAATGGCCAGAAGAAATTTCTATAATTCCAACGCCAATAGAGGAAATAAAGGCTCACCTATTCATCCAATAATTCGAATCAAACACCATAATTGACGAGAAACTATTCTCGAACTGGATGCTACTTTTGAGAAGCACTGCATTTGTGTTTCGATTCATAAATAATGGTTGTTACAAAATTTAAAAAATTACATCGACGTTCGGGCGAAATATCAAAAATGGAATATCAGGAGGCCTATCCTATCTTTTTAAAGAAGCCCAGATGACTGCATATGCCAGAGAATTCAAAATGCTTACTGATAAAAATTGAAAAAACAACACAGGGCAGTAGATAAGATCAGCACAATCTACTCTCTCTCTCCATATCTGGACCCAAACGGAGTTCTTCGACACTGTGGGCGAATCGACTCTGCCCCTAGAGTTAAGCACTATGTCAAGCGACCAATAATACTTCCCAGAGGACATGCAATCACTGTGTTGATTATTTTATACTACCACAAAAGGTTCCACCATCTACATAAAGAAAACTGTTGTCAACGAACTCAGGCAAAAATTTTGGATTCACTGTATAAGAGTCGCCGTGAAAGTAGCAATAAAAAAGAATTGTATGCGTTGTAAAATTCGCCTTCCTGCTGCGAGTCCACCAATGATGGCCAAACTTCCACCTGCCAGGCTTGCTGTATACCATTGACCTTTCTCCTACACCAGCGTTGATTACTTTGGCCCTATGAATGTGGCTGTCGGAAGGAGGACTGAGAAGAGATGGGGTGTTTTTTTCACTCCATTGCGACAACGGGACGAACTTCCATGGAGCCGAAAAGGAACTTCAACAGGCTTCCAAGTGTCAGTCGACTATCGCCAAAAAGTTTTATCATCGACGACAAAATGGGTCTTCAATCCACCAGCAGCACCCCACATGGGAGGTACCTGGGAGCGGATGGTACAAACTGTCAAACGAGTTCTGAAGGAGATCGCACCAATCCACAATCAATCCGACGAGTTGCTTCACAGTATGCTCCTGGAAGTCGAAAAAACTGTAAATTGTCATCCACTTACATACTTACCGCTGAATACCGAACCATTTCTTGCTGGGCTCGTCCGACGGACACAAACCAGAAAACGTCACCAACACCGATGACCGTTTCTTGAGAAAGCACTGGATGAGATCACAGCAGTATGCCAACAGATTCTGGAAGCGATGGATAAAAGGATACCTTCCAACAATCACTCGCAGAGGAAAGTGGTGGGCACGATCAAAACCAATCTCAGTCGGAGATATTGTTTTAGTTGTTGATGATACCAATCCACGTAATTTGTGGCGGAAGGGCAGAATAATAAAGTGTCAAGAAGGTAGTGATGGGCAAGTCAGAAAAGTGACAGTACAAACTAAAAAAGGGATATATGTTCGACCAGCTGTAAAGATTGCCGTTCTCAATGTTCAAGGAGCTAAGACGGATCTGCCGCCGGCCGTCTTATCTGGGGGGAGTGTCATCGCAAACGAAAACCACTAGGCTACGACAACGACATCTGTCCATCGCAGCGCCCAGAGATAAAATCGATAGACTATGGAGAGTAACATCAACAATTATATTGGGAGAAAAATGATGTTTGCGCCAAACGAAGGCAGAACCGAGCCAGACGGAAATAGAAGAAGACGAAGTTTTAAAGTTTTTCATAAATGTTATTTTTCAATTTGGTGGTAGTACACATAAGTTGTTGTTCTTCATTCAAAAGGTTTCTTCTGTGTACCAGTATAGACAGCAACCTAGTTGCTAGTGTGAAAAACACATATAAAAACCACATTAATTAATTCTAATATACTTGAATCGTGTCAACTTCTTTCACCACTTCTCCATCATTATGTGGATCCATACGAATTGTTGACTCATAACTAGAGCGGGGAAAACGAAAGAAAATCGAATAAACAACAACAAAACTTGTGTGAACTAAAAAAAATGCTAGTCGGTTCGATGCAATTTGATAAACCAGCAAAACCTGTTCTGAGAACATGCTTATCATGTGGCTGCGATAGTGCGATGTGTAGTACGTCGGCTTTCGCAAGCGCTAGATCGCATGTTCAAGGTTCAAACCCAGCTCGGGACAAAAAAAGGTTTTTCGTAATGAATTGGATATAAAAAGCGATAAAGCACCACTAAAGGAGTCTGATGATCGGGTTGGCCCCCGTGAAATAGCTATAACTCCAGCCTATGAAATTGGTGGTAGTACACATAAGTTGTTGTTCTTCATTCAAAAAGCTTCTACTGTGTACCAGTATAGACAGAAACCTAGTTGCTAGTGTGAAAAACAGTTCGTATAAAACCAGAGGACCAACATGCCCAGCGCTTTTTCTGGCAGCTCCAAGATTCTCAGAAAGATGCAGATGTCTACGTGGGCTAAGTCATGACTTTCGGAGCTACATGTTCCCCCAGCTGCGCGCAATTTATCAAAAACAAAAACGCCTTCAACTTTATCGACAAATACCCTAGAGCGGTCAGATGTATTCTGGAAAACCACTACGTAGACGACCTCTTAGACAGCGTAGATACCGAAACGGAAACATAATCTGAACATAGCCAATGAGACTGAATCAGATAAAGTACTCGGCATGTGGTGGTGCACCAAAAGAGACTGTTTCACATACGTGGTTACCAGAAATGAGGACAACCAAAAGTTCTTGAAGGTACTCAAAGGCTTACAAAAAGAGAAGTTCTGCGTATCCTGATGACAATCTACGACCCCCTCGGACTAATAGCTCACTTTCTTATCCCTCTAAAGATAGTGCTTCAAGACATAAGGAGAAGCTCAATAGCTTGGAACGATGAGATAAACGAGGAGCAGTTCAAGCGATGGCGCTGGTGGACCCAAATGCTACACGACATCGAAAACTTAACCATTTAGAGATGTTATCTGACTACATTGAACTTCGACAACAATTTTAAGACCGAACTACATGTGTTTGTGGAGAAGATGTCGAATGCAAGCTACTAAGCGCTAAGACGAGAGTCGCGCCTTTAAAATTAACATCAATTCCGCGTCTGGAACTAGAAGCAGCAAAACTTGGAGTCCGTCTGGCAAACACAATAGCTAAGGAACACTCTTCGAATATTCAAAGAAATGTGTTTTGGACTGACTCTAAAACAGTGCTGAGCTGGATCCGAAGTGACCAACGAAATTATCGTCAATTTGTTGCCTTCCGAGTAACCGAAATCTCGGAGTCGTCTAAGGCCCCAGAGTGGAGATACGTGCCATTAAAACTCAACGTGACTGACGAAGGGACGAAATGCCCAAAGAAACAAATTTCTTTTGAATTCAATTCACGGTGGTATGCTGGCCCATCATTTCTGACGCTTCCTGAAACTGAATGGCCAGAAGAAATTTCTATAATTCCAACGCCAATAGAGGAAATAAAGGCTCACCTATTCATCCAATAATTCGAATCAAACACCATAATTGACGAGAAACTATTCTCGAACTGGATGCTACTTTTGAGAAGCACTGCATTTGTGTTTCGATTCATAAATAATGGTTGTTACAAAATTTAAAAAATTACATCGACGTTCGGGCGAAATATCAAAAATGGAATATCAGGAGGCCAATCCTATCTTTTTAAAGAAGCCCAGATGACTGCATATGCCAGAGAATTCAAAATGCTTACTGATAAAAATTGAAAAAACAACACAGGGCAGTAGATAAGATCAGCACAATCTACTCTCTCTCTCCATATCTGGACCCAAACGGAGTTCTTCGACACTGTGGGCGAATCGACTCTGCCCCTAGAGTTAAGCACGATGTCAAGCGACCAATAATACTTCCCAGAGGACATGCAATCACAGTATTGATTATTTTATACTACCACAAAAGGTTCCACCATCTACATAAAGAAAACTGTTGTCAACGAACTCAGGCAAAAATTTTGGATTCCCTGTATAAGAGTCGCCGTCAAAGTAGCAATAAAAAAGAATTGTATGCGTTGTAAAATTCGCCTTCCTGCTGCGAGTCCACCAATGATGGCCAAGCTTCCACCTACCAGGCTTGCTGTATACCATTGACCTTTCTCCTACACCAGCGTTGATTACTTTGGGCCTATGAATGTGGCTGTCGAAAGGAGGACTGAGAAGAGATGGGGTGTTTTTTTCACTCCATTGCGACAACGGGACGAACTTCCATGGAGCCGAAAAGGAACTTCAACAGGCTTCCAAGTGTCAGTCGACTATCGCCAAAAAGTTTTTATCATCGACGACAAAATGGGTCTTCAATCCACCAGCAGCACCCCACATGGGAGGTACCTGGGAGCGGATGGTACAAACTGTCAAACGAGTTCTGAAGGAGATCGCACCAATCCACAATCAATCCGACGAGTTGCTTCACAGTATGCTCCTGGAAGTCGAAAAAACTGTAAGTTGTCATCCACTTACATACTTACCGCTGAATACCGAACCATTTCTTGCTGGGCTCATCCGACGGACACAAACCAGAAAACGTCACCAACACCGATGACCGTTTCTTGAGAAAGCACTGGATGAGATCACAGCAGTATGCTAACATATTCTGGAAGCGATGGATAAAAGGATACCTTCCAACAATCACTCGCAGAGGAAAGTGGTGGGCACGATCAAAACCAATCTCAGTCGGAGATATTGTTTTAGTTGTTGATGATACCAATCCACGTAATTTGTGGCGGAAGGGCAGAATAATAAAGTGTCAAGAAGGTAGTGATGGGCAAGTCAGAAAAGTGACAGTACAAACTAAAAAAGGGATATATGTTCGACCAGCTGTAAAGATTGCCGTTCTCAATGTTCAAGGAGCTAAGACGGATCTGCCGCCGGCCGTCTTATCTGGGGGGAGTGTCATCGCAAACGAAAACCACTAGGCTACGACAACGACATCTGTCCATCGCAGCGCCCAGAGACAAAATCGATAGACTATGGAGAGTAACATCAACAATTATATTGGGAGAAAAATGATGTTTGCGCCAAACGAAGGCAGAACCAAGCCAGACGGAAATAGAAGAAGACGAAGTTTTTAAGTTTTTCATAAATGTTATTTTTCAATTTGGTGGTAGTACACATAAGTTGTTGTTCTTCATTCAAAAGGCTTCTTCTGTGTACCAGTATAGACAGCAACCTAGTTGCTAGTGTGAAAAACACATATAAAAACCACATTAATTAATTCTAATATACTTGACTCGTGTCAACTTCTTTCACCACTTCTCCATCATTATGTGGATCCATACGAATTGTTGACTCATAACTAGAGCGGGGAAAACGAAAGAAAATCGAATAAACAACAACAAAACTTGTGTGAACTAAAAAAAATGCTAGTCGGTTCGATGCAATTTGATAAACCAGCAAAACCTGTTCTGAGAACATGCTTATCATGTGGCTGCGATAGTGCGATGTGTAGTACGTCGGCTTTCACAAACGCTTGATCGCATGTTCAAGGTTCAAACCCAGCTCGGGACAAAAAAAGGTTTTTCGTAATGAATTGGACATAAAAAGCGATAAAGCATCACTAAAGGAGTCTGATGATCGGGTTGGCCCCCGTGAAATAGTTATAACTCCAGCCTATGAAATTGGTGGTAGTACACATAAGTTGTTGTTCTTCATTCAAAAAGCTTCTACTGTGTACCAGTATAGACAGAAACCTAGTTGCTAGTGTGAAAAACAGTTCGTATAAAACCAGAGGACCAACATGCCCAGCGCTTTTTCTGGCAGCTCCAAGATTCTCAGAAAGATCCAGATGTCTACGTGGCCTAAGTCATGACTTTCGGAGCTACATGTTCCCCCAGCTGCGCGCAATTTATCAAAAACAAAAACGCCTTCAACTTTATCGACAAATACCCTAGAGCGGTCAGATGTATTCTGGAAAACCACTACGTAGACGACCTCTTAGACAGCGTAGACACCGAAACGGAAACATAATCTGAACATAGCCAATGAGACTGAATCAGATAAAGTACTCGGCCTGTGGTGGTGCACCAAAAGAGACTGTTTCACATACGTGGTTACCAGAAATGAGGACAACCAAAAGTTCTTGAAGGTACTCAAAGGCTTACAAAAAGAGAAGTTCTGCGTATCCTGATGACAATCTACGACCCCCTCGGACTAATAGCTCACTTTCTTATCCCTCTAAAGATAGTGCTTCAAGACATAAGGAGAAGCTCAATAGCTTGGAGCGATGAGATAAACGAGGAGCAGTTCAAGCGATGGCGCTGGTGGACCCAAATGCTACACGACATCGAAAACTTAACCATTTAGAGATGTTATCTTACTACATTGAACTTCGACAACAATTATAAGACCAAACTACATATGTTTGTGGAGAAGATGTCGAATGCAAGCTACTAAGCGCTAAGACGAGAGTCGCGCCTTTAAAATTAACATCAATTCCGCGTCTGGAAATAGAAGCAGCAAAACTTGGAGTCCGTCTGGCAAACACAATAGCTAAGGAACACTCTTCGAATATTCAAAGAAATGTGTTTTGGACTGACTCTAAAACAGTGCTGAGCTGGATCCGAAGTGACCAACGAAATTATCGTCAATTTGTTGCCTTCCGAGTAACCGAAATCTCGGAGTCGTCTAAGGCCCCAGAGTGGAGATACGTGCCATCAAAACTCAACGTGGCTGACGAAGGGACGAAATGCCCAAAGAAACAAATTTCTTTTGAATTCAATTCACGGTGGTATGCTGGCCCATCATTTCTGACGCTTCCTGAAACTGAATGGCCAGAAGAAATTTCTATAATTCCAACGCCAATAGAGGAAATAAAGGCTCACCTATTCATCCAATAATTCGAATCAAACACCATAATTGACGAGAAACTATTCTCGAACTGGATGCTACTTTTGAGAAGCACTGCATTTGTGTTTCGATTCATAAATAATGGTTGTTACAAAATTTAAAAAATTACATCGACGTTCGGGCGAAATATCAAAAATGGAATATCAGGAGGCCTATCCTATCTTTTTAAAGAAGCCCAGATGACTGCATATGCCAGAGAATTCAAAATGCTTACTGATAAAAATTGAAAAAACAACACAGGGCAGTAGATAAGATCAGCACAATCTACTCTCTCTCTCCATATCTGGACCCAAACGGAGTTCTTCGACACTGTGGGCGAATCGACTCGAGTTAAGCACGATGTCAAGCGACCAATAATACTTCCCAGAGGACATGCAATCACAGTATTGATTATTTTATACTACCACAAAAGGTTCCACCATCTACATAAAGAAAACTGTTGTCAACGAACTCAGGCAAACATTTTGGATTCCCTGTATAAGAGTCGCCGTCAAAGTAGCAATAAAAAAGAATTGTATGCGTTGTAAAATTCGCCTTCCTGCTGCGAGTCCACCAATGATGGCCAAGCTTCCACCTACCAGGCTTGCTGTATACCATTGACCTTTCTCCTACACCAGCGTTGATTACTTTGGGCCTATGAATGTGGCTGTCGGAAGGAGGACTGAGAAGAGATGGGGTGTTTTGTTCACTCCATTGCGACAACGGGACGAACTTCCATGGAGCCGAAAAGGAACTTCAACAGGCTTCCAAGTGTCAGTCGACTATCGCCAAAAAGTTTTTATCATCGACGACAAAATGGGTCTTTAATCCACCAGCAGCACCCCACATGGGAGGTACCTGGGAGCGGATGGTACAAACTGTCAAACGAGTTCTGAAGGAGATCGCACCAATCCACAATCAATCCGACGAGTTGCTTCACAGTATGCTCCTGGAAGTCGAAAAAACTGTAAATTGTCATCCACTTACATACTTACCGCTGAATACCGAACCATTTCTTGCTGGGCTCATCCGACGGACACAAACCAGAAAACGTCACCAACACCGATGACCGTTTCTTGAGAAAGCACTGGATGAGATCACAGCAGTATGCTAACAGATTCTGGAAGCGATGGATAAAAGGATACCTTCCAACAATCACTCGCAGAGGAAAGTGGTGGGCACGATCAAAACCAATCTCAGTCGGAGATATTGTTTTAGTTGTTGATGATACCAATCCACGTAATTTGTGGCGGAAGGGCAGAATAATAAAGTGTCAAGAAGGTAGTGATGGGCAAGTCAGAAAGTGACAGTACAAACTAAAAAAGGGATATATGTTCGACCAGCTGTAAAGATTGCCGTTCTCAATGTTCAAGGAGCTAAGACGGATCTGCCGCCGGCCGTCTTATCTGGGGGGAGTGTCATCGCAAACGAAAACTACTAGGCTACGACAACGACATCTGTCCATCGCAGCGCCCAGAGACAAAATCGATAGACTATGGAGAGTAACATCAACAATTATATTGGGAGAAAAATGATGTTTGCGCCAAACGAAGGCAGAACCAAGCCAGACGGAAATAGAAGAAGACGAAGTTTTTAAGTTTTTCATAAATGTTATTTTTCAATTTGGTGGTAGTACACATAAGTTGTTGTTCTTCATTCAAAAGGCTTCTTCTGTGTACCAGTATAGACAGCAACCTAGTTGCTAGTGTGAAAAACACATATAAAAACCACATTAATTAATTCTAATATACTTGACTCGTGTCAACTTCTTTCACCACTTCTCCATCATTATGTGGATCCATACGAATTGTTGACTCATAACTAGAGCGGGGAAAACGAAAGAAAATCGAATAAACAACAACAAAACTTGTGTGAACTAAAAAAAATGCTAGTCGGTTCGATGCAATTTGATAAACCAGCAAAACCTGTTCTGAGAACATGCTTATCATGTGGCTGCGATAGTGCGATGTGTAGTACGTCGGCTTTCACAAACGCTAGATCGCATGTTCAAGGTTCAAACCCAGCTCGGGACAATTCGTAATGAATTGGACATAAAAAGCGATAAAGCATCACTAAAGGAGTCTGATGATCGGGTTGGCCCCCGTGAAATAGTTATAACTCCAGCCTATGAAATTGGTGGTAGTACACATAAGTTGTTGTTCTTCATTCAAAAAGCTTCTACTGTGTACCAGTATAGACAGAAACCTAGTTGCTAGTGTGAAAAACAGTTCGTATAAAACCAGAGGACCAACATGCCCAGCGCTTTTTCTGGCAGCTCCAAGATTCTCAGAAAGATCCAGATGTCTACGTGGCCTAAGTCATGACTTTCGGAGCTACATGTTCCCCCAGCTGCGCGCAATTTATCAAAAACAAAAACGCCTTCAACTTTATCGACAAATACCCTAGAGCGGTCAGATGTATTCTGGAAAACCACTACGTAGACGACCTCTTAGACAGCGTAGACACCGAAACGGAAACATAATCTGAACATAGCCAATGAGACTGAATCAGATAAAGTACTCGGCATGTGGTGGTGCACCAAAAGAGACTGTTTCACATACGTGGTTACCAGAAATGAGGACTACCAAAAGTTCTTGAAGGTACTCAAAGGCTTACAAAAAGAGAAGTTCTGCGTATCCTGATGACAATCTACGACCCCCTCGGACTAATAGCTCACTTTCTTATCCCTCTAAAGATAGTGCTTCAAGACATAAGGAGAAGCTCAATAGCTTGGAGCGATGAGATAAACGAGGAGCAGTTCAAGCGATGGCGCTGGTGGACCCAAATGCTACACGACATCGAAAACTTAACCATTTAGAGATGTTATCTTACTACATTGAACTTCGACAACAATTGTTAGACCGAACGACATATGTTTGTGGAGAAGATGTCGAATGCAAGCTACTAAGCGCTAAGACGAGAGTCGCGCCTTTAAAATTAACATTAATTCCGCGTCTGGAACTAGAAGCAGCAAAACTTGGAGTCCGTCTGGCAAACACAATAGCTAAGGAACACTCTTCGAATATTCAAAAAAATGTGTTTTGGACTGACTCTAAAACAGTGCTGAGCTGGATCCGAAGTGACCAACGAAATTATCGTCAATTTGTTGCCTTCCGAGTAACCGAAATCTCGGAGTCGTCTAAGGCCCCAGAGTGGAGATACGTGCCATCAAAACTCAACGTGGCTGACGAAGGGACGAAATGCCCAAAGAAACAAATTTCTTTTGAATTCAATTCACGGTGGTATGCCGGCCCATCATTTCTGACGCTTCCTGAAACTGAATGGCCAGAAGAAATTTCTATAATTCCAACGCCAATAGAGGAAATAAAGGCTCACCTATTCATCCAATAATTCGAATCAAACACCATAATTGACGAGAAACTATTCTCGAACTGGATGCTACTTTTGAGAAGCACTGCATTTGTGTTTCGATTCATAAATAATGGTTGTTACAAAATTTAAAAAATTACATCGACGTTCGGGCGAAATATCAAAAATGGAATATCAGGAGGCCTATCCTATCTTTTTAAAGAAGCCCAGATGACTGCATATGCCAGAGAATTCAAAATGCTTACTGATAAAAATTGAAAAAACAACACAGGGCAGTAGATAAGATCAGCACAATCTACTCTCTCTCTCCATATCTGGACCCAAACGGAGTTCTTCGACACTGTGGGCGAATCGACTCTGCTCCTAGAGTTAAGCACGATGTCAAGCGACCAATAATACTTCCCAGAGGACATGCAATCACAGTATTGATTATTTTATACTACCACAAAAGGTTCCACCATCTACATAAAGAAAACTGTTGTCAACGAACTCAGGCAAAAATTTTGGATTCCCTGTATAAGAGTCGCCGTCAAAGTAGCAATAAAAAAGAATTGTATGCGTTGTAAAATTCGCCTTCCTGCTGCGAGTCCACCAATGATGGCCAAGCTTCCACCTGCCAGGCTTGCTGTATACCATTGACCTTTCTCCTACACCAGCGTTGATTACTTTGGGCCTATGAATGTGGCTGTCGGAAGGAGGACTGAGAAGAGATGGGGTGTTTTGTTCACTCCATTGCGACAACGGGACGAACTTCCATGGAGCCGAAAAGGAACTTCAACAGGCTTCCAAGTGTCAGTCGACTATCGCCAAAAAGTTTTTATCATCGACGACAAAATGGGTCTTCAATCCACCAGCAGCACCCCACATGGGAGGTACCTGGGAGCGGATGGTACAAACTGTCAAACGAGTTCTGAAGGAGATCGCACCAATCCACAATCAATCCGACGAGTTGCTTCACAGTATGCTCCTGGAAGTCGAAAAAACTGTAAATTGTCATCCACTTACATACTTACCGCTGAATACCGAACCATTTCTTGCTGGGCTCATCCGACGGACACAAACCAGAAAACGTCACCAACACCGATGACCGTTTCTTGAGAAAGCACTGGATGAGATCACAGCAGTATGCCAACAGATTCTGGAAGCGATGGATAAAAGGATACCTTCCAACAATCACTCGCAGAGGAAAGTGGTGGGCACGATCAAAACCAATCTCAGACGGAGCTATTGTTTTAGTTGTTGATGATACCAATCCACGTAATTTGTGGCGGAAGGGCAGAATAATAAAGTGTCAAGAAGGTAGTGATGGGCAAGTCAGAAAAGTGACAGTACAAACTAAAAAAGGGATATATGTTCGACCAGCTGTAAAGATTGCCGTTCTCAATGTTCAAGGAGCTAAGACGGATCTGCCGCCGGCCGTCTTATCTGGGGGGAGTGTCATCGCAAACGAAAACCACTAGGCTACGACAACGACATCTGTCCATCGCAGCGCCCAGAGACAAAATCGATAGACTATGGAGAGTAACATCAACAATTATATTGGGAGAAAAATGATGTTTGCGCCAAACGAAGGCATAACCAAGCCAGACGGAAATAGAAGAAGACGAAGTTTTTAAGTTTTTCATAAATGTTATTTTTCAATTTGGTGGTAGTACACATAAGTTGTTGTTCTTCATTCAAAAGGCTTCTTCTGTGTACCAGTATAGACAGCAACCTAGTTGCTAGTGTGAAAAACACATATAAAAACCACATTAATTAATTCTAATATACTTGACTCGTGTCAACTTCTTTCACCACTTCTCCATCATTATGTGGATCCATACGAATTGTTGACTCATAACTAGAGCGGGGAAAACGAAAGAAAATCGAATAAACAACAACAAAACTTGTGTGAACTAAAAAAAATGCTAGTCGGTTCGATGCAATTTGATAAACCAGCAAAACCTGTTCTGAGAACATGCTTATCATGTGGCTGCGATAGTGCGATGTGTAGTACGTCGGCTTTCGCAAACGCTAGATCGCATGTTCAAGGTTCAAACCCAGCTCGGGACAAAAAAAGGTTTTTCGTAATGAATTGGACATAAAAAGCGATAAAGCACCACTAAAGGAGTCTGATGATCGGGTTGGCCCCCGTGAAATAGCTATAACTCCAGCCTATGAAATTGGTGGTAGTACACATAAGTTGTTGTTCTTCATTCAAAAAGCTTCTACTGTGTACCAGTATAGACAGAAACGTAGTTGCTAGTGTGAAAAACAGTTCGTATAAAACCAGAGGACCAACATGCCCAGCGCTTTTTCTGGCAGCTCCAAGATTCTCAGAAAGATCCAGATGTCTACGTGGCCTAAGTCATGACTTTCGGAGCTACATGTTCCCCCAGCTGCGCGCAATTTATCAAAAACAAAAACGCCTTCAACTTTATCGACAAATACCCTAGAGCGGTCAGATGTATTCTGGAAAACCACTACGTAGACGACCTTTTAGACAGCGAAGACACCGAAACGGAAACATAATCTGAACATAGCCAATGAGACTGAATCAGATAAAGTACTCGGCATGTGGTGGTACACCAAAAGAGACTGTTTCACATACGTGGTTACCAGAAATGAGGACAACCAAAAGTTCTTGAAGGTACTCAAAGGCTTACAAAAAGAGAAGTTCTGCGTATCCTGATGACAATCTACGACCCCCTCGGACTAATAGCTCACTTTCTTATCCCTCTAAAGATAGTGCTTCAAGACATAAGAAGAAGCTCAATAGCTTGGAACGATGAGATAAACGAGGAGCAGTTCAAGCGATGGCGCTGGTGGACCCAAATGCTACACGACATCGAAAACTTAACCATTTAGAGATGTTATCTTACTACATTGAACTTCGACAACAATTGTAAGACCGAACTACATATGTTTGTGGAGAAGATGTCGAATGCAAGCTACTAAGCGCTAAGACGAGAGTCGCGCCTTTAAAATTAACATCAATTCCGCGTCTAGAAATAGAAGCAGCAAAACTTGGAGTCCGTCTGGCAAACACAATAGCTAAGGAACACTCTTCGAATATTCAAAGAAATGTGTTTTGGACTGACTCTAAAACAGTGCTGAGCTGGATCCGAAGTGACCAACGAAATTATCGTCAATTTGTTGCCTTCCGAGTAACCGAAATCTCGGAGTCGTCTAAGGCCCCAGAGTGGAGATACGTGCCATCAAAACTCAACGTGGCTAACGAAGGGACGAAATGCCCAAAGAAATAAATTTCTTTTGAATTCAATTCACGGTGGTATGCCGGCCCATCATTTCTGACGCTTCCTGAAACTGAATGGCCAGAAGAAATTTCTATAATTCCAACGCCAAAAGAGGAAATAAAGGCTCACTTATTCATCCAATAATTCGAATCAAACACCATAATTGACGAGAAACTATTCTCGAACTGGATGCTACTTTTGAGAAGCACTGCATTTGTGTTTCGATTCATAAATAATGGTTGTTACAAAATTTAAAAAATTACATCGACGTTCGGGCGAAATATCAAAAATGGAATATCAGGAGGCCTATCCTATCTTTTTAAAGAAGCCCAGATGACTGCATATGCCAGAGAATTCAAAATGCTTACTGATAAAAATTGAAAAAACAACACAGGGCAGTAGATAAGATCAGCACAATCTACTCTCTCTCTCCATATCTGGACCCAAACGGAGTTCTTCGACACTGTGGGCGAATCGACTCTGCCCCTAGAGTTAAGCACGATGTCAAGCGACCAATAATACTTCCCAGAGGACATGCAATCACAGTATTGATTATTTTATACTACCACAAAAGGTTCCACCATCTACATAAAGAAAACTGTTGTCAACGAACTCAGGCAAAAATTTTGGATTCCCTGTATAAGAGTCGCCGTCAAAGTAGCAATAAAAAAGAATTGTATGCGTTGTAAAATTCGCCTTCCTGCTGCGAGTCCACCAATGATGGCCAAGCTTCCACCTGCCAGGCTTGCTGTATACCATTGACCTTTCTCCTACACCAGCGTTGATTACTTTGGCCCTATGAATGTGGCTGTCGGAAGGAGGACTGAGAAGAGATGGGGTGTTTTGTTCACTCCATTGCGACAACGGGACGAACTTCCATGGAGCCGAAAAGGAACTTCAACAGGCTTCCAAGTGTCAGTCGACTATCGCCAAAAAGTTTTTATCATCGACGACAAAATGGGTCTTCAATCCACCAGCAGCACCCCACATGGGAGGTACCTGGGAGCGGATGGTACAAACTGTCAAACGAGTTCTGAAGGAGATCGCACCAATCCACAATCAATCCGACGAGTTGCTTCACAGTATGCTCCTGGAAGTCGAAAAAACTGTAAATTGTCATCCACTTACATACTTACCGCTGAATACCGAACCATTTCTTGCTGGGCTCATCCGACGGACACAAACCAGAAAACGTCACCAACACCGATGACCGTTTCTTGAGAAAGCACTGGATGAGATCACAGCAGTATGCCAACAGATTCTGGAAGCGATGGATAAAAGGATACCTTCCAACAATCACTCGCAGAGGAAAGTGGTGGGCACGATCAAAACCAATCTCAGTCGGAGATATTGTTTTAGTTGTTGATGATACAAATCCACGTAATTTGTGGCGGAAGGGCAGAATAATAAAGTGTCAAGAAGGTAGTGATGGGCAAGTCAGAAAAGTGACAGTACAAAATCAAAAAAGGGATATATGTTCGACCAGCTGTAAAGATTGCCGTTCTCAATGTTCAAGGAGCTAAGACGGATCTGCCGCCGGCCGTCTTATCTGGGGGGAGTGTCATCGCAAACGAAAACCACTAGGCTACGACAACGACATCTGTCCATCGCAGCGCCCAGAGACAAAATCGATAGACTATGGAGAGTAACATCAACAATTATATTGGGAGAAAAATGATGTTTGCGCCAAACGAAGGCAGAACCAAGCCAGACGGAAATAGAAGAAGACGAAGTTTTTAAGTTTTTCATAAATGTTATTTTTCAATTTGGTGGTAGTACACATAAGTTGTTGTTCTTCATTCAAAAGGCTTCTTCTGTGTACCAGTATAGACAGCAACCTAGTTTCTAGTGTGAAAAACACATATAAAAACCACATTAATTAATTCTAATATACTTGACTCGTGTCAACTTCTTTCACCACTTCTCCATCATTATGTGGATCCATACGAATTGTTGACTCATAACTAGAGCGGGGAAAACGAAAGAAAATCGAATAAACAACAACAAAACTTGTGTGAACTAAAAAAAATGCTAGTCGGTTCGATGCAATTTGATAAACCAGCAAAACCTGTTCTGAGAACATGCTTATCATGTGGCTGCGATAGTGCGATGTGTAGTACGTCGGCTTTCGCAAACGCTAGATCGCATGTTCAAGGTTCAAACCCAGCTCGGAACAAAAAAAGGTTTTTCGTAATGAATTGGACATAAAAAGCGATAAAGCACCACTAAAGGAGTCTGATGATCGGGTTGGCCCCGTGAAATAGCTATAACTCCAGCCTATGAAATTGGTGGTAGTACACATAAGTTGTTGTTCTTCATTCAAAAAGCTTCTACTGTGTACCAGTATAGACAGAAACCTAGTTGCTAGTGTGAAAAACAGTTCGTATAAAACCAGAGGACCAACATGCCCAGCGCTTTTTCTGGCAGCTCCAAGATTCTCAGAAAGATCCAGATGTCTACGTGGCCTAAGTCATGACTTTCGGAGCTACATGTTCCCCCAGCTGCGCGCAATTTATCAAAAACAAAAACGCATTCAACTTTATCGACAAATACCCTAGAGCGGTCAGATGTATTCTGGAAAACCATTACGTAGACGACCTCTTAGACAGCGTAGACACCGAAACGGAAACATAATCTGAACATAGCCAATGAGACTGAATCAGATAAAGTACTCGGCATGTGGTGGTGCACCAAAAGAGACTGTTTCACATACGTGGTTACCAGAAATGAGGACAACCAAAAGTTCTTGAAGGTACTCAAAGGCTTACAAAAAGAGAAGTTCTGCGTATCCTGATGACAATCTACGACCCCCTCGGACTAATAGCTCACTTTCTTATCCCTCTAAAGATAGTGCTTCAAGACATAAGGAGAAGCTCAATAGCTTGGAACGATGAGATAAACGAGGAGCAGTTCAAGCGATGGCGCTGGTGGACCCAAATGCTACACGACATCGAAAACTTAACCATTTAGAGATGTTATCTTACTACATTGAACTTCGACAACAATTGTAAGACCGAACTACATATGTTTGTGGAGAAGATGTCAAATGCAAGCTACTAAGCGCTAAGACGAGAGTCGCGCCTTTAAAATTAACATCAATTCCGCGTCTGGAAATAGAAGCAGCAAAACTTGGAGTCCGTCTGGCAAACACAATAGCTAAGGAACACTCTTCGAATATTCAAAGAAATGTGTTTTGGACTGACTCTAAAACAGTGCTGAGCTGGATCCGAAGTGACCAACGAAATTATCGTCAATTTGTTGCCTTCCGAGTAACCGAAATCTCGGAGTCGTCTAAGGCCCCAGAGTGGAGATACGTGCCATCAAAACTCAACGTGGCTGACGAAGGGACGAAATGCCCAAAGAAACAAATTTCTTTTGAATTCAATTCACGGTGGTATGCTGGCCCATCATTTCTGACGCTTCCTGAAACTGAATGGCCAGAAGAAATTTCTATAATTCCAACGCCAATAGAGGAAATAAAGGCTCACCTATTCATCCAATAATTCGAATCAAACACCATAATTGACGAGAAACTATTCTCGAACTGGATGCTACTTTTGAGAAGCACTGCATTTGTGTTTCGATTCATAAATAATGGTTGTTACAAAATTTAAAAAATTACATCGACGTTCGGGCGAAATATCAAAAATGGAATATCAGGAGGCCTATCCTATCTTTTTAAAGAAGCCCAGATGACTGCATATGCCAGAGAATTCAAAATGCTTACTGATAAAAATTGAAAAAACAACACAGGGCAGTAGATAAGATCAGCACAATCTACTCTCTCTCTCCATATCTGGACCCAAACGGAGTTCTTCGACACTGTGGGCGAATCGACTCTGCCCCTAGAGTTAAGCACGATGTCAAGCGACCAATAATACTTCCCAGAGGACATGCAATCACAGTATTGATTATTTTATACTACCACAAAAGGTTCCACCATTTACATAAAGAAAACTGTTGTCAACGAACTCAGGCAAAAATTTTGGATTCCCTGTATAAGAGTCGCCGTCAAAGTAGCAATAAAAAAGAATTGTATGCGTTGTAAAATTCGCCTTCCTGCTGCGAGTCCACCAATGATGGCCAAGCTTCCACCTACCAGGCTTGCTGTATACCATTGACCTTTCTCCTACACCAGCGTTGATTACTTTGGGCCTATGAATGTGGCTGTCGGAAGGAGGACTGAGAAGAGATGGGGTATTTTTTTCACTCCATTGCGACAACGGGACGAACTTCCATGGAGCCGAAAAGGAACTTCAACAGGCTTCCAAGTGTCAGTCGACTATCGCCAAAAAGTTTTTATCATCGACGACAAAATGGGTCTTCAATCCACCAGCAGCACCCCACATGGGAGGTACCTGGGAGCGGATGGTACAAACTGTCAAACGAGTTCTGAAGGAGATCGCACCAATCCACAATCAATCCGACGAGTTGCTTCACAGTATGCTCCTGGAAGTCGAAAAAACTGTAAATTGTCATCCACTTACATACTTACCGCTGAATACCGAACCATTTCTTGCTGGGCTCATCCGACGGACACAAACCAGAAAACGTCACCAACACCGATGACCGTTTCTTGAGAAAGCACTGGATGAGATCACAGCAGTATGCCAACAGATTCTGGAAGCGATGGATAAAAGGATACCTTCCAACAATCACTCGCAGAGGAAAGTGGTGGGCACGATCAAAACCAATCTCAGTCGGAGATATTGTTTTAGTTGTTGATGATACCA
Source organism: Platycheirus rosarum (assembly GCA_963971375.1). Taxonomy (NCBI): domain Eukaryota; kingdom Metazoa; phylum Arthropoda; class Insecta; order Diptera; family Syrphidae; genus Platycheirus; species Platycheirus rosarum. The sequence goes on from OZ020507.1 coordinate 101,371,451, forward strand.
ATCCACGTAATTTGTGGCGGAAGGGCAGAATAATAAAGTGTCAAGAAGGTAGTGATGGGCAAGTCAGAAAAGTGACAGTACAAACTAAAAAAGGGATATATGTTCGACCAGCTGTAAAGATTGCCGTTCTCAATGTTCAAGGAGCTAAGACGGATCTGCCGCCGGCCGTCTTATCTGGGGGGAGTGTCATCGCAAACGAAAACCACTAGGCTACGACAACGACATCTGTCCATCGCAGCGCCCAGAGACAAAATCGATAGACTATGGAGAGTAACATCAACAATTATATTGGGAGAAAAATGATGTTTGCGCCAAACGAAGGCAGAACCAAGCCAGAAGGAAATAGAAGAAGACGAAGTTTTTAAATTTTTCATAAATGTTATTTTTCAATTTGGTGGTAGTACACATAAGTTGTTGTTCTTCATTCAAAAGGCTTCTTCTGTGTACCAGTATAGACAGCAACCTAGTTGCTAGTGTGAAAAACACATATAAAAACCACATTAATTAATTCTAATATACTTGACTCGTGTCAACTTCTTTCACCACTTCTCCATCATTATGTGGATCCATACGAATTGCTGACTCATAACTAGAGCGGAGAAAACGAAAGAAAATCGAATAAACAACAACAAAACTTGTGTGAACTAAAAAAAATGCTAGTCGGTTCGATGCAATTTGATAAACCAGCAAAACCTGTTCTGAGAACATGCTTATCATGTGGCTGCGATAGTGCGATGTGTAGTACGTCGGCTTTCGCAAACGCTAGATCGCATGTTCAAGGTTCAAACCCAGCTCGGAACAAAAAAAGGTTTTTCGTAATGAATTGGACATAAAAAGCGATAAAGCACCACTAAGGAGTCTGATGATCGGGTTGGCCCCGTGAAATAGCTATAACTCCAGCCTATGAAATTGGTGGTAGTACACATAAGTTGTTGTTCTTCATTCAAAAAGCTTCTACTGTGTACCAGTATAGACAGAAACCTAGTTGCTAGTGTGAAAAACAGTTCGTATAAAACCAGAGGACCAACATGCCCAGCGCTTTTTCTGGCAGCTCCAAGATTCTCAGAAAGATCCAGATGTCTACGTGGCCTAAGTCATGACTTTCGGAGCTACATGTTCCCCCAGCTGCGCGCAATTTATCAAAAACAAAAACGCCTTCAACTTTATCGACAAATACCCTAGAGCGGTCAGATGTATTCTGGAAAACCATTACGTAGACGACCTCTTAGACAGCGTAGACACCGAAACGGAAACATAATCTGAACATAGCCAATGAGACTGAATCAGATAAAGTACTCGGCATGTGGTGGTGCACCAAAAGAGACTGTTTCACATACGTGGTTACCAGAAATGAGGACAACCAAAAGTTCTTGAAGGTACTCAAAGGCTTACAAAAAGAGAAGTTCTGCGTATCCTGATGACAATCTACGACCCCCTCGGACTAATAGCTCACTTTCTTATCCCTCTAAAGATAGTGCTTCAAGACATAAGGAGAAGCTCAATAGCTTGGAACGATGAGATAAACGAGGAGCAGTTCAAGCGATGGCGCTGGTGGACCCAAATGCTACACGACATCGAAAACTTAACCATTTAGAGATGTTATCTTACTACATTGAACTTCGACAACAATTGTAAGACCGAACTACATATGTTTGTGGAGAAGATGTCGAATGCAAGCTACTAAGCGCTAAGACGAGAGTCGCGCCTTTAAAATTAACATCAATTCCGCGTCTGGAAATAGAAGCAGCAAAACTTGGAGTCCGTCTGGCAAACACAATAGCTAAGGAACACTCTTCGAATATTCAAAGAAATGTGTTTTGGACTGACTCTAAAACAGTGCTGAGCTGGATCCGAAGTGACCAACGAAATTATCGTCAATTTGTTGCCTTCCGAGTAACCGAAATCTCGGAGTCGTCTAAGGCCCCAGAGTGGAGATACGTGCCATCAAAACTCAACGTGGCTGACGAAGGGACGAAATGCCCAAAGAAACAAATTTCTTTTGAATTCAATTCACGGTGGTATGCTGGCCCATCATTTCTGACGCTTCCTGAAACTGAATGGCCAGAAGAAATTTCTATAATTCCAACGCCAATAGAGGAAATAAAGGCTCACCTATTCATCCAATAATTCGAATCAAACACCATAATTGACGAGAAACTATTCTCGAACTGGATGCTACTTTTGAGAAGCACTGCATTTGTGTTTCGATTCATAAATAATGGTTGTTACAAAATTTAAAAAATTACATCGACGTTCGGGCGAAATATCAAAAATGGAATATCAGGAGGCCTATCCTATCTTTTTAAAGAAGCCCAGATGACTGCATATGCCAGAGAATTCAAAATGCTTACTGATAAAAATTGAAAAAACAACACAGGGCAGTAGATAAGATCAGCACAATCTACTCTCTCTCTCTCCATATCTGGACCCAAACGGAGTTCTTCGACACTGTGGGCGAATCGACTCTGCCCCTAGAGTTAAGCACGATGTCAAGCGACCAATAATACTTCCCAGAGGACATGCAATCACAGTATTGATTATTTTATACTACCACAAAAGGTTCCACCATTTACATAAAGAAAACTGTTGTCAACGAACTCAGGCAAAAATTTTGGATTCCCTGTATAAGAGTCGCCGTCAAAGTAGCAATAAAAAAGAATTGTATGCGTTGTAAAATTCGCCTTCCTGCTGCGAGTCCACCAATGATGGCCAAGCTTCCACCTACCAGGCTTGCTGTATACCATTGACCTTTCTCCTACACCAGCGTTGATTACTTTGGGCCTATGAATGTGGCTGTCGGAAGGAGGACTGAGAAGAGATGGGGTGTTTTTTTCACTCCATTGCGACAACGGGACGAACTTCCATGGAGCCGAAAAGGAACTTCAACAGGCTTCCAAGTGTCAGTCGACTATCGCCAAAAAGTTTTTATCATCGACGACAAAATGGGTCTTCAATCCACCAGCAGCACCCCACATGGGAGGTACCTGGGAGCGGATGGTACAAACTGTCAAACGAGTTCTGAAGGAGATCGCACCAATCCACAATCAATCCGACGAGTTGCTTCACAGTATGCTCCTGGAAGTCGAAAAAACTGTAAATTGTCATCCACTTACATACTTACCGCTGAATACCGAACCATTTCTTGCTGGGCTCATCCGACGGACACAAACCAGAAAACGTCACCAACACCGATGACCGTTTCTTGAGAAAGCACTGGATGAGATCACAGCAGTATGCCAACAGATTCTGGAAGCGATGGATAAAAGGATACCTTCCAACAATCACTCGCAGAGGAAAGTGGTGGGCACGATCAAAACCAATCTCAGTCGGAGATATTGTTTTAGTTGTTGATGATACCAATCCACGTAATTTGTGGCGGAAGGGCAGAATAATAAAGTGTCAAGAAGGTAGTGATGGGCAAGTCAGAAAAGTGACAGTACAAACTAAAAAAGGGATATATGTTCGACCAGCTGTAAAGATTGCCGTTCTCAATGTTCAAGGAGCTAAGACGGATCTGCCGCCGGCCGTCTTATCTGGGGGGAGTGTCATCGCAAACGAAAACCACTAGGCTACGACAACGACATCTGTCCATCGCAGCGCCCAGAGACAAAATCGATAGACTATGGAGAGTAACATCAACAATTATATTGGGAGAAAAATGATGTTTGCGCCAAACGAAGGCAGAACCAAGCCAGACGGAAATAGAAGAAGACGAAGTTTTTAAGTTTTTCATAAATGTTATTTTTCAATTTGGTGGTAGTACACATAAGTTGTTGTTCTTCATTCAAAAGGCTTCTTCTGTGTACCAGTATAGACAGCAACCTAGTTGCTAGTGTGAATTGAATATAAAAACATATAAAAACCACATTAATTAATTCTAATATACTTGACTCGTGTCAACTTCTTTCACCACTTCTCCATCATTATGTGGATCCATACGAATTGCTGACTCATAACTAGAGCGGAGAAAACGAAAGAAAATCGAATAAACAACAACAAAACTTGTGTGAACTAAAAAAAATGCTAGTCGGTTCGATGCAATTTGATAAACCAGCAAAACCTGTTCTGAGAACATGCTTATCATGTGGCTGCGATAGTGCGATGTGTAGTACGTCGGCTTTCGCAAACGCTAGATCGCATGTTCAAGGTTCAAACCCAGCTCGGAACAAAAAAAGGTTTTTCGTAATGAATTGGACATAAAAAGCGATAAAGCACCACTAAGGAGTCTGATGATCGGGTTGGCCCCGTGAAATAGCTATAACTATGCTATGAAATTGGTGGTAGTACACATAAGTTGTTGTTCTTCATTCAAAAAGCTTCTACTGTGTACCAGTATAGACAGAAACCTAGTTGCTAGTGTGAAAAACAGTTCGTATAAAACCAGAGGACCAACATGCCCAGCGCTTTTTCTGGCAGCTCCAAGATTCTCAGAAAGATCCAGATGTCTACGTGGTCTAAGTCATGACTTTCGGAGCTACATGCTCCCCCAGCTGCGCGCAATTTATCAAAAACAAAAACGCCTTCAACTTTATCGACAAATACCCTAGAGCGGTCAGATGTATTCTGGAAAACCATTACGTAGACGACCTCTTAGACAGCGTAGACACCGAAACGGAAACATAATCTGAACATAGCCAATGAGACTGAATCAGATAAAGTACTCGGCATGTGGTGGTGCACCAAAAGAGACTGTTTCACATACGTGGTTACCAGAAATGAGGACAACCAAAAGTTCTTGAAGGTACTCAAAGGCTTACAAAAAGAGAAGTTCTGCGTATCCTGATGACAATCTACGACCCCCTCGGACTAATAGCTCACTTTCTTATCCCTCTAAAGATAGTGCTTCAAGACATAAGGAGAAGCTCAATAGCTTGGAACGATGAGATAAACGAGGAGCAGTTCAAGCGATGGCGCTGGTGGACCCAAATGCTACACGACATCGAAAACTTAACCATTTAGAGATGTTATCTTACTACATTGAACTTCGACAACAATTGTAAGACCGAACTACATATGTTTGTGGAGAAGATGTCGAATGCAAGCTACTAAGCGCTAAGACGAGAGTCGCGCCTTTAAAATTAACATCAATTCCGCGTCTGGAAATAGAAGCAGCAAAACTTGGAGTCCGTCTGGCAAACACAATAGCTAAGGAACACTCTTCGAATATTCAAAGAAATGTGTTTTGGACTGACTCTAAAACAGTGCTGAGCTGGATCCGAAGTGACCAACGAAATTATCGTCAATTTGTTGCCTTCCGAGTAACCGAAATCTCGGAGTCGTCTAAGGCCCCAGAGTGGAGATACGTGCCATCAAAACTCAACGTGGCTGACGAAGGGACGAAATGCCCAAAGAAACAAATTTCTTTTGAATTCAATTCACGGTGGTATGCTGGCCCATCATTTCTGACGCTTCCTGAAACTGAATGGCCAGAAGAAATTTCTATAATTCCAACGCCAATAGAGGAAATAAAGGCTCACCTATTCATCCAATAATTCGAATCAAACACCATAATTGACGAGAAACTATTCTCGAACTGGATGCTACTTTTGAGAAGCACTGCATTTGTGTTTCGATTCATAAATAATGGTTGTTACAAAATTTAAAAAATTACATCGACGTTCGGGCGAAATATCAAAAATGGAATATCAGGAGGCCTATCCTATCTTTTTAAAGAAGCCCAGATGACTGCATATGCCAGAGAATTCAAAATGCTTACTGATAAAAATTGAAAAAACAACACAGGGCAGTAGATAAGATCAGCACAATCTACTCTCTCTCTCCATATCTGGACCCAAACGGAGTTCTTCGACACTGTGGGCGAATCGACTCTGCCCCTAGAGTTAAGCACGATGTCAAGCGACCAATAATACTTCCCAGAGGACATGCAATCACAGTATTGATTATTTTATACTACCACAAAAGGTTCCACCATTTACATAAAGAAAACTGTTGTCAACGAACTCAGGCAAAAATTTTGGATTCCCTGTATAAGAGTCGCCGTCAAAGTAGCAATAAAAAAGAATTGTATGCGTTGTAAAATTCGCCTTCCTGCTGCGAGTCCACCAATGATGGCCAAGCTTCCACCTACCAGGCTTGCTGTATACCATTGACCTTTCTCCTACACCAGCGTTGATTACTTTGGGCCTATGAATGTGGCTGTCGGAAGGAGGACTGAGAAGAGATGGGGTGTTTTTTTCACTCCATTGCGACAACGGGACGAACTTCCATGGAGCCGAAAAGGAACTTCAACAGGCTTCCAAGTGTCAGTCGACTATCGCCAAAAAGTTTTTATCATCGACGACAAAATGGGTCTTCAATCCACCAGCAGCACCCCACATGGGAGGTACCTGGGAGCGGATGGTACAAACTGTCAAACGAGTTCTGAAGGGGTTCGCACCAATCCACAATCAATCCGACGAGTTGCTTCACAGTATGCTCCTGGAAGTCGAAAAAACTGTAAATTGTCATCCACTTACATACTTACCGCTGAATACCGAACCATTTCTTGCTGGGCTCATCCGACGGACACAAACCAGAAAACGTCACCAACACCGATGACCGTTTCTTGAGAAAGCACTGGATGAGATCACAGCAGTATGCCAACAGATTCTGGAAGCGATGGATAAAAGGATACCTTCCAACAATCACTCGCAGAGGAAAGTGGTGGGCACGATCAAAACCAATCTCAGTCGGAGATATTGTTTTAGTTGTTGATGATACCAATCCACGTAATTTGTGGCGGAAGGGCAGAATAATAAAGTGTCAAGAAGGTAGTGATGGGCAAGTCAGAAAAGTAACAGTACAAACTAAAAAAGGGATATATGTTCGACCAGCTGTAAAGATTGCCGTTCTCAATGTTCAAGGAGCTAAGACGGATCTGCCGCCGGCCGTCTTATCTGGGGGGAGTGTCATCGCAAACGAAAACCACTAGGCTACGACAACGACATCTGTCCATCGCAGCGCCCAGAGACAAAATCGATAGACTATGGAGAGTAACATCAACAATTATATTGGGAGAAAAATGATGTTTGCGCCAAACGAAGGCAGAACCAAGCCAGACGGAAATAGAAGAAGACGAAGTTTTTAAGTTTTTCATAAATGTTATTTTTCAATTTGGTGGTAGTACACATAAGTTGTTGTTCTTCATTCAAAAGGCTTCTTCTGTGTACCAGTATAGACAGCAACCTAGTTGCTAGTGTGAAAAACACATATAAAAACCACATTAATTAATTCTAATATACTTGACTCGTGCCAACTTCTTTCACCACTTCTCCATCATTATGTGGATCCATACGAATTGCTGACTCATAACTAGAGCGGAGAAAACGAAAGAAAATCGAATAAACAACAACAAAACTTGTGTGAACTAAAAAAAATGCTAGTCGGTTCGATGCAATTTGATAAACCAGCAAAACCTGTTCTGAGAACATGCTTATCATGTGGCTGCGATAGTGCGATGTGTAGTACGTCGGCTTTCGCAAACGCTAGATCGCATGTTCAAGGTTCAAACCCAGCTCGGAACAAAAAAAGGTTTTTCGTAATGAATTTGACATAAAAAGCGATAAAGCACCACTAAGGAGTCTGATGATCGGGTTGGCCCCGTGAAATAGCTATAACTCCAGCCTATGAAATTGGTGGTAGTACACATAAGTTGTTGTTCTTCATTCAAAAAGCTTCTACTGTGTACCAGTATAGACAGAAACCTAGTTGCTAGTGTGAAAAACAGTTCGTATAAAACCAGAGGACCAACATGCCCAGCGCTTTTTCTGGCAGCTCCAAGATTCTTTGAAAGATCCAGATGTCTACGTGGCCTAAGTCATGACTTTCGGAGCTACATGTTCCCCCAGCTGCGCGCAATTTATCAAAAACAAAAACGCCTTCAACTTTATCGACAAGTACCCTAGAGCGGTCAGATGTATTCTGGAAAACCATTACGTAGACGACCTCTTAGACAGCGTAGACACCGAAACGGAAACATAATCTGAACATAGCCAATGAGACTGAATCAGATAAAGTACTCGGCATGTGGTGGTGCACCAAAAGAGACTGTTTCACATACGTGGTTACCAGAAATGAGGACAACCAAAAGTTCTTGAAGGTACTCAAAGGCTTACAAAAAGAGAAGTTCTGCGTATCCTGATGACAATCTACGACCCCCTCGGACTAATAGCTCACTTTCTTATCCCTCTAAAGATAGTGCTTCAAGACATAAGGAGAAGCTCAATAGCTTGGAACGATGAGATAAACGAGGAGCAGTTCAAGCGATGGCGCTGGTGGACCCAAATGCTACACGACATCGAAAACTTAACCATTTAGAGATGTTATCTTACTACATTGAACTTCGACAACAATTGTAAGACCGAACTACATATGTTTGTGGAGAAGATGTCGAATGCAAGCTACTAAGCGCTAAGACGAGAGTCGCGCCTTTAAAATTAACATCAATTCCGCGTCTGGAAATAGAAGCAGCAAAACTTGGAGTCCGTCTGACAAACACAATAGCTAAGGAACACTCTTCGAATATTCAAAGAAATGTGTTTTGGACTGACTCTAAAACAGTGCTGAGCTGGATCCGAAGTGACCAACGAAATTATCGTCAATTTGTTGCCTTCCGAGTAACCGAAATCTCGGAGTCGTCTAAGGCCCCAGAGTGGAGATACGTGCCATCAAAACTCAACGTGGCTGACGAAGGGACGAAATGCCCAAAGAAACAAATTTCTTTTGAATTCAATTCACGGTGGTATGCTGGCCCATCATTTCTGACGCTTCCTGAAACTGAATGGCCAGAAGAAATTTCTATAATTCCAACGCCAATAGAGGAAATAAAGGCTCACCTATTCATCCAATAATTCGAATCAAACACCATAATTGACGAGAAACTATTCTCGAACTGGATGCTACTTTTGAGAAGCACTGCATTTGTGTTTCGATTCATAAATAATGGTTGTTACAAAATTTAAAAAATTACATCGACGTTCGGGCGAAATATCAAAAATGGAATATCAGGAGGCCTATCCTATCTTTTTAAAGAAGCCCAGATGACTGCATATGCCAGAGAATTCAAAATGCTTACTGATAAAAATTGAAAAAACAACACAGGGCAGTAGATAAGATCAGCACAATCTACTCTCTCTCTCCATATCTGGACCCAAACGGAGTTCTTCGACACTGTGGGCGAATCGACTCTGCCCCTAGAGTTAAGCACGATGTCAAGCGACCAATAATACTTCCCAGAGGACATGCAATCACAGTATTGATTATTTTATACTACCACAAAAGGTTCCACCATTTACATAAAGAAAACTGTTGTCAACGAACTCAGGCAAAAATTTTGGATTCCCTGTATAAGAGTCGCCGTCAAAGTAGCAATAAAAAAGAATTGTATGCGTTGTAAAATTCGCCTTCCTGCTGCGAGTCCACCAATGATGGCCAAGCTTCCACCTACCAGGCTTGCTGTATACCATTGACCTTTCTCCTACACCAGCGTTGATTACTTTGGGCCTATGAATGTGGCTGTCGGAAGGAGGACTGAGAAGAGATGGGGTGTTTTTTTCACTCCATTGCGACAACGGGACGAACTTCCATGGAGCCGAAAAGGAACTTCAACAGGCTTCCAAGTGTCAGTCGACTATCGCCAAAAAGTTTTTATCATCGACGACAAAATGGGTCTTCAATCCACCACCAGCACCCCACATGGGAGGTACCTGGGAGCGGATGGTACAAACTGTCAAACGAGTTCTGAAGGAGATCGCACCAATCCACAATCAATCCGACGAGTTGCTTCACAGTATGCTCCTGGAAGTCGAAAAAACTGTAAATTGTCATCCACTTACATACTTACCGCTGAATACCGAACCATTTCTTGCTGGGCTCATCCGACGGACACAAACCAGAAAACGTCACCAACACCGATGACCGTTTCTTGAGAAAGCACTGGATGAGATCACAGCAGTATGCCAACAGATTCTGGAAGCGAAGGATAAAAGGATACCTTCCAACAATCACTCGCAGAGGAAAGTGGTGGGCACGATCAAAACCAATCTCAGTCGGAGATATTGTTTTAGTTGTTGATGATACCAATCCACGTAATTTGTGGCGGAAGGGCAGAATAATAAAGTGTCAAGAAGGTAGTGATGGGCAAGTCAGAAAAGTAACAGTACAAACTAAAAAAGGGATATATGTTCGACCAGCTGTAAAGATTGCCGTTCTCAATGTTCATCGTGTCATCGCAAACAAAAACCACTAGGCTACGACAACGACATCTGTCCATCGCAGCGCCCAGAGACAAAATCGATAGACTATGGAGAGTAACATCAACAATTATATTGGGAGAAAAATGATGTTTGCGCCAAACGAAGACAGAACCAAGCCAGACGGAAATAGAAGAAGACGAAGTTTTTAAGTTTTTCATAAATGTTATTTTTCAATTTGGTGGTAGTACACATAAGTTGTTGTTCTTCATTCAAAAGGCTTCTTCTGTGTACCAGTATAGACAGCAACCTAGTTGCTAGTGTGAAAAACACATATAAAAACCACATTAATTAATTCTAATATACTTGACTCGTGTCAACTTCTTTCACCACTTCTCCATCATTATGTGGATCCATACGAATTGCTGACTCATAACTAGAGCGGAGAAAACGAAAGAAAATCGAATAAACAACAACAAAACTTGTGTGAACTAAAAAAAATGCTAGTCGGTTCGATGCAATTTGATAAACCAGCAAAACCTGTTCTGAGAACATGCTTATCATGTGGCTGCGATAGTGCGATGTGTAGTACGTCGGCTTTCGCAAACGCTAGATCGCATGTTCAAGGTTCAAACCCAGCTCGGAACAAAAAAAGGTTTTTCGTAATGAATTGGACATAAAAAGCGATAAAGCACCACTAAGGAGTCTGATGATCGGGTTGGCCCCGTGAAATAGCTATAACTCCAGCCTATGAAATTGGTGGTAGTACACATAAGTTGTTGTTCTTCATTCAAAAAGCTTCTACTGTGTACCAGTATAGACAGAAACCTAGTTGCTAGTGTGAAAAACAGTTCGTATAAAACCAGAGGACCAACATGCCCAGCGCTTTTTCTGGCAGCTCCAAGATTCTCAGAAAGATCCAGATGTCTACGTGGCCTAAGTCATGACTTTCGGAGCTACATGTTCCCCCAGCTGCGCGCAATTTATCAAAAACAAAAACGCCTTCAACTTTATCGACAAATACCCTAGAGCGGTCAGATGTATTCTGGAAAACCATTACGTAGACGACCTCTTAGACAGCGTAGACACCGAAATGGAAACATAATCTGAACATAGCCAATGAGACTGAATCAGATAAAGTACTCGGCATGTGGTGGTGCACCAAAAGAGACTGTTTCACATACGTGGTTACCAGAAATGAGGACAACCAAAAGTTCTTGAAGGTACTCAAAGGCTTACAAAAAGAGAAGTTCTGCGTATCCTGATGACAATCTACGACCCCCTCGGACTAATAGCTCACTTTCTTATCCCTCTAAAGATAGTGCTTCAAGACATAAGGAGAAGCTCAATATGAGATAAACGAGGAGCAGTTCAAGCGATGGCGCTGGTGGACCCAAATGCTACACGACATCGAAAACTTAACCATTTAGAGATGTTATCTTACTACAATGAACTTCGACAACAATTGTAAGACCGAACGACATATGTTTGTGGAGAAGATGTCGAATGCAAGCTACTAAGCGCGTCTACAATTCCGCGTCTGGAACTAGAAGCAGCAAAACTTGGAGTCCGTCTGGCAAACACAATAGCTAAGGAACACTCTTCGAATATTCAAAAAAATGTGTTTTGGACTGACTCTAAAACAGTGCTGAGCTGGATCCGAAGTGACCAACGAAATTATCGTCAATTTGTTGCCTTCCGAGTAACCGAAATCTCGGAGTCGTCTAAGGCCCCAGAGTGGAGATACGTGCCATCAAAACTCAACGTGGCTGACGAAGGGACGAAATGCCCAAAGAAACAAATTTCTTTTGAATTCAATTCACGGTGGTATGCCGGCCCATCATTTCTGACGCTTCCTGAAACTGAATGGCCAGAAGAAATTTCTATAATTCCAACGCCAATAGAGGAAATAAAGGCTCACCTATTCATCCAATAATTCGAATCAAACACCATAATTGACGAGAAACTATTCTCGAACTGGATGCTACTTTTGAGAAGCACTGCATTTGTGTTTCGATTCATAAATAATGGTTGTTACAAAATTTAAAAAATTACATCGACGTTCGGGCGAAATATCAAAAATGGAATATCAGGAGGCCTATCCTATCTTTTTAAAGAAGCCCAGATGACTGCATATGCCAGAGAATTTAAAATGCTTACTGATAAAAATTGAAAAAACAACACAGGGCAGTAGATAAGATCAGCACAATCTACTCTCTCTCTCCAAATCTGGACCCAAACGGAGTTCTTCGATACTGTGGGCGAATCGACTCTGCTCCTAGAGTTAAGCACGATGTCAAGCGACCAATAATACTTCCCAGAGGACATGCAATCACTGTGTTGATTATTTTATACTACCACAAAAGGTTCCACCATCTACATAAAGAAAACTGTTGTCAACGAACTCAGGCAAAAATTTTGGATTCCCTGTATAAGAGTCGCCGTCAAAGTAGCAATAAAAAAGAATTGTATGCGTTGTAAAATTCGCCTTCCTGCTGCGAGTCCACCAATGATGGCCAAGCTTCAACCATACAGTTGAGCCAACAATTCGTATGGATTCATATAATGATGGAGAAGTGGTGAAAGAAGTTGACACGAGTCAAGTATATAAGAATTAATTAATGTGTTTTTAATATGTGTTTTTCACACAAGCAACTAGGTTGCTGTCTATACTGGTACACAGTAGAAGCTTTTTGAATGAAGAACAACAACTTATGTGTACTACCACTTTTGTTTTGTTTATTCGATTTTCTTTCGTTTTCCCCGCTCTAGTTATGAGCCAACAATTCGTATGGATTCACATAATGATGGAGAAGTGGTGAAAGAAGTTGACACGAGTCAAGTATATTAGAATTAATTAATGTGTTTTTTATATGTGTTTTTCACACTAGCAACTAGGTTGCTGTCTATACTGGTACACAGTAGAAGCTTTTTGAATGAAGAACAACAAATTATGTGTACTACCACCAATTTCATAGGCTGGAGTTATAGCTATTTCACGGGGGCCAACCCGATCATCAGACTCCTTTAGTGGTGCTTTATCGCTTTTTATGTCCAATTAATTACGAAAAACAACCTTTTTTGGTCCCGAGCTGGGTTTGAACCTTGAACATGCAATCTAGCGTTTGCGAAAGCCGACGTACTACACATCGCACTATCGCAGCCACATGATAAGCATGTTCTCAGAACAGGTTTTGCTGGTTTATCAAATTGCATCGAACCGACTAGCATTTTTATTAGTTCACACAAGTTTTGTTGTTGTTTATTCGATTTTCTTTCGTTTTTCCCGCTCTAGTTATGAGCCAACAATTCGTATGGATTCACATAATGATGGAGAAGTGGTGAAAGAAGTTGACACGAGTCAAGTATAATAGAATTAATTAATGTGTTTTTTATATGTGTTTTTCACACTAGCAACTAGGTTGCTGTCTATACTGGTACACAGTAGAAGCTTTTTGAATGAAGAACAACTACTTATGTGTACTACCACCAATTTCATAGGCTGGAGTTATAGCTATTTCACGGGGGCCAACCTGATCATCAGACTCCTTTAGTGGTGCTTTATCGCTTTTTATGTCCAATTAATTACGAAAAACCTTTTTTGGTCCCGAGCTGGGTTTAAACCTTGAACATGCGATCTAGCGTTTGCGAAAGCCGACGTACTACACATCGCACTATCGCAGGCACATGATAAGCATGTCCGCAGAACAGGTTTTGCTGGTTTATCAAATTGCATCGAACCGACTAGCATTTTTATTAGTTCACAGAAGTTTTGTTGTTGTTTATTCGATTTTCTTTCGTTTTCCCCGCTCTAGTTATGAGCCAACAATTCGTATGGATTCACATAATGATGGAGAAGTGGTGAAAGAAGTTGACACGAGTCAAGTATATTAGAATTAATTAATGTGTTTTTTATATGTGTTTTTCACAGTAGCAACTAGGTTGCTGTCTATACTGGTACACAGTACAAGCTTTTTGAATGAAGAACAACAACTTATGTGTACTACCACCAATTTCATAGGCTTGAGTTATAGCTATTTCACGGGGACCAGCCCGCTCATCAGACTCCTTTAGTGGTGCTTTATCGCTTTTTATGTCCAATTAATTACAAAAAACCTTTTTTTGTCCCGAGCTGGGTTTGAACCTTGAACATGCGATCTAGCGTTTGCGAAAGCCGACGTGCTACACATCGCACTATCGCAGCCACATGATAAGCATGTTCTCAGAACAGGTTTTGCTGGTTTATCAAATTGCATCGAACCGACTAGCATTTTTATTAGTTCACACAAGTTTTGTTGTTGTTTATTCGATTTTCTTTCGTTTTCCCCGCTCTAGTTATGAGCCAACAATTCGTATGGATTCACATAATGATGGAGAAGTGGTGAAAGAAGTTGACACGAGTCAAGTATATTAGAATTAATTAATGTGTTTTTTATATGTGTTTTTCACACTAGCAACTAGGTTGCTGTCTATACTGGTACACAGTAGAAGCTTTTTGAATGAAGAACAACAACTTATGTGTACTACCACCAATTTCATAGGCTGGAGTTATAGCTATTTCACGGGGGCCAAACCGATCATCAGACTCCTTTAGTGGTGCTTTATCGCTTTTTATGTCCAATTAATTACGAAAAACCTTTTTTGGTCCCGAGCTGGGTTTGAACCTTGAACATGCGATCTAGCGTTTGCAAAAGACGACGTACTACACATCGCACTATCGCAGCCACATTATAAGCATGTTCTCAGAACAGGTTTTGCTGGTTTATCAAATTGCATCGAACCGACTAGCATTTTTATTAGTTCACACAAGTTTTGTTGTTGTTTATTCGATTTTCTTTCGTTTTCCCCGCTCTAGTTATGAACCAACAATTCGTATGGATTCACATAATGATGGAGAAGTGGTGAAGGAAGTTGACACGAGTCAAGTATATTAGAATTAATTAATGTGTTTTTTATATGTGTTTTTCACACTAGCAACTATGTTGCTGTCTATACTGGTACACAGTAGAAGCTTTTTGAATGAAGAACAACAAATTATGTGTAGTACCACCAATTTCATAGGCTGGAGTTATAGCTATTTCACGGGGGGCAACCCGATCATCAGACTCCTTTAGTGGTGCTTTATCGCTTTTTATGTGCAATTAATTACGAAAAACAACCTTTTTTGGTCCCGAGCTGGGTTTGAACCTTGAACATGCAATCTAGCGTTTGCGAAAGCCGACGTACTACACATCGCACTATCGCAGCCACATGATAAGCATGTTCTCAGAACAGGTTTTGCTGGTTTATCAAATTGCATCGAACCGACTAGCATTTTTATTAGTTCACACAAGTTTTGTTGTTGTTTATTCGATTTTCTTTCGTTTTTCCCGCTCTAGTTATGAGCCAACAATTCGTATGGATTCACATAATGATGGAGAAGTGGTGAAAGAAGTTGACACGAGTCAAGTATAATAGAATTAATTAATGTGTTTTTTATATGTGTTTTTCACACTAGCAACTAGGTTGCTGTCTATACTGGTACACAGTAGAAGCTTTTTGAATGAAGAACAACAACTTATGTGTACTACCACCAATTTCATGGGCTGGAGTTATAGCTATTTCACGGGGGCCAACCTGATCATCAGACTCCTTTAGTGGTGCTTTATCGCTTTTTATGTCCAATTAATTACGAAAAACCTTTTTTGGTCCCGAGCTGGGTTTAAACCTTGAACAAGCGATCTAGCGTTTGCGAAAGCCGACGTACTACACATCGCATTATCGCAGGCACATGATAAGCATGTCCGCAGAACAGGTTTTGCTGGTTTATCAAATTGCATCGAACCGACTAGCATTTTTATTAGTTCACACAAGTTTTGTTGTTGTTTATTCGATTTTCTTTCGTTTTCCCCGCTCTAGTTATAAGCCAACAATTCGTATGGATTCACATAATGATGGAGAAGTGGTGAAAGAAGTTGACACGAGTCAAGTATATTAGAATTAATTAATGTGTTTTTTATATGTGTTTTTCACACTAGCAACTAGGTTGCTGTCTATACTGGTACACAGTACAAGCTTTTTGAATGAAGAACAACAACTTATGTGTACTACCACCAATTTCATAGGCTTGAGTTATAGCTATTTCACGGGGACCAGCCCGCTCATCAGACTCCTTTAGTGGTGCTTTATCGCTTTTTATGTCCAATTAATTACAAAAAAACCTTTTTTTGTCCCGAGCTGGGTTTGAACCTTGAACATGCGATCTAGCGTTTGCGAAAGCCGACGTGCTACACATCGCACTATCGCAGCCACATGATAAGCATGTTCTCAGAACAGGTTTTGCTGGTTTATCAAATTGCATCGAACCGACTAGCATTTTTATTAGTTCACACAAGTTTTGTTGTTGTTTATTCGATTTTCTTTCGTTTTCCCCGCTCTAGTTATGAGCCAACAATTCGTATGGATTCACATAATGATGGAGAAGTGGTGAAAGAAGTTGACACGAGTCAAGTATATTAGAATTAATTAATGTGTTTTTTATATGTGTTTTTCACACTAGCAACTAGGTTGCTGTCTATACTGGTACACAGTAGAAGCTTTTCGAATGAAGAACAACAAATTATGTGTACTACCACCAATTTCATAGGCTGGAGTTATAGCTATTTCACGGGGGCCAACCCGATCATCAGACTCCTTTAGTGGTGCTTTATCGCTTTTTATGTCCAATTAATTACGAAAAACCTTTTTTGGTCCCGAGCTGGGTTTGAACCCTGAACATGCGATCTAGCGTTTGCGAAAGCCGACGTACTACACATCGCACTATCGCAGCCACATGAGAAGCATGTTCTCAGAACAGGTTTTGCTGGTTTATCAAATTGCATCGAACCGACTAGCATTTTTATTAGTTCACACAAGTTTTGTTGTTGTTTATTCGATTTTCTTTCGTTTTCCCCGCTCTAGTTATGAGCCAACAATTCGTATGGATTCATATAATGATGGAGAAGTGGTGAAAGAAGTTGACACGAGTCAAGTATATTAGAATTAATTAATGTGTTTTTTATATGTGTTTTTCACACTAGCAACTAGGTTGCTGTCTATACTGGTACACAGTAGAAGCTTTTTGAATGAAGAACAACAACTTATGTGTACTACCACCAATTTCATAGGCTGGAGTTATAGCTATTTCACGGGGGCCAACCCTATCATCAGACTCATTTAGTGGTGCTTTATCGCTTTTTATGTCCAATTAATTACGAAAAACCTTTTTTGGTCCCGAGCTGGGTTTGAACCTTGAACATGCGATCTAGCGTTTGCGAAAGCCGACGTACTACACATCGCACTATCGCAGCCACATGATAAGCATGTTCTCAGAACAGGTTTTGCTGGTTTATCAAATTGCATCGAACCGACTAGCATTTTTATTAGTTCACACAAGTTTTGTTGTTGTTTATTCGATTTTCTTTCGTTTTCCTCGCTCTAGTTATGAGCCAACAATTCGTATGGATTCACATAATGATGGAGAAGTGGTGAAAGAAGTTGACACGAGTCAAGTATATTAGAATTAATTAATGTGTTTTTTATATGTGTTTTTCACACTAGCAACTAGGTTGCTGTCTATACTGGTACACAGTAGAAGCTTTTTGAATGAAGAACAACAAATTATGTGTACTACCACCAATTTCATAGGCTGGAGTTATAGCTATTTCACGGGGGCCTACCAGATCATCAGACTCCTTTAGTGGTGCTTTATCGCTTTGTATGTCCAATTAATTACGAAAAACCTTTTTTGATCCTGAGCTGGGTTTGAACCTTGAACATGCGATCTAGCGTTTGCGAAAGCCGACGTACTACACATCGCACTATCGCAGGCACATGATAAGCATGTTCTCAGAACAGGTTTTGCTGGTTCATCAAATTGCATCGAACCGACTAGCATTTTTATTAGTTCACACAAGTTTTGTTGTTGTTTATTCGATTTTCTTTCGTTTTCCCCGCTCTAGCTATGAACCAACAATTCGTATGGATTCACATAATGATGGAGAAGTGGTGAAAGAAGTTGACACGAGTCAAGTATATTATAATTAATTAATGTGTTTTTTATATGTGTTTTTCATACTAGACACTAGGTTGCTGTCTATACTGGTACACAGTAGAAGCTTTTTGAATGAAGAACAACAAATTATGTGTACTACCACCAATTTCATAGGCTGGAGTTAAAGCTATTTCACGGGGGCCAACCAGATCATCAGACTCCTTTAGTGGTGCTTTATCGCTTTGTATGTCCAATTAATTACGAAAAACCTTTTTTGATCCCGAGCTGGGTTTGAACCTTGAACATGCGATCTAGCGTTTGCGAAAGCCGACGTACTACACATCGCACTATCGCAGGCACATGATAAGCATGTTCTCAGAACAGGTTTTGCTGGTTTATCAAATTGCATCGAACCGACTAGCATTTTTATTAGTTCACACAAGTTTTGTTGTTGTTTATTCGATTTTCTTTCGTTTTCCCCGCTCTAGTGTACCGTGGCTTGCTGTATACCGTTGACCTTTCTCCTACACCAGCGTTGATTAATTTGGGCCTATGAATGTGGCTGTCGGAAGGAGGACTGAGAAGAGATGGGGTGTTTTGTTCACTCTATTGCGACAACGGGACGAACTTCCATGGAGCCGAAAAGGAACTTCAACAGGCTTCCAAGTGTCAGTCGACTATCGCCAAAAAGTTTTTATCATCGACGACAAAATGGGTCTTCAATCCACCAGCAGCACCCCACATGGGAGGTACCTGGGAGCGGATGGTACAAACTGTCAAACGAGTTCTGAAGGAGATCGCACCAATCCACAATCAATCCGACGAGTTGCTTCACAGTATGCTCCTGGAAGTCGAAAAAACTGTAAATTGTCATCCACTTACATACTTACCGCTGAATACCGAACCATTTCTTGCTGGGCTCATCCGACGGACACAAACCAGAAAACGTCACCAACACCGATGACCGTTTCTTGAGAAAGCACTGGATGAGATCACAGCAGTATGCTAACAGATTCTGGAAGCGATGGATAAAAGGATACCTTCCAACAATCACTCGCAGAGGAAAGTGGTGGGCACGATCAAAACCAATCTCAGTCGGAGATATTGTTTTAGTTGTTGATGATACCAATCCACGTAATTTGTGGCGGAATAATAAAGTGTCAAGAAGGTAGTGATGGGCAAGTCAGAAAGTGACAGTACAAACTAAAAAAGGGATATATGTTCGACCAGCTGTAAAGATTGCCGTTCTCAATGTTCAAGGAGCTAAGACGGATCTGCCGCCGGCCGTCTTATCTGGGGGGAGTGTCATCGCAAACGAAAACCACTAGGCTACGACAACGACATCTATCCATCGCAGCGCCCAGAGACAAAATCGAGAGACTATGGAGGGTAACATCAACAACTATATTGGGAGAAAAATGATGTTTGCGCCAAACGAAGGCAGAACCAAGCCAGACGGAAATAGAAGAAGACGAAGTTTTTAAGTTTTTCATAAATGTTATTTTTCAATTTGGTGGTAGTACACATAAGTTGTTGTTCTTCATTCAAAAGGCTTCTTCTGTGTACCAGTATAGACAGCAACCTAGTTGCTAGTGTGAAAAACACATATAAAAACCACATTAATTAATTCTAATATACTTGACTCGTGTCAACTTCTTTCACCACTTCTCCATCATTATGTGGATCCATACGAATTGCTGACTCATAACTAGAGCGGAGAAAACGAAAGAAAATCGAATAAACAACAACAAAACTTGTGTGAACTAAAAAAAATGCTAGTCGGTTCGATGCAATTTGATAAACCAGCAAAACCTGTTCTGAGAACATGCTTATCATGTGGCTGCGATAGTGCGATGTGTAGTACGTCGGCTTTCGCAAACGCTAGATCGCATGTTCAAGGTTCAAACCCAGCTCGGAACAAAAAAAGGTTTTTCGTAATGAATTGGACATAAAAAGCGATAAAGCATCACTAAGGAGTCTGATGATCGGGTTGGCCCCGTGAATTAGCTATAACTCCAGCCTATGAAATTGGTGGTAGTACACATAAGTTGTTGTTCTTCATTCAAAAAGCTTCTACTGTGTACCAGTATAGACAGAAACCTAGTTGCTAGTGTGAAAAACAGTTCGTATAAAACCAGAGGACCAACATGCCCAGCGCTTTTTCTGGCAGCTCCAAGATTCTCAGAAAGATCCAGATGTCTACGTGGCCTAAGTCATGACTTTCGGAGCTACATGTTCCCCCAGCTGCGCGCAATTTATCAAAAACAAAAACGCCTTCAACTTTATCGACAAATACCCTAGAGCGGTCAGATGAATTCTGGAAAACCATTACGTAGACGACCTCTTAGACAGCGTAGACACCGAAACGGAAACATAATCTGAACATAGCCAATGAGACTGAATCAAATAAAGTACTCGGCATGTGGTGGTGCACCAAAAGAGACTGTTTCACATACGTGGTTACCAGAAATGAGGACAACCAAAAGTTCTTGAAGGTACTCAAAGGCTTACAAAAAGAGAAGTTCTGCGTATCCTGATGACAATCTACGACCCCCTCGGACTAATAGCTCACTTTCTTATCCCTCTAAAAATAGTGCTTCAAGACATAAGGAGAAGCTCAATAGCTTGGAACGATGAGATAAACGAGGAGCAGTTCAAGCGATGGCGCTGGTGGACCCAAATGCTACACGACATCGAAAACTTAACCATTTAGAGATGTTATCTTACTACATTGAACTTCGACAACAATTGTAAGACCGAACTACATATGTTTGTGGAGAAGATGTCGAATGCAAGCTACTAAGCGCTAAGACGAGAGTCGCGCCTTTAAAATTAACATCAATTCCGCGTCTGGAACTAGAAGCAGCAAAACTTGGAGTCCGTCTGGCAAACACAATAGCTAAGGAACACTCTTCGAATATTCAAAGAAATGTGTTTTGGACTGACTCTAAAACAGTGCTGAGCTGGATCGATATTATCGTCAATTTGTTGCCTTCCGAGTAACCGAAATCTCGGAGTCGTCTAAGGCCCCAGAGTGGAGATACGTGCCATCAAAACTCAACGTGGCTGACGAAGGGACGAAATGCCCAAAGAAACTAATTTCTTTTGAATTCAATTCACGGTGGTATGCTGGCCCATCATTTCTGACGCTTCCTGAAACTGAATGGCCAGAAGAAATTTCTATAATTCCAACGCCAATAGAGGAAATAAAGGCTCACCTATTCATCCAATAATTCGAATCAAACACCATAATTGACGAGAAACTATTCTCGAACTGGATGCTACTTTTGAGAAGCACTGCATTTGTGTTTCGATTCATAAATAATGGTTGTTACAAAATTTAAAAAATTACATCGACGTTCGGGCGAAATATCAAAAATGGAATATCAGGAGGCCTATCCTATCTTTTTAAAGAAGCCCAGATGACTGCATATGCCAGAGAATTCAAAATGCTTACTGATAAAAATTGAAAAAACAACACAGGGCAGTAGATAAGATCAGCACAATCTACTCTCTCTCTCCATATCTGGACCCAAACGGAGTTCTTCGACACTGTGGGCGAATCGACTCTGCCCCTAGAGTTAAGCACTATGTCAAGCGACCAATAATACTTCCCAGAGGACATGCAATCACTGTGTTGATTATTTTATACTACCACAAAAGGTTAAACCATCTACATAAAGAAAACTGTTGTCAACGAACTCAGGCAAAAATTTTGGATTCACTGTATAAGAGTCGCCGTCAAAGTAGCAATAAAAAAGAATTATATGCGTTGTAAAATTCGCCTTCCTGCTGCGAGTCCACCAATGATGGCCAAACTTCCACCTGCCAGGCTTGCTGTATACCATTGACCTTTCTCCTACACCAGCGTTGATTACTTTGGCCCTATGAATGTGGCTGTCGGAAGGAGGACTGAGAAGAGATGGGGTGTTTTTTTCACTCCATTGCGACAACGGGACGAACTTCCATGGAGCCGAAAAGGAACTTCAACAGGCTTCCAAGTGTCAGTCGACTATCGCCAAAAAGTTTTTATCATCGACGACAAAATGGGTCTTCAATCCACCAGCAGCACCCCACATGGGAGGTACCTGGGAGCGGATGGTACAAACTGTCAAACGAGTTCTGAAGGAGATCGCACCAATCCACAATCAATCCGACGAGTTGCTTCACAGTATGCTCCTGGAAGTCGAAAAAATTGTAAATTGTCATCCACTTACATACTTACCGCTGAATACCGAACCATTTCTTGCTGGGCTCGTCCGACGGACACAAACCAGAAAACGTCACCAACACCGATGACCGTTTCTTGAGAAAGCACTGGATGAGATCACAGCAGTATGCCAACAGATTCTGGAAGCGATGGATAAAAGGATACCTTCCAACAATCACTCGCAGAGGAAAGTGGTGGGCACGATCAAAACCAATCTCAGTCGGAGATATTGTTTTAGTTGTTGATGATACCAATCCACGTAATTTGTGGCGGAAGGGCAGAATAATAAAGTGTCAAGAAGGTAGTGATGGGCAAGTCAGAAAAGTGACAGTACAAACTAAAAAAGGGATATATGTTCGACCAGCTGTAAAGATTGCCGTTCTCAATGTTCAAGGAGCTAAGACGGATCTGCCGCCGGCCGTCTTATCTGGGGGGAGTGTCATCGCAAACGAAAACCACTAGGCTACGACAACGACATCTGTCCATCGCAGCGCCCAGAGACAAAATCGATAGACTATGGAGAGTAACATCAACAATTATATTGGGAGAAAAATGATGTTTGCGCCAAACGAAGGCAGAACCAAGCCAGACGGAAATAGAAGAAGACGAAGTTTTTAAGTTTTTCATAAATGTTATTTTTCAATTTGGTGGTAGTACACATAAGTTGTTGTTCTTCATTCAAAAGGCTTCTTCTGTGTACCAGTATAGACAGCAACCTAGTTGCTAGTGTGAAAAACACATATAAAAACCACATTAATTAATTCTAATATACTTGAATCGTGTCAACTTCTTTCACCACTTCTCCATCATTATGTGGATCCATACGAATTGTTGACTCATAACTAGAGCGGGGAAAACGAAAGAAAATCGAATAAACAACAACAAAACTTGTGTGAACTAAAAAAAATGCTAGTCGGTTCGATGCAATTTGATAAACCAGCAAAACCTGTTCTGAGAACATGCTTATCATGTGGCTGCGATAGTGCGATGTGTAGTACGTCGGCTTTCGCAAGCGCTAGATCGCATGTTCAAGGTTCAAACCCAGCTCGGGACAAAAAAAGGTTTTTCGTAATGAATTGGACATAAAAAGCGATAAAGCACCACTAAAGGAGTCTGATGATCGGGTTGGCCCCCGTGAAATAGCTATAACTCCAGCCTATGAAATTGGTGGTAGTACACATAAGTTGTTGTTCTTCATTCAAAAAGCTTCTACTGTGTACCAGTATAGACAGAAACCTAGTTGCTAGTGTGAAAAACAGTTCGTATAAAACCAGAGGACCAACATGCCCAGCGCTTTTTCTGGCAGCTCCAAGATTCTCAGAAAGATGCAGATGTCTACGTGGCCTAAGTCATGACTTTCGGAGCTACATGTTCCCCCAGCTGCGCGCAATTTATCAAAAACAAAAACGCCTTCAACTTTATCGACAAATACCCTAGAGCGGTCAGATGTATTCTGGAAAACCACTACGTAGACGACCTCTTAGACAGCGTAGATACCGAAACGGAAACATAATCTGAACATAGCCAATGAGACTGAATCAGATAAAGTACTCGGCATGTGGTGGTGCACCAAAAGAGACTGTTTCACATACGTGGTTACCAGAAATGAGGACAACCAAAAGTTCTTGAAGGTACTCAAAGGCTTACAAAAAGAGAAGTTCTGCGTATCCTGATGACAATCTACGACCCCCTCGGACTAATAGCTCACTTTCTTATCCCTCTAAAGATAGTGCTTCAAGACATAAGGAGAAGCTCAATAGCTTGGAACGATGAGATAAACGAGGAGCAGTTCAAGCGATGGCGCTGGTGGACCCAAATGCTACACAACATCGAAAACTTAACCATTTAGAGATGTTATCTTACTACATTGAACTTCGACAACAATTTTAAGACCGAACTACATATGTTTGTGGAGAAGATGTCGAATGCAAGCTACTAAGCGCTAAGACGAGAGTCGCGCCTTTAAAATTAACATCAATTCCGCGTCTGGAAATAGAAGCAGCAAAACTTGGAGTCCGTCTGGCAAACACAATAGATAAGGAACACTCTTCGAATATTCAAAGAAATGTGTTTTGGACTGGCTCTAAAACAGTGCTGAGCTGGATCCGAAGTGACCAACGAAATTATCGTCAATTTGTTGCCTTCCGAGTAACCGAAATCTCGGAGTCGTCTAAGGCCCCAGAGTGGAGATACGTGCCATTAAAACTCAACGTGGCTGACGAAGGGACGAAATGCCCAAAGAAACAAATTTCTTTTGAATTCAATTCACGGTGGTATGCTGGCCCATCATTTCTGACGCTTCCTGAAACTGAATGGCCAGAAGAAATTTCTATAATTCCAACGCCAATAGAGGAAATAAAGGCTCACCTATTCATCCAATAATTCGAATCAAACACCATAATTGACGAGAAACTATTCTCGAACTGGATGCTACTTTTGAGAAGCACTGCATTTGTGTTTCGATTCATAAATAATGGTTGTTACAAAATTTAAAAAATTACATCGACGTTCGGGCGAAATATCAAAAATGGAATATCAGGAGGCCAATCCTATCTTTTTAAAGAAGCCCAGATGACTGCATATGCCAGAGAATTCAAAATGCTTACTGATAAAAATTGAAAAAACAACACAGGGCAGTAGATAAGATCAGCACAATCTACTCTCTCTCTCCATATCTGGACCCAAACGGAGTTCTTCGACACTGTGGGCGAATCGACTCTGCCCCTAGAGTTAAGCACGATGTCAAGCGACCAATAACACTTCCCAGAGGACATGCAATCACAGTATTGATTATTTTATACTACCACAAAAGGTTCCACCATCTACATAAAGAAAACTGTTGTCAACGAACTCAGGCAAAAATTTTGTTGTTTGTTTGTTCACTCCATTGCGACAACGGGACGAACTTCCATGGAGCCGAAAAGGAACTTCAACAGGCTTCCAAGTGTCAGTCGACTATCGCCAAAAAGTTTTTATCATCGACGACAAAATGGGTCTTCAATCCACCAGCAGCACCCCACATGGGAGGTACCTGGGAGCGGATGGTACAAACTGTCAAACGAGTTCTGAAGGAGATCGCACCAATCCACAATCAATCCGACGAGTTGCTGCACAGTATGCTCCTGGAAGTCGAAAAAACTGTAAATTGTCATCCACTTACATACTTACCGCTGAATACCGAACCATTTCTTGCTGGGCTCATCCGACGGACACAAACCAGAAAACGTCACCAACACCGATGACCGTTTCTTGAGAAAGCACTGGATGAGATCACAGCAGTATGCTAACAGATTCTGGAAGCGATGGATAAAAGGATACCTTCCAACAAACACTCGCAGAGGAAAGTGGTGGGCACGATCAAAACCAATCTCAGTCGGAGATATTGTTTTAGTTGTTGATGATACCAATCCACGTAATTTGTGCCGGAAGGGCAGAATAATAAAGTGTCAAGAAGGTAGTGATGGGCAAGTCAGAAAGTGACAGTACAAACTAAAAAAGGGATATATGTTCGACCAGCTGTAAAGATTGCCGTTCTCAATGTTCAAGGAGCTAAGACGGATCTGCCGCCGGCCGTCTTATCTGGGGGGAGTGTCATCGCAAACGAAAACCACTAGGCTACGACAACGACATCTGTCCATCGCAGCGCCCAGAGACAAAATCGATAGACTATGGAGAGTAACATCAACAATTATATTGGGAGAAAAATGATGTTTGCGCCAAACGAAGGCAGAACCAAGCCAGACGGAAATAGAAGAAGACGAAGTTTTTAAGTTTTTCATAAATGTTATTTTTCAATTTGGTGGTAGTACACATAAGTTGTTGTTCTTCATTCAAAAGGCTTCTTCTGTGTACCAGTATAGACAGCAACCTAGTTGCTAGTGTGAAAAACACATATAAAAACCACATTAATTAATTCTAATATACTTGACTCGTGTCAACTTCTTTCACCACTTCTCCATCATTATGTGGATCCATACGAATTGTTGACTCATAACTAGAGCGGGGAAAACGAAAGAAAATCGAATAAACAACAACAAAACTTGTGTGAACTAAAAAAAATGCTAGTCGGTTCGATGCAATTTGATAAACCAGCAAAACCTGTTCTGAGAACATGCTTATCATGTGGCTGCGATAGTGCGATGTGTAGTACGTCGGCTTTCACAAACGCTTGATCTTCATTCAAAAAGCTTCTACTGTGTACCAGTATAGACAGAAACCTAGTTGCTAGTGTGAAAAACAGTTCGTATAAAACCAGAGGACCAACATGCCCAGCGCTTTTTCTGGCAGCTCCAAGATTCTCAGAAAGATCCAGATGTCTACGTGGCCTAAGTCATGACTTTCGGAGCTACATGTTCCCCCAGCTGCGCGCAATTTATCAAAAACAAAAACGCCTTCAACTTTATCGACAAATACCCTAGAGCGGTCAGATGTATTCTGGAAAACCACTACGTAGACGACCTCTTAGACAGCGTAGACACCGAAACGGAAACATAATCTGAACATAGCCAATGAGACTGAATCAGATAAAGTACTCGGCATGTGGTGGTGCACCAAAAGAGACTGTTTCACATACGTGTCTACCAGAAATGAGGACAACCAAAAGTTCTTGAAGATACTCAAAGGCTTACAAAAAGAGAAGTTCTGCGTATCCTGATGACAATCTACGACCCCCTCGGACTAATAGCTCACTTTCTTATCCCTCTAAAGATAGTGCTTCAAGACATAAGGAGAAGCTCAATAGCTTGGAGCGATGAGATAAACGAGGAGCAGTTCAAGCGATGGCGCTGGTGGACCCAAATGCTACACGACATCGAAAACTTAACCATTTAGAGATGTTATCTTACTACATTGAACTTCGACAACAATTGTAAGACCAAACTACATATGTTTGTGGAGAAGATGTCGAATGCAAGCTACTAAGCGCTAAGACGAGAGTCGCGCCTTTAAAATTAACATCAATTCCGCGTCTGGAAATAGAAGCAGCAAAACTTGGAGTCCGTCTGGCAAACACAATAGCTAAGGAACACTCTTCGAATATTCAAAGAAATGTGTTTTGGACTGACTCTAAAACAGTGGTGAGCTGGATCCGAAGTGACCAACGAAATTATCGTCAATTTGTTGCCTTCCGAGTAACCGAAATCTCGGAGTCGTCTAAGGCCCCAGAGTGGAGATACGTGCCATCAAAACTCAACGTGGCTGACGAAGGGACGAAATGCCCAAAGAAACAAATTTCTTTTGAATTCAATTCACGGTGGTATGCTGGCCCATCATTTCTGACGCTTCCTGAAACTGAATGGCCAGAAGAAATTTCTATAATTCCAACGCCAATAGAGGAAATAAAGGCTCACCTATTCATCCAATAATTCGAATCAAACACCATAATTGACGAGAAACTATTCTCGAACTGGATGCTACTTTTGAGAAGCACTGCATTTGTGTTCCGATTCATAAATAATGGTTGTTACAAAATTTAAAAAATTACATCGACGTTCGGGCGAAATATCAAAAATGGAATATCAGGAGGCCTATCCTATCTTTTTAAAGAAGCCCAGATGACTGCATATGCCAGAGAATTCAAAATGCTTACTGATAAAAATTGAAAAAACAACACAGGGCAGTAGATAAGATCAGCACAATCTACTCTCTCTCTCCATATCTGGACCCAAACGGAGTTCTTCGACACTGTGGGCAAATCGACTCTGCCCCTAGAGTTAAGCACGATGTCAAGCGACCAATAATACTTCCCAGAGGACATGCAATCACAGTATTGATTATTTTATACTACCACAAAAAGTTCCACCATCTACATAAAGAAAACTGTTGTCAACGAACTCAGGCAAACATTTTGGATTCCCTGTATAAGAGTCGCCGTCAAAGTAGCAATAAAAAAGAATTGTATGCGTTGTAAAATTCGCCTTCCTGCTGCGAGTCCACCAATGATGGCCAAGCTTCCACCTACCAGGCTTGCTGTATACCATTGACCTTTTCCTACACCAGCGTTGATTACTTTGGGCCTATGAATGTGGCTGTCGGAAGGAGGACTGAGAAGAGATGGGGTGTTTTGTTCACTCCATTGCGACAACGGGACGAACTTCCATGGAGCCGAAAAGGAACTTCAACAGGCTTCCAAGTGTCAGTCGACTATCGCCAAAAAGTTTTTATCATCGACGACAAAATGGGTCTTCAATCCACCAGCAGCACCCCACATGGGAGGTACCTGGGAGCGGATGGTACAAACTGTCTAACGAGTTCTGAAGGAGATCGCACCAATCCACAATCAATCCGACGAGTTGCTTCACAGTATGCTCCTGGAAGTCGAAAAAACTGTAAATTGTCATCCACTTACATACTTACCGCTGAATACCGAACCATTTCTTGCTGGGCTCATCCGACGGACACAAACCAGAAAACGTCACCAACACCGATGACCGTTTCTTGAGAAAGCACTGGATGAGATCACAGCAGTATGCTAACAGATTCTGGAAGCGATGGATAAAAGGATACCTTCCAACAATCACTCGCAGAGGAAAGTGGTGGGCACGATCAAAACCAATCTCAGTCGGAGATATTGTTTTAGTTGTTGATGATACCAATCCACGTAATTTGTGGCGGAAGGGCAGAATAATAAAGTGTCAAGAAGGTAGTGATGGCCAAGTCAGAAAGTGACAGTACAAACTAAAAAAGGGATATATGTTCGACCAGCTGTAAAGATTGCCGTTCTCAATGTTCAAGGAGCTAAGACGGATCTGCCGCCGGCCGTCTTATCTGGGGGGAGTGTCATCGCAAACGAAAACCACTAGGCTACGACAACGACATCTATCCATCGCAGCGCCCAGAGACAAAATCGAGAGACTATGGAGAGTAACATCAACAACTATATTGGGAGAAAAATGATGTTTGCGCCAAACGAAGGCAGAACCAAGCCAGACGGAATAGAAGAAGACGAAGTTTTTAAGTTTTTCATAAATGTTATTTTTCAATTTGGTGGTAGTACACATAAGTTGTTGTTTTTCATTCAAAAGGCTTCTTCTGTGTACCAGTATAGACAGCAACCTAGTTGCTAGTGTGAAAAACACATATAAAAACCACATTAATTAATTCTAATATACTTGACTCGTGTCAACTTCTTTCACCACTTCTCCATCATTATGTGGATCCATACGAATTGTTGACTCATAACTAGAGCGGGGAAAACGAAAGAAAATCGAATAAACAACAACAAAACTTGTGTGAACTAATAAAAATGCTAGTCGGTTCGATGCAATTTGATAAACCAGCAAAACCTGTTCTGAGAACATGCTTATCATGTGGCTGCGATAGTGCGATGTGTAGTACGTCGGCTTTCGCAAACGCTAGATCGCATGTTCAAGGTTCAAACCCAGCTCGGGACAAAAAAAGGTTTTTCGTAATGAATTGGACATAAAAAGCGATAAAGCACCACTAAAGGAGTCTGATGATCGGGTTGGCCCCCGTGAAAAGCTATAACTCCAGCCTATGAAATTGGTGGTAGTACACATAAGTTGTTGTTCTTCATTCAAAAAGCTTCTACTGTGTACCAGTATAGACAGAAACCTAGTTGCTAGTGTGAAAAACAGTTCGTATAAAACCAGAGGACCAACATGCCCAGCGCTTTTTCTGGCAGCTCCAAGATTCTCAGAAAGATCCAGATGTCTACGTGGCCTAAGTCATGACTTTCGGAGCTACATGTTCCCCCAGCTGCGCGCAATTTATCAAAAACAAGAACGCCTTCAACTTTATCGACAAATACTCTAGAGCGGTCAGTTGTATTCTGGAAAACCACTACGTTGACGACCTCTTAGACAGCGTAGACACCGAAACGGAAACATAATCTGAACATAGCCAATGAGACTGAATCAGATAAAGTACTCGGCATGTGGTGGTGCACCAAAAGAGACTGTTTCACATACGTGGTTACCAGAAATGAGGACAACCAAAAGTTCTTGAAGGTACTCAAAGGCTTACAAAAAGAGAAGTTCTGCGTATCCTGATGACAATCTACGACCCCCTCGGACTAAAAGCTCACTTTCTTATCCCTCTAAAGATAGTGCTTCAAGACATAAGGAGAAGCTCAATAGCTTGGAGCGATGAGATAAACGAGGAGCAGTTCAAGCGATGGCGCTGGTGGACCCAAATGCTACACGACATCGAAAACTTAACCATTTAGAGATGTTATCTTACTACATCGACAACAATTGTAAGACCGAACGACATATGTTTGTGGAGAAGATGTCGAATGCAAGCTACTAAGCGCTAAGACGAGAGTCGCGCCTTTAAAATTAACATCAATTCCGCGTCTGGAACTAGAAGCAGCAAAACTTGGAGTCCGTCTGGCAAACACAATAGCTAAGGAACACTCTTCGAATATTCAAAAAAATGTGTTTTGGACTGACTCTAAAACAGTGCTGAGCTGGATCCGAAGTGACCAACGAAATTATCGTCAATTTGTTGCCTTCCGAGTAACCGAAATCTCGGAGTCGTCTAAGGCCCCAGAGTGGAGATACGTGCCATCAAAACTCAACGTGGCTGACGAAGGGACGAAATGCCCAAAGAAACAAATTTCTTTTGAATTCAATTCACGGTGGTATGCTGGCCCATCATTTCTGACGCTTCCTGAAACTGAATGGCCAGAAGAAATTTCTATAATTCCAACGCCATTAGAGGAAATAAAGGCTCACCTATTCATCCAATAATTCGAATCAAACACCATAATTGACGAGAAACTATTCTCGAACTGGATGCTACTTTTGAGAAGCACTGCATTTGTGTTTCGATTCATAAATAATGGTTGTTACAAAATTTAAAAAATTACATCGACGTTCGGGCGAAATATCAAAAATGGAATATCAGGAGGACTATCCTATCTTTTTAAAGAAGCCCAGATGACTGCATATGCCAGAGAATTCAAAATGCTTACTGATAAAAATTGAAAAAACAACACAGGGCAGTAGATAATATCAGCACAATCTACTCTCTCTCTCCATATCTGGACCCAAACGGAGTTCTTCGACACTGTGGGCGAATCGACTCTGCTCCTAGAGTTAAGCACGATGTCAAGCGACCAATAACACTTCCCAGAGGACATGCAATCACAGTATTGATTATTTTATACTACCACAAAAGGTTCCACCATCTACATAAAGAAAACTGTTGTCAACGAACTCAGGCAAAAATTTTGTTGTTTGTTTGTTCACTCCATTGCGACAACGGGACGAACTTCCATGGAGCCGAAAAGGAACTTCAATAGGCTTCCAAGTGTCAGTCGACTATCGCCAAAAAGTTTTTATCATCGACGACAAAATGGGTCTTCAATCCACCAGCAGCACCCCACATGGGAGGTACCTGGGAGCGGATGGTACAAACTGTCAAACGAGTTCTGAAGGAGATCGCACCAATCCACAATCAATCCGACGAGTTGCTTCACAGTATGCTCCTGGAAGTCGAAAAAACTGTAAATTGTCATCCACTTACATACTTACCGCTGAATACCGAACCATTTCTTGCTGGGCTCATCCGACGGACACAAACCAGAAAACGTCACCAACACCGATGACCGTTTCTTGAGAAAGCACTGGATGAGATCACAGCAGTATGCCAACAGATTCTGGAAGCGATGGATAAAAGGATACCTTCCAACAATCACTCGCAGAGGAAAGTGGTGGGCACGATCAAAACCAATCTCAGTCGGAGATATTGTTTTAGTTGTTGATGATACCAATCCACGTAATTTGTGGCGGAAGGGCAGAATAATAAAGTGTCAAGAAGGTAGTGATGGGCAAGTCAGAAAAGTGACAGTACAAACTAAAAAAGGGATATATGTTCGACCAGCTGTAAAGATTGCCGTTCTCAATGTTCAAGGAGCTAAGACGGATCTGCCGCCGGCCGTCTTATCTGGGGGGAGTGTCATCGCAAACGAAAACCACTAGGCTACGACAACGACATCTGTCCATCGCAGCGCCCAGAGACAAAATCGATAGACTATGGAGAGTAACATCAACAATTATATTGGGAGAAAAATGATGTTTGCGCCAAACGAAGGCAGAACCAAGCCAGACGGAAATAGAAGAAGACGAAGTTTTTAAGTTTTTCATAAATGTTATTTTTCAATTTGGTGGTAGTACACATAAGTTGTTGTTCTTCATTCAAAAGGCTTCTTCTGTGTACCAGTATAGACAGCAACCTAGTTGCTAGTGTGAAAAACACATATAAAAACCACATTAATTAATTCTAATATACTTGACTCGTGTCAACTTCTTTCACCACTTCTCCATCATTATGTGGATCCATACGAATTGCTGACTCATAACTAGAGCGGAGAAAACGAAAGAAAATCGAATAAACAACAACAAAACTTGTGTGAACTAAAAAAAATGCTAGTCGGTTCGATGCAATTTGATAAACCAGCAAAACCTGTTCTGAGAACATGCTTATCATGTGGCTGCGATAGTGCGATGTGTAGTACGTCGGCTTTCGCAAACGCTAGATCGCATGTTCAAGGTTCAAACCCAGCTCGGAACAAAAAAAGGTTTTTCGTAATGAATTGGACATAAAAAGCGATAAAGCACCACTAAGGAGTCTGATGATCGGGTTGGCCCCGTGAAATAGCTATAACTCCAGCCTATGAAATTGGTGGTAGTACACATAAGTTGTTGTTCTTCATTCAAAAAGCTTCTACTGTGTACCAGTATAGACAGAAACCTAGTTGCTAGTGTGAAAAACAGTTCGTATAAAACCAGAGGACCAACATGCCCAGCGCTTTTTCTGGCAGCTCCAAGATTCTCAGAAAGATCCAGATGTCTACGTGGCCTAAGTCATGACTTTCGGAGCTACATGTTCCCCCAGCTGCGCGCAATTTATCAAAAACAAAAATGCCTTCAACTTTATCGACAAATACCCTAGAGCGGTCAGATATATTCTGGAAAACCATTACGTAGACGAACTCTTAGACAGCGTAGACACCGAAACGGAAATATAATCTGAACATAGCCAATGAGACTGAATCAGATAAAGTACTCGGCATGTGGTGGTGCACCAAAAGAGACTGTTTCACATACGTGGTTACCAGAAATGAGGACAACCAAAAGTTCTTGAAGGTACTCAAAGGCTTACAAAAAGAGAAGTTCTGCGTATCCTGATGACAATCTACGACCCCCTCGGACTAATAGCTCACTTTCTTATCCCTCTAAAGATAGTGCTTCAAGACATAAGGAGAAGCTCAATAGCTTGGAACGATGAGATAAACGAGGAGCAGTTCAAGCGATGGCGCTGGTGGACCCAAATGCTACACGACATCGAAAACTTAACCATTTAGAGATGTTATCTTACTACATTGAACTTCGACAACAATTGTAAGACCGAACTACATATGTTTGTGGAGAAGATGTCGAATGCAAGCTACTAAGCGCTAAGACGAGAGTCGCGCCTTTAAAATTAACATCAATTCCGCGTCTGGAAATAGAAGCAGCAAAACTTGGAGTCCGTCTGGCAAACACAATAGCTAAGGAACACTCTTCGAATATTCAAAGAAATGTGTTTTGGACTGACTCTAAAACAGTGCTGAGCTGGATCCGAAGTGACCAACGAAATTATCGTCAATTTGTTGCCTTCCGAGTAACCGAAATCTCGGAGTCGTCTAAGGCCCCAGAGTGGAGATACGTGCCATCAAAACTCAACGTGGCTGACGAAGGGACGAAATGCCCAAAGAAACAAATTTCTTTTGAATTCAATTCACGGTGGTATGCTGGCCCATCATTTCTGACGCTTCCTGAAACTGAATGGCCAGAAGAAATTTCTATAATTCCAACGCCAATAGAGGAAATAAAGGCTCACCTATTCATCCAATAATTCGAATCAAACACCATAATTGACGAGAAACTATTCTCGAACTGGATGCTACTTTTGAGAAGCACTGCATTTGTGTTTCGATTCATAAATAATGGTTGTAACAAAATTTAAAAAATTACATCGACGTTCGGGCGAAATATCAAAAATGGAATATCAGGAGGCCTATCCTATCTTTTTAAAGAAGCCCAGATGACTGCATATGCCAGAGAATTCAAAATGCTTACTGATAAAAATTGAAAAAACAACACAGGGCAGTAGATAAGATCAGCACAATCTACTCTCTCTCTCCATATCTGGACCCAAACGGAGTTCTTCGACACTGTGGGCGAATCGACGCTGCCCCTAGAGTTAAGCACGATGTCAAGCGACCAATAATACTTCCCAGAGGACATGCAATCACAGTATTGATTATTTTATACTACCACAAAAGGTTCCACCATTTACATAAAGAAAACTGTTGTCAACGAACTCAGGCAAAAATTTTGGATTCCCTGTATAAGAGTCGCCGTCAAAGTAGCAATAAAAAAGAATTGTATGCGTTGTTAAATTCGCCTTCCTGCTGCGAGTCCACCAATGATGGCCAAGCTTCCACCTACCAGGCTTGCTGTATACCATTGACCTTTCTCCTACACCAGCGTTGATTACTTTGGGCCTATGAATGTGGCTGTCGGAAGGAGGACTGAGAAGAGATGGGGTGTTTTTTCACTCCATTGCGACAACGGGACGAACTTCCATGGAGCCGAAAAGGAACTTCAACAGGCTTCCAAGTGTCAGTCGACTATCGCCAAAAAGTTTTTATCATCGACGACAAAATGGGTCTTCAATCCACCAGCAGCACCCCACATGGGAGGTACCTGGGAGCGGATGGTACAAACTGTCAAACGAGTTCTGAAGGAGATCGCACCAATCCACAATCAATCCGACGAGTTGCTTCACAGTATGCTCCTGGAAGTCGAAAAAACTGTAAATTGTCATCCACTTACATACTTACCGCTGAATACCGAACCATTTCTTGCTGGGCTCATCCGACGGACACAAACCAGAAAACGTCACCAACACCGATGACCGTTTCTTGAGAAAGCACTGGATGAGATCACAGCAGTATGCCAACAGATTCTGGAAGCGATGGATAAAAGGATACCTTCCAACAATCACTCGCAGAGGAAAGTGGTGGGCACGATCAAAACCAATCTCAGTCGGAGATATTGTTTTAGTTGTTGATGATACCAATCCACGTAATTTGTGGCGGAAGGGCAGAATAATAAAGTGTCAAGAAGGTAGTGATGGGCAAGTCAGAAAAGTGACAGTACAAACTAAAAAAGGGATATATGTTCGACCAGCTGTAAAGATTGCCGTTCTCAATGTTCAAGGAGCTAAGACGGATCTGCCGCCGGCCGTCTTATCTGGGGGGAGTGTCATCGCAAACGAAAACCACTAGGCTACGACAACGACATCTGTCCATCGCAGCGCCCAGAGACAAAATCGATAGACTATGGAGAGTAACATCAACAATTATATTGGGAGAAAAATGATGTTTGCGCCAAACGAAGGCAGAACCAAGCCAGACGGAAATAGAAGAAGACGAAGTTTTTAAGTTTTTCATAAATGTTATTTTTCAATTTGGTGGTAGTACACATAAGTTGTTGTTCTTCATTCAAAAGGCTTCTTCTGTGTACCAGTATAGACAGCAACCTAGTTGCTAGTGTGAAAAACACATATAAAA
Organism: Platycheirus rosarum; assembly: GCA_963971375.1. Lineage (NCBI taxonomy): Eukaryota > Metazoa > Arthropoda > Insecta > Diptera > Syrphidae > Platycheirus > Platycheirus rosarum. The sequence goes on from OZ020507.1 coordinate 101,407,447, forward strand.
ACCACATTAATTAATTCTAATATACTTGACTCGTGTCAACTTCTTTCACCACTTCTCCATCATTATGTGGATCCATACGAATTGCTGACTCATAACTAGAGCGGAGAAAACGAAAGAAAATCGAATAAATAACAACAAAACTTGTGTGAACTAAAAAAAATGCTAGTCGGTTCGATGCAATTTGATAAACCAGCAAAACCTGTTCTGAGAACATGCTTATCATGTGGCTGCGATAGTGCGATGTGTAGTACGTCGGCTTTCGCAAACGCTAGATCGCATGTTCAAGGTTCAAACCCAGCTCGGAACAAAAAAAGGTTTTTCGTAATGAATTGGACATAAAAAGCGATAAAGCACCACTAAGGAGTCTGATGATCGGGTTGGCCCCGTGAAATAGCTATAACTCCAGCCTATGAAATTGGTGGTAGTACACATAAGTTGTTGTTCTTCATTCAAAAAGCTTCTACTGTGTACCAGTATAGACAGAAACCTAGTTGCTAGTGTGAAAAACAGTTCGTATAAAACCAGAGGACCAACATGCCCAGCGCTTTTTCTGGCAGCTCCAAGATTCTCAGAAAGATCCAGATGTCTACGTGGCCTAAGTCATGACTTTCGGAGCTACATGTTCCCCCAGCTGCGCGCAATTTATCAAAAACAAAAACGCCTTCAACTTTATCGACAAATACCCTAGAGCGGTCAGATGTATTCTGGAAAACCATTACGTAGACGACCTCTTAGACAGCGTAGACACCGAAACGGAAACATAATCTGAACATAGCCAATGAGACTGAATCAGATAAAGTACTCGGCATGTGGTGGTGCACCAAAAGAGACTGTTTCACATACGTGGTTACCAGAAATGAGGACAACCAAAAGTTCTTGAAGGTACTCAAAGGCTTACAAAAAGAGAAGTTCTGCGTATCCTGATGACAATCTACGACCCCCTCGGACTAATAGCTCACTTTCTTATCCCTCTAAAGATAGTGCTTCAAGACATAAGGAGAAGCTCAATACCTTGGAACGATGAGATAAACGAGGAGCAGTTCAAGCGATGGCGCTGGTGGACCCAAATGCTACACGACATCGAAAACTTAACCATTTAGAGATGTTATCTTACTACATTGAACTTCGACAACAATTGTAAGACCGAACTACATATGTTTGTGGAGAAGATGTCGAATGCAAGCTACTAAGCGCTAAGACGAGAGTCGCGCCTTTAAAATTAACATCAATTCCGCGTCTGGAAATAGAAGCAGCAAAACTTGGAGTCCGTCTGGCAAACACAATAGCTAAGGAACACTCTTCGAATATTCAAAGAAATGTGTTTTGGACTGACTCTAAAACAGTGCTGAGCTGGATCCGAAGTGACCAACGAAATTATCGTCAATTTGTTGCCTTCCGAGTAACCGAAATCTCGGAGTCGTCTAAGGCCCCAGAGTGGAGATACGTGCCATCAAAACTCAACGTGGCTAACGAAGGGACGAAATGCCCAAAGAAACAAATTTCTTTTGAATTCAATTCACGGTGGTATGCCGGCCCATCATTTCTGACGCTTCCTGAAACTGAATGGCCAGAAGAAATTTCTATAATTCCAACGCCAATAGAGGAAATAAAGGCTCACCTATTCATCCAATAATTCGAATCAAACACCATAATTGACGAGAAACTATTCTCGAACTGGATGCTACTTTTGAGAAGCACTGCATTTGTGTTTCGATTCATAAATAATGGTTGTTACAAAATTTAAAAAATTACATCGACGTTCGGGCGAAATATCAAAAATGGAATATCAGGAGGCCTATCCTATCTTTTTAAAGAAGCCCAGATGACTGCATATGCCAGAGAATTCAAAATGCTTACTGATAAAAATTGAAAAAACAACACAGGGCAGTAGATAAGATCAGCACAATCTACTCTCTCTCTCCATATCTGGACCCAAACGGAGTTCTTCGACACTGTGGGCGAATCGACGCTGCCCCTAGAGTTAAGCACGATGTCAAGCGACCAATAATACTTCCCAGAGGACATGCAATCACAGTATTGATTATTTTATACTACCACAAAAGGTTCCACCATCTACATAAAGAAAACTGTTGTCAACGAACTCAGGCAAAAATTTTGGATTCCCTGTATAAGAGTCGCCGTCAAAGTAGCAATAAAAAAGAATTGTATGCGTTGTAAAATTCGCCTTCCTGCTGCGAGTCCACCAATGATGGCCAAGCTTCCACCTGCCAGGCTTGCTGTATACCATTGACCTTTCTCCTACACCAGCGTTGATTACTTTGGCCCTATGAATGTGGCTGTCGGAAGGAGGACTGAGAAGAGATGGGGTGTTTTGTTCACTCCATTGCGACAACGGGACGAACTTCCATGGAGCCGAAAAGGAACTTCAACAGGCTTCCAAGTGTCAGTCGACTATCGCCAAAAAGTTTTTATCATCGACGACAAAATGGGTCTTCAATCCACCAGCAGCACCCCACATGGGAGGTACCTGGGAGCGGATGGTACAAACTGTCAAACGAGTTCTGAAGGAGATCGCACCAATCCACAATCAATCCGACGAGTTGCTTCACAGTATGCTCCTGGAAGTCGAAAAAACTGTAAATTGTCATCCACTTACATACTTACCGCTGAATACCGAACCATTTCTTGCTGGGCTCATCCGACGGACACAAACCAGAAAACGTCACCAACACCGATGACCGTTTCTTGAGAAAGCACTGGATGAGATCACAGCAGTATGCCAACAGATTCTGGAAGCGATGGATAAAAGGATACCTTCCAACAATCACTCGCAGAGGAAAGTGGTGGGCACGATCAAAACCAATCTCAGTCGGAGATATTGTTTTAGTTGTTGATGATACCAATCCACGTAATTTGTGGCGGAAGGGCAGAATAATAAAGTGTCAAGAAGGTAGTGATGGGCAAGTCAGAAAAGTGACAGTACAAACTAAAAAAGGGATATATGTTCGACCAGCTGTAAAGATTGCCGTTCTCAATGTTCAAGGAGCTAAGACGGATCTGCCGCCGGCCGTCTTATCTGGGGGGAGTGTCATCGCAAACGAAAACCACTAGGCTACGACAACGACATCTGTCCATCGCAGCGCCCAGAGACAAAATCGATAGACTATGGAGAGTAACATCAACAATTATATTGGGAGAAAAATGATGTTTGCGCCAAACTAAGGCAGAACCAAGCCAGACGGAAATAGAAGAAGACGAAGTTTTTAAGTTTTTCATAAATTTTATTTTTCAATTTGGTGGTAGTACACATAAGTTGTTGTTCTTCATTCAAAAGGCTTCTTCTGTGTACCAGTATAGACAGCAACCTAGTTGCTAGTGTGAAAAACACATATAAAAACCACATTAATTAATTCTAATATACTTGACTCGTGTCAACTTCTTTCACCACTTCTCCATCATTATGTGGATCCATACGAATTGCTGACTCATAACTAGAGCGGAGAAAACGAAAGAAAATCGAATAAACAACAACAAAACTTGTGTGAACTAAAAAAAATGCTAGTCGGTTCGATGCAATTTGATAAACCAGCAAAACCTGTTCTGAGAACATGCTTATCATGTGGCTGCGATAGTGCGATGTGTAGTACGTCGGCTTTCGCAAACGCTAGATCGCATGTTCAAGGTTCAAACCCAGCTCGGAACAAAAAAAGGTTTTTCGTAATGAATTGGACATAAAAAGCGATAAAGCACCACTAAGGAGTCTGATGATCGGGTTGGCCCCGTGAAATAGCTATAACTCCAGCCTATGAAATTGGTGGTAGTACACATAAGTTGTTGTTCTTCATTCAAAAAGCTTCTACTGTGTACCAGTATAGACAGAAACCTAGTTGCTAGTGTGAAAAACAGTTCGTATAAAACCAGAGGACCAACATGCCCAGTGCTTTTTCTGGCAGCTCCAAGATTCTCAGAAAGATCCAGATGTCTACGTGGCCTAAGTCATGACTTTCGGAGCTACATGTTCCCCCAGCTGCGCGCAATTTATCAAAAACAAAAACGCCTTCAACTTTATCGACAAATACCCTAGAGCGGTCAGATATATTCTGGAAAACCATTACGTAGACGACCTCTTAGACAGCGTAGACACCGAAACGGAAACATAATCTGAACATAGCCAATGAGACTGAATCAGATAAAGTACTCGGCATGTGGTGGTGCACCAAAAGAGACTGTTTCACATACGTGGTTACCAGAAATGAGGACAACCAAAAGTTCTTGAAGGTACTCAAAGGCTTACAAAAAGAGAAGTTCTGCGTATCCTGATGACAATCTACGACCCCCTCGGACTAATAGCTCACTTTCTTATCCCTCTAAAGATAGTGCTTCAAGACATAAGGAGAAGCTCAATAGCTTGGAATGATGAGATAAACGAGGAGCAGTTCAAGCGATGGCGCTGGTGGACCCAAATGCTACACGACATCGAAAACTTAACCATTTAGAGATGTTATCTTACTACATTGAACTTCGACAACAATTGTAAGACCGAACTACATATGTTTGTGGAGAAGATGTCGAATGCAAGCTACTAAGCGCTAAGACGAGAGTCGCGCCTTTAAAATTAACATCAATTCCGCGTCTGGAAATAGAAGCAGCAAAACTTGGAGTCCGTCTGGCAAACACAATAGCTAAGGAACACTCTTCGAATATTCAAAGAAATGTGTTTTGGACTGACTCTAAAACAGTGCTGAGCTGGATCCGAAGTGACCAACGAAATTATCGTCAATTTGTTGCCTTCCGAGTAACCGAAATCTCGGAGTCGTCTAAGGCCCCAGAGTGGAGATACGTGCCATCAAAACTCAACGTGGCTGACGAAGGGACGAAATGCCCAAAGAAACAAATTTCTTTTGAATTCAATTCACGGTGGTATGCTGGCCCATCATTTCTGACGCTTCCTGAAACTGAATGGCCAGAAGAAATTTCTATAATTCCAACGCCAATAGAGGAAATAAAGGCTCACCTATTCATCCAATAATTCGAATCAAACACCATAATTGACGAGAAACTATTCTCGAACTGGATGCTACTTTTGAGAAGCACTGCATTTGTGTTTCGATTCATAAATAATGGTTGTTAGAAAATTTAAAAAATTACATCGACGTTCGGGCGAAATATCAAAAATGGAATATCAGGAGGCCTATCCTATCTTTTTAAAGAAGCCCAGATGACTGCATATGCCAGAGAATTCAAAATGCTTACTGATAAAAATTGAAAAAACAACACAGGGCAGTAGATAAGATCAGCACAATCTACTCTCTCTCTCCATATCTGGACCCAAACGGAGTTCTTCGACACTGTGGGCGAATCGACTCTGCCCCTAGAGTTAAGCACGATGTCAAGCGACCAATAATACTTCCCAGAGGACATGCAATCACAGTATTGATTATTTTATACTACCACAAAAGGTTCCACCATTTACATAAAGAAAACTGTTGTCAACGAACTCAGGCAAAAATTTTGGATTCCCTGTATAAGAGTCGCCGTCAAAGTAGCAATAAAAAAGAATTGTATGCGTTGTAAAATTCGCCTTCCTGCTGCGAGTCCACCAATGATGGCCAAGCTTCCACCTACCAGGCTTGCTGTATACCATTGACCTTTCTCCTACACCAGAGTTGATTACTTTGGGCCTATGAATGTGGCTGTCGGAAGGAGGACTGAGAAGAGATGGGGTGTTTTTTTCACTCCATTGCGACAACGGGACGAACTTCCATGGAGCCGAAAAGGAACTTCAACAGGCTTCCAAGTGTCAGTCGACTATCGCCAAAAAGTTTTTATCATCGACGACAAAATGGGTCTTCAATCCACCAGCAGCACCCCACATGGGAGGTACCTGGGAGCGGATGGTACAAACTGTCAAACGAGTTCTGAAGGAGATCGCACCAATCCACAATCAATCCGACGAGTTGCTTCACAGTATGCTCCTGGAAGTCGAAAAAACTGTAAATTGTCATCCACTTACATACTTACCGCTGAATACCGAACCATTTCTTGCTGGGCTCATCCGACGGACACAAACCAGAAAACGTCACCAACACCGATGACCGTTTCTTGAGAAAGCACTGGATGAGATCACAGCAGTATGCCAACAGATTCTGGAAGCGATGGATAAAAGGATACCTTCCAACAATCACTCGCAGAGGAAAGTGGTGGGCACGATCAAAACCAATCTCAGTCGGAGATATTGTTTTAGTTGTTGATGATACCAATCCACGTAATTTGTGGCGGAAGGGCAGAATAATAAAGTGTCAAGAAGGTAGTGATGGGCAAGTCAGAAAAGTGACAGTACAAACTAAAAAAGGGATATATGTTCGACCAGCTGTAAAGATTGCCGTTCTCAATGTTGAAGGAGCTAAGACGGATCTGCCGCCGGCCGTCTTATCTGGGGGGAGTGTCATCGCAAACGAAAACCACTAGGCTACGACAACGACATCTGTCCATCGCAGCGCCCAGAGACAAAATCGATAGACTATGGAGAGTAACATCAACAATTATATTGGGAGAAAAATGATGTTTGCGCCAAACGAAGGCAGAACCAAGCCAGACGGAAATAGAAGAAGACGAAGTTTTTAAGTTTTTCATAAATGTTATTTTTCAATTTGGTGGTAGTACACATAAGTTGTTGTTCTTCATTCAAAAGGCTTCTTCTGTGTACCAGTATAGACAGCAACCTAGTTGCTAGTGTGAAAAACACATATAAAAACCACATTAATTAATTCTAATATACTTGACTCGTGTCAACTTCTTTCACCACTTCTCCATCATTATGTGGATCCATACAAATTGCTGACTCATAACTAGAGCGGAGAAAACGAAAGAAAATCGAATAAACAACAACAAAACTTGTGTGAACTAAAAAAAATGCTAGTCGGTTCGATGCAATTTGATAAACCAGCAAAACCTGTTCTGAGAACATGCTTATCATGTGGCTGCGATAGTGCGATGTGTAGTACGTCGGCTTTCGCAAACGCTAGATCGCATGTTCAAGGTTCAAACCCAGCTCGGAACAAAAAAAGGTTTTTCGTAATGAATTGGACATAAAAAGCGATAAAGCACCACTAAGGAGTCTGATGATCGGGTTGGCCCCGTGAAATAGCTATAACTCCAGCCTATGAAATTGGTGGTAGTACACATAAGTTGTTGTTCTTCATTCAAAAAGCTTCTACTGTGTACCAGTATAGACAGAAACCTAGTTGCTAGTGTGAAAAACAGTTCGTATAAAACCAGAGGACCAACATGCCCAGCGCTTTTTCTGGCAGCTCCAAGATTCTCAGAAAGATCCAGATGTCTACGTGGCCTAAGTCATGACTTTCGGAGCTACATGTTCCCCCAGCTGCGCGCAATTTATCAAAAACAAAAACGCCTTCAACTTTATCGACAAATACCCTAGAGCGGTCAGATGTATTCTGGAAAACCATTACGTAGACGACCTCTTAGACAGCGTAGACACCGAAACGGAAACATAATCTGAACATAGCCAATGAGACTGAATCAGATAAAGTACTCGGCATGTGGTGGTGCACCAAAAGAGACTGTTTCACATACGTGGTTACCAGAAATGAGGACAACCAAAAGTTCTTGAAGGTACTCAAAGGCTTACAAAAAGAGAAGTTCTGCGTATCCTGATGACAATCTACGACCCCCTCGGACTAATAGCTCACTTTCTTATCCCTCTAAAGATAGTGCTTCAAGACATAAGGAGAAGCTCAATACCTTGGAACGATGAGATAAACGAGGAGCAGTTCAAGCGATGGCGCTGGTGGACCCAAATGCTACACGACATCGAAAACTTAACCATTTAGAGATGTTATCTTACTACATTGAACTTCGACAACAATTGTAAGACCGAAATACATATGTTTGTGGAGAAGATGTCGAATGCAAGCTACTAAGCGCTAAGACGAGAGTCGCGCCTTTAAAATTAACATCAATTCCGCGTCTGGAAATAGAAGCAGCAAAACTTGGAGTCCGTCTGGCAAACACAATAGCTAAGGAACACTCTTCGAATATTCAAAGAAATGTGTTTTGGACTGACTCTAAAACAGTGCTGAGCTGGATCCGAAGTGACCAACGAAATTATCGTCAATTTGTTGCCTTCCGAGTAACCGAAATCTCGGAGTCGTCTAAGGCCCCAGAGTGGAGATACGTGCCATCAAAACTCAACGTGGCTAACGAAGGGACGAAATGCCCAAAGAAACAAATTTCTTTTGAATTCAATTCACGGTGGTATGCCGGCCCATCATTTCTGACGCTTCCTGAAACTGAATGGCCAGAAGAAATTTCTATAATTCCAACGCCAATAAAGGAAATAAAGGCTCACCTATTCATCCAATAATTCGAATCAAACACCATAATTGACGAGAAACTATTCTCGAACTGGATGCTACTTTTGAGAAGCACTGCATTTGTGTTTCGATTCATAAATAATGGTTGTTACAAAATTTAAAAAATTACATCGACGTTCGGGCGAAATATCAAAAATGGAATATCAGGAGGCCTATCCTATCTTTTTAAAGAAGCCCAGATGACTGCATATGCCAGAGAATTCAAAATGCTTACTGATAAAAATTGAAAAAACAACACAGGGCAGTAGATAAGATCAGCACAATCTACTCTCTCTCTCCATATCTGGACCCAAACGGAGTTCTTCGACACTGTGGGCGAATCGACTCTGCCCCTAGAGTTAAGCACGATGTCAAGCGACCAATAATACTTCCCAGAGGACATGCAATCACAGTATTGATTATTTTATACTACCACAAAAGGTTCCACCATCTACATAAAGAAAACTGTTGTCAACGAACTCAGGCAAAAATTTTGGATTCCCTGTATAAGAGTCGCCGTCAAAGTAGCAATAAAAAAGAATTGTATGCGTTGTAAAATTCGCCTTCCTGCTGCGAGTCCACCAATGATGGCCAAGCTTCCACCTGCCAGGCTTGCTGTATACCATTGACCTTTCTCCTACACCAGCGTTGATTACTTTGGCCCTATGAATGTGGCTGTCGGAAGGAGGACTGAGAAGAGATGGGGTGTTTTGTTCACTCCATTGCGACAACGGGACGAACTTCCATGGAGCCGAAAAGGAACTTCAACAGGCTTCCAAGTGTCAGTCGACTATCGCCAAAAAGTTTTTATCATCGACGACAAAATGGGTCTTCAATCCACCAGCAGCACCCCACATGGGAGGTACCTGGGAGCGGATGGTACAAACTGTCAAACGAGTTCTGAAGGAGATCGCACCAATCCACAATCAATCCGACGAGTTGCTTCACAGTATGCTCCTGGAAGTCGAAAAAACTGTAAATTGTCATCCACTTACATACTTACCGCTGAATACCGAACCATTTCTTGCTGGGCTCATCCGACGGACACAAACCAGAAAACGTCACCAACACCGATGACCGTTTCTTGAGAAAGCACTGGATGAGATCACAGCAGTATGCCAACAGATTCTGGAAGCGATGGATAAAAGGATACCTTCCAACAATCACTCGCAGAGGAAAGTGGTGGGCACGATCAAAACCAATCTCAGTCGGAGATATTGTTTTAGTTGTTGATGATACCAATCCACGTAATTTGTGGCGGAAGGGCAGAATAATAAAGTGTCAAGAAGGTAGTGATGGGCAAGCCAGAAAAGTGACAGTACAAACTAAAAAAGGGATATATGTTCGACCAGCTGTAAAGATTGCCGTTGTCAATGTTCAAGGAGCTAAGACGGATCTGCCGCCGGCCGTCTTATCTGGGGGGAGTGTCATCGCAAACGAAAACCACTAGGCTACGACAACGACATCTGTCCATCGCAGCGCCCAGAGACAAAATCGATAGACTATGGAGAGTAACATCAACAATTATATTGGGAGAAAAATGATGTTTGCGCCAAACTAAGGCAGAACCAAGCCAGACGGAAATAGAAGAAGACGAAGTTTTTAAGTTTTTCATAAATTTTATTTTTCAATTTGGTGGTAGTACACATAAGTTGTTGTTCTTCATTCAAAAGGCTTCTTCTGTGTACCAGTATAGACAGCAACCTAGTTGCTAGTGTGAAAAACACATATAAAAACCACATTAATTAATTCTAATATACTTGACTCGTGTCAACTTCTTTCACCACTTCTCCATCATTATGTGGATCCATACGAATTGCTGACTCATAACTAGAGCGGAGAAAACGAAAGAAAATCGAATAAACAACAACAAAACTTGTGTGAACTAAAAAAAATGCTAGTCGGTTCGATGCAATTTGATAAACCAGCAAAACCTGTTCTGAGAACATGCTTATCATGTGGCTGCGATAGTGCGATGTGTAGTACGTCGGCTTTCGCAAACGCTAGATCGCATGTTCAAGGTTCAAACCCAGCTCGGAACAAAAAAAGGTTTTTCGTAATGAATTGGACATAAAAAGCGATAAAGCACCACTAAAGGAGTCTGATGATCGGGTTGGCCCCGTGAAATAGCTATAACTCCAGCCTATGAAATTGGTGGTAGTACACATAAGTTGTTGTTCTTCATTCAAAAAGCTTCTACTGTGTACCAGTATAGACAGAAACCTAGTTGCTAGTGTGAAAAACAGTTCGTATAAAACCAGAGGACCAACATGCCCAGCGCTTTTTCTGGCAGCTCCAAGATTCTCAGAAAGATCCAGATGTCTACGTGGCCTAAGTCATGACTTTCGGAGCTACATGTTCCCCCAGCTGCGCGCAATTTATCAAAAACAAAAACGCCTTCAACTTTATCGACAAATACCCTAGAGCGGTCAGATATATTCTGGAAAACCATTACGTAGACGACCTCTTAGACAGCGTAGACACCGAAACGGAAACATAATCTGAACATAGCCAATGAGACTGAATCAGATAAAGTACTCGGCATGTGGTGGTGCACCAAAAGAGACTGTTTCACATACGTGGTTACCAGAAATGAGGACAACCAAAAGTTCTTGAAGGTACTCAAAGGCTTACAAAAAGAGAAGTTCTGCGTATCCTGATGACAATCTACGACCCCCTCGGACTAATAGCTCACTTTCTTATCCCTCTAAAGATAGTTCTTCAAGACATAAGGAGAAGCTCAATAGCTTGGAACGATGAGATAAACGAGGAGCAGTTCAAGCGATGGCGCTGGTGGACCCAAATGCTACACGAAATCGAAAACTTAACCATTTAGAGATGTTATCTTACTACATTGAACTTCGACAACAATTGTAAGACCGAACTACATATGTTTGTGGAGAAGATGTCGAATGCAAGCTACTAAGCGCTAAGACGAGAGTCGCGCCTTTAAAATTAACATCAATTCCGCGTCTGGAAATAGAAGCAGCAAAACTTGGAGTCCGTCTGGCAAACACAATAGCTAAGGAACACTCTTCGAATATTCAAAGAAATGTGTTTTGGACTGACTCTAAAACAGTGCTGAGCTGGATCCGAAGTGACCAACGAAATTATCGTCAATTTGTTGCCTTCCGAGTAACCGAAATCTCGGAGTCGTCTAAGGCCCCAGAGTGGAGATACGTGCCATCAAAACTCAACGTGGCTGACGAAGGGACGAAATGCCCAAAGAAACAAATTTCTTTTGAATTCAATTCACGGTGGTATGCTGGCCCATCATTTCTGACGCTTCCTGAAACTGAATGGCCAGAAGAAATTTCTATAATTCCAACGCCAATAGGAGAAATAAAGGCTCACCTATTCATCCAATAATTCGAATCAAACACCATAATTGACGAGAAACTATTCTCGAACTGGATGCTACTTTTGAGAAGCACTGCATTTGTGTTTCGATTCATAAATAATGGTTGTTAGAAAATTTAAAAAATTACATCGACGTTCGGGCGAAATATCAAAAATGGAATATCAGGAGGCCTATCCTATCTTTTTAAAGAAGCCCAGATGACTGCATATGCCAGAGAATTCAAAATGCTTACTGATAAAAATTGAAAAAACAACACAGGGCAGTAGATAAGATCAGCACAATCTACTCTCTCTCTCCATATCTGGACCCAAACGGAGTTCTTCGACACTGTGGGCGAATCGACTCTGCCCCTAGAGTTAAGCACGATGTCAAGCGACCAATAATACTTCCCAGAGGACATGCAATCACAGTATTGATTATTTTATACTACCACAAAAGGTTCCACCATTTACATAAAGAAAACTGTTGTCAACGAACTCAGGCAAAAATTTTGGATTCCCTGTATAAGAGTCGCCGTCAAAGTAGCAATAAAAAAGAATTGTATGCGTTGTAAAATTCGCCTTCCTGCTGCGAGTCCACCAATGATGGCCAAGCTTCCACCTACCAGGCTTGCTGTATACCATTGACCTTTCTCCTACACCAGCGTTGATTACTTTGGGCCTATGAATGTGGCTGTCGGAAGGAGGACTGAGAAGAGATGGGGTGTTTTTTTCACTCCATTGCGACAACGGGACGAACTTCCATGGAGCCGAAAAGGAACTTCAACAGGCTTCCAAGTGTCAGTCGACTATCGCCAAAAAGTTTTTATCATCGACGACAAAATGGGTCTTCAATCCACCAGCAGCACCCCACATGGGAGGTACCTGGGAGCGGATGGTACAAACTGTCAAACGAGTTCTGAAGGAGATCGCACCAATCCACAATCAATCCGACGAGTTGCTTCACAGTATGCTCCTGGAAGTCGAAAAAACTGTAAATTGTCATCCACTTACATACTTACCGCTGAATACCGAACCATTTCTTGCTGGGCTCATCCGACGGACACAAACCAGAAAACGTCACCAACACCGATGACCGTTTCTTGAGAAAGCACTGGATGAGATCACAGCAGTATGCCAACAGATTCTGGAAGCGATGGATAAAAGGATACCTTCCAACAATCACTCGCAGAGGAAAGTGGTGGGCACGATCAAAACCAATCTCAGTCGGAGATATTGTTTTAGTTGTTGATGATACCAATCCACGTAATTTGTGGCGGAAGGGCAGAATAATAAAGTGTCAAGAAGGTAGTGATGGGCAAGTCAGAAAAGTGACAGTACAAACTAAAAAAGGGATATATGTTCGACCAGCTGTAAAGATTGCCGTTCTCAATGTTGAAGGAGCTAAGACGGATCTGCCGCCGGCCGTCTTATCTGGGGGGAGTGTCATCGCAAACGAAAACCACTAGGCTACGACAACGACATCTGTCCATCGCAGCGCCCAGAGACAAAATCGATAGACTATGGAGAGTAACATCAACAATTATATTGGGAGAAAAATGATGTTTGCGCCAAACGAAGGCAGAACCAAGCCAGACGGAAATAGAAGAAGACGAAGTTTTTAAGTTTTTCATAAATGTTATTTTTCAATTTGGTGGTAGTACACATAAGTTGTTGTTCTTCATTCAAAAGGCTTCTTCTGTGTACCAGTATAGACAGCAACCTAGTTGCTAGTGTGAAAAACACATATAAAAACCACATTAATTAATTCTAATATACTTGACTCGTGTCAACTTCTTTCACCACTTCTCCATCATTATGTGGATCCATACGAATTGCTGACTCATAACTAGAGCGGAGAAAACGAAAGAAAATCGAATAAACAACAACAAAACTTGTGTGAACTAAAAAAAATGCTAGTCGGTTCGATGCAATTTGATAAACCAGCAAAACCTGTTCTGAGAACATGCTTATCATGTGGCTGCGATAGTGCGATATGTAGTACGTCGGCTTTCGCAAACGCTAGATCGCATGTTCAAGGTTCAAACCCAGCTCGGAACAAAAAAAGGTTTTTCGTAATGAATTGGACATAAAAAGCGATAAAGCACCACTAAGGAGTCTGATGATCGGGTTGGCCCCGTGAAATAGCTATAACTCCAGCCTATGAAATTGGTGGTAGTACACATAAGTTGTTGTTCTTCATTCAAAAAGCTTCTACTGTGTACCAGTATAGACAGAAACCTAGTTGCTAGTGTGAAAAACAGTTCGTATAAAACCAGAGGACCAACATGCCCAGCGCTTTTTCTGGCAGCTCCAAGATTCTCAGAAAGATCCAGATGTCTACGTGGCCTAAGTCATGACTTTCGGAGCTACATGTTCCCCCAGCTGCGCGCAATTTATCAAAAACAAAAACGCCTTCAACTTTATCGACAAATACCCTAGAGCGGTCAGATGTATTCTGGAAAACCATTACGTAGACGACCTCTTAGACAGCGTAGACACCGAAACGGAAACATAATCTGAACATAGCCAATGAGACTGAATCAGATAAAGTACTCGGCATGTGGTGGTGCACCAAAAGAGACTGTTTCACATACGTGGTTACCAGAAATGAGGACAACCAAAAGTTCTTGAAGGTACTCAAAGGCTTACAAAAAGAGAAGTTCTGCGTATCCTGATGACAATCTACGACCCCCTCGGACTAATAGCTCACTTTCTTATCCCTCTAAAGATAGTGCTTCAAGACATAAGGAGAAGCTCAATAGCTTGGAACGATGAGATAAACGAGGAGCAGTTCAAGCGATGGCGCTGGTGGACCCAAATGCTACACGACATCGAAAACTTAACCATTTAGAGATGTTATCTTACTACATTGAACTTCGACAACAATTGTAAGACCGAACTACATATGTTTGTGGAGAAGATGTCGAATGCAAGCTACTAAGCGCTAAGACGAGAGTCGCGCCTTTAAAATTAACATCAATTCCGCGTCTGGAAATAGAAGCAGCAAAACTTGGAGTCCGTCTGGCAAACACAATAGCTAAGGAACACTCTTCGAATATTCAAAGAAATGTGTTTTGGACTGACTCTAAAACAGTGCTGAGCTGGATCCGAAGTGACCAACGAAATTATCGTCAATTTGTTGCCTTCCGAGTAACCGAAATCTCGGAGTCGTCTAAGGCCCCAGAGTGGAGATACGTGCCATCAAAACTCAACGTGGCTGACGAAGGGACGAAATGCCCAAAGAAACAAATTTCTTTTGAATTCAATTCACGGTGGTATGCTGGCCCATCATTTCTGACGCTTCCTGAAACTGAATGGCCAGAAGAAATTTCTATAATTCCAACGCCAATAGAGGAAATAAAGGCTCACCTATTCATCCAATAATTCGAATCAAACACCATAATTGACGAGAAACTATTCTCGAACTGGATGCTACTTTTGAGAAGCACTGCATTTGTGTTTCGATTGATAAATAATGGTTGTTAGAAAATTTAAAAAATTACATCGACGTTCGGGCGAAATATCAAAAATGGAATATCAGGAGGCCTATCCTATCTTTTTAAAGAAGCCCAGATGACTGCATATGCCAGAGAATTCAAAATGCTTACTGATAAAAATTGAAAAAACAACACAGGGCAGTAGATAAGATCAGCACAATCTACTCTCTCTCTCCATATCTGGACCCAAACGGAGTTCTTCGACACTGTGGGCGAATCGACTCTGCCCCTAGAGTTAAGCACGATGTCAAGCGACCAATAATACTTCCCAGAGGACATGCAATCACAGTATTGATTATTTTATACTACCACAAAAGGTTCCACCATTTACATAAAGAAAACTGTTGTCAACGAACTCAGGCAAAAATTTTGGATTCCCTGTATAAGAGTCGCCGTCAAAGTAGCAATAAAAAAGAATTGTATGCGTTGTAAAATTCGCCTTCCTGCTGCGAGTCCACCAATGATGGCCAAGCTTCCACCTACCAGGCTTGCTGTATACCATTTACCTTTCTCCTACACCAGCGTTGATTACTTTGGGCCTATGAATGTGGCTGTCGGAAGGAGGACTGAGAAGAGATGGGGTGTTTTTTTCACTCCATTGCGACAACGGGACGAACTTCCATGGAGCCGAAAAGGAACTTCAACAGGCTTCCAAGTGTCAGTCGACTATCGCCAAAAAGTTTTTATCATCGACGACAAAATGGGTCTTCAATCCACCAGCAGCACCCCACATGGGAGGTACCTGGGAGCGGATGGTACAAACTGTCAAACGAGTTCTGAAGGAGATCGCACCAATCCACAATCAATCCGACGAGTTGCTTCACAGTATGCTCCTGGAAGTCGAAAAAACTGTAAATTGTCATCCACTTACATACTTACCGCTGAATACCGAACCATTTCTTGCTGGGCTCATCCGACGGACACAAACCAGAAAACGTCACCAACACCGATGACCGTTTCTTGAGAAAGCACTGGATGAGATCACAGCAGTATGCCAACAGATTCTGGAAGCGATGGATAAAAGGATACCTTCCAACAATCACTCGCAGAGGAAAGTGGTGGGCACGATCAAAACCAATCTCAGACGGAGCTATTGTTTTAGTTGTTGATGATACCAATCCACGTAATTTGTGGCGGAAGGGCAGAATAATAAAGTGTCAAGAAGGTAGTGATGGGCAAGTCAGAAAAGTGACAGTACAAACTAAAAAAGGGATATATGTTCGACCAGCTGTAAAGATTGCCGTTCTCAATGTTCAAGGAGCTAAGACGGATCTGCCGCCGGCCGTCTTATCTGGGGGGAGTGTCATCGCAAACGAAAACCACTAGGCTACGACAACGACATCTGTCCATCGCAGCGCCCAGAGACAAAATCGATAGACTATGGAGAGTAACATCAACAATTATATTGGGAGAAAAATGATGTTTGCGCCAAACGAAGGCAGAACCAAGCCAGACGGAAATAGAAGAAGACGAAGTTTTTAAGTTTTTCATAAATGTTATTTTTCAATTTGGTGGTAGTACACATAAGTTGTTGTTCTTCATTCAAAAGGCTTCTTCTGTGTACCAGTATAGACAGCAACCTAGTTGCTAGTGTGAAAAACACATATAAAAACCACATTAATTAATTCTAATATACTTGACTCGTGTCAACTTCTTTCACCACTTCTCCATCATTATGTGGATCCATACGAATTGCTGACTCATAACTAGAGCGGAGAAAACGAAAGAAAATCGAATAAACAACAACAAAACTTGTGTGAACTAAAAAAAATGCTAGTCGGTTCGATGCAATTTGATAAACCAGCAAAACCTGTTCTGAGAACATGCTTATCATGTGGCTGCGATAGTGCGATGTGTAGTACGTCGGCTTTCGCAAACGCTAGATCGCATGTTCAAGGTTCAAACCCAGCTCGGAACAAAAAAAAGTTTTTCGTAATGAATTGGACATAAAAAGCGATAAAGCACCACTAAGGAGTCTGATGATCGGGTTGGCCCCGTGAAATAGCTATAACTCCAGCCTATGAAATTGGTGGTAGTACACATAAGTTGTTGTTCTTCATTCAAAAAGCTTCTACTGTGTACCAGTATAGACAGAAACCTAGTTGCTAGTGTGAAAAACAGTTCGTATAAAACCAGAGGACCAACATGCCCAGCGCTTTTTCTGGCAGCTCCAAGATTCTCAGAAAGATCCAGATGTCTACGTGGCCTAAGTCATGACTTTCGGAGCTACATGTTCCCCCAGCTGCGCGCAATTTATCAAAAACAAAAACGCCTTCAACTTTATCGACAAATACCCTAGAGCGGTCAGATGTATTCTGGAAAACCATTACGTAGACGACCTCTTAGACAGCGTAGACACCGAAACGGAAACATAATCTGAACATAGCCAATGAGACTGAATCAGATAAAGTACTCGGCATGTGGTGGTGCACCAAAAGAGACTGTTTCACATACGTGGTTACCAGAAATGAGGACAACCAAAAGTTCTTGAAGGTACTCAAAGGCTTACAAAAAGAGAAGTTCTGCGTATCCTGATGACAATCTACGACCCCCTCGGACTAATAGCTCACTTTCTTATCCCTCTAAAGATAGTGCTTCAAGACATAAGGAGAAGCTCAATAGCTTGGAACGATGACATAAACGAGGAGCAGTTCAAGCGATGGCGCTGGTGGACCCAAATGCTACACGACATCGAAAACTTAATCATTTAGAGATGTTATCTTACTACATTGAACTTCGACAACAATTGTAAGACCGAACTACATATGTTTGTGGAGAAGATGTCGAATGCAAGCTACTAAGCGCTAAGACAAGAGTCGCGCCTTTAAAATTAACATCAATTCCGCGTCTGGAAATAGAAGCAGCAAAACTTGGAGTCCGTCTGGCAAACACAATAGCTAAGGAACACTCTTCGAATATTCAAAGAAATGTGTTTTGGACTGACTCTAAAACAGTGCTGAGCTGGATCCGAAGTGACCAACGAAATTATCGTCAATTTGTTGCCTTCCGAGTAACCGAAATCTCGGAGTCGTCTAAGGCCCCAGAGTGGAGATACGTGCCATCAAAACTCAACGTGGCTGACGAAGGGACGAAATGCCCAAAGAAACAAATTTCTTTTGAATTCAATTCACGGTGGTATGCTGGCCCATCATTTCTGACGCTTCCTGAAACTGAATGGCCAGAAGAAATTTCTATAATTCCAACGCCAATAGAGGAAATAAAGGCTCACCTATTCATCCAATAATTCGAATCAAACACCATAATTGACGAGAAACTATTCTCGAACTGGATGCTACTTTTGAGAAGCACTGCATTTGTGTTTCGATTCATAAATAATGGTTGTTACAAAATTTAAAAAATTACATCGACGTTCGGGCGAAATATCAAAAATGGAATATCAGGAGGCCTATCCTATCTTTTTAAAGAAGCCCAGATGACTGCATATGTCAGAGAATTCAAAATGCTTACTGATAAAAATTGAAAAAACAACACAGGGCAGTAGATAAGATCAGCACAATCTACTCTCTCTCTCCATATCTGGACCCAAACGGAGTTCTTCGACACTGTGGGCGAATCGACTCTGCCCCTAGAGTTAAGCACGATGTCAAGCGACCAATAATACTTCCCAGAGGACATGCAATCACAGTATTGATTATTTTATACTACCACAAAAGGTTCCACCATTTACATAAAGAAAACTGTTGTCAACGAACTCAGGCAAAAATTTTGGATTCCCTGTATAAGAGTCGCCGTCAAAGTAGCAATAAAAAAGAATTGTATGCGTTGTAAAATTCGCCTTCCTGCTGCGAGTCCACCAATGATGGCCAAGCTTCCACCTACCAGGCTTGCTGTATACCATTGACCTTTCTCCTACACCAGCGTTGATTACTTTGGGCCTATGAATGTGGCTGTCGGAAGGAGGACTGAGAAGAGATGGGGTGTTTTTTTCACTCCATTGCGACAACGGGACGAACTTCCATGGAGCCGAAAAGGAACTTCAACAGGCTTCCAAGTGTCAGTCGACTATCGCCAAAAAGTTTTTATCATCGACGACAAAATGGGTCTTCAATCCACCAGCAGCACCCCACATGGGAGGTACCTGGGAGCGGATGGTACAAACTGTCAAACGAGTTCTGAAGGAGATCGCACCAATCCACAATCAATCCGACGAGTTGCTTCACAGTATGCTCCTGGAAGTCGAAAAAACTGTAAATTGTCATCCACTTACATACTTACCGCTGAATACCGAACCATTTCTTGCTGGGCTCATCCGACGGACACAAACCAGAAAACGTCACCAACACCGATGACCGTTTCTTGAGAAAGCACTGGATGAGATCACAGCAGTATGCCAACAGATTCTGGAAGCGATGGATAAAAGGATACCTTCCAACAATCACTCGCAGAGGAAAGTGGTGGGCACGATCAAAACCAATCTCAGTCGGAGATATTGTTTTAGTTGTTGATGATACCAATCCACGTAATTTGTGGCGGAAGGGCAGAATAATAAAGTGTCAAGAAGGTAGTGATGGGCAAGTCAGAAAAGTGACAGTACAAACTAAAAAAGGGATATATGTTCGACCAGCTGTAAAGATTGCCGTTCTCAATGTTCAAGGAGCTAAGACGGATCTGCCGCCGGCCGTCTTATCTGGGGGGAGTGTCATCGCAAACGAAAACCACTAGGCTACGACAACGACATCTGTCCATCGCAGCGCCCAGAGACAAAATCGATAGACTATGGAGAGTAACATCAACAATTATATTGGGAGAAAAATGATGTTTGCGCCAAACGAAGGCAGAACCAAGCCAGACGGAAATAGAAGAAGACGAAGTTTTTAAGTTTTTCATAAATGTTATTTTTCAATTTGGTGGTAGTACACATAAGTTGTTGTTCTTCATTCAAAAGGCTTCTTCTGTGTACCAGTATAGACAGCAACCTAGTTGCTAGTGTGAAAAACACATATAAAAACCACATTAATTAATTCTAATATACTTGACTCGTGTCAACTTCTTTCACCACTTCTCCATCATTATGTGGATCCATACGAATTGCTGACTCATAACTAGAGCGGAGAAAACGAAAGAAAATCGAATAAACAACAACAAAACTTGTGTGAACTAAAAAAAATGCTAGTCGGTTCGATGCAATTTGATAAACCAGCAAAACCTGTTCTGAGAACATGCTTATCATGTGGCTGCGATAGTGCGATGTGTAGTACGTCGGCTTTCGCAAACGCTAGATCGCATGTTCAAGGTTCAAACCCAGCTCGGAACAAAAAAAGGTTTTTCGTAATGAATTGGACATAAAAAGCGATAAAGCACCACTAAGGAGTCTGATGATCGGGTTGGCCCCGTGAAATAGCTATAACTCCAGCCTATGAAATTGGTGGTAGTACACATAAGTTGTTTTTCTTCATTCAAAAAGCTTCTACTGTGTACCAGTATAGACAGAAACCTAGTTGCTAGTGTGAAAAACAGTTCGTATAAAACCAGAGGACCAACATGCCCAGCGCTTTTTCTGGCAGCTCCAAGATTCTCAGAAAGATCCAGATGTCTACGTGGCCTAAGTCATGACTTTCGGAGCTACATGTTCCCCCAGCTGCGCGCAATTTATCAAAAACAAAAACGCCTTCAACTTTATCGACAAATACCCTAGAGCGGTCAGATGTATTCTGGAAAACCATTACGTAGACGACCTCTTAGACAGCGTAGACACCGAAACGGAAACATAATCTGAACATAGCCAATGAGACTGAATCAGATAAAGTACTCGGCATGTGGTGGTGCACCAAAAGAGACTGTTTCACATACGTGGTTACCAGAAATGAGGACAACCAAAAGTTCTTGAAGGTACTCAAAGGCTTACAAAAAGAGAAGTTCTGCGTATCCTGATGACAATCTACGACCCCCTCGGACTAATAGCTCACTTTCTTATCCCTCTAAAGATAGTGCTTCAAGACATAAGGAGAAGCTCAATAGCTTGGAACGATGAGATAAACGAGGAGCAGTTCAAGCGATGGCGCTGGTGGACCCAAATGCTACACGACATCGAAAACTTAACCATTTAGAGATGTTATCTTACTACAATGAACTTCGACAACAATTGTAAGACCGAACGACATATGTTTGTGGAGAAGATGTCGAATGCAAGCTACTAAGCGCGTCTACAATTCCGCGTCTGGAACTAGAAGCAGCAAAACTTGGAGTCCGTCTGGCAAACACAATAGCTAAGGAACACTCTTCGAATATTCAAAGAAATGTGTTTTGGACTGACTCTAAAACAGTGCTGAGCTGGATCCGAAGTGACCAACGAAATTATCGTCAATTTGTTGCCTTCCGAGTAACCGAAATCTCGGAGTCGTCTAAGGCCCCAGAGTGGAGATACGTGCCATCAAAACTCAACGTGGCTGACGAAGGGACGAAATGCCCAAAGAAACAAATTTCTTTTGAATTCAATTCACGGTGGTATGCCGGCCCATCATTTCTGACGCTTCCTGAAACTGAATGGCCAGAAGAAATTTCTATAATTCCAACGCCAATAGAGGAAATAAAGGCTCACCTATTCATCCAATAATTCGAATCAAACACCATAATTGACGAGAAACTATTCTCGAACTGGATGCTACTTTTGAGAAGCACTGCATTTGTGTTTCGATTCATAAATAATGGTTGTTACAAAATTTAAAAAATTACATCGACGTTCGGGCGAAATATCAAAAATGGAATATCAGGAGGCCTATCCTATCTTTTTAAAGAAGCCCAGATGACTGCATATGCCAGAGAATTCAAAATGCTTACTGATAAAAATTGAAAAAACAACACAGGGCAGTAGATAAGATCAGCACAATCTACTCTCTCTCTCCAAATCTGGACCCAAACGGAGTTCTTCGATACTGTGGGCGAATCGACTCTGCTCCTAGAGTTAAGCACGATGTCAAGCGACCAATAACACTTCCCAGAGGACATGCAATCACAGTATTGATTATTTTATACTACCACAAAAGGTTCCACCATCTACATAAAGAAAACTGTTGTCAACGAACTCAGGCAAAAATTTTGGATTCCCTGTATAAGAGTCGCCGTCAAAGTAGCAATAAAAAAGAATTGTATGCGTTGTAAAATTCGCCTTCCTGCTGCGAGTCCACCAATGATGGCCAAGCTTCAACCATACAGTTGAGCCAACAATTCGTATGGATTCATATAATGATGGAGAAGTGGTGAAAGAAGTTGACACGAGTCAAGTATATAAGAATTAATTAATGTGTTTTTAATATGTGTTTTTCACACTAGCAACTAGGTTGCTGTCTATACTGGTACACAGTAGAAGCTTTTTGAATGAAGAACAGCAACTTATGTGTACTACCACCAAATTGAAAAATAATATATATGAAAAACTAAAAAGCTTCGTCTTCTTCTATTTCCGTCTGGCTTGGTTCTGCCTTGGTTTGGCGCAAACATCATTTTTCTCCCAATATAGTTGTTGATGTTACCCTCCATAGTCTCTCGATTTTGTCTCTGGTCGCTGCGATGGATAGATGTCGTTGTCGTAGCCTAGTGGTTTTCGTTTGCGATGACACTTTTGTTTTGTTTATTCGATTTTCTTTCGTTTTCCCCGCTCTAGTTATGAGCCAACAATTCGTATGGTTTCACATAATGATGGAGAAGTGGTGAAAGAAGTTGACACGAGTCAAGTATATTAGAATTAATTAATGTGTTTTTTATATTTGTTTTTCACACTAGCAACTAGGTTGCTGTCTATACTGGTACACAGTAGAAGCTTTTTGAATGAAGAACAACAACTTATGTGTACTACCACCAATTTCATAGGCTGGAGTTATAGCTATTTCACGGGGGCCAAACCGATCATCAGACTCCTTTAGTGGTGCTTTATCGCTTTTTATGTCCAATTAATTACGAAAAACCTTTTTTGGTCCCGAGCTGGGTTTGAACCTTGAACATGCGATCTAGCGTTTGCAAAAGACGACGTACTACACATCGCACTATCGCAGCCACATTATAAGCATGTTCTCAGAACAGGTTTTGCTGGTTTATCAAATTGCATCGAACCGACTAGCATTTTTATTAGTTCACACAAGTTTTGTTGTTGTTTATTCGATTTTCTTTCGTTTTCCCCGCTCTAGTTATGAACCAACAATTCGTATGGATTCACATAATGATGGAGAAGTGGTGAAGGAAGTTGACACGAGTCAAGTATATTAGAATTAATTAATGTGTTTTTTATATGTGTTTTTCACACTAGCAACTATGTTGCTGTCTATACTGGTACACAGTAGAAGCTTTTTGAATGAAGAACAACAACTTATGTGTACTACCACCAATTTCATAGGCTTGAGTTATAGCTATTTCACGGGGACCAGCCCGCTCATCAGACTCCTTTAGTGGTGCTTTATCGCTTTTTATGTCCAATTAATTACAAAAAACCTTTTTTTGTCCCGAGCTGGGTTTGAACCTTGAACATGCGATCTAGCGTTTGCGAAAGCCGACGTGCTACACATCGCACTATCGCAGCCACATGATAAGCATGTTCTCAGAACAGGTTTTGCTGGTTTATCAAATTGCATCGAACCGACTAGCATTTTTATTACGTCACACAAGTTTTGTTGTTGTTTATTCGATTTTCTTTCGTTTTCCCCGCTCTAGTTATGAGCCAATAATTCGTATGGATTCACATAATGAGGGAGAAGTGGTGAAAGAAGTTGACACGAGTCAAGTATATTAGAATTAATTAATGTGTTTTTTATATGTGTTTTTCACACTAGCAACTAGGTTGCTGTCTATACTGGTACACAGTAGAAGCTTTTTGAATGAAGAACAACAACTTATGTGTACTACCACCAATTTCATAGGCTGGAGTTATAGCTATTTCACGGGGGCCAAACCGATCATCAGACTCCTTTAGTGGTGCTTTATCGCTTTTTATGTCCAATTAATTACGAAAAACCTTTTTTGGTCCCGAGCTGGGTTTGAACCTTGAACATGCGATCTAGCGTTTGCAAAAGACGACGTACTACACATCGCACTATCGCAGCCACATTATAAGCATGTTCTCAGAACAGGTTTTGCTGCTTTATCAAATTGCATCGAACCGACTAGCATTTTTATTAGTTCACACAAGTTTTGTTGTTGTTTATTCGATTTTCTTTCGTTTTCCCCGCTCTAGTTATGAACCAACAATTCGTATGGATTCACATAATGATGGAGAAGTGGTGAAGGAAGTTGACACGAGTCAAGTATATTAGAATTAATTAATGTGTTTTTTATATGTATTTTTCACACTAGCAACTATGTTGCTGTCTATACTGGTACACAGTAGAAGCTTTTTGAATGAAGAACAACAAATTATGTGTACTACCACCAATTTCATAGGCTGGAGTTATAGCTATTTCACGGGGGCCAACCCGATCATCAGACTCCTTTAGTGGTGCTTTATCGCTTTTTATGTCCAATTAATTACGAAAAACCTTTTTTGGTCCCGAGCTAGGTTTGAACCTTGAACATGCGATCTAGCGTTTGCGAAAGCCGACGTACTACACATCGCACTATCGCAGCCACATGATAAGCATGTTCGCAGAACAGGTTTTGCTGGTTTATCAAATTGCATCGAACCGACTAGCATTTTTATTAGTTCACACAAGTTTTGTTATTGTTTATTCGATTTTCTTTCGTTTTCCCCGCTCTAGTTATGAACCAACAATTCGTATGGATTCACATAATGATGGAGGAGTGGTGAAAGAAGTTGACACGAGTCAAGTATATTAGAATTAATTAATGTGTTTTTTATATGTGTTTTTCACACTAGCAACTAGGTTGCTGTCTATACTGGTACACAGTAGAAGCTTTTTGAATGAAGAACAACAACTTATGTGTACTACCACCAATTTCATAGGCTGGAGTTATAGCTATTTCACGGGGGCCAACCCGCTCATCAGACTCCTTTAGTGGTGCTTTATCGCTTTTTATGTCCAATTAATTACGAAAAACCTTTTTTTGGTCCCGAGCTGGGTTTGAACCTTGAACATGCGATCTAGCGTTTGCGAAAGCCGACGTACTACACATCGTACTATCGCAGGCACATGATAAGCATGTTCTCAGAACAGGTTTTGCTGGTTTATCAAATTGCATCGAACCGACTAGCATTTTTATTAGTTCACACAAGTTTTGTTGTTGTTTATTCGATTTATTTTCGTTTTCCCCGCTCTAGTTATGAGCCAACAATTCGTATGGATTCACATAATGATGGAGAAGTGGTGAAAGAAGTTGACACGAGTCAAGTATATTAGAATTAATTAATGTGTTTTTTATATGTGTTTTTCACACTACCAACTAGGTTGCTGTCTATACTGGTACACAGTAGAAGCTTTTTGAATGAAGAACAACAACTTATGTGTACTACCACCAATTTCATAGGCTGGAGTTATAGCTATTTCACGGGGGCCAACCCGATCATCAGAATCCTTTAGTGGTGCTTTATCGCTTTTTATGTCCAATTAATTACGAAAAACCTTTTTTGGTCCCGATCTATTGTTTGCGAAAGCCGACGTACTACACCTCGCACTATCGCAGCCACATGATAAGCATGTTCTCAGAACAGGTTTTGCTGGTTTATCAAATTGCATCGAACCGACTAGCATTTTTATTAGTTCACACAAGTTTTGTTGTTGTTTATTCGATTTTCTTTCGTTTTCCTCGCTCTAGTTATGAGCCAACAATTCGTATGGATTCACATAATGATGGAGAAGTGGTGAAAGAAGTTGACACGAGTCAAGTATATTAGAATTAATTAATGTGTTTTTTATATGTGTTTTTCACACTAGCAACTAGGTTGCTGTCTATACTGGTACACAGTAGAAGCTTTTTGAATGAAGAACAACAACTTATGTGTACTACCACCAATTTCATAGGCTGGAGTTATAGCTATTTCACGGGGGCCAACCTGATCATCAGACTCCTTTAGTGGTGCTTTATCGCTTTTTATGTCCAATTAATTACGAAAAACCTTTTTTGGCCCCGAGCTGGGTTTAAACCTTGAACATGCGATCTAGCGTTTGCGAAAGCCGACGTACTACACATCGCACTATCGCAGGCACATGATAAGCATGTCCGCAGAACAGGTTTTGCTGGTTTATCAAATTGCATCGAACCGACTAGCATTTTTATTAGTTCACACAAGATTTGTTGTTGTTTATTCGATTTTCTTTCGTTTTCCCCGCTCTAGTTATGAGCCAACAATTCGTATGGATTCACATAATGATGGAGAAGTGGTGAAAGAAGTTGACACGAGTCAAGTATATTAGAATTAATTAATGTGTTTTTTATATGTGTTTTTCACACTAGCAACTAGGTTGCTGTCTATACTGGTACACAGTACAAGCTTTTTGAATGAAGAACAACAACTTATGTGTACTACCACCAATTTCATAGGCTGGAGTTATAGCCATTTCACGGGGACCAACCCGCTCATCAGACTCCTTTAGTGGTGCTTTATCGCTTTTTATGTCCAATTAATTACGAAAAACCTTTTTTTGTCCCGAGCTGGGTTTGAACCTTGAACATGCGATCCAGCGTTTGTGAAAGCCGACGTGCTACACATCGCACTATCGCAGCCACATGATAAGCATGTTCTCAGAACAGGTTTTGCTGGTTTATCAAATTGCATCGAACCGACTAGCATTTTTATTAGTTCACACAAGTTTCGTTGTTGTTTATTCGATTTTCTTTCGTTTTTCCCGCTCTAGTTATGAGCCAACAATTCGTATGGATTCACATAATGATGGAGAAGTGGTGAAAGAAGTTGACACGAGTCAAGTATATTAGAATTAATTAATGTGTTTTTTATATGTGTTTTCACACTAGCAACTAGGTTGCTGTCTATACTGGTACACAGTAGAAGCTTTTTGAATGAAGAACAACAACTTATGTGTACTACCACCAATTTCATAGGCTGGAGTTATAGCTATTTCACGGGGGCCAACCCGATCATCAGACTCCTTTAGTGGTGCTTTATCGCTTTTTATGTCCAATTAATTACGAAAAACCTTTTTTGGTCCCGAGCTGGGTTTGAACCTTGAACATGCGATCTAGCGTTTGCGAAAGCCGACGTACTACACATCGCACTATCGCAGCCACATGATAAGCATGTTCGCAGAACAGGTTTTGCTGGTTTATCAAATTGCATCGAACCGACTAGCATTTTTATTAGTTCACACAAGTTTTGTTGTTGTTTATTCGATTTTCTTTCGTTTTCCCCGCTCTAGTTATGAACCAACAATTCGTATGGATTCACATAATGATGGAGGAGTGGTCAAAGAAGTTGACACGAGTCAAGTATATTAGAATTAATTAATGTGTTTTTTATATGTGTTTTTCACACTAGCAACTAGGTTGCTGTCTATACTGGTACACAGTAGAAGCTTTTTGAATGAAGAACAACAACTTATGTGTACTACCACCAATTTCATAGGCTGGAGTTATAGCTATTTCACGGGGGCCAACCCGCTCATCAGACTCCTTTAGTGGTGCTTTATCGCTTTTTATGTCCAATTAATTACGAAAAACCTTTTTTTGTCCCGAGCTGGGTTTGAACCTTGAACATGCGATCTAGCGTTTGCGAAAGCCGACGTGCTACACATCGCACTATCGCAGCCACATGATAAGCATGTTCTCAGAACAGGTTTTGCTGGTTTATCAAATTGCATCGAACCGACTAGCATTTTTATTAGTTCACACAAGTTTTGTTGTTGTTTATTCGATTTTTTTTCGTTTTCCCCGCTCTAGTTATGAGCCAACAATTCGTATGGATTCACATAATGATGGAGAAGTGGTGAAAGAAGTTGACACGAGTCAAGTATATTAGAATTAATTAATGTGTTGTTTATATGTGTTTTTCACAGTAGCAACTAGGTTGCTGTCTATACTGGTACACAGTAGAAGCTTTTTGAATGAAGAACAACAACTTATGTGTACTACCACCAATTTCATAGGCTGGAGTTATAGCTATTTCACGGGGGCCAACCCGATCATCAGACTCCTTTAGTGGTGCTTTATCGCTTTTTATGTCCAATTAATTACGAAAAACCTTTTTTTGGTCCCGAGCTGGGTTTGAACCTTGAACATGCGATCTAGCGTTTGCGAAAGCCGACGTACTACACATCGCACTATCGCAGGCACATGATAAGCATGTTCTCAGAACAGGTTTTGCTGGTTTATCAAATTGCATCGAACCAACTAGCATTTTTATTAGTTCACACAAGTTTTGTTGTTGTTTATTCGATTTTCTTTCGTTTTCCCCGCTCTAGTTATGAGCCAATAATTCGTTTGGATTCACATAATGATGGAGAAGTGGTGAAAGAAGTTGACACGAGTCAAGTATATTAGAATTAATTAATGTGTTTTTTATATGTGTTTTTCACACTAGCAACTAGGTTGCTGTCTATACTGGTACACAGTAGAAGCTTTTTGAATGAAGAACAACAACTTATGTGTACTACCACCAATTTCATAGGCTGGAGTTATAGCTATTTCACGGGGGCCAACCCGATCATCAGACTCCTTTAGTGGTGCTTTATCGCTTTTTATGTCCAATTAATTACGAAAAACCTTTTTTTGTCCCGAGCTGGGTTTGAACCTTGAACATGCGATCTAGCGTTTGCGAAAGCCGACGTACTACACATCGCACTATCGCAGCCACATGATAAGCATGTTCTCAGAACAGGTTTTGCTGGTTTATCAAATTGCATCGAACCGACTAGCATTTTTATTAGTTCACACAAGTTTTGTTGTTGTTTATTCGATTTTCTTTCGTTTTCCCCGCTCTAGTTATGAGCCAACAATTTGTATGGATTCACATAATGATGGAGAAGTGGTGAAAGAAGTTGACACGAGTCAAGTATATTAGAATTAATTAATGTGTTTTTTATATGTGTTTTTCACACTAGCAACTAGGTTGCTGTCTATACTGGTACACAGTAGAAGCTTTTTGAATGAAGAACAACAACTTATGTGTACTACCACCAATTTCATAGGCTGGAGTTATAGCTATTTCACGGGGGCCAACCCGATCATCAGACTCCTTTAGTGGTGCTTTATCGCTTTTTATGTCCAATTAATTACGAAAAACCTTTTTTGGTCCCGAGCTGGGTTTGAACCTTGAACATGCGATCTAGCGTTTGCGAAAGCCGACGTACTACACATCGCACTATCGCAGCCACATGATAAGCATGTTCTCAGAACAGGTTTTGCTGGTTTATCAAATTGCATCGAACCGACTAGCATTTTTATTAGTTCACACAAGTTTTGTTGTTGTTTATTCGATTTTCTTTCGTTTTCCCCGCTCTAGTTATGAGCCAACAATTCGTATGGATTCACATAATGATGGAGAAGTGGTGAAGGAAGTTGACACGAGTCAAGTATATTAGAATTAATTAATGTGTTTTTTATATGTGTTTTTCACACTAGCAACTAGGTTGCTGTCTATACTGGTACACAGTAGAAGCTTTTGGAATGAAGAACATCAACTTATGTGTACTACCACCAATTTCATAGGCTGGAGTTATAGCTATTTCACGGGGGCCAACCCGATCATCAGACTCCTTTAGTGGTGCTTTATCGCTTTTTATGTCCAATTAATTACGAAAAACCTTTTTTTGTCCCGAGCTGAGTTTGAACCTTGAACATGCGATCTAGCGTTTGCGAAAGCCGACGTACTACACATCGCACTATCGCAGCCACATGATAAGCATGTTCTCAGAACAGGTTTTGCTGGTTTATCAAATTGCATCGAACCGACTAGCATTTTTATTAGTTCACACAAGTTTTGTTGTTGTTTATTCGATTTTCTTAATTTTCCGCGCTCTAGTTATGAGCCAACAATTCGTATGGATTCACATAATGATGGAGAAGTGGTGAAAGAAGTTGACACGAGTCAAGTATATTAGAATTAATTAATGTGTTTTTTATATGTGTTTTTCACACTAGCAACTAGGTTGCTGTCTATACTGGTACACAGTAGAAGCCTTTTGAATGAAGAACAACAACTTATGTGTACTACCACCAATTTCATAGGCTGGAGTTAAAGCTATTTCACGGGGGCCAACCCGATCATCAGACTCCTTTAGTGGTGCTTTATCGCTTTTTATGTCCAATTAATTACGAAAAACCTTTTTTGGTCCCGAGCTGGGTTTGAACCCTGAACATGTGATCTAGCGTTTGCGAAAGCCGACGTACTACACATCGCACTATCGCAGCCACATGAGAAGCATGTTCTCAGAACAGGTTTTGCTGGTTTATCAAATTGCATCGAACCGACTAGCATTTTTATTAGTTCACACAAGTTTTGTTGTTGTTTATTCGATTTTCTTTCGTTTTCCCCGTTCTAGTTATGAGCCAACAATTCGTATGGATTCATATAATGATGGAGAAGTTGTGAAAGAAGTTGACACGAGTAAAGTATATTAGAATTAATTAATGTGTTTTTTATATGTGTTTTTCACACTAGCAACTAGGTTGCTGTCTATACTGGTACACAGTAGAAGCTTTTTGAATGAAGAACAACAACTTATGTGTACTACCACCAAATTGAAAAATAATATATATGAAAAACTAAAAAACTTCGTCTTCTTCTATTTCCGTCTGGCTTGGTTCTGCCTTCGTTTGGCGCAAACATCATTTTTCTCCCAATATAATTGTTGATGTTGATTGATTGACCCTCCATAGTCTCTCGATTTTGTCTCTGGGCGCTGCGATGGATAGATGTCGTTGTCGTAGCCTAGTGGTTTTCGTTTGGGATGACATTTTTGTTTTGTTTATTCGATTTTCTTTCGTTTTCCCCGCTCTAGTTATGAGCCAACAATTCGTATGGATTCACATAATGATGGAGAAGTGGTGAAAGAAGTTGACACGAGTCAAGTATATTAGAATTAATTAATGTGTTTTTATATGTGTTTTTTACACTAGCAACTAGGTTGCTGTCTATACTGGTACACAGTAGAAGCTTGCAGAATGAAGAACAACAACTTATGTGTACTACCACCAATTTCATAGGCTGGAGTTATAGCTATTTCACGGGGGCCAACCCGATCATCAGACTCCTTTAGTGGTGCTTTATCGCTTTTTATGTCCAATTAATTACGAAAAACCTTTTTTGGTCCCGAGCTGGGTTTGAACCTTGAACATGCGATCTAGCGTTTGCGAAAGCCGACGTACTACACATCGCACTATCGCAGCCACATGATAAGCATGTTCTCAGAACAGGTTTTGCTGGTTTATCAAATTGCATCGAACCGACTAGCATTTTTATTAGTTCACAGAAGTTTTGTTGTTGTTTATTCGATTTTCTTTCGTTTTCCCCGCTCTAGTTATGAACCAACAATTCGTATGGATTCACATAATGATGGAGAAGTGGTGAAAGAAGTTGACACGAGTCAAGTATATTAGAATTAATTAATGTGTTTTTTATATGTGTTTTTCACACTATCAACTAGGTTGCTGTCTATACTGGTACACAGTAGAAGCTTTTTGAATGAAGAACAACAACTTATGTGTACTACCACCAATTTCATAGGCTGGAGTTATAGCTATTTCACGGGGGCCGACCCGATCATCAGACTCCTTTAGTGGTGCTTTATCGCTTTTTATGTCTAATAAATTACGAAAAACCTTTTTTGGTCCCGAGCTGGGTTTGAACCTTGAACATGCGATCTAGCGTTTGCGAAAGCTGACGTACTACACATCGCACTATCGCAGCCACATGATAAGCATGTTCTCAGAACAGGTTTTGCTGATTTATCAAATTGCATCGAACCGAATAGCATTTTTATTAGTTCACACAAGTTTTGTTGTTCTTTATTCGATTTTCTTTCGTTTTCCCCGCTCTAGTTATGAGCCAACAATTCGTATGGATTCACATAATGATGGAGAAGTGGTGAAAGAAGTTGACACGAGTCAAGTATATTATAATTAATTAATGTGTTTTTCACACTAGCAACTAGGTTGCTGTCTATACTTGTACACAGTAGAAGCCTTTTGAATGAAGAACAACAACTTATGTGTACTACCACTAATTTCATAGGCTGGAGTTATAGCTATTTCACGGGGGCCAACCCGATCATCAGACTCCTTTAGTGGTGCTTTATCGCTTTTTATGTCCAATTAATTACGAAAAACCTTTTTTGGTCCCGAGCTGCGTTTGAACCTTGAAAATGCGATCTAGCGTTTGCGAAAGCCGACGTACTACATATCGCACTATCGCAGCCACATGATAAGCATGTTCTCAGAACAGGTTTTGCTGGTTTATCAAATTGCATCGAACCGACTAGCATTTTTGTTAGTTCACACAAGTTTTGTTGTTGTTTATTCGATTTTCTTTCGTTTTCCCCGTTCTAGTTATGAGCCAACAATTCGTATGGATTCATATAATGATGGAGAAGTGGTGAAAGAAGTTGACACGAGTCAAGTATATTAGAATTAATTAATGTGTTTTTTATATGTGTTTTTCACATTAGCAACTAGGTTGCTGTCTATACTGGTACACAGAAGAAGCCTTTTGAATGAAGAACAACAACTTATGTGTACTACCACCAAATTGAAAAATAACATTTATGAAAAACTTAAAAACTTCGTCTTCTTCTATTTCCGTCTGGCTTGGTTCTGCCTTCGTTTGGCGCAAACATCATTTTTCTCCCAATATAGTTGTTGATGTTACTCTCCATAGTCTCTCGATTTTGTCTCTGGGCGCTGCGATGGATAGATGTCGTTGTCGTAGCCTTGTGGTTTTCGTTTGCGATGACACTCCCCCCAGATAAGACGGCCGGCGGCAGACCCGTCTTAGCTCCTTGAACATTGAGAACGGCAATCTTTACAGCTGGTCGAACATATATCCCTTTTTTAGTTTGTACTGTCACTTTTCTGACTTGCCCATCACTACCTTCTTGACACTTTATTATTCTGCCCTTCCGCCACAAATTACGTGGATTGGTATCATCAACAACTAAAACAATATCTCCGACTGAGATTGGTTTTGATCGTGCCCACCACTTTCCTCTGCGAGTGATTGTTGGAAGGTATCCTTTTATCCATCGCTTCCAGAATCTGTTGGCATACTGCTGTGATCCCATCCAGTGCTTTCTCAAGAAACGGTCATCGGTGTTGGTGACGTTTTCTGGTTTGTGTCCGTCGGATGAGCCCAGCAAGAAATGGTTCGGTATTCAGCGGTAAGTATGTAAGTGGATGACAATTTACAGTTTTTTCGACTTCCAGGAGCATACTGTGAAGCAACTCGTCGGATTGATTGTGGATTGGTGCGATCTCCTTCAGAACTCGTTTGACAGTTTGTACCATCCGCTCCCAGGTACCTCCCATGTGGGGTGCTGCTGGTGGATTGAAGACCCATTTTGTCGTCGATGATAAAAACTTTTTGGCGATAGTCGACTGACACTTGGAAGCCTGTTGAAGTTCCTTTTCGGCTCCATGGAAGTTCGTCCCGTTGTCGCAATGGAGTGAACAAAACACCCCATCTCTTCTCAGTCCTCCTTCCGACAGCCACATTCATAGGGCCAAAGTAATCAACGCTGGTGTAGGAGAAAGGTCAATGGTATACAGCAAGCCTGGTAGGTGGAAGCTTGGCCATCATTGGTGGACTCGCAGCAGGAAGGCGAATTTTACAACGCATACAATTCTTTTTTATTGCTACTTTGACGGCGACTCTTATACAGGGAATCCAAAATGTTTGCCTGAGTTCGTTGACAACAGTTTTCTTTATGTAGATGGTGGAACCTTTTGTGGTAGTATAAAATAATGAATACTGTGATTGCATGTCCTCTGGGAAGTATTATTGGTCGCTTGACATCGTGCTTAACTCTAGGGGCAGAGTCGATTCGCCCACAGTGTCGAAGAACTCCGTTTGGGTCCAGATATGGAGAGAGAGAGTAGATTGTGCTGATCTTATCTACTGCCCTGTGTTGTTTTTTCAATTTTTATTAGTAAGCATTTTGAATTCTCTGGCATATGCAGTCATCTGGGCTTCTTTAAAAAGATAGGATAGGCCTCCTGATATTCCATTTTTGATATTTCGCCCGAACGTCGATGTAATTTTTTAAATTTTGTAACAACCATTATTTATGAATCGAAACACAAATGCAGTGCCTCTCAAAAGTAGCATCCAGTTCGAGAATAGTTTCTCGTCAATTATGGTGTTTGATTCGAATTATTGGATGAATAGGTGAGCCTTTATTTCCTCTATTGGCGTTGGAATTATAGAAATTTCTTCTGGCCATTCAGTTTCAGGAAGCGTCAGAAATGATAGGCCAGCATACCACCGTGAATTGAATTCAAAAGAAATTTGTTTCTTTGGGCATTTCGTCCCTTCGTCAGCCACGTTGAGTTTTGATGGCACGTATCTCCACTCTGGGGCCTTAGACGACTCCGAGATTTCGGTTACTCGGAAGGCAACAAATTGACGATAATTTCGTTGGTCACTTCGGATCCAGCTCAGCACTGTTTTAGAGTCAGTCCAAAACACATTTCTTTGAATATTCGAAGAGTGTTCCTTAGCTATTGTGTTTGCCAGACGGACTCCAAGTTTTGCTGCTTCTAGTTCCAGACGCAGAATTGATGTTAATTTTAAAGGCGCGACTCTCGTCTTAGCGCTTAGTAGCTTGCATTCGACATCGTCTCCACAAACATATGTAGTTCGGTCTTACAATTGTTGTCGAAGTTCAATGTAGTAAGATAACATCTCTAAATGGTTAAGTTTTCGATGTCGTGTAGCATTTGGGTCCACCAGCGCCATCGCTTGAACTGCTCCTCGTTTATCTCATCGTTCCAAGCTATTGAGCTTCTCCTGATGTCTTGAAGCACTATCTTTAGAGGGATAAGAAAGTGAGCTATTAGTCCGAGGGGGTCGTAGATTGTCATCAGGATACGCAGAACTTCTCTTTTTGTAAGCCTTTGAGTACCTTCAAGAACTTTTGGTTGTCCTCATTTCTGGTAACCACGTATGTGAAACAGTCTCTTTTGGTGCACCACCACATGCCGAGTACTTTATCTGATTCAGTCTCATTGGCTATGTTCAGATTATGTTTCCGTTTCGGTGTCTACGCTGTCTAAGAGGTCGTCTACGTAGTGGTTTTCCAGAATACATGCATGTTGGTCCTCTGGTTTTATACAAACTGTTTTTCACACTAGCAACTAGGTTTCTGTCTATACTGGTACACAGTAGAAGCTTTTTGAATGAAGAACAACAACTTATGTGTACTACCACCAATTTCATAGGCTGGAGTTATAGCTATTTCACGGGGGCCAACCCGATCATCAGACTCCTTTAGTGGTGCTTTATCGCTTTTTATGTCCAATTCATTACGAAAAACCTTTTTTTGTCCCGAGCTGGGTTTGAACCTTGAACATGCGATCTAGCGTTTGCGAAAGCCGACGTACTACACATCGCACTATCGCAACCACATGATAAGCATGTTCTCAGAACAGGTTTTGCTGGTTTATCAAATTGCATCGAACCGATTAGCATTTTTATTAGTTCACACAAGTTTTGTTGTTGTTTATTCGATTTTCTTTCGTTTTCCCCGCTCTAGTTATGAGCCAACAATTCGTATGGATTCACATAATGATGGAGAAGTGGTGAAAGAAGTTGACACGAGTCAAGTATATTAGAATTAATTAATGTGTTTTTTATATGTGTTTTTCACACTAGCAACTAGGTTGCTGTCTATACTGGTACACAGTAGAAGCTTTTTGAATGAAGAACAACAAATTATGTCTACTACCACCAATTTCATAGGCTGGAGTTATAGCTATTTCACGGGGGCCAACCAGATCATCAGACTCCTTTAGTGGTGCTTTATCGCTTTGTATGTCCAATTAATAACGAAAAACCTTTTTTGATCCCGAGCTGGGTTTGAACCTTGAACACGCGATCTAGCGTTTGCGAA
Source organism: Platycheirus rosarum (assembly GCA_963971375.1). Taxonomy (NCBI): domain Eukaryota; kingdom Metazoa; phylum Arthropoda; class Insecta; order Diptera; family Syrphidae; genus Platycheirus; species Platycheirus rosarum. The sequence continues at coordinate 101,443,579 of OZ020507.1, forward strand.
AGCCGACGTACGACACATCGCACTATCGCAGGCACATGATAAGCATGTTCTCAGAACAGGTTTTGCTGGTTTATCAAATTGCATCGAACCGACTAGCATTTTTATTAGTTCACACAAGTTTTGTTGTTGTTTATTCGATTTTCTTTCGTTTTCCCCGCTCTAGTTATGAACCAACAATTCGTATGGATTCACATAATGATGGAGAAGTGGTGAAAGAAGTTGACACGAGTCAAGTATATTAGAATTAATTAATGTGTTTTTTATATGTGTTTTTCATACTAGCAACTAGGTTGCTGTCTATACTGGTACACAGTAGAAGCTTTTCGAATGAAGAACAACAAATTATGTGTACTACCACCAATTTCATAGGCTGGAGTTATAGCTATTTCACGGGGGCCAACCCGATCATCAGACTCCTTTAGTGGTGCTTTATCGCTTTTTATGTCCAATTAATTACGAAAAACCTTTTTTGGTCCCGAGCTGGGTTTGAACCCTGAACATGCGATCTAGCGTTTGCGAAAGCCGACGTACTACACATCGCACTATCGCAGCCACATGAGAAGCATGTTCTCAGAACAGGTTTTGCTGGTTTATCAAATTGCATCGAACCGACTAGCATTTTTATTAGTTCACACAAGTTTTGTTGTTGTTTATTCGATTTTCTTTCGTTTTCCCCGCTCTAGTTATGAACCAACAATTCGTATGGATTCACATAATGATGGAAAAGTGGTGAAAGAAGTTGACACGAGTCAAGTATATTAGAATTAATTAATGTGTTTTTATATGTGTTTTTCATACTAGCAACTAGGTTGCTGTCTATACTGGTACACAGTAGAAGCTTTTTGAATGAAGAACAACAACTTATGTGTACTACCACCAATTTCATAGGCTGGAGTTATAGCTATTTCACGGGGGCCGACCCGATCATCAGACTCCTTTAGTGGTGCTTTATCGCTTTTTATGTCTAATAAATTACGAAAAACCTTTTTTGGTCCCGAGCTGGGTTTGAACCTTGAACATGCGATCTAGCGTTTGCGAAAGCTGACGTACTACACATCGCACTATCGCAGCCACATGATAAGCATGTTCTCAGAACAGGTTTTGCTGATTTATCAAATTGCATCGAACCGACTAGCATTTTTATTAGTTCACACAAGTTTTGTTGTTCTTTATTCGATTTTCTTTCGTTTTCCCCGCTCTAGTTATGAGCCAACAATTCGTATGGATTCACATAATGATGGAGAAGTGGTGAAAGAAGTTGACACGAGTCAAGTATATTATAATTAATTAATGTGTTTTTCACACTAGCAACTAGGTTGCTGTCTATACTTGTACACAGTAGAAGCCTTTTGAATGAAGAACAACAACTTATGTGTACTACCACTAATTTCATAGGCTGGAGTTATAGCTATTTCACGGGGGCCAACCCGATCATCAGACTCCTTTAGTGGTGCTTTATCGCTTTTTATGTCCAATTAATTACGAAAAACCTTTTTTGGTCCCGAGCTGCGTTTGAACCTTGAAAATGCGATCTAGCGTTTGCGAAAGCCGACGTACTACATATCGCACTATCGCAGCCACATGATAAGCATGTTCTCAGAACAGGTTTTGCTGGTTTATCAAATTGCATCGAACCGACTAGCATTTTTGTTAGTTCACACAAGTTTTGTTGTTGTTTATTCGATTTTCTTTCGTTTTCCCCGTTCTAGTTATGAGCCAACAATTCGTATGGATTCATATAATGATGGAGAAGTGGTGAAAGAAGTTGACACGAGTCAAGTATATTAGAATTAATTAATGTGTTTTTTATATGTGTTTTTCACATTAGCAACTAGGTTGCTGTCTATACTGGTACACAGAAGAAGCCTTTTGAATGAAGAACAACAACTTATGTGTACTACCACCAAATTGAAAAATAACATTTATGAAAAACTTAAAAACTTCGTCTTCTTCTATTTCCGTCTGGCTTGGTTCTGCCTTCGTTTGGCGCAAACATAATTTTTCTCCCAATATAGTTGTTGATGTTACTCTCCATAGTCTCTCGATTTTGTCTCTGGGCGCTGCGATGGATAGATGTCGTTGTCGTAGCCTAGTGGTTTTCGTTTGCGATGACACTCCCCCCAGATAAGACGGCCGGCGGCAGACCCGTCTTAGCTCCTTGAACATTGAGAACGGCAATCTTTACAGCTGGTCGAACATATATCCCTTTTTTAGTTTGTACTGTCACTTTTCTGACTTGCCCATCACTACCTTCTTGACACTTTATTATTCTGCCCTTCCGCCACAAATTACGTGGATTGGTATCATCAACAACTAAAACAATATCTCCGACTGAGATTGGTTTTGATCGTGCCCACCACTTTCCTCTGCGAGTGATTGTTGGAAGGTATCCTTTTATCCATCGCTTCCAGAATCTGTTGGCATACTGCTGTGATCCCATCCAGTGCTTTCTCAAGAAACGGTCATCGGTGTTGGTGACGTTTTCTGGTTTGTGTCCGTCGGATGAGCCCAGCAAGAAATGGTTCGGTATTCAGCGGTAAGTATGTAAGTGGATGACAATTTACAGTTTTTTCGACTTCCAGGAGCATACTGTGAAGCAACTCGTCGGATTGATTGTGGATTGGTGCGATCTCCTTCAGAACTCGTTTGACAGTTTGTACCATCCGCTCCCAGGTACCTCCCATGTGGGGTGCTGCTGGTGGATTGAAGACCCATTTTGTCGTCGATGATAAAAACTTTTTGGCGATAGTCGACTGACACTTGGAAGCCTGTTGAAGTTCCTTTTCGGCTCCATGGAAGTTCGTCCCGTTGTCGCAATGGAGTGAACAAAACACCCCATCTCTTCTCAGTCCTCCTTCCGACAGCCACATTCATAGGGCCAAAGTAATCAACGCTGGTGTAGGAGAAAGGTCAATGGTATACAGCAAGCCTGGTAGGTGGAAGCTTGGCCATCATTGGTGGACTCGCAGCAGGAAGGCGAATTTTACAACGCATACAATTCTTTTTTATTGCTACTTTGACGGCGACTCTTATACAGGGAATCCAAAATTTTTGCCTGAGTTCGTTGACAACAGTTTTCTTTATTTAGATGGTGGAACCTTTTGTGGTAGTATAAAATAATGAATACTGTGATTGCATGTCCTCTGGGAAGTATTATTGGTCGCTTGACATCGTGCTTAACTCTAGGGGCAGAGTCGATTCGCCCACAGTGTCGAAGAACTCCGTTTGGGTCCAGATATGGAGAGAGAGAGTAGATTGTGCTGATCTTATCTACTGCCCTGTGTTGTTTTTTCAATTTTTATTAGTAAGCATTTTGAATTCTCTGGCATATGCAGTCATCTGGGCTTCTTTAAAAAGATAGGATAGGCCTCCTGATATTCCATTTTTGATATTTCGCCCGAACGTCGATGTAATTTTTTAAATTTTGTAACAACCATTATTTATGAATCGAAACACAAATGCAGTGCCTCTCAAAAGTAGCATCCAGTTCGAGAATAGTTTCTCGTCAATTATGGTGTTTGATTCGAATTATTGGATGAATAGGTGAGCCTTTATTTCCTCTATTGGCGTTGGAATTATAGAAATTTCTTCTGGCCATTCAGTTTCAGGAAGCGTCAGAAATGATAGGCCAGCATACCACCGTGAATTGAATTCAAAAGAAATTTGTTTCTTTGGGCATTTCGTCCCTTCGTCAGCCACGTTGAGTTTTGATGGCACGTATCTCCACTCTGGGGCCTTAGACGACTCCGAGATTTCGGTTACTCGGAAGGCAACAAATTGACGATAATTTCGTTGGTCACTTCGGATCCAGCTCAGCACTGTTTTAGAGTCAGTCCAAAACACATTTCTTTGAATATTCGAAGAGTGTTCCTTAGCTATTGTGTTTGCCAGACGGACTCCAAGTTTTGCTGCTTCTAGTTCCAGACGCAGAATTGATGTTAATTTTAAAGGCGCGACTCTCGTCTTAGCGCTTAGTAGCTTGCATTCGACATCGTCTCCACAAACATATGTAGTTCGGTCTTACAATTGTTGTCGAAGTTCAATGTAGTAAGATAACATCTCTAAATGGTTAAGTTTTCGATGTCGTGTAGCATTGGGTCCACCAGCGCCATCGCTTGAACTGCTCCTCGTTTATCTCATCGTTCCAAGCTATTGAGCTTCTCCTGATGTCTTGAAGCACTATCTTTAGAGGGATAAGAAAGTGAGCTATTAGTCCGAGGGGGTCGTAGATTGTCATCAGGATACGCAGAACTTCTCTTTTTGTAAGCCTTTGAGTACCTTCAAGAACTTTTGGTTGTCCTCATTTCTGGTAACCACGTATGTGAAACAGTCTCTTTTGGTGCACCACCACATGCCGAGTACTTTATCTGATTCAGTCTCATTGGCTATGTTCAGATTATGTTTCCGTTTCGGTGTCTACGCTGTCTAAGAGGTCGTCTACGTAGTGGTTTTCCAGAATACATGCATGTTGGTCCTCTGGTTTTATACAAACTGTTTTTCACACTAGCAACTAGGTTTCTGTCTATACTGGTACACAGTAGAAGCTTTTTGAATGAAGAACAACAACTTATGTGTACTACCACCAATTTCATAGGCTGGAGTTATAGCTATTTCACGGGGGCCAACCCGATCATCAGACTCCTTTAGTGGTGCTTTATCGCTTTTTATGTCCAATTCATTACGAAAAACCTTTTTTTGTCCCGAGCTGGGTTTGAACCTTGAACATGCGATCTAGCGTTTGCGAAAGCCGACGTACTACACATCGCACTATCGCAACCACATGATAAGCATGTTCTCAGAACAGGTTTTGCTGGTTTATCAAATTGCATCGAACCGATTAGCATTTTTATTAGTTCACACAAGTTTTGTTGTTGTTTATTCGATTTTCTTTCGTTTTCCCCGCTCTAGTTATGAGCCAACAATTCGTATGGATTCACATAATGATGGAGAAGTGGTGAAAGAAGTTGACACGAGTCAAGTATATTAGAATTAATTAATGTGTTTTTTATATGTGTTTTTCACACTAGCAACTAGGTTGCTGTCTATACTGGTACACAGTAGAAGCTTTTTGAATGAAGAACAACAAATTATGTGTACTACCACCAATTTCATAGGCTGGAGTTATAGCTATTTCACGGGGGCCAACCAGATCATCTGACTCCTTTAGTGGTGCTTTATCGCTTTGTATGTCCAATTAATAACGAAAAACCTTTTTTGATCCCGAGCTGGGTTTGAACCTTGAACACGCGATCTAGCGTTTGCGAAAGCCGACGTACGACACATCGCACTATCGCAGGCACATGATAAGCATGTTCTCAGAACAGGTTTTGCTGGTTTATCAAATTGCATCGAACCGACTAGCATTTTTATTAGTTCACACAAGTTTTGTTGTTGTTTATTCGATTTTCTTTCGTTTTCCCCGCTCTAGTTATGAACCAACAATTCGTATGGATTCACATAATGATGGAGAAGTGGTGAAAGAAGTTGACACGAGTCAAGTATATTAGAATTAATTAATGTGTTTTTTATATGTGTTTTTCATACTAGCAACTAGGTTGCTGTCTATACTGGTACACAGTAGAAGCTTTTCGAATGAAGAACAACAAATTATGTGTACTACCACCAATTTCATAGGCTGGAGTTATAGCTATTTCACGGGGGCCAACCCGATCATCAGACTCCTTTAGTGGTGCTTTATCGCTTTTTATGTCCAATTAATTACGAAAAACCTTTTTTGGTCCCGAGCTGGGTTTTAACCCTGAACATGCGATCTAGCGTTTGCGAAAGCCGACGTACTACACATCGCACTATCGCAGCCACATGAGAAGCATGTTCTCAGAACAGGTTTTGCTGGTTTATCAAATTGCATCGAACCGACTAGCATTTTTATTAGTTCACACAAGTTTTGTTGTTGTTTAATCGATTTTCTTTCGTTTTCCCCGCTCTAGTTATGAGCCAACAATTCGTATGGATTCATATAATGATGGAGAAGTGGTGAAAGAAGTTGACACGAGTCAAGTATATTAGAATTAATTAATGTGTTTTTTATATGTGTTTTTCACACTAGCAACTAGGTTGCTGTCTATACTGGTACACAGTAGAAGCTTTTTGAATGAAGAACAACAACTTATGTGTACTACCACCAATTTCATAGGGTGGAGTTATAGCTATTTTACGGGGGCCAACCCGATCATCAGACTCCTTTAGTGGTGCTTTATCGCTTTTTATGTCCAATTAATTACGAAAAACCTTTTTTGGTCCCGAGCTGGGTTTGAACCTTGAACATGCGATCTAGCGTTTGCGAAAGCCGACGTACTACACATCGCACTATCGCAGCCACATGATAAGCATGTTCTCAGAACAGGTTTTGCTGGTTTATCAAATTGCATCGAACCGACTAGCATTTTTATTAGTTCACACAAGTTTTGTTGTTGTTTATTCGATTTTCTTTCGTTTTCCCCGCTCTAGTTATGAGTCAACAATTCGTATGGATCCACATAATGATGGAGAAGTGGTGAAAGAAGTTGACAGGAGTCAAGTATATTAGAATTAATTAATGTGGTTTTTATATGTGTTTTTCACACTAGCAACTAGGTTGCTGTCTATACTGGTACACAGAAGAAGCCTTTTGAATGAAGAACAACAACTTATGTGTACTACCACCAAATTGAAAAATAACATTTATGAAAAACTTAAAAACTTCGTCTTCTTCTATTTCCGTCTGGCTTGGTTCTGCCTTCGTTTGGCGCAAACATCATTTTTCTCCCAATATAATTGTTGATGTTGATTGATTGACCCTCCATAGTCTCTCGATTTTGTCTCTGGGCGCTGCGATGGATAGATGTCGTTGTCGTAGCTTAGTGGTTTTCGTTTGCGATGACACTCCCCCCAGATAAGACGGCCGGCGGCAGATCCGTCTTAGCTCCTTGAACATTGAGAACGGCAATCTTTACAGCTGGTCGAACATATATCCCTTTTTTAGTTTGTACTGTCACTTTTCTGACTTGCCCATCACTACCTTCTTGACACTTTATTATTCTGCCCTTCCGCCACAAATTACGTGGATTGGTATCATCAACAACTAAAACAATATCTCCGACTGAGATTGGTTTTGATCGTGCCCACCACTTTCCTCTGCGAGTGATTGTTGGAAGGTATCCTTTTATCCATCGCTTCCAGAATCTGTTGGCATACTGCTGTGATCCCATCCAGTGCTTTCTCAAGAAACGGTCATCGGTGTTGGTGACGTTTTCTGGTTTGTGTCCGTCGGATGAGCCCAGCAAGAAATGGTTCGGTATTCAGCGGTAAGTATGTAAGTGGATGACAATTTACAGTTTTTTCGACTTCCAGGAGCATACTGTGAAGCAACTCGTCGGATTGATTGTGGATTGGTGCGATCTCCTTCAGAACTCGTTTGACAGTTTGTACCATCCGCTCCCAGGTACCTCCCATGTGGGGTGCTGCTGGTGGATTGAAGACCCATTTTGTCGTCGATGATAAAAACTTTTTGGCGATAGTCGACTGACACTTGGAAGCCTGTTGAAGTTCCTTTTCGGCTCCATGGAAGTTCGTCCCGTTGTCGCAATGGAGTGAACAAAACACCCCATCTCTTCTCAGTCCTCCTTCCGACAGCCACATTCATAGGGCCAAAGTAATCAACGCTGGTGTAGGAGAAAGGTCAATGGTATACAGCAAGCCTGGTAGGTGGAAGCTTGGCCATCATTGGTGGACTCGCAGCAGGAAGGCGAATTTTACAACGCATACAATTCTTTTTTATTGCTACTTTGACGGCGACTCTTATACAGGGAATCCAAAATTTTTGCCTGAGTTCGTTGACAACAGTTTTCTTTATTTAGATGGTGGAACCTTTTGTGGTAGTATAAAATAATGAATACTGTGATTGCATGTCCTCTGGGAAGTATTATTGGTCGCTTGACATCGTGCTTAACTCTAGGGGCAGAGTCGATTCGCCCACAGTGTCGAAGAACTCCGTTTGGGTCCAGATATGGAGAGAGAGAGTAGATTGTGCTGATCTTATCTACTGCCCTGTGTTGTTTTTTTCAATTTTTATTAGTAAGCATTTTGAATTCTCTGGCATATGCAGTCATCTGGGCTTCTTTAAAAAGATAGGATAGGCCTCCTGATATTCCATTTTTGATATTTCGCCCGAACGTCGATGTAATTTTTTAAATTTTGTAACAACCATTATTTATGAATCGAAACACAAATGCAGTGCCTCTCAAAAGTAGCATCCAGTTCGAGAATAGTTTCTCGTCAATTATGGTGTTTGATTCGAATTATTGGATGAATAGGTGAGCCTTTATTTCCTCTATTGGCGTTGGAATTATAGAAATTTCTTCTGGCCATTCAGTTTCAGGAAGCGTCAGAAATGATAGGCCAGCATACCACCGTGAATTGAATTCAAAAGAAATTTGTTTCTTTGGGCATTTCGTCCCTTCGTCAGCCACGTTGAGTTTTGATGGCACGTATCTCCACTCTGGGGCCTTAGACGACTCCGAGATTTCGGTTACTCGGAAGGCAACAAATTGACGATAATTTCGTTGGTCACTTCGGATCCAGCTCAGCACTGTTTTAGAGTCAGTCCAAAACACATTTCTTTGAATATTCGAAGAGTGTTCCTTAGCTATTGTGTTTGCCAGACGGACTCCAAGTTTTGCTGCTTCTAGTTCCAGACGCAGAATTGATGTTAATTTTAAAGGCGCGACTCTCGTCTTAGCGCTTAGTAGCTTGCATTCGACATCGTCTCCACAAACATATGTAGTTCGGTCTTACAATTGTTGTCGAAGTTCAATGTAGTAAGATAACATCTCTAAATGGTTAAGTTTTCGATGTCGTGTAGCATTGGGTCCACCAGCGCCATCGCTTGAACTGCTCCTCGTTTATCTCATCGTTCCAAGCTATTGAGCTTCTCCTGATGTCTTGAAGCACTATCTTTAGAGGGATAAGAAAGTGAGCTATTAGTCCGAGGGGGTCGTAGATTGTCATCAGGATACGCAGAACTTCTCTTTTTGTAAGCCTTTGAGTACCTTCAAGAACTTTTGGTTGTCCTCATTTCTGGTAACCACGTATGTGAAACAGTCTCTTTTGGTGCACCACCACATGCCGAGTACTTTATCTGATTCAGTCTCATTGGCTATGTTCAGATTATGTTTCCGTTTCGGTGTCTACGCTGTCTAAGAGGTCGTCTACGTAGTGGTTTTCCAGAATACATGCATGTTGGTCCTCTGGTTTTATACAAACTGTTTTTCACACTAGCAACTAGGTTTCTGTCTATACTGGTACACAGTAGAAGCTTTTTGAATGAAGAACAACAACTTATGTGTACTACCACCAATTTCATAGGCTGGAGTTATAGCTATTTCACGGGGGCCAACCCGATCATCAGACTCCTTTAGTGGTGCTTTATCGCTTTTTATGTCCAATTCATTACGAAAAACCTTTTTTTGTCCCGAGCTGGGTTTGAACCTTGAACATGCGATCTAGCGTTTGCGAAAGCCGACGTACTACACATCGCACTATCGCAACCACATGATAAGCATGTTCTCAGAACAGGTTTTGCTGGTTTATCAAATTGCATCGAACCGATTAGCATTTTTATTAGTTCACACAAGTTTTGTTGTTGTTTATTCGATTTTCTTTCGTTTTCCCCGCTCTAGTTATGAGCCAACAATTCGTATGGATTCACATAATGATGGAGAAGTGGTGAAAGAAGTTGACACGAGTCAAGTATATTAGAATTAATTAATGTGTTTTTTATATGTGTTTTTCACACTAGCAACTAGGTTGCTGTCTATACTGGTACACAGTAGAAGCTTTTTGAATGAAGAACAACAAATTATGTGTACTACCACCAATTTCATAGGCTGGAGTTATAGCTATTTCACGGGGGCCAACCAGATCATCAGACTCCTTTAGTGGTGCTTTATCGCTTTGTATGTCCAATTAATAACGAAAAACCTTTTTTGATCCCGAGCTGGGTTTGAACCTTGAACACGCGATCTAGCGTTTGCGAAAGCCGACGTACGACACATCGCACTATCGCAGGCACATGATAAGCATGTTCTCAGAACAGGTTTTGCTGGTTTATCAAATTGCATCGAACCGACTAGCATTTTTATTAGTTCACACAAGTTTTGTTGTTGTTTATTCGATTTTCTTTCGTTTTCCCCGCTCTAGTTATGAACCAACAATTCGTATGGATTCACATAATGATGGAGAAGTGGTGAAAGAAGTTGACACGAGTCAAGTATATTAGAATTAATTAATGTGTTTTTTATATGTGTTTTTCATACTAGCAACTAGGTTGCTGTCTATACTGGTACACAGTAGAAGCTTTTCGAATGAAGAACAACAAATTATGTGTACTACCACCAATTTCATAGGCTGGAGTTATAGCTATTTCACGGGGGCCAACCCGATCATCAGACTCCTTTAGTGGTGCTTTATCGCTTTTTATGTCCAATTAATTACGAAAAACCTTTTTTGGTCCCGAGCTGGGTTTGAACCCTGAACATGCGATCTAGCGTTTGCGAAAGCCGACGTACTACACATCGCACTATCGCAGCCACATGAGAAGCATGTTCTCAGAACAGGTTTTGCTGGTTTATCAAATTGCATCGAACCGACTAGCATTTTTATTAGTTCACACAAGTTTTGTTGTTGTTTAATCGATTTTCTTTCGTTTTCCCCGCTCTAGTTATGAGCCAACAATTCGTATGGATTCATATAATGATGGAGAAGTGGTGAAAGAAGTTGACACGAGTCAAGTATATTAGAATTAATTAATGTGTTTTTTATATGTGTTTTTCACACTAGCAACTAGGTTGCTGTCTATACTGGTACACAGTAGAAGCTTTTTGAATGAAGAACAACAACTTATGTGTACTACCACCAATTTCATAGGGTGGAGTTATAGCTATTTTACGGGGGCCAACCCGATCATCAGACTCCTTTAGTGGTGCTTTATCGCTTTTTATGTCCAATTAATTACGAAAAACCTTTTTTGGTCCCGAGCTGGGTTTGAACCTTGAACATGCGATCTAGCGTTTGCGAAAGCCGACGTACTACACATCGCACTATCGCAGCCACATGATAAGCATGTTCTCAGAACAGGTTTTGCTGGTTTATCAAATTGCATCGAACCGACTAGCATTTTTATTAGTTCACACAAGTTTTGTTGTTGTTTATTCGATTTTCTTTCGTTTTCCCCGCTCTAGTTATGAGTCAACAATTCGTATGGATCCACATAATGATGGAGAAGTGGTGAAAGAAGTTGACACGAGTCAAGTATATTAGAATTAATTAATGTGGTTTTTATATGTGTTTTTCACACTAGCAACTAGGTTGCTGTCTATACTGGTACACAGAAGAAGCCTTTTGAATGAAGAACAACAACTTATGTGTACTACCACCAAATTGAAAAATAACATTTATGAAAAACTTAAAAACTTCGTCTTCTTCTATTTCCGTCTGGCTTGGTTCTGCCTTCGTTTGGCGCAAACATCATTTTTCTCCCAATATAATTGTTGATGTTACTCTCCATAGTCTCTCGATTTTGTCTCTGGGCGCTGCGATGGATAGATGTCGTTGTCGTAGCCTAGTGGTTTTCGTTTGCGATGACACTCCCCCCAGATAAGACGGCCGGCGGCAGATCCGTCTTAGCTCCTTGAACATTGAGAACGGCAATCTTTACAGCTGGTCGAACATATATCCCTTTTTTAGTTTGTACTGTCACTTTTCTGACTTGCCCATCACTACCTTCTTGACACTTTATTATTCTGCCCTTCCGCCACAAATTACGTGGATTGGTATCATTAACAACTAAAACAATATCTCCGACTGAGATTGGTTTTGATCGTGCCCACCACTTTCCTCTGCGAGTGATTGTTGGAAGGTATCCTTTTATCCATCGCTTCCAGAATCTGTTAGCATACTGCTGTGATCTCATCCAGTGCTTTCTCAAGAAACGGTCATCGGTGTTGGTGACGTTTTCTGGTTTGTGTCCGTCGGATGAGCCCAGCAAGAAATGGTTCGGTATTCAGCGGTAAGTATGTAAGTGGATGACAATTTACAGTTTTTTCGACTTCCAGGAGCATACTGTGAAGCAACTCGTCGGATTGATTGTGGATTGGTGCGATCTCCTTCAGAACTCGTTTGACAGTTTGTACCATCCGCTCCCAGGTACCTCCCATGTGGGGTGCTGCTGGTGGATTGAAGACCCATTTTGTCGTCGATGATAAAAACTTTTTGGCGATAGTCGACTGACACTTGGAAGCCTGTTGAAGTTCCTTTTCGGCTCCATGGAAGTTCGTCCCGTTGTCGCAATAGAGTGAACAAAACACCCCATCTCTTCTCAGTCCTCCTTCCGACAGCCACATTCATAGGCCCAAATTAATCAACGCTGGTGTAGGAGAAAGGTCAACGGTATACAGCAAGCCACGGTACACTAGAGCGGGGAAAACGAAAGAAAATCGAATAAACAACAACAAAACTTGTGTGAACTAATAAAAATGCTAGTCGGTTCGATGCAATTTGATAAACCAGCAAAACCTGTTCTGAGAACATGCTTATCATGTGGCTGCGATAGTGCAATGTGTAGTACGTCGGCTTTCGCAAACGCTAGATCGCATGTTCAAGGTTCAAACCCAGCTCGGGACCAAAAAAGGTTTTTCGTAATTAATTGGACATAAAAAGCGATAAAGCACCACTAAAGGAGTCTGATGATCGGGTTGCCCCCCGTGAATTAGCTATAACTCCAGCCTATGAAATTGGTGGTACTACACATAAGTTGTTGTTCTTCATTCAAAAAGCTTCTACTGTGTACCAGTATAGACAGCAACCTAGTTGCTAGTGTGAAAAACACATATAAAAAACACATTAATTAATTCTAATATACTTGACTCGTGTCAACTTCTTTCACCACTTCTCCATCATTATGTGAATCCATACGAATTGTTGGCTCATAACTAGAGCGGGGAAAACGAAAGAAAATCGAATAAACAACAACAAAACTTGTGTGAACTAATAAAAATGCTAGTCGGTTCGATGCAATTTGATAAACCAGCAAAACCTGTTCTGAGAACATGCTTATCATGTGGCTGCGATAGTGCGATGTGTAGTACGTCGGCTTTCGCAAACGCTAGATCGCATGTTCAAGGTTCAAACCCAGCTCGGGACCAAAAAAGGTTTTTCGTAATTAATTGGACATAAAAAGCGATAAAGCACCACTAAAGGAGTCTGATGATCGGGTTGCCCCCCGTGAATTAGCTATAACTCCTGCCTATGAAATTGGTGGTACTACACATAAGTTGTTGTTCTTCATTCAAAAAGCTTCTACTGTGTACCAGTATAGACAGCAACCTAGTTGCTAGTGTGAAAAACACATATAAAAAACACATTAATTAATTCTAATATACTTGACTCGTGTCAACTTCTTTCACCACTTCTCCATCATTATGTGAATCCATACGAATTGTTGGCTCATAACTAGAGCGGGGAAAACGAAAGAAAATCGAATAAACAACAACAAAACTTGTGGGAACTAATAAAAATGCTAGTCGGTTCGATGCAATTTGTTAAACCAGCAAAACCTGTTCTGAGAACATGCTTATCATGTGGCAGCGATAGTGCGATGTGTAGTACGTCGGCTTTCGCAAACGCTAGATCGCATGTTCAAGGTTCAAACCCAGCTCGGGACCAAAAAAGGTTTTTCGTAATTAATTGGACATAAAAAGCGATAAAGCACCACTAAAGGAGTCTGATGATCGGGTTGGCCCCCGTGAAATAGCTATAACTCCAGCCTATGAAATTGGTGGTAGTACACATAATTTGTTGTTCTTCATTCAAAAAGCTTCTACTGTGTACCAGTATAGACAGCAACCTAGTTGCTAGTGTGAAAAACACATATAAAAAACACATTAATTAATTCTAATATACTTGACTCGTGTCAACTTCTTTCACCACTTCTCCATCATTATGTGAATCCATACGAATTGTTGGCTCATAACTAGAGCGGGGAAAACGAAAGAAAATCGAATAAACAACAACAAAACTTGTGTGAACTAATAAAAATGCTAGTCGGTTCGATGCAATTTGATAAACCAGCAAAACCTGTTCTGAGAACATGCTTATCATGTGGCTGCGATAGTGCAATGTGTAGTACGTCGGCTTTCGCAAACGCTAGATCGCATGTTCAAGGTTCAAACCCAGCTCCGGACCAAAAAAGGTTTTTCGTAATTAATTGGACATAAAAAGCGATAAAGCACCACTAAAGGAGTCTGATGATCGGGTTGGCCCCCGTGAAATAGCTATAACTCCAGGCTATGAAATTGGTGGTAGTATACATAAGTTGTTGTTCTTCATTCAAAAAGCTTCTACTGTGTACCAGTATAGACAGCAACCTAGTTGCTAGTGTGAAAAACACATATAAAAAACACATTAATTAATTCTAATATACTTGACTCGTGTCAACTTCTTTCACCACTTCTCCATCATTATGTGAATCCATACGAATTGTTGGTTCATAACTAGAGCGGGGAAAACGAAAGAAAATCGAATAAACAACAACAAAACTTCTGTGAACTAATAAAAATGCTAGTCGGTTCGATGCAATTTGATAAACCAGCAAAACCTGTTCTGAGAACATGCTTATCATGTGGCTGCGATAGTGCGATGTGTAGTACGTCGGCTTTCGCAAACGCTAGATCGCATGTTCAAGGTTCAAACCCAGCTCGGGACCAAAAAAGGTTTTTCGTAATTAATTGGACATAAAAAGCGATAAAGCACCACTAAAGGAGTCTGATGATCGGGTTGCCCCCCGTGAATTAGCTATAACTCCAGCCTATGAAATTGGTGGTACTACACATAAGTTGTTGTTCTTCATTCAAAAAGCTTCTACTGTGTACCAGTATAGACAGCAACCTAGTTGCTAGTGTGAAAAACACATATAAAAAACACATTAATTAATTCTAATATACTTGACTCGTGTCAACTTCTTTCACCACTTCTCCATCATTATGTGAATCCATACGAATTGTTGGCTCATAACTAGAGCGGGGAAAACGAAAGAAAATCGAATAAACAACAACAAAACTTGTGGGAACTAATAAAAATGCTAGTCGGTTCGATGCAATTTGTTAAACCAGCAAAACCTGTTCTGAGAACATGCTTATCATGTGGCGGCGATAGTGCGATGTGTAGTACGTCGGCTTTCGCAAATGCTAGATTGCATGTTCAAGGTTCAAACCCAGCTCGGGACCAAAAAAGGTTTTTCGTAATTAATTGGACATAAAAAGCGATAAAGCACCACTAAAGGAGTCTGATGATCGGGTTGGCCCCCGTGAAATAGCTATAACTCCAGCCTATGAAATTGGTGGTAGTACACATAATTTGTTGTTCTTCATTCAAAAAGCTTCTACTGTGTACCAGTATAGACAGCAACCTAGTTGCTAGTGTGAAAAACACATTTAAAAAACACATTAATTAATTCTAATATACTTGACTCGTGTCAACTTCTTTCACCACTTCTCCATCATTATGTGAATCCATACGAATTGTTGGCTCATAACTAGAGCGAGGAAAACGAAAGAAAATCGAATAAACAACAACAAAACTTGTGTGAACTAATAAAAATGCTAGTCGGTTCGATGCAATTTGATAAACCAGCAAAACCTGTTCTGAGAACATGCTTATCATGTGGCTGCGATAGTGCGAGGTGTAGTACGTCGGCTTTCGCAAACAATAGATCGCATGTTTAAGGTTCAAACTCAGCTCGGGACCAAAAAAGGTTTTTCGTAATTAATTAGACATAAAAGCGATTTTCTTTCGTTTTCCCCGCTCTAGTTATGAGCCAACAATTCGTATGGATTCATATAATGATGGAGAAGTTGTGAAAGAAGTTGACACGAGTAAAGTATATTAGAATTAATAAATGTGTTTTTTATATGTGTTTTTCACACTAGCAACTAGGTTGCTGTCTATACTGGTACACAGTAGAAGCTTTTTGAATGAAGAACAACAACTTATGTATACTACCACCAAATTGAAAAATAATATATATGAAAAACTAAAAAACTTCGTCTTCTTCTATTTCCGTCTGGCTTGGTTCTGCCTTCGTTTGGCGCAAACATCATTTTTCTCCCAATATAATTGTTGATGTTGATTGATTGACCCTCCATAGTCTCTCGATTTTGTCTCTGGGCGCTGCGATGGATAGATGTCGTTGTCGTAGCCTAGTGGTTTTCGTTTGCGATGACATTTTTGTTTTGTTTATTCGATTTTCTTTCGTCTTCCCCGCTCTAGTTATGAGCCAACAATTCGTATGGATTCACATAATGATGGAGAAGTGGTGAAAGAAGTTGACACGAGTCAAGTATATTAGAATTAATTAATGTGTTTTTATATGTGTTTTTCACACTAGCAACTAGGTTGCTGTCTATACTGGTACACAGTAGAAGCTTTTTGAATGAAGAACAACAACTTATGTGTACTACCACCAATTTCATAGGCTGGAGTTATAGCTATTTCACGGGGGCCAACCCGATCATCAGACTCCTTTAGTGGTGCTTTATCGCTTTTTATGTCCAATTAATTACGAAAAACCTTTTTTGGTCCCGAGCTGGGTTTGAACCTTGAACATGCGATCTAGCGTTTGCGAAAGCCGACGTACTACACATCGCACTATCGCAGCCACATGATAAGCATGTTCTCAGAACAGGTTTTGCTGGTTTATCAAATTGCATCGAACCGACTAGCATTTTTATTAGTTCACAGAAGTTTTGTTGTTGTTTATTCGATTTTCTTTCGTTTTCCCCGCTCTAGTTATGAACCAACAATTCGTATGGATTCACATAATGATGGAGAAGTGGTGAAAGAAGTTGACACGAGTCAAGTATATTAGAATTAATTAATGTGTTTTTTATATGTGTTTTTCACACTAGCAACTAGGTTGCTGTCTATACTGGTACACAGTAGAAGCTTTTTGAATGAAGAACAACAACTTATGTGTACTACCACCAATTTCATAGGCTGGAGTTATAGCTATTTCACGGGGCCAACCCGATCATCAGACTCCTTTAGTGGTGCTTTATCGCTTTTTATGTCCAATTAATTACGAAAAACCTTTTTTGGTCCCGAGCTGGGTTTGAACCTTGAACATGCGATCTAGCGTTTGCGAAAGCTGACGTACTACACATCGCACTATCGCAGCCACATGATAAGCATGTTCTCAGAACAGGTTTTGCTGATTTATCAAATTGCATCGAACCGACTAGCATTTTTATTAGTTCACACAAGTTTTGTTGTTCTTTATTCGATTTTCTTTCGTTTTCCCCGCTCTAGTTATGAGCCAACAATTCGTATGGATTCACATAATGATGGAGAAGTGGTGAAAGAAGTTGACACGAGTCAAGTATATTAGAATTAATTAATGTGTTTTTTATATGTGTTTTTCACACTAGCAACTAGGTTGATGTCTATACTGGTACACAGTAGAAGCTTTTTGAATGAAGAACAACAACTTATGTGTACTACCACCAATTTCATAGGCTGGAGTTATAGCTATTTCACGGGGGCCAACCCGATCATCAGACTCATTTAGTGGTGCTTTATCGCTTTTTATGTCCAATTAATTACGAAAAACCTTTTTTGGTCCCGAGCTGGGTTTGAACCTTGAACATGCGATCTAGCGTTTGCGAAAGCCGACGTACTACACATCGCACTATCGCAGCCACATGATAAGCATGTTCTCAGAACAGGTTTTGCTGGTTTATCAAATTGCATCGAACCGACTAGCATTTTTATTAGTTCACACAAGTTTTGTTGTTGTTTATTCGATTTTCTTTCGTTTTCCCCGCTCTAGTTATGAGCCAACAATTCGTATGGATTCACATAATGATGGAGAAGTGGTGAAAGAAGTTGACACGAGTCAACTATATTATAATTAATTAATGTGTTTTTCACACTAGCAACTAGGTTGCTGTCTATACTTGTACACAGTAGAAGCCTTTTGAATGAAGAACAACAACTTATGTGTACTACCACTAATTTCATAGGCTGGAGTTATAGCTATTTCACGGGGGCCAACCCGATCATCAGACTCCTTTAGTGGTGCTTTATCGCTTTTTATGTCCAATTAATTACGAAAAACCTTTTTTGGTCCCGAGCTGCGTTTGAACCTTGAAAATGCGATCTAGCGTTTGCGAAAGCCGACGTACTACACATCGCACTATCGCAGCCACATGATAAGCATGTTCTCAGAACAGGTTTTGCTGGTTTATCAAATTGCATCGAACCGACTAGCATTTTTGTTAGTTCACACAAGTTTTGTTGTTGTTTATTCGATTTTCTTTCGTTTTCCCCGCTCTAGTTATGAGCCAACAATTCGTATGGATTCATATAATGATGGAGAAGTGGTGAAAGAAGTTGACACGAGTCAAGTATATTAGAATTAATTAATGTGTTTTTTATATGTGTTTTTCACATTAGCAACTAGGTTGCTGTCTATACTGGTACACAGAAGAAGCCTTTTGAATGAAGAACAACAACTTATGTGTACTACCACCAAATTGAAAAATAACATTTATGAAAAACTTAAAAACTTCGTCTTCTTCTATTTCCGTCTGGCTTGGTTCTGCCTTCGTTTGGCGCAAACATCATTTTTCTCCCAATATAGTTGTTGATGTTACTCTCCATAGTCTCTCGATTTTGTCTCTGGGCGCTGCGATGGATAGATGTCGTTGTCGTAGCCTAGTGGTTTTCGTTTGCGATGACACTGCCCCCAGATAAGACGGCCGGCGGCAGATCCGTCTTAGCTCCTTGAACATTGAGAACGGCAATCTTTACAGCTGGTCGAACATATATCCCTTTTTTAGTTTGTACTGTCACTTTTCTGACTTGCCCATCACTACCTTCTTGACACTTTATTATTCTGCCCTTCCGCCACAAATTACGTGGATTGGTATCATCAACAACTAAAACAATATCTCCGACTGAGATTGGTTTTGATCGTGCCCACCACTTTCCTCTGCGAGTGATTGTTGGAAGGTATCCTTTTATCCATCGCTTCCAGAATCTGTTGGCATACTGCTGTGATCTCATCCAGTGCTTTCTCAAGAAACGGTCATCGGTGTTGGTGACGTTTTCTGGTTTGTGTCCGTCGGATGAGCCCAGCAAGAAATGGTTCGGTATTCAGCGGTAAGTATGTAAGTGGATGACAATTTACAGTTTTTTCGACTTCCAGGAGCATACTGTGAAGCAACTCGTCGGATTGATTGTGGATTGGTGCGATCTCCTTCAGAACTCGTTTGACAGTTTGTACCATCCGCTCCCAGGTACCTCCAATGTGGGGTGCTGCTGGTGGATTGAAGACCCATTTTGTCGTCGATGATAAAAACTTTTTGGCGATAGTCGACTGACACTTGGAAGCCTGTTGAAGTTCCTTTTCGGCTCCATGGAAGTTCGTCCCGTTGTCGCAATGGAGTGAACAAAACACCCCATCTCTTCTCAGTCCTCCTTCCGACAGCCACATTCATAGGGCCAAAGTAATCAACGCTGGTGTAGCAGAAAGGTCAATGGTATACAGCAAGCCTGGTAGGTGGAAGCTTGGCCATCATTGGTGGACTCGCAGCAGGAAGACGAATTTTACAACGCATACAATTCTTTTTTATTGCTACTTTGACGGCGACTCTTATACAGGGAATCCAAAATTTTTGCCTGAGTTCGTTGACAACAGTTTTCTTTATTTAGATGGTGGAACCTTTTGTGGTAGTATAAAATAATCAATACTGTGATTGCATGTCCTCTGGGAAGTATTATTGGTCGCTTGACATCGTGCTTAACTCTAGGGGCAGAGTCGATTCGCCCACAGTGTCGAAGAACTCCGTTTGGGTCCAGATATGGAGAGAGAGAGTAGATTGTGCTGATCTTATCTACTGCCCTGTGTTGTTTTTTCAATTTTTATTAGTAAGCATTTTGAATTCTCTGGCATATGCAGTCATCTGGGCTTCTTTAAAAAGATAGGATAGGCCTCCTGATATTCCATTTTTGATATTTCGCCCGAACGTCGATGTAATTTTTTAAATTTTGTAACAACCATTATTTATGAATCGAAACACAAATGCAGTGCTTCTCAAAAGTAGCATCCAGTTCGAGAATAGTTTCTCGTCAATTATGGTGTTTGATTCGAATTATTGGATGAATAGGTGAGCTTTTATTTCCTCTATTGGCGTTGGAATTATAGAAATTTCTTCTGGCCATTCAGTTTCAGGAAGCGTCAGAAATGATAGGCCAGCATACCACCGTGAATTGAATTCAAAAGAAATTTGTTTCTTTGGGCATTTCGTCCCTTCGTCAGCCACGTTGAGTTTTGATGGCACGTATCTCCACTCTGGGGCCTTAGACGACTCCGAGATTTCGGTTACTCGGAAGGCAACAAATTGACGATAATTTCGTTGGTCACTTCGGATCACACATTTCTTTGAATATTCGAAGAGTGTTCCTTAGCTATTGTGTTTGCCAGACGGACTCCAAGTTTTGCTGCTTCTAGTTCCAGACGCAGAATTGATGTTAATTTTAAAGGCGCGACTCTCGTCTTAGCGCTTAGTAGCTTGCATTCGACATCGTCTCCACAAACATATGTAGTTCGGTCTTACAATTGTTGTCGAAGTTCAATGTAGTAAGATAACATCTCTAAATGGTTAAGTTTTCGATGTCGTGTAGCATTTGGGTCCACCAGCGCCATCGCTTGAACTGCTCCTCGTTTATCTCATCGTTCCAAGCTATTGAGCTTCTCCTGATGTCTTGAAGCACTATCTTTAGAGGGATAAGAAAGTGAGCTATTAGTCCGAGGGGGTCGTAGATTGTCATCAGGATACGCAGAACTTCTCTTTTTGTAAGCCTTTGAGTACCTTCAAGAACTTTTGGTTGTCCTCATTTCTGGTAACCACGTATGTGAAACAGTCTCTTTTGGTGCACCACCACATGCCGAGTACTTTATCTGATTCAGTCTCATTGGCTATGTTCAGATTATGTTTCCGTTTCGGTGTCTACGCTGTCTAAGAGGTCGTCTACGTAGTGGTTTTCCAGAATACATGCATGTTGGTCCTCTGGTTTTATACAAACTGTTTTTCACACTAGCAACTAGGTTTCTGTCTATACTGGTACACAGTAGAAGCTTTTTGAATGAAGAACAACAACTTATGTGTACTACCACCAATTTCATAGGCTGGAGTTATAGCTATTTCACGGGGGCCAACCCGATCATCAGACTCCTTTAGTGGTGCTTTATCGCTTTTTATGTCCAATTCATTACAAAAAACCTTTTTTTGTCCCGAGCTGGGTTTGAACCTTGAACATGCGATCTAGCGTTTGCGAAAGCCGACGTACTACACATCGCACTATCGCAGCCACATGATAAGCATGTTCTCAGAACAGGTTTTGCTGGTTTATCAAATTGCATCGAACCGATTAGCATTTTTATTAGTTCACACAAGTTTTGTTGTTGTTTATTCGATTTTCTTTCGTTTTCCCCGCTCTAGTTATGAGCCAACAATTCGTATGGATTCACATAATGATGGAGAAGTGGTGAAAGAAGTTGACACGAGTCAAGTATATTAGAATTAATTAATATGTTTTTTATATGTGTTTTTCACACTAGCAACTAGGTTGCTGTCTATACTGGTACACAGTAGAAGCTTTTTGAATGAAGAACAACAACTTATGTATACTACCACCAATTTCATAGGCTGGAGTTATAGCTATTTCACGGGGGCCAACCCGATCATCAGACTCCTTTAGTGGTGCTTTATCGCTTTTTATGTCCAATTAATTACGAAAAACCTCTTTTGGTCCCGAGCTGGGTTTGAACCTTGAACATGCGATCTAGCGTTTGCGAAAGCCGACGTACTACACATTGCACTATCGCAGCCACATGATAAGCATGTTCTCAGAACAGGTTTTGCTGGTTTATCAAATTGCATCGAACCGACTAGCATTTTTATTAGTTCACACAAGTTTTTTTGTTGTTTATTCGATTTTCTTTCGTTTTCCTCGCTCTAGTTATGAGCCAACAATTCGTATGGATTCACATAATGATGGAGAAGTGGTGAAAGAAGTTGACACGAGTCAAGTATATTAGAATTAATTAATGTGTTTTTTATATGTGTTTTTCACACTAGCAACTAGGTTGCTGTCTATACTGGTACACAGTAGAAGCTTTTTGAATGAAGAACAACAAATTATGTGTACTACCACCAATTTCATAGGCTGCAGTTATAGCTATTTCACGGGGGCCAACCAGATCATCAGACTCCTTTAGTGGTGCTTTATCGCTTTGTATGTCCAATTAATTACGAAAAACCTTTTTTGATCCCGAGCTGGGTTTGAACCTTGAACATGCGATCTAGCGTTTGCGAAAGCCGACGTACTACACATCGCACTATCGCAGGCACATGATAAGCATGTTCTCAGAACAGGTTTTGCTGGTTTATCAAATTGCATCGAACCGACTAGCATTTTTATTAGTTCACACAAGTTTTGTTGTTGTTTATTCGATTTTCTTTCGTTTTCCCCGCTCTAGTTATGAACCAACAATTCGTATGGATTCACATAATGATGGAGAAGTGGTGAAAGAAGTTGACACGAGTCAAGTATATTAGAATTAATTAATGTGTTTTTTATATGTGTTTTTCATACTAGCAACTAGGTTGCTGTCTATACTGGTACACAGTAGAAGCTTTTCGAATGAAGAACAACAAATTATGTGTACTACCACCAATTTCATAGGCTGGAGTTATAGCTATTTCACGGGGGCCAACCCGATCATCAGACTCCTTTAGTGGTGCTTTATCGCTTTTTATGTCCAATTAATTACGAAAAACCTTTTTTGGTCCCGAGCTGAGTTTGAACCTTAAACATGCGATCTATTGTTTGCGAAAGCCGACGTACTACACCTCGCACTATCGCAGCCACATGATAAGCATGTTCTCAGAACAGGTTTTGCTGGTTTATCAAATTGCATCGAACCGACTAGCATTTTTATTAGTTCACACAAGTTTTGTTGTTGTTTATTCGATTTTCTTTCATTTTCCGCGCTCTAGTTATGAGCCAACAATTCGTATGGATTCACATAATGATGGAGAAATGGTGAAAGAAGTTGACACGAGTCAAGTATATTAGAATTAATTAATGTGTTTTTTATATGTGTTTTTCACACTAGCAACTAGGTTGCTGTCTATACTGGTACACAGTAGAAGCCTTTTGAATGAAGAACAACAACTTATGTGTACTACCACCAATTTCATAGGCTGGAGTTAAAGCTATTTCACGGGGGCCAACCCGATCATCAGACTCCTTTAGTGGTGCTTTATCGCTTTTTATGTCCAATTAATTACGAAAAACCTTTTTTGGTCCCGAGCTGGGTTTGAACCCTGAACATGCGATCTAGCGTTTGCGAAAGCCGACGTACTACACATCGCACTATCGCAGCCACATGAGAAGCATGTTCTCAGAACAGGTTTTGCTGGTTTATCAAATTGCATCGAACCGACTAGCATTTTTATTAGTTCACACAAGTTTTGTTGTTGTTTATTCGATTTTCTTTCGTTTTCCCCGCTCTAGTTATGAGCCAACAATTCGTATGGATTCATATAATGATGGAGAAGTGGTGAAAGAAGTTGACACGAGTCAAGTATATTAGAATTAATTAATGTGTTTTTTATATGTGTTTTTCACACTAGCAACTAGGTTGCTGTCTATACTGGTACACAGTAGAAGCTTTTTGAATGAAGAACAACAACTTATGTGTACTACCACCAATTTCATAGGGTGGAGTTATAGCTATTTCACGGGGGCCAACCCGATCATCAGACTCCTTTAGTGGTGCTTTATCGCTTTTTATGTCCAATTAATTACGAAAAACCTTTTTTGGTCCCGAGCTGGGTTTGAACCTTGAACATGCGATCTAGCGTTTGCGAAAGCCGACGTAGTACACATCGCACTATCGCAGCCACATGATAAGCATGTTCTCAGAACAGGTTTTGCTGGTTTATCAAATTGCATCGAACCGACTAGCATTTTTATTAGTTCACACAAGTTTTGTTGTTGTTTATTCGATTTTCTTTCGTTTTCCCCGCTCTAGTGTACCGTGGCTTGCTGTATACCGTTGACCTTTCTCCTACACCAGCGTTGATTAATTTGGGCCTATGAATGTGGCTGTCGGAAGGAGGACTGAGAAGAGATGGGGTGTTTTGTTCACTCTATTGCGACAACGGGACGAACTTCCATGGAGCCGAAAAGGAACTTCAACAGGCTTCCAAGTGTCAGTCGTGTAGTACGTCGGCTTATAGATATATGTAAGGACGCCATAGGCGATACCTTTTTAATTAAAAGACTTAGCAATGATAGACATGCTATCCACTGCTTCTCAGTGGATCAGCATAAGAAGGTTAAAGATATTCTCCAAAAAACGGCCACTGAACACTACAGTTTCACGCCGAAAGAGGAAAAAATTCAGACGGTCCCCTTAAAGGGCCTTGATAGCTCCACTGACACGGTGGCGCTTTAAAGCGAACTCCGTCGGGTAGCGACGAACGATCTCGAGTTCGTGGGGGTCAAGCCTTTCACGACTGTCAGAGCCAGACGGGAGCAACGGAAATTACCGTTCTTCCTGGTTCAGCTGTCGCCCAAAAGCAAACTGGATAGTCTACGGAAAATTACCAACGTAGACTACCAGGTTGTAACATGGGATAAACTAAAGAGACGCGGCGACATGCTTCAATGCATGCGCTGCCAAAGGTTCGGGCATGCCGCGGCGAACTGCGGTATGCAGTCTCGCTGCGTGAAATGCAGTGAGAACCACAATATAGGTGAGTGTAAACTCGGACAAGAAAGGGTCGAAGATAAGACTCTACTTAAATGTGTGCTTTGCGGAGGCGAGGGGCACCCTGCTAGTTATCGGGGCTGTCCTAAGTTTCAGCAGATAAAGCAAACAAAAGCTCCGAAGGTGGTGGAGAGGCGACCTATTTTTGCTCCTGCACCGACAGCCGTTGTGCCACAAATCTCTTACGCCCAAATGGCGGCAGGGAGGGCAACAACAACGGTACAGCCACAACCAAAGGTTGCCAAACAGGCCCCTGTGCCTACGGCACTTGCGGAACAGGCCGATATAATGACTGTGTTGCTGGCCATGCAGGCCCAGTTAACCAGCCTACAACAACAGCTCGGAAAGCAGGAGGAAAGACTAGACCGTGTCTACGCTTACCTTCCCAGCTTAGGACAATTTAAACCATAATGGGCGCGATGTACGAGAACCCCTTTAAAATCCTGGCTGTGAATGTAAATTCACTAATCAGGACCGAACGTAGAGCAAATTTGTTTCAATTGTTGCATGATCACAGTCCAGATGTCTTTTTGGCTAGCGAAACCAAGCTAAACCAGAAACACAAACTGACTCATAATAATTACAATATCGTAAGAAGGGACCGGCCCAACTCCACTCGTGGGGGCGGGGTCGCTATCTTTTTACGAAAAGGTATAGATCATAAGGTCATATATAATAGTGAAGCGCGAAGATTCGAGTTGTTAGAAGCTTGCATCATATGCATTCCTCTCCAACATGGGAAGCGAATGTATGTGATCGCAGTGTACGCACAAGAAGCACCTCAACCTGCAAACTTTATTGCAGAGCTCGAAAAACTTTTCGAGTGCCTTAGCCTGCACTCGGATGAAAATTACTTTATTATCGCTGGGGATTTCAATGCCAAACATGAAGATTGGGGAAATCAAATCCAAAATCCAAGGGGATACCATCTTTTTGATTGGATGGGTCGACACCATATTGAGTATAAAATCCACCTTCATGCTACAGAAAGACCATCGTTCCCAAGGAGCGGTGCTTTTCTAGATCTACTACTGTTAGACTCAAGACTGACAGTAACTGACTCTGTGGGCCAACAGACAAGAAACTGTTTACAGACGGTAGAATACGACAGTGACCACTGCCTGCGCGCTCTTACAATTTTAGTAAGGCACGCTGGCCACGTTTCTCCAACATCCTGACAAGAGAACTCCTCTCTAACGACATTGTGCCTCCAAATGACAGGAATCTATCGAACGTAGAGATCGATGGATACCTGCTTCAGATGGGTGGTGTCATAAAACCAACGATGGACAGAACGATCCCACGATACAAAGAACATAACGCAACTGAAATGTACAAGAACGCGACAATAGACGCACTACATAGACAAAAAAGTGGCCTCCTGACAAGATTAAAACTCTTGTACAGGCGGTTTACTGACAGAAACGATCTGGAGATTAGGACACTGAAGTCTTCAATCAAAAATGTCAACTCGCTCATTAAACAAAACTATCGATTGTCTATTAACTCGTACTGGGATAACAGAATTCGAGCCGTTAATTCTAGCGACCCGAGTATGTTTCCCGAGATTAATAAAATCTTTAGAAAGAATACTCAAAATGATCTTCCGTGTCTTAAGCTCCAAAGAACGACAGACAACGAAAACATACTCCTGACCGCAGGAGTAGATCTGGGGAACGCCGTCTTGGACGACGAATTCTTTGTGATCGAAGATCCATTGGAGAAGGTTGAGACAGTGGGTTCTGCTTTTCAGCAAGTGTATAAGGTGAATGAGTCCATTCATCCAAATCACGACCTGGAGAACAGAGCTCTGCTGAATCACTTCAACCTGCGAAATAGCATCACGCAATGGCGATCTGAGAATCTTGGTTTTACCGGATTCAATGAAGACAATCTGGCAAATGCCACCGTCGCCGAGCGAAATGGGCCAAGTTCCCTGCTCATCTCGAAGGTCGAACTACAAATGATCTTCACATCATTAAAGAAAAAGAAGTCAGCTGGAGTCGATGGTATACCCAATGTTTTACTACGACATCTCCCCGAAGATGCAATTAACATATACACAACACTGTTCAACAACGCGCTGAATAATGCATATTATCCAGTGAGTTGGAAGACAGCAGTTGTACATCCTCTCCCCAAAAAGGGAAAGGACAATTCCAATCCGGCAAATCTCCGGTCGATAAGTCTTCTTCCGAGTATCAGCAAGGTATTCGAAAAAGTTATCAATAGAGCTCTGTCCAAGTGGGCCGAGGACAAAAATATAATTCCAGACACCCAGTTCGGCTTTAAGGCGGGACATGACACAATTCATGCCGCGTCTAAGTTAGTATCTGCTGTCCAATGGAACAATGCTAAAAATCAATGCACGGGTGCCTGTCTGGTTGATTTGGAGAAGGCTTTTGATACGGTATGGTTAGAAGGTCTGTATCTGAAGCTAACCAGATGGGGCATAAGTAAACCACTATTATATATGCTTTACGACATGCTTAATGGTAGAAAGTTTGTTGTCAAGAGTGACAATTTAACATCTACCACAACGTTTGATATTAAAAACGGTCTGCAACAGGGAGCGGTGAACTCGCCGATTCTCTTTAGTATTTACACCAGCGATCTCATTGGGAGTCTACCTCATGCAATTGCGTATGCCGATGATTTAGTTGCGTACAGAACAGGTCCAAAAGTTGAAGTCATCAGAATTCTCTTGCAACGTGATTTCGATAAAATTCAAAAGTACTGTAACGATTGGAAGCTGAAAATTAACTTCCAGAAATGTGAAACTATCCTGTTTAGAACCCCTTTGTCTGGGGCCTCTAGGGATACGAGAAAGAACTGGCGCAAGCTAGTGATCGCTGGGCCACATGGACATCCACTGGCGAGTAAAGATGTAGTAAAGTACCTTGGCATCTGGTTAGACCAGTATCTGTATTTCAATCGACATATAGAGGCTGCTCTGACCAGGGCTAGGGGAGCTTTTGCCCTGACAAGACGGTTGTTTTATAGCAGCCGCCTTGATAGCAGGGTGAAAGTGATTTGCTACATGGCCCTAATCAGGCCGATGATTGCCTATGGATGCCCTGTGTGGTTCAACGTTGCACCATCTCTAATGGAAAAGATTCGGGTGTTCGAGAGACAGTGCCTTCGCACTTGTCTCAGTCTTTATAGAACACCAGAGTCGGAGTACAAACATCATTATTCCAACGAGGTCCTATACAACGGGGCCAATATAAACAGGATAGATAACTTTTTAATTAAGCTCATTCGCGGACACATTGCAAGGGCGATGACCTCAACTAATGGACAAATCTTCGGGGCTTACTA
The DNA here is from genome assembly GCA_963971375.1 of Platycheirus rosarum. Taxonomy (NCBI): domain Eukaryota; kingdom Metazoa; phylum Arthropoda; class Insecta; order Diptera; family Syrphidae; genus Platycheirus; species Platycheirus rosarum. The sequence continues at coordinate 101,471,795 of OZ020507.1, forward strand.
CCCCCAAGATGAATATTTTGAAAGCACACGTTCGAGTGGTTTTATCCCGCCCGAGGCTTTCCTATACCTTGATAGTCGAGGGCTGATTCAGGATAGATCGGCGATTCCGTTGATCTACCACGTCGGCCGCAGAACAGTCGATAGGCGGCTCCTCTACGAACGAGACATAGTCGCTGGGAGCGAAGCAGAGCGCCTCCGTTTCAGTAGGGCCGTGCCCGACCGGGATCGGAAGGAAGCCCTAGATCAGGTCCACCAATTTTGGTGGCTTAGCTAAAACCCGACCATTTTCAGTCGACATAGACGAAATATCGCCTATGGCCGACTACATATATCTATTGTAGCTTTAAGTTAGGTAGGGCAGTTGCGGCGGCACCAAAAAAAAAAAAAAAAAAAAAAAAAAAAAAAAAAAAAAAAAAAATATAAAATTTCAAAAAATACAAAAAAAATATAAAAACACAAAAAAAAACAAAAAAGCTTGCTGTGGCTGTTCTAATTTTAAGTAATTTTAAGTATTTTAGGTTTATTTTAAGTAATTTTAAGTTTATCTTTAGTTTATTTTAAGTTAGTTTTTAAGTAGTTTATAATTTATAGATTAAGAAAACGATAAAGAATACCTAGTTTTTTTTTTTAATTTTCTGGGGAAAAATAAAACCCGATAAAGATAAGATAAATTTAAGTTATTTTTAGGCCGAAAGGCAATTAAAATTAAGTTAGAGATTAATTTAGAGCGCCCGCATAGGGCCAGTAAGTTACTTAAGATGATATTTTTAGCTAGTTTTAAGATTTTTGTCTAGCATTTAAGTAGATATAAGAAAAAAAGTTAAAATAAAAATCTCTTAAAAGTAAAAAAAAGTACGTCGGCTTTCGCAAACGCTAGATCGCATGTTCAAGGTTCAAACCCAGCTCGGGACCAAAAGAGGTTTTTCGTAATTAATTGGACATAAAAAGCGATAAAGCACCACTAAAGGAGTCTGATGATCGGGTTGGCCCCCGTGAAATAGCTATAACTCCAGCCTATGAAATTGGTGGTAGTATACATAAGTTGTTGTTCTTCAATCAAAAAGCTTCTACTGTGTACCAGTATAGACAGCAACCTAGTTGCTAGTGTGAAAAACACATATAAAAAACACATTAATTAATTCTAATATACTTGACTCGTGTCAACTTCTTTCACCACTTCTCCATCATTATGTGAATCCATACGAATTGTTGGCTCATAACTAGAGCGGGGAAAACGAAAGAAAATCGAATAAACAACAACAAAACTTGTGTGAACTAATAAAAATGCTAATCGGTTCGATGCAATTTGATAAACCAGCAAAACCTGTTCTGAGAACATGCTTATCATGTGGCGGCGATAGTGCGATGTGTAGTACGTCGGCTTTCGCAAATGCTAGATCGCATGTTCAAGGTTCAAACCCAGCTCGGGACCAAAAAAGGTTTTTCGTAATTAATTGGACATAAAAAGCGATAAAGCACCACTAAAGGAGTCTGATGATCGGGTTGGCCCCCGTGAAATAGCTATAACTCCAGCCTATGAAATTGGTGGTAGTACACATAATTTGTTGTTCTTCATTCAAAAAGCTTCTACTGTGTACCAGTATAGACAGCAACCTAGTTGCTAGTGTGAAAAACACATATAAAAAACCCATTAATTAATTCTAATATACTTGACTCGTGTCAACTTCTTTCACCACTTCTCCATCATTATGTGAATCCATACGAATTGTTGGCTCATAACTAGAGCGAGGAAAACGAAAGAAAATCGAATAAACAACAACAAAACTTGTGTGAACTAATAAAAATGCTAGTCGGTTCGATGCAATTTGATAAACCAGCAAAACCTGTTCTGAGAACATGCTTATCATGTGGCTGCGATAGTGCGAGGTGTAGTACGTCGGCTTTCGCAAACAATAGATCGGGACCAAAAAAGGTTTTTCGTAATTAATTGGACATAAAAAGCGATAAAGCACCACTAAAGGAGTCTGATGATCGGGTTGGCCCCCGTGAAATAGCTATAACTCCAGCCTATGAAATTGGTGGTAGTACACATAATTTGTTGTTCTTCATTCGAAAAGCTTCTACTGTGTACCAGTATAGACAGCAACCTAGTTGCTAGTATGAAAAACACATATAAAAAACACATTAATTAATTATAATATACTTGACTCGTGTCAACTTCTTTCACCACTTCTCCATCATTATGTGAATCCATACGAATTGTTGGTTCATAGCTAGAGCGGGGAAAACGAAAGAAAATCGAATAAACAACAACAAAACTTGTGTGAACTAATAAAAATGCTAGTCGGTTCGATGCAATTTGATAAACCAGCAAAACCTGTTCTGAGAACATGCTTATCATGTGCCTGCGATAGTGCGATGTGTAGTACGTCGGCTTTCGCAAACGCTAGATCGCATGTTCAAGGTTCAAACCCAGCTCAGGATCAAAAAAGGTTTTTCGTAATTAATTGGACATACAAAGCGATAAAGCACCACTAAAGGAGTCTGATGATCTGGTTGGCCCCCGTGAAATAGCTATAACTCCAGCCTATGAAATTGGTGGTAGTACACATAATTTGTTGTTCTTCATTCAAAAAGCTTCTACTGTGTACCAGTATAGACAGCAACCTAGTTGCTAGTGTGAAAAACACATATAAAAAACACATTAATTAATTCTAATATACTTGACTCGTGTCAACTTCTTTCACCACTTCTCCATCATTATGTGAATCCATACAAATTGTTGGCTCATAACTAGAGCGAGGAAAACGAAAGAAAATCGAATAAACAACAACAAAACTTGTGTGAACTAATAAAAATGCTAGCCGGTTCGATGCAATTTGATAAACCAGCAAAACCTGTTCTGAGAACATGCTTATCATGTGGCTGCGATAGTGCAATGTGTAGTACGTCGGCTTTCGCAAACGCTAGATCGCATGTTCAAGGTTCAAACCCAGCTCGGGACCAAAAGAGGTTTTTCGTAATTAATTGGACATAAAAAGCGATAAAGCACCACTAAAGGAGTCTGATGATCGGGTTGGCCCCCGTGAAATAGCTATAACTCCAGCCTATGAAATTGGTGGTAGTATACATAAGTTGTTGTTCTTCATTCAAAAAGCTTCTACTGTGTACCAGTATAGACAGCAACCTAGTTGCTAGTGTGAAAAACACATATAAAAAACACATTAATTAATTCTAATATACTTGACTCGTGTCAACTGCTTTCACCACTTCTCCATCATTATGTGAATCCATACGAATTGTTGGCTCATAACTAGAGCGGGGAAAACGAAAGAAAATCGAATAAACAACAACAAAACTTGTGTGAACTAATAAAAATGCTAATCGGTTCGATGCAATTTGATAAACCAGCAAAACCTGTTCTAAGAACATGCTTATCATGTGGCTGCGATAGTGCGATGTGTAGTACGTCGGCTTTCGCAAACGCTAGATCGCATGTTTAAGGTTCAAACTCAGCTCGGGACCAAAAAAAGATTTTTCGTAATTAATTGGACATAAAAAGCGATAAAGCACCACTAAAGGAGTCTGATGATCGGGTTGGCCCCCGTGAAATAGCTATAACTCCAGCCTATGAAATTGGTGGTAGTACACATAATTTGTTGTTCTTCATTCAAAAAGCTTCTACTGTGTACCAGTATAGACAGCAACCTAGTTGCTAGTATGAAAAACACATATAAAAAACACATTAATTAATTCTAATATACTTGACTCGTGTCAACTTCTTTCACCACTTCTCCATCATTATGTGAATCCATACGAATTGTTGGTTCATAACTAGAGCGGGGAAAACGAAAGAAAATCGAATAAACAACAACAAAACTTGTGTGAACTAATAAAAATGCTAGTCGGTTGGATGCAATTTGATAAACCAGCAAAACCTGTTCTGAGAACATGCTTATCATGTGGCTGCGATAGTGCGATGTGTAGTACATCGGCTTTCGCAAACGCTAGATCGCATGTTCAAGGTTCAAACCCAGCTCGGGACCAAAAAAGGTTTTTCGTAATTAATTGGACATAAAAAGCGATAAAGCACCACTAAAGGAGTCTGATGATCGGGTTGCCCCCCGTGAAATAGCTATAACTCCAGCCTATGAAATTGGTGGTACTACACATAAGTTGTTGTTCTTCATTCAAAAAGCTTCTACTGTGTACCAGTATAGACAGCAACCTAGTTGCTAGTGTGAAAAACACATATAAAAAACACATTAATTAATTCTAATATACTTGACTCGTGTCAACTTCTTTCACCACTTCTCCATCATTATGTGAATCCATACGAATTGTTGGCTCATAACTAGAGCGGGGAAAACGAAAGAAAATCGAATAAACAACAACAAAACTTGTGGGAACTAATAAAAATGCTAGTCGGTTCGATGCAATTTGTTAAACCAGCAAAACCTGTTCTGAGAACATGCTTATCATGTGGCGGCGATAGTGCGATGTGTAGTACGTCGGCTTTCGCAAATGCTAGATCGCATGTTCAAGGTTCAAACCCAGCTCGGGACCAAAAAAGGTTTTTCGTAATTAATTGGACATAAAAAGCGATAAAGCACCACTAAAGGAGTCTGATGATCGGGTTGCCCCCCGTGAAATAGCTATAACTCCAGCCTATGAAATTGGTGGAACTACACATAAGTTGTTGTTCTTCATTTAAAAAGCTTCTACTGTGTACCAGTATAGACAGCAACCTAGTTGCTAGTGTGAAAAACACATATAAAAAACACATTAATTAATTCTAATATACTTGACTCGTGTCAACTTCTTTCACCACTTCTCCATCATTATGTGAATCCATACGAATTGTTGGCTCATAACTAGAGCGGGGAAAACGAAAGAAAATCGAATAAACAACAACATAACTTGTGGGAACTAATAAAAATGCTAGTCGGTTCGATGCAATTTGATAAACCAGCAAAACCTGTTCTGAGAACATGCTTATCATGTGGCGGCGATAGTGCGATGTGTAGTACGTCGGCTTTCGCAAATGCTAGATCGCATGTTCAAGGTTCAAACCCAGCTCGGGACCAAAAAAGGTTTTTCGTAATTAATTGGACATAAAAAGCGATAAAGCACCACTAAAGGAGTCTGATGATCGGGTTGGCCCCCGTGAAATAGCTATAACTCCAGCCTATGAAATTGGTGGTAGTACACATAATTTGTTGTTCTTCATTCAAAAAGCTTCTACTGTGTACCAGTATAGACAGCAACCTAGTTGCTAGTGTGAAAAACACATATAAAAAACACATTAATTAATTCTAATATACTTGACTCGTGTCAACTTCTTTCACCACTTCTCCATCATTATGTGAATCCATACGAATTGTTGGCTCATAACTAGAGCGAGGAAAACGAAAGAAAATCGAATAAACAACAACAAAACTTGTGTGAACTAATAAAAATGCTAGTCGGTTCGATGCAATTTGATAAACCAGCAAAACCTGTTCTGAGAACATGCTTATCATGTGGCTGCGATAGTGCGAGGTGTAGTACGTCGGCTTTCGCAAACAATAGATCGCATGTTTAAGGTTCAAACTCAGCTCGGGACCAAAAAAGGTTTTTCGTAATTAATTGGACATAAAAAGCGATAAAGCACCACTAAAGGAGTCTGATGATCGGGTTGGCCCCCGTGAAATAGCTATAACTCCAGCCTATGAAATTGGTGGTAGTACACATAATTTGTTGTTCTTCATTCGAAAAGCTTCTACTGTGTACCAGTATAGACAGCAACCTACTTGCTAGTATGAAAAACACATATAAAAAACACATTAATTAATTCTAATATACTTGACTCGTGTCAACTTCTTTCACCACTTCTCCATCATTATGTGAATCCATACGAATTGTTGGTTCATAACTAGAGCGGGGAAAACGAAAGAAAATCGAATAAACAACAACAAAACTTGTGTGAACTAATAAAAATGCTAGTCGGTTCGATGCAATTTGATAAACCAGCAAAACCTGTTCTGAGAACATGCTTATCATGTGGCGGCGATAGTGCGATGTGTAGTACGTCGGCTTTCGCAAATGCTAGATCGCATGTTCAAGGTTCAAACCCAGCTCGGGACCAAAAAAGGTTTTTCGTAATTAATTGGACATAAAAAGCGATAAAGCACCACTAAAGGAGTCTGATGATCGGGTTGCCCCCCGTGAAATAGCTATAACTCCAGCCTATGAAATTGGTGGTACTACACATAAGTTGTTGTTCTTCATTTAAAAAGCTTCTACTGTGTACCAGTATAGACAGCAACCTAGTTGCTAGTGTGAAAAACACATATAAAAAACACATTAATTAATTCTAATATACTTGACTCGTGTCAACTTCTTTCACCACTTCTCCATCATTATGTGAATCCATACGAATTGTTGGCTCATAACTAGAGCGGGGAAAACGAAAGAAAATCGAATAAACAACAACAAAACTTGTGGGAACTAATAAAAATGCTAGTCGGTTCGATGCAATTTGTTAAACCAGCAAAACCTGTTCTGGGAACATGCTTATCATGTGGCGGCGATAGTGCGATGTGTAGTACGTCGGCTTTCGCAAATGCTAGATCGCATGTTCAAGGTTCAAACCCAGCTCGGGACCAAAAAAGGTTTTTCGTAATTAATTGGACATAAAAAGCGATAAAGCACCACTAAAGGAGTCTGATGATCGGGTTGGCCCCCGTGAAATAGCTATAACTCCAGCCTATGAAATTGGTGGTAGTACACATAATTTGTTGTTCTTCATTCAAAAAGCTTCTACTGTGTACCAGTATAGACAGCAACCTAGTTGCTAGTGTGAAAAACACATATAAAAAACACATTAATTAATTCTAATATACTTGACTCGTGTCAACTTCTTTCACCACTTCTCCATCATTATGTGAATCCATACGAATTGTTGGCTCATAACTAGAGCGAGGAAAACGAAAGAAAATCGAATAAACAACAACAAAACTTGTGTGAACTAATAAAAATGCTAGTCGGTTCGATGCAATTTGATAAACCAGCAAAACCTGTTCTGAGAACATGCTTATCATGTGGCTGCGATAGTGCGAGGTGTAGTACGTCGGCTTTCGCAAACAATAGATCGCATGTTTAAGGTTCAAACTCAGCTCGGGACCAAAAAAGGTTTTTCGTAATTAATTGGACATAAAAAGCGATAAAGCACCACTAAAGGAGTCTGATGATCGGGTTGGCCCCCGTGAAATAGCTATAACTCCAGCCTATGAAATTGGTGGTAGTACACATAATTTGTTGTTCTTCATTCGAAAAGCTTCTACTGTGTACCAGTATAGACAGCAACCTACTTGCTAGTATGAAAAACACATATAAAAAACACATTAATTAATTCTAATATACTTGACTCGTGTCAACTTCTTTCACCACTTCTCCATCATTATGTGAATCCATACGAATTGTTGGTTCATAACTAGAGCGGGGAAAACGAAAGAAAATCGAATAAACAACAACAAAACTTGTGTGAACTAATAAAAATGCTAGTCGGTTCGATGCAATTTGATAAACCAGCAAAACCTGTTCTGAGAACATGCTTATCATGTGCCTGCGATAGTGCGATGTGTAGTACGTCGGCTTTCGCAAACGCTAGATCGCATGTTCAAGGTTCAAACCCAGCTCGGGATCAAAAAAGGTTTTTCGTAATTAATTGGACATACAAAGCGATAAAGCACCACTAAAGGAGTCTGATGATCTGGTTGGCCCCCGTGAAATAGCTATAACTCCAGCCTATGAAATTGGTGGTAGTACACATAATTTGTTGTTCTTCATTCAAAAAGCTTCTACTGTGTACCAGTATAGACAGCAACCTAGTTGCTAGTGTGAAAAACACATATAAAAAACACATTAATTAATTCTAATATACTTGACTCGTGTCAACTTCTTTCACCACTTCTCCATCATTATGTGAATCCATACGAATTGTTGGCTCATAACTAGAGCGAGGAAAACGAAAGAAAATCGAATAAACAACAACAAAACTTGTGTGAACTAATAAAAATGCTAGTCGGTTCGATGCAATTTGATAAACCAGCACAACCTGTTCTGAGAACATGCTTATCATGTGGCTGCGATAGTGCAATGTGTAGTACGTCGGCTTTCGCAAACGCTAGATCGCATGTTCAAGGTTCAAACCCAGCTCGGGACCAAAAGAGGTTTTTCGTAATTAATTGGACATAAAAAGCGATAAAGCACCACTAAAGGAGTCTGATGATCGGGTTGGCCCCCGTGAAATAGCTATAACTCCAGCCTATGAAATTGGTGGTAGTATACATAAGTTGTTGTTCTTCATTCAAAAAGCTTCTACTGTGTACCAGTATAGACAGCAACCTAGTTGCTAGTGTGAAAAACACATATAAAAAACACATTAATTAATTCTAATATACTTGACTCGTGTCAACTTCTTTCACCACTTCTCTATCATTATGTGAATCCATACGAATTGTTGGCTCATAACTAGAGCGGGGAAAACGAAAGAAAATCGAATAAACAACAACAAAACTTGTGTGAACTAATAAAAATGCTAATCGGTTCGATGCAATTTGATAAACCAGCAAAACCTGTTCTGAGAACATGCTTATCATGTGGCTGCGATAGTGCGAGGTGTAGTTCGTCGGCTTTCGCAAACGCTAGATCGCATGTTTAAGGTTCAAACTCAGCTCGGGACCAAAAAAAGATTTTTCGTAATTAATTGGACATAAAAAGCGATAAAGCACCACTAAAGGAGTCTGATGATCGGGTAGGCCCCCGTGAAATAGCTATAACTCCAGCCTATGAAATTGGTGGTAGTACACATAATTTGTTGTTCTTCATTCAAAAAGCTTCTACTGTGTACCAGTATAGACAGCAACCTAGTTGCTAGTATGAAAAACACATATAAAAACACATTAATTAATTCTAATATACTTGACTCGTGTCAACTTCTTTCACCACTTCTCCATCATTATGTGAATCCATACGAATTGTTGGTTCATAACTAGAGCGGGGAAAACGAAAGAAAATCGAATAAACAACAACAAAACTTGTGTGAACTAATAAAAATGCTAGTCGGTTGGATGCAATTTGATAAACCAGCAAAACCTGTTCTGAGAACATGCTTATCATGTGGCTGCGATAGTGCGATGTGTAGTACATCGGCTTTTGCAAACGCTAGATCGCATGTTCAAGGTTCAAACCCAGCTCGGGACCAAAAAAGGTTTTTCGTAATTAATTGGACATAAAAAGCGATAAAGCACCACTAAAGGAGTCTGATGATCGGGTTGCCCCCCGTGAAATAGCTATAACTCCAGCCTATGAAATTGGTGGTACTACACATAAGTTGTTGTTCTTCATTCAAAAAGCTTCTACTGTGTACCAGTATAGACAGCAACTAGTTGCTAGTGTGAAAAACACATATAAAAAACACATTAATTAATTCTAATATACTTGACTCGTGTCAACTTCTTTCACCACTTCTCCATCATTATGTGAATCCATACGAATTGTTGGCTCATAACTAGAGCGGGGAAAACGAAAGAAAATCGAATAAACAACAACAAAACTTGTGTGAACTAATAAAAATGCTAATCGGTTCGATGCAATTTGATAAACCAGCAAAACCTGTTCTGAGAACATGCTTATCATGTGGCTGCGATAGTGCGAGGTGTAGTACGTCGGCTTTCGAAAGCAATAGATCGCATGTTTAAGGTTCAAACTCAGCTCGGGACCAAAAAAGGTTTTTCGTAATTAATTGGACATAAAAAGCGATAAAGCACCACTAAAGGAGTCTGATGATCGGGTTGGCCCCCGTGAAATAGCTATAACTCCAGCCTATGAAATTGGTGGTAGTACACATAATTTGTTGTTCTTCATTCGAAAAGCTTCTACTGTGTACCAGTATAGACAGCAACCTAGTTGCTAGTATGAAAAACACATATAAAAAACACATTAATTAATTCTAATATACTTGACTCGTGTCAACTTCTTTCACCACTTCTCCATCATTATGTGAATCCATACGAATTGTTGGTTCATAAATAGAGCGGGGAAAACGAAAGAAAATCGAATAAACAACAACAAAACTTGTGTGAACTAATAAAAATGCTAGTCGGTTCGATGCAATTTGATAAACCAGCAAAACCTGTTCTGAGAACATGCTTATCATGTGCCTGCGATAGTGCGATGTGTAGTACGTCAGCTTTCGCAAACGCTAGATCGCATGTTCAAGGTTCAAACCCAGCTCGGGATCAAAAAAGGTTTTTCGTAATTAATTGGACATACAAAGCGATAAAGCACCACTAAAGGAGTCTGATGATCTGGTTGGCCCCCGTGAAATAGCTATAACTCCAGCCTATGAAATTGGTGGTAGTACACATAATTTGTTGTTCTTCATTCAAAAAGCTTCTACTGTGTACCAGTATAGACAGCAACCTAGTTGCTAGTGTGAAAAACACATATAAAAAACACATTAATTAATTCTAATATACTTGACTCGTGTCAACTTCTTTCACCACTTCTCCATCATTATGTGAATCCATACGAATTGTTGGCTCATAACTAGAGCGAGGAAAACGAAAGAAAATCGAATAAACAACAACAAAACTTGTGGGAACTAATAAAAATGCTAGTCGGTTCGATGCAATTTGTTAAACCAGCAAAACCTGTTCTGAGAACATGCTTATCATGTGGCTGCGATAGTGCGATGTGTAGTACGTCGGCTTTCGCAAACGCTAGATCGCATGTTCAAGGTTCAAACCCAGCTCGGGATCAAAAAAGGTTTTTCGTAATTAATTGGACATACAAAGCGATAAAGCACCACTAAAGGAGTCTGATGATCGGGTTGGCCCCCGTGAAATAGCTATAACTCCAGCCTATGAAATTGGTGGTAGTACACATAATTTGTTGTTCTTCATTCAAAAAGCTTCTACTGTGTACCAGTATAGACAGCAACCTAGTTGCTAGTGTGAAAAACACATATAAAAAACACATTAATTAATTCTAATATACTTGACTCGTGTCAACTTCTTTCACCTCTTCTCCATCATTATGTGAATCCATACGAATTGTTGGCTCATAACTAGAGCGAGGAAAACGAAAGAAAATCGAATAAACAACAACAAAACTTGTGTGAACTAATAAAAATGCTAGTCGGTTCGATGCAATTTGATAAACCAGCAAAACCTGTTCTGAGAACATGCTTATCATGTGGCTGCGATAGTGCGATGTGTAGTACGTCGGCTTTCGCAAACGCTAGATCGCATGTTCAAGGTTCAAACCCAGCTCGGGACCAAAAAAGGTTGTTTTTCGTAATTAATTGGACATAAAAAGCGATAAAGCACCACTAAAGGAGTCTGATGATCGGATTGGCCCCCGTGAAATAGCTATAACTCCAGCCTTTGAAATTGGTTGTAGTACACATAATTTGTTGTTCTTCATTCAAAAAGCTTCTACTGTGTACCAGTATAGACAGCAACCTAGTTGCTAGTGTGAAAAACACATATAAAAAACACATTAATTAATTCTAATATACTTGACTCGTGTCAACTTCTTTCACCACTTCTCCATCATTATGTGAATCCATACGAATTGTTGGCTCATAAATAGAGCGGGGAAAACGAAAGAAAATCGAATAAACAACAACAAAACTTGTGTGAACTAATAAAAATGCTAGTCGGTTCGATGCAATTTGATAAACCAGCAAAACCTGTTCTGAGAACATGCTTATCATGTGCCTGCGATAGTGCGATGTGTAGTACGTCAGCTTTCGCAAACGCTAGATCGCATGTTCAAGGTTCAAACCCAGCTCGGGATCAAAAAAGGTTTTTCGTAATTAATTGGACATACAAAGCGATAAAGCACCACTAAAGGAGTCTGATGATCTGGTTGGCCCCCGTGAAATAGCTATAACTCCAGCCTATGAAATTGGTGGTAGTACACATAATTTGTTGTTCTTCATTCAAAAAGCTTCTACTGTGTACCAGTATAGACAGCAACCTAGTTGCTAGTGTGAAAAACACATATAAAAAACACATTAATTAATTCTAATATACTTGACTCGTGTCAACTTCTTTCACCACTTCTCCATCATTATGTGAATCCATACGAATTGCTGGCTCATAACTAGAGCGAGGAAAACGAAAGAAAATCGAATAAACAACAACAAAACTTGTGGGAACTAATAAAAATGCTAGTCGGTTCGATGCAATTTGTTAAACCAGCAAAACCTGTTCTGAGAACATGCTTATCATGTGGCTGCGATAGTGCGATGTGTAGTACGTCGGCTTTCGCAAACGCTAGATCGCATGTTCAAGGTTCAAACCCAGCTCGGGACCAAAAAAGGTTGTTTTTCGTAATTAATTGGACATAAAAAGCGATAAAGCACCACTAAAGGAGTCTGATGATCGGGTTGGCCCCCGTGAAATAGCTATAACTCCAGCCTATGAAATTGGTGGTAGTACACATAATTTGTTGTTCTTCATTCGAAAAGCTTCTACTGTGTACCAGTATAGACAGCAACCTAGTTGCTAGTATGAAAAACACATATAAAAAACACATTAATTAATTCTAATATACTTGACTCGTGTCAACTTCTTTCACCACTTCTCCATCATTATGTGAATCCATACGAATTGTTGGTTCATAAATAGAGCGGGGAAAACGAAAGAAAATCGAATAAACAACAACAAAACTTGTGTGAACTAATAAAAATGCTAGTCGGTTCGATGCAATTTGATAAACCAGCAAAACCTGTTCTGAGAACATGCTTATCATGTGCCTGCGATAGTGCGATGTGTAGTACGTCAGCTTTCGCAAACGCTAGATCGCATGTTCAAGGTTCAAACCCAGCTCGGGATCAAAAAAGGTTTTTCGTAATTAATTGGACATACAAAGCGATAAAGCACCACTAAAGGAGTCTGATGATCTGGTTGGCCCCCGTGAAATAGCTATAACTCCAGCCTATGAAATTGGTGGTAGTACACATAATTTGTTGTTCTTCATTCAAAAAGCTTCTACTGTGTACCAGTATAGACAGCAACCTAGTTGCTAGTGTGAAAAACACATATAAAAAACACATTAATTAATTCTAATATACTTGACTCGTGTCAACTTCTTTCACCACTTCTCCATCATTATGTGAATCCATACGAATTGTTGGCTCATAACTAGAGCGAGGAAAACGAAAGAAAATCGAATAAACAACAACAAAACTTGTGGGAACTAATAAAAATGCTAGTCGGTTCGATGCAATTTGTTAAACCAGCAAAACCTGTTCTGAGAACATGCTTATCATGTGGCTGCGATAGTGCGATGTGTAGTACGTCGGCTTTCGCAAACGCTAGATCGCATGTTCAAGGTTCAAACCCAGCTCGGGATCAAAAAAGGTTTTTCGTAATTAATTGGACATACAAAGCGATAAAGCACCACTAAAGGAGTCTGATGATCGGGTTGGCCCCCGTGAAATAGCTATAACTCCAGCCTATGAAATTGGTGGTAGTACACATAATTTGTTGTTCTTCATTCAAAAAGCTTCTACTGTGTACCAGTATAGACAGCAACCTAGTTGCTAGTGTGAAAAACACATATAAAAAACACATTAATTAATTCTAATATACTTGACTCGTGTCAACTTCTTTCACCTCTTCTCCATCATTATGTGAATCCATACGAATTGTTGGCTCATAACTAGAGCGAGGAAAACGAAAGAAAATCGAATAAACAACAACAAAACTTGTGTGAACTAATAAAAATGCTAGTCGGTTCGATGCAATTTGATAAACCAGCAAAACCTGTTCTGAGAACATGCTTATCATGTGGCTGCGATAGTGCGATGTGTAGTACGTCGGCTTTCGCAAACGCTAGATCGCATGTTCAAGGTTCAAACCCAGCTCGGGACCAAAAAAGGTTGTTTTTCGTAATTAATTGGACATAAAAAGCGATAAAGCACCACTAAAGGAGTCTGATGATCGGATTGGCCCCCGTGAAATAGCTATAACTCCAGCCTTTGAAATTGGTTGTAGTACACATAATTTGTTGTTCTTCATTCAAAAAGCTTCTACTGTGTACCAGTATAGACAGCAACCTAGTTGCTAGTGTGAAAAACACATATAAAAAACACATTAATTAATTCTAATATACTTGACTCGTGTCAACTTCTTTCACCACTTCTCCATCATTATGTGAATCCATACGAATTGTTGGCTCATAAATAGAGCGGGGAAAACGAAAGAAAATCGAATAAACAACAACAAAACTTGTGTGAACTAATAAAAATGCTAGTCGGTTCGATGCAATTTGATAAACCAGCAAAACCTGTTCTGAGAACATGCTTATCATGTGCCTGCGATAGTGCGATGTGTAGTACGTCAGCTTTCGCAAACGCTAGATCGCATGTTCAAGGTTCAAACCCAGCTCGGGATCAAAAAAGGTTTTTCGTAATTAATTGGACATACAAAGCGATAAAGCACCACTAAAGGAGTCTGATGATCTGGTTGGCCCCCGTGAAATAGCTATAACTCCAGCCTATGAAATTGGTGGTAGTACACATAATTTGTTGTTCTTCATTCAAAAAGCTTCTACTGTGTACCAGTATAGACAGCAACCTAGTTGCTAGTGTGAAAAACACATATAAAAAACACATTAATTAATTCTAATATACTTGACTCGTGTCAACTTCTTTCACCACTTCTCCATCATTATGTGAATCCATACGAATTGCTGGCTCATAACTAGAGCGAGGAAAACGAAAGAAAATCGAATAAACAACAACAAAACTTGTGGGAACTAATAAAAATGCTAGTCGGTTCGATGCAATTTGTTAAACCAGCAAAACCTGTTCTGAGAACATGCTTATCATGTGGCTGCGATAGTGCGATGTGTAGTACGTCGGCTTTCGCAAACGCTAGATCGCATGTTCAAGGTTCAAACCCAGCTCGGGACCAAAAAAGGTTGTTTTTCGTAATTAATTGGACATAAAAAGCGATAAAGCACCACTAAAGGAGTCTGATGATCGGGTTGGCCCCCGTGAAATAGCTATAACTCCAGCCTATGAAATTGGTGGTAGTACACATAATTTGTTGTTCTTCATTCGAAAAGCTTCTACTGTGTACCAGTATAGACAGCAACCTAGTTGCTAGTATGAAAAACACATATAAAAAACACATTAATTAATTCTAATATACTTGACTCGTGTCAACTTCTTTCACCACTTCTCCATCATTATGTGAATCCATACGAATTGTTGGTTCATAAATAGAGCGGGGAAAACGAAAGAAAATCGAATAAACAACAACAAAACTTGTGTGAACTAATAAAAATGCTAGTCGGTTCGATGCAATTTGATAAACCAGCAAAACCTGTTCTGAGAACATGCTTATCATGTGCCTGCGATAGTGCGATGTGTAGTACGTCAGCTTTCGCAAACGCTAGATCGCATGTTCAAGGTTCAAACCCAGCTCGGGATCAAAAAAGGTTTTTCGTAATTAATTGGACATACAAAGCGATAAAGCACCACTAAAGGAGTCTGATGATCTGGTTGGCCCCCGTGAAATAGCTATAACTCCAGCCTATGAAATTGGTGGTAGTACACATAATTTGTTGTTCTTCATTCAAAAAGCTTCTACTGTGTACCAGTATAGACAGCAACCTAGTTGCTAGTGTGAAAAACACATATAAAAAACACATTAATTAATTCTAATATACTTGACTCGTGTCAACTTCTTTCACCACTTCTCCATCATTATGTGAATCCATACGAATTGCTGGCTCATAACTAGAGCGAGGAAAACGAAAGAAAATCGAATAAACAACAACAAAACTTGTGGGAACTAATAAAAATGCTAGTCGGTTCGATGCAATTTGTTAAACCAGCAAAACCTGTTCTGAGAACATGCTTATCATGTGGCTGCGATAGTGCGATGTGTAGTACGTCGGCTTTCGCAAACGCTAGATCGCATGTTCAAGGTTCAAACCCAGCTCGGGATCAAAAAAGGTTTTTCGTAATTAATTGGACATACAAAGCGATAAAGCACCACTAAAGGAGTCTGATGATCGGGTTGGCCCCCGTGAAATAGCTATAACTCCAGCCTATGAAATTGGTGGTAGTACACATAATTTGTTGTTCTTCATTCAAAAAGCTTCTACTGTGTACCAGTATAGACAGCAACCTAGTTGCTAGTGTGAAAAACACATATAAAAAACACATTAATTAATTCTAATATACTTGACTCGTGTCAACTTCTTTCACCACTTCTCCATCATTATGTGAATCCATACGAATTGTTGGCTCATAACTAGAGCGAGGAAAACGAAAGAAAATCGAATAAACAACAACAAAACTTGTGTGAACTAATAAAAATGCTAGTCGGTTCGATGCAATTTGATAAACCAGCAAAACCTGTTCTGAGAACATGCTTATCATGTGGCTGCGATAGTGCGATGTGTAGTACGTCGGCTTTCGCAAACGCTAGATCGCATGTTCAAGGTTCAAACCCAGCTCGGGACCAAAAAAGGTTGTTTTTCGTAATTAATTGGACATAAAAAGCGATAAAGCACCACTAAAGGAGTCTGATGATCGGATTGGCCCCCGTGAAATAGCTATAACTCCAGCCTTTGAAATTGGTTGTAGTACACATAATTTGTTGTTCTTCATTCAAAAAGCTTCTACTGTGTACCAGTATAGACAGCAACCTAGTTGCTAGTGTGAAAAACACATATAAAAAACACATTAATTAATTCTAATATACTTGACTCGTGTCAACTTCTTTCACCACTTCTCCATCATTATGTGAATCCATACGAATTGTTGGCTCATAACTAGAGCGGGGAAAAGGAAAGAAAATCGAATAAACAACAACAAAACTTGTGTGAACTAATAAAAATGCTAGTCGGCTCGATGTTATTTGATAAACCAGCAAAACCTGTTCTGAGAACATGCTTATCATGTGGCTGCGATAGTGCGATGTGTAGTACGTCGGCTTTCGCAAACGCTAGATCGCATGTTCAAGGTTCAAACCTAGCTCGGGACCAAAAAAGGTTTTTCGTAAGTAATTGGACATAAAAAGCGATAAAGCACCACTAAAGGAGTCTGATGAGCGGGTTGGCCCCCGTGAAATAGCTATAACTCCAGCCTATGAAATTGGTGGTAGTACACATAAGTTGTTGTTCTTCATTCAAAAAGCTTCTACTGTGTACCAGTATAGACAGCAACCTAGTTGCTAGTGTGAAAAACACATATAAAAAACACATTAATTAATTCTAATATACTTGAATCGTGTCAACTTCTTTCACCACTCCTCCATCATTATGTGAATCCATACGAATTGTTGGCTCATAACTAGAGCGGGGAAAACGAAAGAAAATCGAATAAACAACAACAAAACTTGTGTGAACTAATAAAAATGCTAGTCGGTTCGATGCAATTTGATAAACCAGCAAAACCTGTTCTGAGAACATGCTTCTCATGTGGCTGCGATAGTGCAATGTGTAGTACGTCGGCTTTCGCAAACGCTAGATCGCATGTTCAAGGTTCAAACCCAGCTCCGGACCAAAAAAGGTTTTTCGTAATTAATTGGACATAAAAAGCGATAAAGCACCACTAAAGGAGTCTGATGATCGGGTTGGCCCCCGTGAAATAGCTATAACTCCAGGCTATGAAATTGGTGGTAGTATACATAAGTTGTTGTTCTTCATTCAAAAAGCTTCTACTGTGTACCAGTATAGACAGCAACCTAGTTGCTAGTCTGAAAAACACATATAAAAAACACATTAATTAATTCTAATATACTTGACTCGTGTCAACTTCTTTCACCACTTCTCCATCATTATGTGAATCCATACGAATTGTTGGCTCATAACTAGAGCGGGGAAAACGAAAGAAAATCGAATAAACAAAACAAAAGTGTCATCGCAAACGAAAACCACTAGGCTACGACAACGACATCTATCCATCGCAGCGACCAGAGACAAAATCGAGAGACTATGGAGGGTAACATCAACAACTATATGTTTGCGCCAAACGAAGGCAGAACCAAGCCAGACGGAAATAGAAGAAGACGAAGTTTTTTAGTTTTTCATATATATTATTTTTCAATTTGGTGGTAGTACACATAAGTTGTTGTTCTTCATTCAAAAATCTTCTACTGTGTACCAGTATAGACAGCAACCTAGTTGCTAGTGTGAAAAACACATATAAAAAACACATTAATTAATTCTAATATACTTGACTCGTGTCAACTTCTTTCACCACTTCTCCATCATTATGTGGATCCATACAAATTGTTGGCTCATAACTAGAGCGGGGAAAACGAAAGAAAATCGAATAAACAACAACAAAACTTGTGTCAACTAATAAAAATGCTAGTCGGTTCGATGCAATTGGATAAACCAGCAAAACCTGTTCTGAGAACATGCTTATCATGTGGCTGCGATAGTGCGATGTGTAGTACGTCGGCTTTCGCAAACGCTAGATCGCATGTTCAAGGTTCAAACCCAGCTCGGGACAAAAAAAAGGTTTTTCGTAATTAATTGGACATAAAAAGCGATAAAGCACCACTAAAGGAGTCTGATGATCGGGTTGGCCCCCGTGAAATAGCTATAACTCCAGCCTATGAAATTGGTGGTAGTACACATAAGTTGTTGTTGTTCATTCAAAAAGCTTCTACTGTGTACCAGTATAGACAGCAACCTAGTTGCTAGTGTGAAAAACACATATAAAAAACACATTAATTAATTCTAATATACTTGACTCGTGTCAACTTCTTTCACCACTTCTCCATCATTATGTGAATCCATACGAATTGTTGGCTCATAACTAGAGTGGGGAAAACGAAAGAAAATCGAATAAACAACAACAAAACTTGTGTGAACTAATAAAAATGCTAGTCGGTTCGATGCAATTTGATAAACCAGCAAAACCTGTTGTGCGAACATGCTTATCATGTGGCTGCGATAGTGCGATGTGTAGTACGTCGGCTTTCGCAAACGCTAGATCGCATGTTCAAGGTTCAAACCCAGCTCGGGACCAAAAAAGGTTTTTCGTAATTAATTGGACATAAAAAGCGATAAAGCACCACTAAAGGAGTCTGCTGATCGGGTTGGCCCCCTTGAAATAGCTATAACACCAGCCTATGAAATTGGTGGTAGTTCACATAATTTGTTGTTCTTCATTCAAAAAGCTTCTACTGTGTACCAGTGTAGACAGCAACCTAGTTGCTAGTGTGAAAAACACATATAAAAAACACATTAATTAATTCTAATATACTTGACTCGTGTCAACTTCTTTCACCACTTCTCCATCATTATGTGAATCCATACGAATTGTTGGCTCATAACTAGAGCGGGGAAAACGAAAGAAAATCGAATAAACAACAACAAAACTTGTGTGAACTAATAAAAATGCTAATCGGTTCGATGCAATTTGATAAACCAGCAAAACCTGTTCTGAGAACATGCTTATCATGTGGCTGCGATAGTACGAGGTGTAGTACGTCGGCTTTCGCAAACGCTAGATCGCATGTTTAAGGTTCAAACTCAGCTCGGGACCAAAAAAGGTTTTTCGTAATTAATTGGACATAAAAAGCGATAAAGCACCACTAAAGGAGTCTGATGATCGGGTTGGCCCCCGTGAAATAGCTATAACTCCAGCCTATGAAATTGGTGGTAGTACACATAATTTGTTGTTCTTCATTCAAAAAGCTTCTACTGTGTACCAGTATAGACAGCAACCTAGTTGCTAATGTGAAAAACACATATAAAAAACACATTAATTAATTCTTATATACTTGACTCGTGTCAACTTCTTTCACAACTTCTCCATCATTATATGAATCCATACGAATTGTTGGCTCATAACTAGAGCGGGGAAAACGAAAGAAAATCGAATAAACAACAACAAAACTTGTGTGAACTAATAAAAATGCTAGTCGGTTCGATGCAATTTGATAAACCAGCAAAACCTGTTCTGAGAACATGCTTATCATGTGGCTGCGATAGTGCGATGTGTAGTACGTCGGCTTTCGCAAACGCTAGATCGCATTTCGTAATTAATTGGACATAAAAAGCGATAAAGTACCACTAAAGGAGTCTGATGATCGGGTTGGCCCCCGTGAAATAGCTATAACTCCAGCCTATGAAATTGGTGGTAGTACACATAATTTGTTGTTCTTCATTCAAAAAGCTTCTACTGTGTACCAGTATAGACAGCAACCTAGTTGCTAGTGTGAAAAACACATATAAAAAACACATTAATTAATTCTAATATACTTGACTCGTGTCAACTTCTTTCACCACTTCTCCATCATTATGTGAATCCATACGAATTGTTGGCTCATAACTAGAGCGAAAAAAACGAAAGAAAATCGAATAAACAACAACAAAACTTGTGTGAACTAATAAAAATGCTAGTCGGTTCGATGCAATTTGATAAACCAGCAAAACCTGTTCTGAGAACATGCTTATCATGTGGCTGCGATAGTGCGATGTGTAGTACGTCGGCTTTCGCAAACGCTAGATCGCATGTTCAAGGTTCAAACCCAGCTCGGGACCAAAAAAGGTTTTTCGTAATTAATTGGACATAAAAAGCGATAAAGCACCACTAAAGGAGTCTGATGATCGGGTTGGCCCCCGTGAAATAGCTATAACTCCAGCCTATGAAATTGGTGGTAGTACACATAAGTTGTTGTTCTTCATTCAAAAAGCTACTACTGTGTACCAGTATAGACAGCAACCTAGTTCCTAGTGTGAAAAACACATATAAAAACATATATTATTTTTCTTACATTTGCTTTCCATACTTGCTGACATTTATAAAGTTTAAATAAATTTGAAAAGTAAACAAAACTTAAAAGAAACTTTTTTTTCCTTCTAGCCATTCGTGACAATCAACATTTATTTCTTTCAGAGCTTCATTTTCGGTTCTGCAATATATGTATGACAATAAATATATAGGCGCAACATTTTAAACCTTATTCATTTTAGCAATAGAACCGACTCTAGTTAAAGAAGTTCTTTAGATACGAGCCCTTATTTAACATTTTCTCAATTTTAAACAAGATAAACAACCCTGACAACTAGTGTGGTGCGTGGTTACGTAACGTAATGTAAACAATTTTTTTCCAGGAGGTCAATTCCCGATCCTTGAAAATGTGAAAAGATAAAAACTTATCATAATGTGTTGGAAGTGTTATTAATCAATATTTAGTAATTAAACATTAACAAATGTCGTAAAAGAATAAAAAACATATAATTTAGGAAATAAAGAAAAAAGAATGGAAATTGCAGAAGAATAAATCGGTCCACCATCATTTGGCTTCGGCATACATCGGTGCTTGATCTCAAAACTGCGGAGCTCTTCATGGGATGTTTTGGTTGTGAAAATTAATTCACCATTTTGAAAAGTTTTTGACGCTTGGTTTTCTTTTTTCATACATCTAGAATCGAATTTAACTTTAAAACGTCAACAAAATTTCCATTTCACAGTTTCACAGATTGAGAATCTACCCCAACACGGTTTACTATTAAGTTCTTTCAGAGCTTCATTTTCGGTTCTGCAATATATGTATGACAATAAATATATAGGCGCAAAATTTTAAACCTTATTCATTTTAGCAATAGAACCGACTCTAGTTAAAGAAGTTCTTTATATACGAGCCCTTGTTTAACATTTTCTCAATTTTAAACAAGATAAACAACCCTGACAACTAGTGTGGTGTGTGGTTACGTAACGTAACAGTGTCGATCCTAAGCTCGTTGAAGACGGATGTCGAGGTGCGCGCACAATTAGTTAAACGAAGTCCAAACAAATAATTGTTGCGCGTTGTTATCGCGTGTGCTGTAAAAAAAAAAAAAAATAGTGTTCACTCGCGTCTGAAGAAGAAAAAAAAAAAATAAATAAATAAAACGCATTCGCATAACAAATTATCCTCTATTCTGTCCCAAGACCTTTGTGCTTAACTGCCTCTTTCTTATCTACTGTAGGCATCGTATGACCATACAATGCTTGCGGTAAATAGATAAGGGCATCTGAATTTGTCTTATTGTGCTGAATGTTTGGATTGATTTTTTGTAAACAGGCTGTCTTATGGGCATAACACCTAAGACAGTTTGATTATTACAGAAGTTAATTTTGATTTTCACTGCGCAGTTCGACTTAATCAGAGTTGTGTTTTGTATGTAAGTATTTTTAAATGGTAAGTGATTTTTGTGTCGTGTATTCAAATGTTCGTGGTTTAAGAAAGAATTTCTTTCACGTGTAGGTCTACACTGTTCAACACAGGCCAGCTGTTTTGGCATTAAGTGAAACTCAGGTTGGAGCAAATACTGATTTATCAGAATTTGCTCTACATGGGTATAGCTTGGTGCCATTACTCTTTTCTCATCATGGTCTCGTGGTCTATGTTAGGAATGATATTGCTTGCCAGAGCCTTCCCCAATATGGGCAATGTTCCAACACGGACTTTAACTTCTTATGGCTCAAATTCACTGTCCGCAAGCATTTCATTCATTATTGTTTTATTTACAGGAGTCCAAATCTTGACAGTAATTCGACTTGTAATGAGTTTGATGCACTGTCTGATTCCATCTCGAAAATTGTTTCCCTTTGTCCTCGCACTGAAATCGTTATTGCGGGCGATTTCAATGTACACAATTCCAACTGGCTCCGCTATTCTGGTCAGACAACACCCGAAGGAAGGTATGTCGAGCTCTTTGCCGGGTTACATCACCTTACCCAACTGATCGATGTGCCAACGCGTATACCGGATGTTGCTGGGCAAGCAGCCCATACTCTTGACTTGTTTCTTACTTCTCACCCTGATAAATATACCATTAGTGTAACTTCTCCATTTGGCACTTCAGACCATTGTATCATTTCAGCTAATTTCTCATCCCCCACCCATCCAGTTAAAGAAAAACTTCCCACCAGGACCGTTTGGCAATACGAGAAAGCCAACTGGGACGGCCTGAATTTCTTTTTCCGAAACTTTAACTGGTCACTATGCTTCCTTGATAGTGACATTGATGCCAGTGCTGAAATGATCACAAATGTGATTCTTCTAGGGATGCGTGCTTTTATTCCTAACAGAGTAAAAAGCATCAAACCTAAAGAAAAGTCTTGGTTTAATTCTGAGTGTAAAGAAGCTATCAGGCTCAAAGAAGTAAGTTTCCGATCTTACAAAGCCAACCCTACAGAGGAAAATCGGAAAAAGCACAAACAAGTAAGGAACTCATGCAACTCCGTTATAGAAAGAACCAAATTTTTGCATGACCAAAAATTACGGCAAAAAATTCTGCAGTGTCCCAAAGGCAGTAAACATTTTTGGTCATTTGTAAAAAATATAAAAAACTCCTCGACATCTTCGGTTCCAACGCTCATCGACAATAACAAACCAATTGTTTACTCTTCAGAGAAGGCAAACTTGCTCGCCGCCCATTTTGCTGCCAGCTCCACGCTGCCTCAAAGCAACGTTGCCCCTCCTGTACTTGAGAATGTAAATTTTTCCATGGGACACATTTTTTTCCGCACTCGTACAGTAGCAAGAGTTCTCAAAGATCTCGATATACACAAATCCGCTAGCCCGGATGGTAAACCCCCGATTCTTCTGAAGAGGTGTTCTTCCACACTGGCAAAGCCACTGCGTAAGCTTTTCCATCGCTCCTACTCTTCTGGAATCTTTCCTAGAAGATGGAAAACAGCATTTGTCCAGCCTGTCCCTAAGAAAGGTGACCCATCCTCCCCCTCCTCCTACCGACCCATAGCACTGACATCCCTTCTTTCTAAGGTCATGGAAACACTGATTAACCGTCAGCTTAAGGAATATCTCGAAGATCGTAAGCTTCTCCATGACCGTCAGTATGGCTTCCGCAGCAACCGTTCCACTGGTGATCTGATGGCATATCTCACCGAACAGTGGAACAAATCTTTACATCGCTTTGGTGAAAGTAAGATTATTGCTCTTGATATCTCCAAGGCATTTGATAGAGTTTGGCATGAAGCTCTCTTATCGAAAATGCGTGCTTTTGGGATCGATAATACTCTTGTTCGTTGGATTAGAAGCTATCTTCTGGACCGTTTAATACAAGTTGTATTGGACGGATTCAAGTCTGATTCCCATAAAATAAATGCTGGTGTGCCCCAGGGCTCTGTTCTGTCTCCGACTCTTTTCCTCATTTTTATAAATGATCTTCTGTCTGTTACTTCTAATCCACTTAACTGTTTTGCTGACGACTCTACCCTCAGCTTTTCATATTCGTTCGATAATTCACGTCCTTCGCCTTCGGACGTACAATTGCAACGGTGCCGTATGTCAAGCTCATTAAACTCCGATTTACACAGCATTGTTAAATGGGGTAATAGAAATCGTGTGGAGTTTAATGCTTCGAAAACTCAATGCTGTCTTCTGTCGTTAAAGCTAAACATTCCCCCAATGCCATTGTCCATGAATGGCACTTACATCGAAGAAACCGAAAAGCTCTCAGTACTCAGTATGTGTGTCAACGACGACCTCCGTTGGAACGACCATATATTTGAGATCGCTAAGAATGCTGCAAAGTGCTTAGGTTTTCTGTATCGGTGTAAGAAGTACTTTTCCCCATCTGATCTGGCTACAATTTATAAAGCGTTTATACGCCCTAAACTCGAGTATAACTCCCACCTCTGGGCAGGTGCTTCGCAAACATCGCTTCACCTGCTTGATAGAATACAAAATCGAGCGTTAAGATTGATAGGTAATAGAACTGCCGCTGAAACAATTGCCCCACTCGAACACCGACGCAATGTTTCATGTCTTTCCTTATTTTATCGTTTCTTTTACAAAAAATGTTCACTCGAAGTAGCCAGTTGCATTCCTCCCCTTAAAAGTTTCTCCCGTAATACTCGTCTCGCAAGGAATGCTCATCAGTTCACCCTTGAGCCTAATTTCGGACGTACCGTGAAATATAGGGATTCTTTTTTTAGCCGAACGACACGAATCTGGAATAGTTTACCCGGCGGGATTTTCCCTTGCCATTTTGATCTGAAAACATTCAAAACCAATGTTAATCGGCACCTCCTATCTCTCCCCTCCCTATCTTCGTAATGCCCGCGCAGTGTGTTCTACATTAAAAGGGAAACACATAATCCCTTGTGCGCGCGTTAATTATAAAAAAAAAAAAAAAACGTAATGTAAACAATTTTTTCCAGGAGGTCGATTCCCGATCTGTGAAAATGTGAAAACATAAAAACTTATCATAATGCGTTTGAAGTATTATTAATCAATATTTAGTAATTCAACATTAACAAATGTCGTAAAAGAATAAAAAAAAAATATAATTAAGTAAATAAAGGAAAAAAGAATGGAAATTGCAGTAGAATAAATCGGTCCACCATCATTTGGCTTCGCCATACATCGTTGCTTGATCTCAAAACTGCGGAGCTCTTCATGGGATGTTTTGGTTTTGAAAAGTAATTCACCATTTTGAAAAGTTTTTGACGCTTGTTTTTCTTTTTTCATACATCTAGAATCGAATTTGGCTTCAAAACGTCAACAAAATTTCCATTTCACAGCTTCACAGATTGAGAATCTACCCCAACACGGTTTACTACTGACAGAATAAGACATTCTTATTTTTTTTTTGGTACGAAATTACAAAATGTCGTCTGGTTAAAGTATACTTTAAAAAGATAAACAATTGGTTTGCTCGTTTTAAGGTTAGACAAGTTGTTAAAGGTTAAAGTATACTTTATGTCGTTCAAAATAAACATAGAGCAGACCTTCGTTTTTATATTTCGTTTTTAGAGCCGACGCCCTCTTAAAATTTTGTTTAGAGTAGGTTTTAATTGTTTAAAATTTTGCGCAATAGTTTTTTTAAATATTTTGTTGGTAAATAGATATTTAAAAATATTTTATTTGTTTGGTAAAACTTACCTGGCTTTCTCTATCATCCTGATTTGACGCAAAGTTGATTCTTTCTCGTTTCTGAAGGGCAAACCAAGCGTTGGAACCACATTTGGCATCAAACGAGTCGGCTGTGAAAAGCCATGGTCTTCCAAAATCTTGTTCTTTGGAACAAAATCGATGTCTTGAAAATGTTTGCTGTAAATCCTAGAATTTTTTGGCGCGAACTTGTCACTTCTGCGACATAAAAACACCCACTTTTTGCACAGTTTTCCATTTTTAGGGAAATTGAAAAAATGTATTTTTATTTTAGAGTTTTTCTTGTTCTTGTTGGAGTTGCAACCAAAAACTGCACACCTCAAATTTATAAATTGTTTGTTTTTCTTTTTTTATGAAATTATTTATAATTTCTTATAGCTTTAAACACTTTAAACATAAATCACTTAAAAAAACACGAGATCTATGTAATATTTCACATAAACAACAATTACTTGTCTCCAGCGGCCGCCATTTTTCTTTATTTTGACAGATGTGCAGAAGTGAGAAAAAATGAAATGGCTAAAGATATTACCTTTAATATGTGAACTGTGAATCAGCTATACGTTTCGTTCCCACATTAATACAAACGTATTAGTAGTCCCATAAGAAATGTACAGGGACCGGTACACATATGTCGCTGAACCGGTATTTTTCATTTTGTAGACGATGAAAGAAATATCCTCCCAGTTGTCGTTCTTGTTTGTTTTTTACTGTGCGTATTACAACAAAAACGAATGCAATACGACCTCATATTCCCTATGTCCCAACATACATGGCGTGTTCGCCTTACATGCTTGGACTGCAAAGGGAAAGATAATGAAATAGAAATAGAGTAACCCGAACATGCACGGTTAGAACTGTCCCTGCAACTTTTTCGACTTTTCTGTCTCTCTGTATTCTTTGTTCTTCTTATATTGCTTCATACTTGTTTTGGATGCGCTACCTCGATTTCGAACCTATAAGATACCAAACGCATTTATCGCTACATGTGTTTCGAATAGGAAGTCGTATGATTCGTTTTTTGTTATTGTCATTAGCTGTTGATCAGCTGTCTTTTTACATTCATTACAACAACAATGCGCTACTTCGATAGCGAATTTATGAGATACCGAACGAATCCAATTTCTCTCTGTTTCCATATGTTCTTCAATCTGCTGGAAAACAGCTGTTTTTAGCCATGCTAATGCGTACGTTCATTGTATATACATTTTCTTTAGTAATCTCATGGTGGTCATTGTTCGTCTGACCATCTTCCTGGTTGATTCAGAACTAACTCTAAATAGTGGAGACGAGAACCTTTAACGATACTTTACCAGTATCTAATAAACTTTTGTTGTCTGTACTTGTTCTATATTCACACCAATTGGCAATTTCAGCACGCCTCATTGCGACTTGATTCAGAACTAAAAAATGATGCTCCATGATAGTACTATAAGCAGTGTATATACAAAGGTACGTTCAAGAACATAACTTTTGGGTTGGTTACCTTGCTTGTGTTTTGGTTTTTTTGTAAACGAACAAATCCAACAAATAGATTACCTACCAAAATTCGAAGCAACAGAGAAACAGCTGTTTTCCAGCTGATTGAAGAACATATGGAAACAGAGAGAAAATCCAAAGGTATCCTAAAATTTGCTGGATACTTTTCTCAACACGTGAACAGCTGATGAACATCTTCCAAATCATTGCTGGCAACAAAAGGTGTTTCCGGGGCTGTTTCTATAAATTCATACCCAATCGTTGGTGTTATTTGCATTTCCAAATCTGAAGCGGGTAAACTATTTGCAACATTTTTATTAGAATCAACATTTCTTTCTTTCAGAGCTTCATTTTCGGTTCTGCAATATATGTATGACAATAAATATATAGGCGCAAAATTTTAAACCTTATTCATTTTAGCAATAGAACCGACTCTAGTTAAAGAAGTTCTTTATATACGAGCCCTTGTTTAACATTTTCTCAATTTTAAACAAGATAAACAACCCTGACAACTAGTGTGGTATGTGGTTACGTAACGTAATGTAAACAATTTTTTCCAGGAGGTCGATTCCCGATCTGTGAAAATGTGAAAACATAAAAACTTATCATAATGCGTTTGAAGTATTATTAATCAATATTTAGTAATTAAACATTAACAAATGTCGTAAAAGAATAAAAAAAAATATAATTAAGTAAATAAAGGAAAAAAGAATGGAAATTGCAGTAGAATAAATCGGTCCACCATCATTTGGCTTCGCCATACATCGTTGCTTGATCTCAAAACTGCGGAGCTCTTCATGGGATGTTTTGGTTTTGAAAAGTAATTCACCATTTTGAAAAGTTTTTGACGCTTGTTTTTCTTTTTTCATACATCTAGAATCGAATTTTACTTCAAAACGTCAACAAAATTTCCATTGCACAGCTTCACAGATTGAGAATCTACCCCAACACGGTTTACTACTGACAGAATAAGACATTCTTATTTTTTTTTTGGTACGAAATTACAAAATGTCGTCTGGTTAAAGTATACTTTAAAAAGATAAGCAATTGGTTTGCTCGTTTTAAGGTTAGACAAGTTGTTAAAGGTTAAAGCATACTTTATGTCGTTCAAAATAAACATAGAGCAGACCTTCGTTTTTATATTTCGTTTTTAGAGCCGACGCCCTCTTAAAATTTTGTTTAGAGTAGGTTTTAATTGTTTAAAATTTTGCGCCATAGTTTTTTTAAATATTTTGTTGGTAAATAGATATTTAAAAATATTTATTTGTTTGGTAAAACTTACCTGGCTTTCTCTATCATCCTGATTTGACGCAAAGTTGATTCTTTCTCGTTTCTGAAGGGCAAACCAAGCGTTGGAACCACATTTGGCATCAAACGAATCGGCTGTGAAAAGCCATGGTCTTCCAAAATCTTGTTCTTTGGAACAAAATCGATGTCTTGAAAATGTTTGCTGTAAATCCTAGAATTTTTTGGCGCGAACTTGTCACTTCTGCGACATAAAAACACCCACTTTTTGCACAGTTTTCCATTTTTAGGGAAATTGAAAAAATGTATTTTTATTTTAGAGTTTTTCTTGTTCTTGTTGGAGTTGCAACCAAAAACTGCACACCTCAAATTTATAAATTGTTTGTTTTTCTTTTTTTATGAAATTATTTATAATTTCTTATAGCTTTAAACACTTTAAACATAAATCACTTAAAAAAAACACAAGATCTATGTAATATTTCACATAAACAACAATTACTTGCCTCCATCGGCCGCCATTTTTCTTTATTTTGACAGATGTGCAGAAGTGAGAAAAAATGAAATGGCTAAAGATATTACCTTTAATATGTGAACTGTGAATCAGCTATACGTTTCGTTCCCACATTAATACAAACGTATTAGTAGTCCCATAAGAAATGTACAGGGACCGGTACACATATGTCGCTGAACCGGTATTTTTCATTTTGTAGACGATGAAAGAAATATCCTCCCAGTTGTCGTTCTTGTTTGTTTTTTACTGTGCGTATTACAACAAAAACGAATGCATTGCATTTTAGAAAGCAATACGACCTCATATTCCCTATGTCCCAACATACATGGCGCGTGTTCGCCTTACATGCTTGGACTGCAAAGGGAATGATAATGAAATAGAAATAGAGTAACCCGAACATGCACGGTTAGAACTGTCCCTGCAACTTTTTCGACTTTTCTGTCTGTCTGTATTCTTTGTTCTTCTTATATTGCTTCATACTTGTTTTGGATGCGCTACCTCGATTTCGAACCTATAAGATACCAAACGCATTTATCGCTACATGTGTTTCGAATAGGAAGTCGTATGATTCGTTTTTTGTTATTGTCATTAGCTGTTGATCAGCTGTCTTTTTACATTTATTACAACAACAATGCGCTACTTCGATAGCGAATTTATGAGATACCGAACGAATCCAATTTCTCTCTGTTTCCATATGTTCTTCAATCTGCTGGAAAACAGCTGTTTTTAGCCATGCTAATGCGTACGTTCATTGTATATACATTTTCTTTAGTAATCTCATGGTGGTCATTGTTCGTCTGACCATCTTCCTGGTTGATTCAGAACTAACTCTAAATAGTGGAGACGAGAACCTTTAACGATACTTTACCAGTATCTAATAAACTTTTGTTGTCTGTACTTGTTCTATATTCACACCAATTGGCAATTTCAGCACGCCTCATTGCGACTTGATTCAGAACTAAAAAATGATGCTCCATGATAGTACTATAAGCAGTGTATATACAAAGGTATGTTCAAGAACATAACTTTTGGGTTGGTTACCTTGCTTGTGTTTTGGTTTTTTTGTAAACGAACAAATCCAACAAATAGATTACCTACCAAAATTCGAAGCAACAGAGAAACAGCTGTTTTCCAGCTGATTGAAGAACATATGGAAACAGAGAGAAAATCCAAAGGTATCCTAAAATTTGCTGGATACTTTTCTCAACACGTGAACAGCTGATGAACATCTTCCAAATCATTGCTGGCAACAAAAGGTGTTTCCGGGGCTGTTTCTATAAATTCATACCCAATCGTTGGTGTTATTTGCATTTCCAAATCTGAAGCGGGTAAACTATTTGCAACATTTTTATTAGAATCAACATTTATTTTTTCAGAGCTTCATTTTCGGTTCTGCAATATATGTATGACAATAAATATATAGGCACAAAATTTTAAACCTTATTCATTTTAGCAATAGAACCGACTCTAGTTAAAGAAGTTATTTATATACGAGCCCTTGTTTAACATTTTCTCAATTTTAAACAAGATAAACAACCCTGACAACTAGTGTGGTGTGTGGTTACGTAACGTAATGTAAACAATATTTTCCAGGAGGTCGATTCCCGATCTGTGAAAATGTGAAAAGATAAAAACTTATCATAATGCGTTGGAAGTATTATTAATCAATATTTAGTAATTAAACATTAACAAATGTCGTAAAAGAATAAAAAAAAAATTATATAATTAAGTAAATAAAGGAAAAAAGAATGGAAATTGCAGTAAAATAAATCGGTCCACCATCATTTGGCTTCGCCATACATCGTTGCTTGATCTCAAAACTGCGGAGCTCTTCATTGGATGTTTTGGTTTTGAAAAGTAATTCACCATTTTGTTTTAAGGTTAGACAAGTTGTTAAAGGTTAAAGTATACTTTATGTCGTTTAAAATAAACATAGAACAGACCTTCGTTTTATATTTTTCTTTTTAGAGCCGACGCCCTTTTAAAAATTTATTTAGAGTAGGTTTTAATTGTTTAAAATTTTTATATTATAATATTTTATTTGTTTGGTAAAACTTACCTGGCTTTCTCTATCATCCTGATTTGACGCAAAG
Source organism: Platycheirus rosarum (assembly GCA_963971375.1). Classification (NCBI taxonomy): domain Eukaryota; kingdom Metazoa; phylum Arthropoda; class Insecta; order Diptera; family Syrphidae; genus Platycheirus; species Platycheirus rosarum. The sequence goes on from OZ020507.1 coordinate 101,503,027, forward strand.
TTGGTTCATTATCGTTTCCGAAAGGCACACCAAGCGTTGGAACCACATTTGGCATCAAGCGAATCGGCTGTGAAAAGCCATGGTCTTCCAAAATTTTGTTCTTTGGAACAAAATCGATGTCTTGAAAATGTTTGCTGTAAATCCTAGAATTTTTCGGCGCGAACTTGTCACTTCTTTGACATAAAAACACCCACTTTTTGCACAGTTTTCCATTTTTAGGGAAATTGAACAAATGTATTTTTATTTCAGAGTTTTTCTTGTTCTTTTTGGAGTTGCAACCAAAAACTGCACAATAAATTGTTTGTTTTTCTTTTTTTATTAAATTATTTATAATTTTTTTATAGCTTTAAACACTTTAAACACAAATCACTTAACAAAAAAACACGAGATCTATGTAATATTTCACATAAACAACAATTACTTGTCTCCAGCGGCCGCCATTTTTCTTTATTTTGACAGATGCGCAGAAGTGAGAAAAATGAAAAGGCTAAAGATATTACCTTTAATATGTGAACTGTGAATCAGCTATACGTTTCGTTCCCACATTAATACAAACGTATTAGTAGTCCCATAAGAAATGTACAGGGACCGGTACACATATGTCGCTGAACGGGTATTTTTCATTTTGTAGACGATGAAAGAAATATCCTCCCTGTTGTCGTTCTTGTTTGTTTTTTTCTGTGCGTATTACAACAAAAACGAATGCATTGCATTTTAGAAAGCAATACCACCTCATGTTCCCTATGTCCCAACATACATGGCCGGCCCGTGTTTGCCTTAATGCTTGGAGTGCGAAAGGGAAAGATAATGAAATAGAAATAGAGTAACCCGAACATGCACGGGTAGAACTGTCCCTGCAACTTTTTTGACTTTTCTGTCTGTCTGTATTCTTTGTTCTTCTTATATTGCTTCATACTTGTTTTGGATGTTGCTCAAACACGTTACAAGAAAATAAAAACACATGTATGATGGCCGCAAAATGTAAATAGTATATGGAGTTAGTTTCTTTTCATTTATTTTTCATTTATTCATTCATTCATTAAGTTTTTATTAATTTATTTCATTTAAATAATTTTTTTTTTAAATGCTGATCACTGAAACAGAAAGTAAAATAAAAGATAGCTGTCAAAATAATTCGCAACTGAAAAAAACACGCGCTACTCAAACTTGCTTCCGTGTAAGTGCGAGTGCATTACCGAATACAAGTTCAAAAGGAAATAAGCAAGAGTTGCGCGTTCATTTAATGCGCCGTGTAAGTCCCGACTATCGGAATTAGAACATTGCGTACGTTCACGAACGTAACTTTTGGGTAGGTTACCTTGCTTGTGTTTGTTTTTTTTTTGTGAACGAACAAATCCAACCAGTTACCTCTCAAAATTTGAAGCAAAAGAGAAACACAATCAGCTGTTCATCAGCTGTTCACGTGTTGAGAAAAGTTTGCAGCAAATTTTAGGATACCTTTGGATTGGCGGCGTTCAGTGCCGCATAGCCTTGTGTTATAATGCTATTGAAATATACTGTGCGTTTGTGAACGCATAAAACCCAATAGGTAACCATTTCTGTCAAAACGTACTACATTTGCACAACCAGCTGATTTCGTGGTCAGCTGTTCCATACGATACCAAAGTATACCAGAAATTGGGTGCGTTCTGTATCTCATACGTTCGAAGTCGAAGTAGCACATTGTTGATGTAATACGTGTACTTTTTGCACGTATTACAACAACAATGCGCTACTTCGATTTCGAACCTATAAGATACCAAACGCAACCATTTATCGCTACATGTGTTTCGAATAGGAAGTCGTATGTTTTGTTTTTTGTTCATCAGCTGTCTTTTTACATTTATTACAACAACTATGCGCTACTTCGATAGTGAACTTATGAGATACCGAACGAAACCATTTGCTCTCTGTTTCCATATGTTCTTCAATCTGCTGGAAAACAGCTGTTTTTAACCATGCTAATGCGTACGTTCACGAACATAACTTTTGGGTTGGTTTCTTTGCTTGTGTTTTGGTTTTTTTGTGAACGAACAAATCCAACCAGATAGATTACCTACCAAAATTAGAAGCAACAAAGAAACAGCTGTTTTCCAGCTGATTGAAGAACATATGGAAACAGAGAGAAAATCCAAAGGTATCCTAAAATTTGCTGGATGCTTTTCTCAACACGTGAACAGCTGATGAACATCTTCCAAATCATTGCTGGCAACAAAAGGTGTTTCCGGGGCTGTTTCTATAAATTCATACTCAATCTTTGGTGTTATTTGCATTTCCAAATCTGAAGCGGATAAACTATTTGCAACATTTTTCTTAGAATCAACATTTATTTCTTTCAGAGCTTCATTTTCGGTTCTGCAATATATGTATGACAATAAATATATAGGCGCAAAATTTTAAACCTTATTCATTTTAGCAATAGAACCGACTCTAGTTAAAGAAGTTCTTTAGATACGAGCCCTTGTTTAACATTTTCTCAATTTTAAACAAGATAAACAACCCTGACAACTAGTGTGGTGTGTGGTTACGTAACGTAATGTAAACAACTTTTTCCAGGAGGTCAATTCCCGAACTGTGAAAATGTGAAAAGATAAAAACTTATTATAATGCGTTGGAAGTGTTATTAATCAATATTAAGTAATTAAACATTAACAAATGTCGTAAAAGAATAAAAAAAAATAATATAATTAAGTAAATAAAGGAAAAAAGAATGGAAATTGCAGTAGAATAAATCGGTTCACCATCATTTGGCTTCGCCATACATCGTTGCTTGATCTCAAAACTGCGGAGCTCTTCATTGGATGTTTTGGTTTTGAAAAGTAATTCACCATTTTGAAAAGTTTTTGACGCTTGTTTTTCTTTTTTCATACATCTAGAATCGAATTTAACTTCAGAACGTCAACAAAATTTCCATTTTACAGTTTCACAGATTTAGAATCTACCCCAACACGGTTTACTACTGACAGAATAAGACATTCTTATTTTTTTTTTTGGTACGAAATTACAAAATGTCGTCTGGTTAAAGTATACTTTAAAAAGATAAACAATTGGTTTGCTCGTTTTAAGGTTAGACAAGTATTTAAAGGTTAAAGTATACTTTATGTCGTTTAAAATAAACATAGAACAGACTTTCGTTTTATATTTCGTGTTTAGTGCCGACGCCCTTTTAAAAATTTATTTATAGTAGGTTTTAATTGTTTAAAATTTTTATATTATAATATTTTATTTGTTTGGTAAGACTTACCTGGCTTTCTCTATCATCCTGATTTGACGAAAAGTTGGTTCTTTCTCGTTTCCGAAAGGCACACCAAGCGTTGGAACCACATTTGGCATCAAGCGAATCGGCTGTGAAAAGCAATGGTCTTCCAAAATTTTGTTCTTTGGAACATAATCGATGTCTTGAAAATGTTTGCTGTAAATCCTAGAATTTTTAGAGGCGAACTTGTCACTTCTGCGACATAAAAACACCCACTTTTTGCACAGTTTTCCATTTATAGGGAAATTGAAAAAAATTATTTTTATTTCAGAGTTTTTCTTGTTCTTGTTGGAGTTGCAACCAAAAACTGCACACCTCAATTTAATAAATTGTTTGTTTTTCTTTTTTTATTAAATTATTTATAATTTTTTTATAGCTTTAAACACTTTAAACACAAATCACTTAACAAAAAAACACGAGATCTATGTAATATTTCACATAAACAACAATTACTTGTCTCCAGCGGCCGCCATTTTATTTTGACAGATGCGCAGAAGTGAGAAAAATGAAAAGGCTAAAGATATTACCTTTAATATGTGTACTGTGAATCAGCTATACGTTTCGTACCCACATTAATACAAACGTATTAGTAGTCCCATAAGAAATGTACAGGGACCGGTACACATATGTCGCTGAACGGGTATTTTTCATTTTGTAGACGATGAAAGAAATATCCTCCCAGTTGTCGTTCTTGTTTGGTTTTTTCTGTGCGTATTACAACAAAAACGAATGCATTGCATTTTAGAAAGCAATACCACCTCATGTTCCCTATGTCCCAACATACATGGCACGTGTTTGCCTTAATGCTTGGAGTGCGAAAGGGAAAGATAATGAAATAGAAATAGAGTAACCCGAACATGCACGGGTAGAACTGTCCCTGCAACTTTTTTGACTTTTCTGTCTGTCTGTATTCTTTGTTCTTCTTATATTGCTTCATACTTGTTTTGGATGTTGCTCAAACACGTTACAAGAAAATAAAAACACATGTATGATGGCCGCAAAACTTAAATAGTATATGGAGTTAGTTTCTTTTCATTTATTTTTCATTTATTTATTCATTCATTAAGTTTTTATTAATTTATTTCATTTAAATACATTTTTTTTAAATGCTGATCACTGAAACAGAAAGTAAAATAAAAGATAGCTGTCAAAATAATTCGCAACTGAAAAAAACACGCGCAACTTAAACTTGCTTCCGTGTAAGTGCGCGTGCATTACAGAATACAAGTTCAAAAGGAAATAAGAAAGAGTTGCGCGTTAATTTAATGCGCCGTGTAAGTCCCGACTATCGGAATCAGAACATTGCGTACGTTCACGAACGTAACTTTTGGGTAGGTTACCTTGCTTGTGTTTGTTTTTTTTTTGTGAACGAACAAATCCAACCAGATAGGTTACCTCTCAAAATTCGAAGCAAAAGAGAAACACAATCAGCTGTTCATCAGCTGTTCACGTGTTGAGAAAAGTTTGCAGCAAATTTTAGGATACCTTTGGATTGGGGGCGTTCAGTGCCGCATAGCTTTGTGTTATAATGCTATTGAAATATACTGTGCGTTTGTGAACGCATAAAACCCAATAGATAACCATTTCTGTCAAAACGTACTACATTTGCACAACCAGCTGATTTCGTGGTCAGCTGTTCCATGCGATACCAAAGTATACCAGAAATTGGGTGCGTTCGGTATCTCATACGTTCGAAATCGAAGTAGCGCATTGTTGTTGTAATACGTGTAAGAAGACAGCTGATCAACAGCTGATGACCATAATCAGCTGTTGATCAGCTGTCTTTACACGTATTACAACAACTATGCACTACTTCGATAGCGAATTTATGAGATACCGAACGAATCCATTTTCTCTCTGTTTCCATATGTTCTTCAATCTGCTGGATAACAGCTGTTTTTAACCATGCTAATGCGTACGTTCACGAATATAACTTTTGGGTTGGTTACCTTGCTTGTGTTTTGGTTTTTTTGTGAACGAACAAATCCAACCAGTTAGATTATCTACCAAAATTCGAAGCAACAGAGAAACAGCTGTTTTCCAGCTGATTGAAGAACATATGGAAACAGAGAGAAAATCCAAAGGTATCCTAAAATTTGCTGGATACTTTTCTCAACACGTGAACAGCTGATGAACATCTTCCAAATCATTGCTGGCAACAAAAGTTGTTTCCGGGACTGTTTCTATAAATTCATACCCAATCGTTGGTGTTATTTGCATTTCCAAATCTGAAGCGGGTAAACTATTTGCAACATTTTTCTTAGAATCAACATTTATTTCTTTCAGAGCTTCATTTTCGGTTCTGCAATATATGTATGACAATAAATATATAGTCGCAAAATTTTAAACCTTATTCATTTTAGCAATAGAACCGACTCTAGTTAAAGAAGTTCTTTAGATACGAGCCCTTGTTTAACATTTTCTCAATTTTAAACAAGATAAACAACCCTGACAACTAGTGTGGTGTGTGGTTACGTAACGTAATGTAAATAACTTTTTCCAGGAGGTCAATTCCCGAACTGTGAAAATGTGAAAAGATAAAAACTTATCATAATGCGTTGGAAGTATTATTAATCAATATTTAGTAATAAAACTTCAACAAATGTCGTAAAAGAATAAAAAAATATAATATAATTAAGTAAATAAAGGAAAAAAGAATGGAAATTGCAGTAGAATAAATCGGTCCACCATCATTTGGCTTCGCCATACATCGTTTCTTGATCTCAAAACTGCGGAGCTCTTCATGGGATGTTTAGGTTTTGAAAAGTAATTCACCATTTTGAAAAGTTTTTGACGCTTGTTTTTCTTTTTTCATACATCTAGAATCGAATTTAACTTCAGAACGTCAACAAAATTTCCATTTCACAGTTTCACAGATTGAGAATCTACCCCAACACGGTTTACTACTGACAGAATAAGACGTTCTTATTTATTTTTTTGGTACGAAATTACAAAATGTCGTCTGGTTAAAGTATACTTTAAAAACATAAACAATTGGTTTGCTCGTTTTAAGGTTAGACAAGTATTTAAAGGTTAAAGTATACTTTATGTCGTTTAAAATAAACATAGAACAGACTTTCGTTTTATATTTCGTGTTTAGAGCCGACGCCCTTTTAAAAATTTATTTATAGTAGGTTTTAATTGTTTAAAATTTTTATATTATAATATTTTATTTGTTTGGTAAGACTTACCTGGCTTTCTCTATCATCCTGATTTGACGAAAAGTTGGTTCTTTCTCGTTTCCGAAAGGCACACCAAGCGTTGGAACCACATTTGGCATCAAGCGAATCGGCTGTGAAAAGCAATGGTCTTCCAAAATTTTGTTCTTTGGAACATAATCGATGTCTTGAAAATGTTTGCTGTAAATCCTAGAATTTTTAGAGGCGAACTTGTCACTTCTGCGACATAAAAACACCCACTTTTTGCACAGTTTTCCATTTATAGGGAAATTGAAAAAAATTATTTTTATTTCAGAGTTTTTCTTGTTCTTGTTGGAGTTGCAACCAATAACTGCACACCTCTAATTAATAATTTGTTTGTTTTTCTTTTTTTATTAAATTATTTATAATTTTTTTATAGCTTTAAACACTTTAAACACACATCACTTAACAAAAAAACACGATATCTATGTAATATTTCACATAAACAACAATTACTTGTCTCCAGCGGCCGCCATTTTTCTTTACTTTGACAGATGCGCAGAAGTGAGAAAAATGAAAAGGCTAAAGATATTACCTTTAATATTTGTACTGTGAATCAGCTATACGTTTCGTTCCCACATTAATACAAACGTATTAGTAGTCCCATAAGAAATGTACAGGGACCGGTACACATATGTCGCTGAACGGGTATTTTTCATTTTGTAGACGATGAAAGAAATATCCTCCCAGTTGTCGTTCTTGTTTGTTTTTTTCTGTGCGTATTACAACAAAAACGAATGCATTGCATTTTAAAAAGCAATACGACCTCATGTTCCCTATGTCCCAACATACATGGCACGTGTTTGCCTTAATGTTTGGAGTGCGAAAGGGAAAGATAATGAAATAGAAATAGAGTAACCCGAACATGCACGGATAGAACTGTCCCTGCAACTTTTTTGACTTTTCTGTCTGTCTGTATTCTTTGTTCTTCTGATATTGCTTCATACTTGTTTTGGATGTTGCTCAAACACGTTACAAGAAAATAAAAACACATTTATGTTGGCCGCAAAATTTAAATAGTATATGGAGTTAGTTTCTTTTCATTTATTTTTCATTTATTCATTCATTCATTAAGTTTTTATTAATTTATTTCATTTAAATAAATTTTTTTTAAATGCTGATCACTGAAACAGAAAGTAAAATAAAAGATAGCTGTCAAAATAATTTGCAAATGAAAAAAACACGCGCAACTCGAACTTGCTTCCGTGTAAGTGCGCGTGCATTACCGAATACAAGTTCAAAAGGAAATAAGCAAGAGTTGCGCGTTAATTTAATGCGCCGTGTAAGTCCCGACTATCGGAATCAGAAATTGCGTACGTTCACGAACGTAACTTTTGGGTAGGTTACCTTGCTTTTGTTTGTTTTTTTTTTTGTGAACGAACAAATCCAACCAAATAGGTTACCTCTCAAAATTCGAAGCAAAAGAGAAACACAATCAGCTGTTCATCAGCTGTTCACGTGTTGAGAAAAGTTTGCAGCAAATTTTAGGATACCTTTGGATTGGCGGCGTTCAGTGCCGCATAGCTTTGTGTTATAATGCTATTGAAATATACAGTGCGTTTGTGAACGCATAAAACCCAATAGGTAACAATTTCTGTCAAAACATTTGCACAACAAGCTGATTTCGTGGTCAGCTGTTCCATGCGATACCAAAGTATACCATAAATTGGGTGCGTTCGGTATCTCATACGTTCGAAATCGAAGTAGCGCAATGTTGTTGTAATACGTCTAAGAAGACAGCTGATCACAGCAGATGACCGTAATCAGGTTATAGGTTCGAAATCGAAGTAGCGCATTGTTGTTGTAATACGTGTAAGAAGATAGCTGATCAACAGCTGATGACCATAATCAGCTGTTGATCAGCTGTCTTTTTACACGTATTACAACAACAATGCGCTACTTCGATTTCGAACCTATAAGATACCAAACGCACCCATTTATCGCTAAATGTTTTTCGAATAGGAAGTCGTATGTTTCGTTTTTTGTTCATCAGCTGTCTTTTTACATTTATTACAACAACAATGCACTACTTCGATAGCGAACTTATGAGATACCGAACGAAACCATTTGCTCTCTGTTTCCATATGTTCTCCAATCTGCTAGAAAACAGCTGGTTTTAACCATGCTAATGAGTACGTTCACGAACATAACTTTTGGGTTGGTTACCTTGCTTGTGTTTTGGGTTTTTTGTGAACGAACAAATCCAACCAGATAGATTACCTACCAAAATTCGAAGCAACAGAGAAACAGCTGTTTTCCAGCTGATTGAAAAACATATGGAAACAGAGAGAAAATCCAAAGGTATCCTAAAATTTGCTGGATACTTTTCTCAACACCTGAACAGCTGATGAACATTTTCAAAATCATTGCTGGCAACAAAAGGTGTTTCCGGGGCTGTTTCTATAAATTCATACCCAATCGTTGGTGTTATTTGCATTTCCAAATCTGAAGCGGGTAAACTATTTGCAACATTTTTCTAAGAATCAACATTTATTTCTTTCAGAGCTTCATTTTCTGTTCTGCAATATATGTATGACAATAAATATATAGGCGCAAAATTTTAAACCTTATTCATTTTAGCAATAGAACCGACTCTAGTTAAAGAAGTTCTTTAGATACGAGCCCTTGTTTAACATTTTCTGAATTTTAAACAAGATAAACAACCCTGAGAACTAGTGTGGTGTGTGGTTACGTAACGTAATGTAAACAATTTTTTCCAGGAGGTCAATTCCCGATCTGTGAAAATGTGAAAAGATAAAAACTTATCATAATACGTTGGAAGTGTTATTAATCAATATTTAATAATTAAACATTAACAAATGTTGTAAAAGAATAAAAAAAAATTATATAATTAAGTAAATAAAGGAAAAAAGAATGGAAATTGCAGTAGAATAAATCGGTCCACCATCATTTGGCTTCGCCATACATCGTTGCTTGATCTCAAAACTGCGGAGCTCTTCATTGGATGTTTTGGTTTTGAAAAGTAATTCACCATTTTGAAAAGTTTTTGACGCTTGTTTTTCTTTTTTCATACATCTAGAATCGAATTTAACTTCAAAACGTCACCAAAATTTCCATTTCACAGTTTCACAGATTGAGAATCTACCCCAACACGGTTTACTACTGACAGAATAAGACATTCTTATTTTTTTTTTTTTTTGGTACGAAATTACAAAATGTCGTCTGGTTATGGAAATTGCAGAAGAATAAATCGGTCCACCATCATTTGGCTTCGCCATACATCGTTGCTTGATCTCTAAACTGCGCTTGTTTTTCTTTTTTCATACATCTAGAATCGAATTTAACTTCAAAACGTCAACACGGTTTACTATTGACAGAATAAGACATTCCCATTTTTTTGGTACGAAATTACAAAATGTCGTCTGGTTAAAGTATACTTTAAAAAGATAAGCAATTGGTTTGCTCGTTTTAAGGTTAGACAAGTTGTTAAAGGTTAAAGTATACTTTATGTCGTTTAAAATAAACAAAGAACAGACCTTCGTTTTATATTTCGTTTTTAGAGCCGACGCCCTTTTAAAAATTTATTTAGAGTAGGTTTTAATTGTTTAAATTTTTTATATTATAATATTTTATTTGTTTGGTAAAACTTACCTGGCTTTCTCTATCATCCTGATTTGACGCAAAGTTGGTTCTTTCTCGTTTCCGAAAGGCACACCAAGCGTTGGAACCACATTTGGCATCAAGCGAATCGGCTGTGAAAAGCCATGGTCTTCCTAAATCTTGTTCTTTGGAACAAAATCGATGTCTTGAAAATGTTTGCTGTAAATCCTAGAATTTTTTGGCGCGAACTTGTCACTTCTGCGACATAAAAACACCCACTTTTTGCACAGTTTTCCATTTGTAGGGAAATTGAACAAATGTATTTTTATTTCAGAGTTTTTCTTGTTCTTGTTGGAGTTGCAACCAAAAACTGCACACCTCAAATTAATAAATTGTTTGTTTTTCTTTTTTTATTAAATTATTTATAATTTTTTTTATAGCTTTAAACACTTTAAACACAAATCACTTAACAAAAAAAACACGATATCTATGTAATATTTCACATAAACAACAATTACTTATCTCCAGCGGCCGCCATTTTTCTTTACTTTGACAGATGCGCAGAAGTGAGAAAAATGAAAAGGCTAAAGATATTACCTTTAATATGTGTACTGTGAATCAGCTATACGTTTCGTTCCCACATTAATACAAACGTATTAGTAGTCCCATAAGAAATGTACAGGGACCGGTACACATATGTCGCTGAACGGGTATTTTTCATTTTGTAGACGATGAAAGAAATATCCTCCCAGTTGTCGTTCTTGTTTGTTTTTTTCTGTGCGTATTACAACAAAAACGAATGCATTGCATTTTAGAAAGCAATACGACCTCATGTTCCCTATGTCCCAACATACATGGCCCGTGTTTGCCTTAATGCTTGGAGTGCGAAAGGGAAAGATAATGAAATAGAAATAGAGTAACCCGAACATGCACGGGTAGAACTGTCCCTGCAACTTTTTTTAACTTTTCTGTCTGTCTGTATTCTTTGTTCTTCTTATATTGCTTCATACTTGATTTGGATGTTGCTCAAACACGTTACAAGAAAATAGAAACACATGTATGATGGCCGCAAAATTTAAATAGTATGTGGAATTAGTTTCTTTTCATTTATTTTTCATTTATTCATTCATTCATTAAGTTTTTATTAATTTATTTCATTTAAATACATTTTTTTTTAATGCTGATCACTGAAACAGAAAGTAAAATAAAAGATAGCTGTCAAAATAATTTGCAACTGAAAAAAACACGCGCAATTCGAACTTGCTTCCGTGTAAGTGCGCGTGCATTACCGAATACAAGTTCAAAAGGAAATAAGCAAGAGTTGCGCGTTAATTGAATGCGCCGTGTAAGTCCCGACTATCGGAATCAGAACATTGCGTACGTTCACGAACGTAACTTTTGGGTAGGTTACCTTGCTTGTGTTTGTTTTTTTTTTTGTGAACGAACAAATCCAACCAGATAGGTTACCTCTCAAAATTCAAAGCAAAAGAGAAACACAATCAGCGGTTTATCAGCTGTTCACGTGTTGAGAAAAGTTTGCAGCAAATTTTAGGATACCTTTGGATTGGTAGCGTTCAGTGCCGTATAGCTTTGTGTTATAATGCTATTGAAATATACTGTGCGTTTGTGAACGCATAAAACTAAATAGGTAACAATTGTTGTCAAAACGTACTACATTTGCACAACCAGCTGATTTCGTGGTCAGCTGTTCCATACGATACCAAAGTATACCAGAAATTGGGTGCGTTCGGTATCTCATACGTTCGAAATCGAAGTAGCACATTGTTGTTGTAATGCGGGTAAGAAGACAGCTGATCAACAGCTGATGACCATAATCAGCTGTTGATCAGCTGTCTTTTTACACGTATTACAACAACAATGCGCTACTTCGATAGCGAATTTATGAGATACCGAACGAATCCATTTTCTCTCTGTTTCCATATGTTCTTCAATCTGCTGGATAACAGCTGTTTTTAACCATGCTAATGCGTACGTTCACGAATATAACTTTTGGGTTGGTTACCTTGCTTGTGTTTTGGTTTTTTTGTGAACGAACAAATCCAACCAGTTAGATTATCTACCAAAATTCGAAGCAACAGAGAAACAGCTGTTTTCCAGCTGATTGAAGAACATATGGAAACAGAGAGAAAATCCAAAGGTATCCTAAAATTTGCTGGATACTTTTCTCAACACGTGAACAGCTGATGAACATCTTCCAAATCATTGCTGGCAACAAAAGTTGTTTCCGAGACTGTTTCTATAAATTCATACCCAATCGTTGGTGTTATTTGCATTTCCAAATCTGAAGCGGGTAAACTATTTGCAACATTTTTCTTAGAATCAACATTTATTTCTTTCAGAGCTTCATTTTCGGTTCTGCAATATATGTATGACAATAAATATATAGTCGCAAAATTTTAAACCTTATTCATTTTAGCAATAGAACCGACTCTAGTTAAAGAAGTTCTTTAGATACGAGCCCTTGTTTAACATTTTCTCAATTTTAAACAAGATAAACAACCCTGACAACTAGTGTGGTGTGTGGTTACGTAACGTGATTTAAACAATTTTTTCCAGGAGGTCAATTTCCGATCTGTGAAAATGTGAAAAGATAAAAACTTATCATAATGCGTTGGAAGTATTATTAATCAATATTTAGTAATTAAACTTTAACAAATGTCGTAAAAGAATAAAAAAAAATAATATAATTAAGTAAATAAAGGAAAAAAGAATGGAAATTGCAGTAGAATAAATCGGTCCACCATCATTTGGCTTCGCCATACATCGTTTCTTGATCTCAAAACTGCGGAGCTCTTCATGGGATGTTTAGGTTTTGAAAAGTAATTCACCATTTTGAAAAGTTTTTGACGCTTGTTTTTCTTTTTTCATACATCTAGAATCGAATTTAACTTCAGAACGTCAACAAAATTTCCATTTCACAGTTTCACAGATTGAGAATCTACCCCAACACGGTTTACTACTGACAGAATAAGACATTCTTATTTATTTTTTTGGTACGAAATTACAAAATGTCGTCTGGTTAAAGTATACTTTAAAAACATAAACAATTGGTTTGCTCGTTTTAAGGTTAGACAAGTATTTAAAGGTTAAAGTATACTTTATGTCGTTTAAAATAAACATAGAACAGACTTTTGTTTAAATTTCGTTTTTAGAGCCGACGCCTTTTTAAAAAATTATTTAGAGTAGGTTTTAATTGTTTAAAATTTTTATATTATAATATTTTATTTGTTTGGTAAAACTTACCTGGCTTTCTCTATCATCCTGATTTGACGCAAAGTTGGTTCTTTCTCGTTTCCGAAAGGCACAGCAAGCGTTGGAACCACATTTGGCATCAAGCGAATCGGCTGTGAAAAGCCATAGTCTTCCAAAATCTTGTTCTTTGGAACAAAATCGATGTATTGAAAATGTTTGCTGTAAATCCTAGAATTTTTTGGCGCGAACTTGTCACTTCTGCGACATAAAAACACCCACTTTTTGCACAGTTTTCCATTTTTAGGGAAATTGAACAAATGTATTTTTATTTCAGAGTTTTTCTTGTCCTTGTTGGAGTTGCAACCAAAAACTACATACCTCAAATTAATAAATTGTTTGTTTTTCTTTTTTTATTAAATTATTTATAATTTTTTTATAGCTTTAAACACTTTAAACACAAATCACTTAACAAAAAAACACGAGATCAATGTAATATTTCACATAAACAACAATTACTTGTCTCCAGCGACCGCCATTTTTCTTTATTTTGAAAGATGCGCAGAAGTGAGAAAAATGAAAAGGCTAAAGATATTACCTTTAATATGTGTACTATAAATCAGCTATACGTTTCGTACCCACATTAATACAAACGTATTAGTAGTGCCATAAGTAATGTACAGGGACCGGTACACATATGTCGCTGAACGGTTATTTTTCATTTTGTAGACGATAAAAGAAATATCCTCCCAGTTGTCGTTCTTGTTTGTTTTTTTCTGTGCGTATTAAAACAAAAACGAATGCATTGCATTTTAGAAAGCAATACCACCTCATGTTCCCTATGTCCCAACATACATGGCACGTGTTTGCCTTAATGCTTGGAGTGCGAAAGGGAAAGATAATGAAATAGAAATAGAGTAACCCGAACATGCACGGGTAGAACTGTCCCTGCAACTTTTTTGACTTTTCTGTCTGTCTGTATTCTTTGTTCTTCTTATATTGCTTCATACTTGTTTTGGATGTTGCTCAAACACGTTACAAGAAAATAAAAACACATGTATGTTGGCCGCAGAATTTAAATAGTATATGGAGTTAGTTTCTTTTCATTTATTTTTCATTTATTCATTCATTCATTAAGTTTTTATTAATTTATTTCATTTAAATAAATTTTTTTTAAATGCTGATCACTGAAACAGAAAGTAAAATAAAAGATAGCTGTCAAAATAATTCACAACTGAAAAAAACACGCGCAACTCAAACTTGCTTCCGTGAAAGTGCGCGTGCATTACCGAATACAAGTTCAAAAGGAAATAAGCAAGAGTTGCGCGTTAATTTAATGCGCCGTGTAAGTCCTGACTATCGGAATCAGAACATTGCGTACGTTCACGAACGTAACTTTTGGGTAGGTTACCTTGCTTGTGTTTGTTTTTTTTTTTGTGAACGAACAAATCCAACCAGATAGGTTACCTCTCAAAATTCGAAGCAAAAGAGAAACACAATCAGCTGTTCATCAGCTGTTCACGTGTTGAGAAAAGTTTGCAGCAAATTTTAGGATACCTTTGGATTGGCGGCGTTCAGTGCCGCATAGCTTTGTGTTATAATGCTATTGAAATATACAGTGCGTTTGTGAACGCATAAAATCCAATAGGTAACCATTTCTGTCAAAACGTACTACATTTGCACAACCAGCTGATTTCGTGGTCAGCTGTTCCATACGATACCAAAGTATACCAGAAATTGGGTGCGTTCTGTATCTCATACGTTCGAAATCGAAGTAGCACATTGTTGTTGTAACACGTGTAAAAAGATAGCTGATCAACAGCTGATGACCATAATCAGCTGTTGATCAGCTGTCTTTTTACATTTATTACAACAACAATGCGCTACTTCGATAGCGAACTTATGAGATACCGAACGAAACCATTTGTTCTCTGTTTCCATATGTTCTTCAATCTGCTGGAAAACAGCTGTTTTTAACCATGCTAATGAGTACGTTCACGAACATAACTTTTGGGTTGGTTACCTTGCTTGTGTTTTGGGTTTTTTGTGAACGAACAAATCCAACCAGATAGATTACCTACCAAAATTCGAAGCAACAGAGAAACAGCTGTTTTCCAGCTGATTGAAAAACATATGGAAACAGAGAGAAAATCCAAAGGTATCCTAAAATTTGCTGGATACTTTTCTCAACACGTGAACAGCTGATGAACATCTTCCAAATCATTGCTGGCAATAAAAGGTGTTTCCGGGGCTGTTTCTATAAATTCATACCCAATCGTTGGTGTTATTTGCATTTCCAAATCTGAAGCGGGTAAACTTTTTGCAACATTTTTCTTAGAATCAATATTTATTTCTTTCAGAGCTTCATTTTCAGTTCTGCAATATATGTATGACAATAAATATATAGGCGCAAAATTTTAAACCTTATTCATTTTAGCAATAGAACCGACTCTAGTTAAAGAAGTTCTTTAGATACGAGCCCTTGTTTAACATTTTCTCAATTTTAAACAAGATAAACAACCCTGACAACTAGTGTGGTGTGTGGTTACGTAACGTGATTTAAACAATTTTTTCCAGGAGGTCAATTTCCGATCTGTGAAAATGTGAAAAGATAAAAACTTATCATAATGCGTTGGAAGTATTATTAATCAATATTTAGTAATTAAACTTTAACAAATGTCGTAAAAGAATAAAAAAAAATAATATAATTAAGTAAATAAAGGAAAAAAGAATGGAAATTGCAGTAGAATAAATCGGTCCACCATCATTTGGCTTCGCCATACATCGTTTCTTGATCTCAAAACTGCGGAGCTCTTCATGGGATGTTTAGGTTTTGAAAAGTAATTCACCATTTTGAAAAGTTTTTGACGCTTGTTTTTCTTTTTTCATACATCTAGAATCGAATTTAACTTCAGAACGTCAACAAAATTTCCATTTCACAGTTTCACAGATTGAGAATCTACCCCAACACGGTTTACTACTGACAGAATAAGACATTCTTATTTATTTTTTTGGTACGAAATTACAAAATGTCGTCTGGTTAAAGTATACTTTAAAAACATAAACAATTGGTTTGCTCGTTTTAAGGTTAGACAAGTATTTAAAGGTTAAAGTATACTTTATGTCGTTTAAAATAAACATAGAACAGACTTTTGTTTAAATTTCGTTTTTAGAGCCGACGCCTTTTTAAAAAATTATTTAGAGTAGGTTTTAATTGTTTAAAATTTTTATATTATAATATTTTATTTGTTTGGTAAAACTTACCTGGCTTTCTCTATCATCCTGATTTGACGCAAAGTTGGTTCTTTCTCGTTTCCGAAAGGCACAGCAAGCGTTGGAACCACATTTGGCATCAAGCGAATCGGCTGTGAAAAGCCATAGTCTTCCAAAATCTTGTTCTTTGGAACAAAATCGATGTATTGAAAATGTTTGCTGTAAATCCTAGAATTTTTTGGCGCGAACTTGTCACTTCTGCGACATAAAAACACCCACTTTTTGCACAGTTTTCCATTTTTAGGGAAATTGAACAAATGTATTTTTATTTCAGAGTTTTTCTTGTCCTTGTTGGAGTTGCAACCAAAAACTACATACCTCAAATTAATAAATTGTTTGTTTTTCTTTTTTTATTAAATTATTTATAATTTTTTTATAGCTTTAAACACTTTAAACACAAATCACTTAACAAAAAAACACGAGATCAATGTAATATTTCACATAAACAACAATTACTTGTCTCCAGCGACCGCCATTTTTCTTTATTTTGAAAGATGCGCAGAAGTGAGAAAAATGAAAAGGCTAAAGATATTACCTTTAATATGTGTACTATAAATCAGCTATACGTTTCGTACCCACATTAATACAAACGTATTAGTAGTGCCATAAGTAATGTACAGGGACCGGTACACATATGTCGCTGAACGGTTATTTTTCATTTTGTAGACGATAAAAGAAATATCCTCCCAGTTGTCGTTCTTGTTTGTTTTTTTCTGTGCGTATTAAAACAAAAACGAATGCATTGCATTTTAGAAAGCAATACCACCTCATGTTCCCTATGTCCCAACATACATGGCACGTGTTTGCCTTAATGCTTGGAGTGCGAAAGGGAAAGATAATGAAATAGAAATAGAGTAACCCGAACATGCACGGGTAGAACTGTCCCTGCAACTTTTTTGACTTTTCTGTCTGTCTGTATTCTTTGTTCTTCTTATATTGCTTCATACTTGTTTTGGATGTTGCTCAAACACGTTACAAGAAAATAAAAACACATGTATGTTGGCCGCAGAATTTAAATAGTATATGGAGTTAGTTTCTTTTCATTTATTTTTCATTTATTCATTCATTCATTAAGTTTTTATTAATTTATTTCATTTAAATAAATTTTTTTTAAATGCTGATCACTGAAACAGAAAGTAAAATAAAAGATAGCTGTCAAAATAATTCACAACTGAAAAAAACACGCGCAACTCAAACTTGCTTCCGTGAAAGTGCGCGTGCATTACCGAATACAAGTTCAAAAGGAAATAAGCAAGAGTTGCGCGTTAATTTAATGCGCCGTGTAAGTCCTGACTATCGGAATCAGAACATTGCGTACGTTCACGAACGTAACTTTTGGGTAGGTTACCTTGCTTGTGTTTGTTTTTTTTTTTGTGAACGAACAAATCCAACCAGATAGGTTACCTCTCAAAATTCGAAGCAAAAGAGAAACACAATCAGCTGTTCATCAGCTGTTCACGTGTTGAGAAAAGTTTGCAGCAAATTTTAGGATACCTTTGGATTGGCGGCGTTCAGTGCCGCATAGCTTTGTGTTATAATGCTATTGAAATATACAGTGCGTTTGTGAACGCATAAAATCCAATAGGTAACCATTTCTGTCAAAACGTACTACATTTGCACAACCAGCTGATTTCGTGGTCAGCTGTTCCATACGATACCAAAGTATACCAGAAATTGGGTGCGTTCTGTATCTCATACGTTCGAAATCGAAGTAGCACATTGTTGTTGTAACACGTGTAAAAAGATAGCTGATCAACAGCTGATGACCATAATCAGCTGTTGATCAGCTGTCTTTTTACACGTATTACAACAACAATGCGCTACTTCGATTTCGAACCTATAAGATACCAAACGCACCCATTTATCGCTACATGTGTTTCGAATAGGAAGTCGTATGTTTCGTTTTTTGTTCATCAGCTGTCTTTTTACATTTATTACAACAACAATGCGCTACTTCGATAGCGAACTTATGAGATACCGAACGAAACCATTTGTTCTCTGTTTCCATATGTTCTTCAATCTGCTGGAAAACAGCTGTTTTTAACCATGCTAATGAGTACGTTCACGAACATAACTTTTGGGTTGGTTACCTTGCTTGTGTTTTGGGTTTTTTGTGAACGAACAAATCCAACCAGATAGATTACCTACCAAAATTCGAAGCAACAGAGAAACAGCTGTTTTCCAGCTGATTGAAAAACATATGGAAACAGAGAGAAAATCCAAAGGTATCCTAAAATTTGCTGGATACTTTTCTCAACACGTGAACAGCTGATGAACATCTTCCAAATCATTGCTGGCAATAAAAGGTGTTTCCGGGGCTGTTTCTATAAATTCATACCCAATCGTTGGTGTTATTTGCATTTCCAAATCTGAAGCGGGTAAACTTTTTGCAACATTTTTCTTAGAATCAATATTTATTTCTTTCAGAGCTTCATTTTCAGTTCTGCAATATATGTATGACAATAAATATATAGGCGCAAAATTTTAAACCTTATTCATTTTAGCAATAGAACCGACTCTAGTTAAAGAAGTTCTTTAGATACGAGCCCTTGTTTAACATTTTCTCAATTTTAAACAAGATAAACAACCCTGACAACTAGTGTGGTGTGTGGTTACGTAACGTAATGTAAGTAATTTTTTCCAGGAGGTCAATTCCCGATCTGTGAAAATGTGAAAAGATAAAAACTTATCATAATACGTTGGAAGTGTTATTAATCAATATTTAGTAATTAAACATTAACAAATGTCGTAAAAGAATAAAAAAAAATAATATAATTAAGTAAATAAAGGAAAAAAGAATGGAAATTGCAGTAGAATAAATCGGTCCACCATCATTTGGCTTCGCCATACATCGTTGCTTGATCTCAAAACTGCGGAGCTCTTCATTGGTTGTTTTGGTTTTGAAAAGTAATTCACCATTTTGAAAAGTTTTTGAACCTTGTTTTTCTTTTTTCATACATCTAGAATCGAATTTAACTTCAAAACGTCAACAAAATTTCCATTTCACAGTTTCACAGATTGAGAATCTACCCCAACACGGTTTACTACTGACAGAATAAGACGTTCTTATTTATTTTTTTGGTACGAAATTACAAAATGTCGTCTGGTTAAAGTATACTTTAAAAAGATAAATAATTGGTTTGCTCGTTTTAAGGTTAGACAAGTTGTTAAAGGTTAAAGTATACTTTATGTCGTTTAAAATAAACAAAGAACAGACCTTCGTTTTATATTTCGTTTTTAGAGCCGACGCCCTTTTAAAAATTTATTTAGAGTAGGTTTTAATTGTTTAAATTTTTTATATTATAATATTTTATTTGTTTGGTAAAACTTACCTGGCTTTCTCTATCATCCTGATTTGACGCAAAGTTGGTTCTTTCTCGTTTCCGAAAGGCACACCAAGCGTTGGAACCACATTTGGCATCAAGCGAATCGGCTGTGAAAAGCCATGGTCTTCCAAAATCTTGTTCTTTGGAACAAAATCGATGTCTTGAAAATGTTTGCTGTAAATCCTAGAATTTTTTGGCGCGAACTTGTCACTTCTGCGACATAAAAACACCCACTTTTTGCACAGTTTTCCATTTGTAGGGAAATTGACAAATGTATTTTTATTTCAGAATTTTTCTTGTTCTTGTTGGAGTTGCAACCAAAAACTGCACACCTCAAATTAATAAATTGTTTGTTTTTCTTTTTTTATTAAATTATTTATAATTTTTTTATAGCTTTAAACACTTTAAACACAAATCACTTAACAAAAAAACACGAGATCTATGTAATATTTCACATAAACAACAATTACTTGTCTCCAGCGGCCGCCATTTTTCTTTATTTTGACAGATGCGCAGAAGTGAGAAAAAATGAAAAGGCTAAAGATATTACCTTTAATATGTGTACTGTGAATCAGCTATACGTTTCGTTCCCACATTAATACAAACGTATTAGTAGTCCCATAAGAAATGTACAGGGACCGGTACACATATGTCGCTGAACGGGTATTTTTCATTTTGTAGACGATGAAAGAAATATCCTCCCATTTGTCGTTCTTGTTTGTTTTTTTCTGTGCGTATTACAACAAAAACGAATGCATTGCATTTTAGAAAGCAATACCACCTCATGTTCCCTATGTCCCAACATACATGGCACGTGTTTGCCTTAATGCTTGGAGTGCGAAAGGGAAAGATAATGAAATAGAAATAGAGTAACCCGAACATGCACGGGTAGAACTGTCCCTGCAACTTTTTTGACTTTTCTGTCTGTCTGTATTCTTTGTTCTTCTTATATTGCTTCATACTTGTTTTGGATGTTGCTCAAACACGTTACAAGAAAATAAAAACACATGTATGTTGGCCGCAGAATTTAAATAGTATATGGAGTTAGTTTCTTTTCATTTATTTTTCATTTATTCATTCATTCATTAAGTTTTTATTAATTTATTTCATTTAAATAAATTTTTTTAAATGCTGATCACTGAAACAGAAAGTAAAATAAAAGATAGCTGTCAAAATAATTCGCAACTGAAAAAAACACGCGCAACTCAAACTTGCTTCCGTGAAAGTGCGCGTGCATTACCGAATACAAGTTCAAAAGGAAATAAGCAAGAGTTGCGCGTTAATTTAATGCGCCGTGTAAGTCCTGACTATCGGAATCAGAACATTGCGTACGTTCACGAACGTAACTTTTGGGTAGGTTACCTTGCTTGTGTTTGTTTTTTTTTTTTGTGAACGAACAAATCCAACCAGATAGGTTACCTCTCAAAATTCGAAGCAAAAGAGAAACACAATCAGCTGTTCATCAGCTGTTCACGTGTTGAGAAAAGTTTGCAGCAAATTTTAGGATACCTTTGGATTGGCGGCGTTCAGTGCCGCATAGCTTTGTGTTATAATGCTATTGAAATATACTGTGCGTTTGTGAACGCATAAAATCCAATAGGTAACCATTTCTGTCAAAACGTACTACATTTGCACAACCAGCTGATTTCGTGGTCAGCTGTTCCATACGATACCAAAGTATACCAGAAATTGGGTGCGTTCTGTATCTCATACGTTCGAAATCGAAGTAGCACATTGTTGTTGTAACACGTGTAAAAAGATAGCTGATCAACAGCTGATGACCATAATCAGCTGTTGATCAGCTGTCTTTTTACACGTATTACAACAACAATGCGCTACTTCGATTTCGAACCTATAAGATACCAAACGCACCCATTTATCGCTACATGTGTTTCGAATAGGAAGTCGTATGTTTCGTTTTTTGTTCATCAGCTGTCTTTTTACATTTATTACAACAACAATGCGCTACTTCGATAGCGAACTTATGAGATACCGAACGAAACCATTTGCTCTCTGTTTCCATATGTTCTTCAATCTGCTGGAAAACAGCTGTTTTTAACCATGCTAATGAGTACGTTCACGAACATAACTTTTGGGTTGGTTACCTTGCTTGTGTTTTGGGTTTTTTGTGAACGAACAAATCCAACCAGATAGATTACCTACCAAAATTCGAAGCAACAGAGAAACAGCTGTTTTCCAGCTGATTGAAAAACATATGGAAACAGAGAGAAAATCCAAAGGTATCCTAAAATTTGCTGGATACTTTTCTCAACACGTGAACAGCTGATGAACATCTTCCAAATCATTGCTGGCAATAAAAGGTGTTTCCGGGGCTGTTTCTATAAATTTATACCCAATCGTTGGTGTTATTTGCATTTCCAAATCTGAAGCGGGTAAACTTTTTGCAACATTTTTCTTAGAATCAATATTTATTTCTTTTAGAGCTTCATTTTCAGTTCTGCAATATATGTATGACAATAAATATATAGGCGCAAAATTTTAAACCTTATTCATTTTAGCAATAGAACCGACTCTAGTTAAAGAAGTTCTTTAGATACGAGCCCTTGTTTAACATTTTCTCAATTTTAAACAAGATAAACAACCCTGACAACTAGTGTGGTGTGTGGTTACGTAACGTAATGTAAGTAATTTTTTCCAGGAGGTCAATTCCCGATCTGTGAAAATGTGAAAAGATAAAAACTTATCATAATACGTTGGAAGTGTTATTAATCAATATTTAGTAATTAAACATTAACAAATGTCGTAAAAGAATAAAAAAAAATAATATAATTAAGTAAATAAAGGAAAAAAGAATGGAAATTGCAGTAGAATAAATCGGTCCACCATCATTTGGCTTCGCCATACATCGTTGCTTGATCTCAAAACTGCGGAGCTCTTCATTGGTTGTTTTGGTTTTGAAAAGTAATTCACCATTTTGAAAAGTTTTTGAAGCTTGTTTTTCTTTTTTCATACATCTAGAATCGAATTTAACTTCAAAACGTCAACAAAATTTCCATTTCACAGTTTCACAGATTGAGAATCTACCCCAACAAGGTTTACTACTGACAGAATAAGACGTTCTTATTTATTTTTTTGGTACGAAATTACAAAATGTCGTCTGGTTAAAGTATACTTTAAAAAGATAAATAATTGGTTTGCTCGTTTTAAGGTTAGACAAGTTGTTAAAGGTTAAAGTACACTTTATGTCGTTTAAAATAAACAAAGAACAGACCTTCGTTTTATATTTCGTTTTTAGAGCCGACGCCCTTTTAAAAATTTATTTAGAGTAGGTTTTAATTGTTTAAATTTTTTATATTATAACATTTTATTTGTTTGGTAAAACTTACCTGGCTTTCTCTATCATCCTGATTTGACGCAAAGTTGGTTCTTTCTCGTTTCCGAAAGGCACACCAAGCGTTGGAACCACATTTGGCATCAAGCGAATCGGCTGTGAAAAGCCATGGTCTTCCAAAATCTTGTTCTTTGGAACAAAATCGATGTCTTGAAAATGTTTGCTGTAAATCCTAGAATTTTTTGGCGCGAACGTGTCACTTCTGCGACATAAAAACACCCACTTTTTGCACAGTTTTCCATTTGTAGGGAAATTGACAAATGTATTTTTATTTCAGAATTTTTCTTGTTCTTGTTGGAGTTGCAACCAAAAACTGCACACCTCAAATTAATAAATTGTTTGTTTTTCTTTTTTTATTAAATTATTTATAATTTTTTTATAGCTTTAAACACTTTAAACACAAATCACTTAACAAAAAAACACGAGATCTATGTAATATTTCACATAAACAACAATTACTTGTCTCCAGCGGCCGCCATTTTTCTTTATTTTGACAGATGCGCAGAAGTGAGAAAAATGAAAAGGCTAAAGATATTACCTTTAATATGTGTACTGTGAATCAGCTAAACGTTTCGTTCCCACATTAATACAAACGTATTAGTAGTCCCATAAGAAATGTACAGGGACCGGTACACATATGTCGCTGAACGGGTATTTTTCATTTTGTAGACGATGAAAGAAATATCCTCCCAGTTGTCGTTCTTGTTTGTTTTTTGCTGTGCGTATTACAACAAAAACGAATGCATTGCATTTTAGAAAGCAATACCACCTCATGTTCCCTATGTCCCAACATACATGGCACGTGTTTGCCTTAATGCTTGGAGTGCGAAAGGGAAAGATAATGAAATAGAAATAGAGTAACCCGAACATGCACGGGTAGAACTGTCCCTGCAACTTTTTTGACTTTTCTGTCTGTCTGTATTCTTTGTTCTTCTTATATTGCTTCATACTTGTTTTGGATGTTGCTCAAACACGTTACAAGAAAATAAAAACACATGTATGATGGCCGCAAAATGTAAATAGTATATGGAGTTAGTTTCTTTTCATTTATTTTTCATTTATTCATTCATTCATTAAGTTTTTATTAATTTATTTCATTTAAATAAATTTTTTTTAAATGCTGATCACTGAAACAGAAAGTAAAATAAAAGATAGCTGTCAAAATAATTCGCAACTGAAAAAAACACGCGCAACTCGAACTTTCTTCCGTGTAAGTGCGCGTGCATTACCGAATACAAGTTCAAAAGGAAATAAGCAAGAGTTGCGCGTTAATTTAATGCGCCGTGTAAGTCCCGACTATCGGAATCAGAACATTGCGTACGTTCACGAACGTAACTTTTGGGTAGGTTACCTTGCTTGTGTTTGTTTTTTTTTTGTGAACGAACAAATCCAACCAGATAGGTTACCTCTCAAAATTCGAAGCAAAAGAGAAACACAATCAGCTGTTCATCAGCTGTTCACGTGTTGAGAAAAGTTTGCAGCAAATTTTAGGATACCTTTGGATTGGCGGCGTTCAGTGCCGCATAGCTTTGTGTTATAATGCTATTGAAATATACTGTGCGTTTGTGAACGCATAAAACCCAATAGGTAACCATTTCTGTCAAAACGTACTACATTTGCACAACCAGCTGATTTCGTGGTCAGCTGTTCCATACGATACCAAAGTATACCAGAAATTGGGTGCGTTCTGTATCTCATACGTTCGAAATCGAAGTAGCACATTGTTGTTGTAACACGTGTAAAAAGATAGCTGATCAACAGCTGATGACCATAATCAGCTGTTGATCAGCTGTCTTTTTACACGTATTACAACAACAATGCGCTACTTCGATTTCGAACCTATAAGATACCAAACGCACCCATTTATCGCTACATGTGTTTCGAATAGGAAGTCGTATGTTTCGTTTTTGGTTCATCAGCTGTCTTTTTACATTTATTACAACAACAATGCGCTGCTTCGATAGCGAACTTATGAGATACCGAACGAAACCATTTGCTCTCTGTTTCCATATGTTCTTCAATCTGCTGGAAAACAGCTGTTTTTAACCATGCTAATGAGTACGTTCACGAACATAACTTTTGGGTTGGTTACCTTGCTTGTGTTTTGGGTTTTTTGTGAACGAACAAATCCAACCAGATAGATTACCTACCAAAATTCGAAGCAACAGAGAAACAGCTGTTTTCCAGCTGATTGAAAAACATATGGAAACAGAGAGAAAATCTAAAGGTATCCTAAAATTTGCTGGATACTTTTCTCAACACGTGAACAGCTGATGAACATCTTCCAAATCATTGCTGGCAACAAAAGGTGTTTCCGGGGCTGTTTCTATAAATTCATACCCAATCGTTGGTGTTATTTGCATTTCCAAATCTGAAGCGGGTAAACTTTTTGCAACATTTTTCTTAGAATCAATATTTATTTCTTTCAGAGCTTCATTTTCGGTTCTGCAAAATATGTATGACAATAAATATATAGGCGCAAAATTTTAAACCTTATTCATTTTAGCAATAGAACCGACTCTAGTTAAAGAAGTTCTTTAGATACGAGCCCTTGTTTAACATTTTCTCAATTTTAAACAAGATAAATAACCCTCACAACTAGTGTGGTGTGTGGTTACGTAACGTAATGTAAATAATTTTTTCCAGGAGGTCAATTCCCGATCTGTGAAAATGTGAAAAGATAAAAACTTATCATAATACGTGGGAAGTGTTATTAATCAATATTTAGTAATTAAACATTAACAAATGTCGTAAAAGAATAAAAAAAAATAATATAATTAAGTAAATAAAGGAAAAAAGAATGGAAATTGCAGTAGAATAAATCGGTCCACCATCATTTGGCTTCGCCATACATCGTTGCTTGATCTCAAAACTGCGGAGCTCTTCATTGGTTGTTTTGGTTTTAAAAAGTAATTCACCATTTTGAAAAGTTTTTGAAGCTTGTTTTTCTTTTTTCATACATCTAGAATCGAATTTAACTTCAAAACGTCAACAAAATTTCCATTTCACAGTTTCACAGATTGAGAATCTACCCCAACACGGTTTACTACTGACAGAATAAGACGTTCTTATTTATTTTTTTGGTACGAAATTACAAAATGTCGTCTGGTTAAAGTATACTTTAAAAAGATAAACAATTGGTTTGCTCGTTTTAAGGTAAGACAAGTTGTTAAAGGTTAAAGTATACTTTATGTCGTTTAAAATAAACAAAGAACAGACCTTCGTTTTATATTTCGTTTTTAGAGCCGACGCCCTTTTAAAAATTTATTTAGAGTAGGTTTTAATTGTTTAAATTTTTTATATTATAATATTTTATTTGTTTGGTAAAACTTACCTGGCTTTCTCTATCATCCTGATTTGACGCAAAGTTGGTTCTTTCTCGTTTCCGAAAGGCACACCAAGCGTTGGAACCACATTTGGCATCAAGCGAATCGGCTGTGAAAAGCCATGGTCTTCCAAAATCTTGTTCTTTGGAACAAAATCGATGTCTTGAAAATGTTTGCTGTAAATCCTAGAATTTTTTGGCGCGAACTTGTCACTTCTGCGACATAAAAACACCCACTTTTTGCACAGTTTTCCATTTTTAGGGAAATTGACAAATGTATTTTTATTTCAGAGTTTTTCTTGTTCTTGTTGGAGTTGCAACCAAAAACTGCACACCTCAAATTAATAAATTGTTTGTTTTTCTTTTTTTATTAAATTATTTATAATTTTTTTATAGCTTTAAACACTTTAAACACAAATCACTTAACAAAAAAACACGAGATCTATTTAATATTTCACATAAACAACAATTACTTGTCTCCAGCGGCCGCCATTTTTCTTTATTTTGACAGATGCGCAGAAGTGAGAAAAATGAAAAGGCAAAAGATATTACCTTTAATATGTGTACTGTGAATCAGCTATACGTTTCGTTCCCACATTAATACAAACGTATTAGTAGTCCCATAAGAAATGTACAGGGACCGGTACACATATGTCGCTGAACGGGTATTTTTCATTTTGTAGACGATGAAAGAAATATCCTCCCAGTTGTCGTTCTTGTTTGTTTTTTTCTGTGCGTATTACAACAAAAACGAATGCATTGCATTTTAGAAAGCAATACCACCTCATGTTCCCTATGTCCCAACATACATGGCACGTGTTTGCCTTAATGCTTGGAGTGCGAAAGGGAAAGATAATGAAATAGAAATAGAGTAACCCGAACATGCACGGGTAGAACTGTCCCTGCAACTTTTTTGACTTTTCTGTCTGTCTGTATTCTTTGTTCTTCTTATATTGCTTCATACTTGTTTTGGATGTTGCTCAAACACGTTACAAGAAAATAAAAACACATGTATGATGGCCGCAAAATGTAAATAGTATATGGAGTTAGTTTCTGTTCATTTATTTTTCATTTATTCATTCATTCATTAAGTTTTATTAATTTATTTCATTTAAATACATTTTTTTTAAATGCTGATCACTGAAACAGAAAGTAAAATAAAAGATAGCTGTCAAAATAATTCGCAACTGAAAAAAACACGCGCAACTCGAACTTGCTTCCGTGTAAGTGCGCGTGCATTACCGAATACAAGTTCAAAAGGAAATAAGCAAGAGTTGCGCGTTAATTTAATGCGCCGTGTAAGTCCCGACTATCGGAATCAGAACATTGCGTACGTTCACGAACGTAACTTTTGGGTAGGTTACCTTGCTTGTGTTTGTTTTTTTTTTTTGTGAACGAACAAATCCAACCAGATAGGTTACCTCTCAAAATTCGAAGCAAAAGAGAAACACAATCAGCTGTTCATCAGCTGTTCACGTGTTGAGAAAAGTTTGCAGCAAATTTTAGGATACCTTTGGATTGGCGGCGTTCAGTGCCGCATAGCTTTGTGTTATAATGCTATTGAAATATACTGTGCGTTTGTGAACGCATAAAATCCAATAGGTAACCATTTCTGTCAAAACGTACTGCATTTGCACAACCAGCTGATTTCGTGGTCAGCTGTTCCATACGATACCAAAGTATACCAGAAATTGGGTGCGTTCTGTATCTCATACGTTCGAAATCGAAGTAGCACATTGTTGTTGTAACACGTGTAAAAAGATAGCTGATCAACAGCTGATGACCATAATCAGCTGTTGATCAGCTGTCTTTTTACACGTATTACAACAACAATGCGCTACTTCGATTTCGAACCTATAAGATACCAAATGCACCCATTTATCGCTACATGTGTTTCGAATAGGAAGTCGTATGTTTCGTTTTTTGTTCATCAGCTGTCTTTTTACATTTATTACAACAACAATGCGCTACTTCGATAGCGAACTTATGAGATACCGAACGAAACCATTTGCTCTCTGTTTCCATATGTTCTTCAATCTGCTGGAAAACAGCTGTTTTTAACCATGCTAATGAGTACGTTCACGAACATAACTTTTGGGTTGGTTACCTTGCTTGTGTTTTGGGTTTTTTGTGAACGAACAAATCCAACCAGATAGATTACCTACCAAAATTCGAAGCAACAGAGAAACAGCTGTTTTCCAGCTGATTGAAAAACATATGGAAACAGAGAGAAAATCCAAAGGTATCCTAAAATTTGCTGGATACTTTTCTCAACACGTGAACAGCTGATGAACATCTTCCAAATCATTGCTGGCAACAAAAGGTGTTTCCGGGGCTGTTTCTATAAATTCATACCCAATCGTTGGTGTTATTTGCATTTCCAAATCTGAAGCGGGTAAACTTTTTGCAACATTTTTCTTAGAATCAACATTTCTTTCTTTCAGAGCTTCATTTTCAGTTGTGCAAAATATGTATGACAATAAATATATAGGCGCAAAATTTTAAACCTTATTCATTTTAGCAATAGAACCGACTCTAGTTAAAGAAGTTCTTTAGATACGAGCCCTTGTTTAACATTTTCTCAATTTTAAACAAGATAAACAACCCTGACAACTAGTGTGGTGTGTGGTTACGTAACGTAATGTAAATAATTTTTTCCAGGAGGTCAATTCCCGATCTGTGAAAATGTGAAAAGATAAAAACTTATCATAATACGTTGGAAGTGTTATTAATCAATATTTAGTAATTAAACATTAACAAATGTCGTAAAAGAATAAAAAAAAATAATATAATTAAGTAAATAAAGGAAAAAAGAATGGAAATTGCAGTAGAATAAATCGGTCCACCATCATTTGGCTTCGCCATACATCGTTGCTTGATCTCAAAACTGCGGAGCTCTTCATTGGTTGTTTTGGTTTTGAAAAGTAATTCACCATTTTGAAAAGTTTTTGAAGCTTGTTTTTCTTTTTTCATACATCTAGAATCGAATTTAACTTCAAAACGTCAACAAAATTTCCATTTCACAGTTTCACAGATTGAGAATCTACCCCAACACGGTTTACTACTGACAGAATAAGACGTTCTTATTTATTTTTTTGGTACGAAATTACAAAATGTCGTCTGGTTAAAGTATACTTTAAAAAGATAAATAATTGGTTTGCTCGTTTTAAGGTTAGACAAGTTGTTAAAGGTTAAAGTATACTTTATGTCGTTTAAAATAAACAAAGAACAGACCTTCGTTTTATATTTCGTTTTTAGAGCCGACGCCCTTTTAAAAATTTATTTAGAGTAGGTTTTAATTGTTTAAATTTTTTATATTATAATATTTTATTTGTTTGGTAAAACTTACCTGGCTTTCTCTATCATCCTGATTTGACGCAAAGTTGGTTCTTTCTCGTTTCCGAAAGGCACACCAAGCGTTGGAACCACATTTGGCATCAAGCGAATCGGCTGTGAAAAGCCATGGTCCTCCAAAATCTTGTTCTTTGGAACAAAATCGATGTCTTGAAAATGTTTGCTGTAAATCCTAGAATTTTTTGGCGCGAACTTGTCACTTCTGCGACATAAAAACACCCACTTTTTGCACAGTTTTCCATTTTTAGGGAAATTGACAAATGTATTTTTATTTCAGAGTTTTTCTTGTTCTTGTTGGAGTTGCAACCAAAAACTGCACACCTCAAATTAATAAATTGTTTGGTTTTCTTTTTTTATTAAATTATTTATAAATTTTTTATAGCTTTAAACACTTTAAACACATTAAAAACTTTTGCGAATACATTCTCAGCACAGACTCAAGAATTCTTTAAGGAGAAAACCTGTGTTTTACCCAGGCTTTCTTCACCTATCAAATTGTTGCAACTCCAAGTAAGTTAATTTCTGTGTGTAGCCACATTGTGTGCAGTGATGAATTGCCATCTTCCGTCATTGTGCCCAGCATCTATTTCAATTTTATTTTATGTCCTTTTATTTTGACTCCTGCTGTAAATACGTGTTTTCTCACTGAGAAATGTATTTGTGCAAAGAAATACCTTACTATGTCATTGAGCATCATGCAGGTGGCTCTTAGCTCTCACTTAACAAAAAAACACGAGATCTATTTAATATTTCACATAAACAACAATTACTTGTCTCCAGCGGCCGCCATTTTTCTTTATTTTGACAGATGCGCAGAAGTGAGAGAAATGAAAAGGCAAAAGATATTACCTTTAATATGTGTACTGTGAATCAGCTATACGTTTCGTTCCCACATTAATACAAACGTATTAGTAGTCCCATAAGAAATGTACAGGGACCGGTACACATATGTCGCTGAACGGGTATTTTTCATTTTGTAGACGATGAAAGAAATATCCTCCCAGTTGTCGTTCTTGTTTGTTTTTTTCTGTGCGTATTACAACAAAAACGAATGCATTGCATTTTAGAAAGCAATACCACCTCATGTTCCCTATGTCCCAACATACATGGCACGTGTTTGCCTTAATGCTTGGAGTGCGAAAGGGAAAGATAATGAAATAGAAATAGAGTAACCCGAACATGCACGGGTAGAACTGTCCCTGCAACTTTTTTGACTTTTCTGTCTGTCTGTATTCTTTGTTCTTCTTATATTGCTTCATACTTGTTTTGGATGTTGCTCAAACACGTTACAAGAAAATAAAAACACATGTATGATGGCCGCAAAATGTAAATAGTATATGGAGTTAGTTTCTTTTCATTTATTTTTCATTTATTCATTCATTCATTAAGTTTTTATTAATTTATTTCATTTAAATACATTTTTTTTAAATGCTGATCACTGAAACAGAAAGTAAAATAAAAGATAGCTGTCAAAATAATTCGCAACTGAAAAAAACACGCGCAACTCGAACTTGCTTCCGTGTAAGTGCGCGTGCATTACCGAATACAAGTTCAAAAGGAAATAAGCAAGAGTTGCGCGTTAATTTAATGCGCCGTGTAAGTCCCGACTATCGGAATCAGAACATTGCGTACGTTCACGAACGTAACTTTTGGGTAGGTTACCTTGCTTGTGTTTGTTTTTTTTTGTGAACGAACAAATCCAACCAGATAGGTTACCTCTCAAAATTCGAAGCAAAAGAGAAACACAATCAGCTGTTCATCAGCTGTTCACGTGTTGAGAAAAGTTTGCAGCAAATTTTAGGATACCTTTGGATTGGTGGCGTTCAGTGCCGTATAGCTTTGTGTTATAATGCTATTGAAATATACTGTGCGTTTGTGAACGCATAAAACCAAATAGGTAACTATTTCTGTCAAAACGTACTACATTTGCACAATCAGCTGATTTCGTCGTCAGCTGTTCCATACGATACCAAAGTATACCAGAAATTGGGTGCGTTCTGTATCTCATACGTTCGAAATCGAAGTAGCGCATTGTTGTTGTAATACGGGTAAGAAGACAGCTGATCAACAGCTGATGACCTACCGAACGAAACCATTTGCTCTCTGTTTCCATATGTTCTTCAATCTGCTGGATAACAGCTGTTTTTCACCATGCTAATGCGTACGTTCACGAATATAACTTTTGGGTTGGTTACCTTGCTTGTGTTTTGGTTTTTTTGTGAACGAACAAATCCAACCAGTTAGATTACCTACCAAAATTCGAAGCAACAGAGAAACAGCTGTTTTCCAGCTGATTGAAGAACATATGGAAACAGAGAGAAAATCCAAAGGTATCCTTAAATTTGCTGGATACTTTTCTCAACACGTGAACAGCTGATGAACATCTTCCAAATCATTGCTGGCAACAAAAGTTGTTTCCGGGACTGTTTCTATAAATTCATACCCAATCGTTGGTGTTATTTGCATTTCCAAATCTGAAGCGGGTAAACTATTTGCAACATTTTTCTTAGAATCAACATTTATTTCTTTCAGAGCTTCATTTTCGGTTCTGCAATATATGTATGACAATAAATATATAGTCGCAAAATTTTAAACCTTATTCATTTTAGCAATAGAACCGATTCTAGTTAAAGAAGTTCTTTAGATACGAGCCCTTGTTTAACATTTTCTCAATTTTAAACAAGATAAACAACCCTGACAACTAGTGTGGTGTGTGGTTACGTAACGTAATGTAAACAATTTTTTCCAGGAGGTCAATTTCCGATCTGTGAAAATGTGAAAAGATAAAAACTTATCATAATGCGTTGGAAGTATTATTAATCAATATTTAATAATTAAACTTTAACAAATGTCGTAAAAGAATAAAAAAAAATTATATAATTCAGTAAATAAAGGAAAAAAGAATGGAAATTGCAGTAGAATAAATCGGTCCACCATCATTTGGCTTCGCCATACATCGTTGCTTGATCTCAAAACTGCGGAGCTCTTCATGGGATGTTTTTGTTTTGAAAAGTAACTCACCATTTTGAAAAGTTTTTGACGCTTGTTTTTCTTTTTTCATACATCTAGAATCGAATTTAACTTCAAAACGTCAACAAAATTTCCATTTCACAGTTTCACAGATTGAGAATCTACCCCAACACGGTTTACTACTGACAGAATAAGACGTTCTTATTTATTTTTTTTGGTACGAAATTACAAAATGTCGTCTGGTTAAAGTATACTTTTAAAAGATAAACAATTGGTTTGCTCGTTTTAAGTTTAGACAAGTTGTTAACGGTTAAAGTATACTTTATGTCGTTTAAAATAAACATAGAACAGACTTTCGTTTTATATTTCGTTTTTAGAGCCGACGCCCTTTTAAAAATTTATTTATAGTAGGTTTTAATTGTTTAAAATTTTTATATTATAATATTTTATTTGTTTGGTAAAACTTACCTGGCTTTCTCTATCATCCTGATTTGACGCAAAGTTGGTTCTTTCTCGTTTCCGAAAGGCACACCAAGCGTTGGAACCACATTTGGCATCAAGCGAATCGGCTGTGAAAAGCCATGGTCTTCCAAAATTTAGTTCTTTGGAACATAATCGATGTCTTGAAAATGTTTGCTGTAAATCCTAGTATTTTTAGAGGCGAACTTATCACTTCTGCGACATAAAAACACCCACTTTTTGCACAGTTTTCCATTTTTAGGGAAATTGAAAAAAATTATTTTTATTTCAGAGTTTTTCTTGTTCTTGTTGGAGTTGCAACCAGTAACTGCACACCTCAAATTAATAAATTGTTTGTTTTTCTTTTTTTATTAAATTATTTATAATTTTTTATGGCTTTAAACACTTTAAACACAAATCACTTAACAAAAAAACACGAGATCTATGTAATATTTCACATAAACAACAATTACTTGTCTCCAGCGGCCGCCATTTTTCTTTATTTTGACAGATGCGCAGAAGTGAGAAAAATGAAAAGGCTAAAGATATTACCTTTAATATGTGTACTATGAATCAGTTATACGTTTCGTTCCCACATTAATACAAACGTATTAGTAATCCCATAAGGAATGTACAGGGACCGGTACACATATGTCGCTGAACGGGTATTTTTCATTTTGTAGACGATAAAAGAAATATCCTCCCAGTTGTCGTTCTTGTTTGTTTTTTTCTGTGCGTATTACAACAAAAACGAATGCATTGCATTTTAGAAAGCAATACGACCTCATGTTCCCTATGTCCCAACATACATGGCCCGTGTTTGCCTTAATGTTTGGAGTGCGAAAGGGAAAGATAATGAAATAGAAATAGAGTAACCCGAACTTGCACGGGTAGAACTGTCCCTGCAACTTTTTTGACTTTTCTGTCTGTCTGTATTCTTTGTTCTTCTTATATTGCTTCATACTTGTTTTGGATGTTGCTCAAACACGTTACAAGAAAATAAAAACACATGCATGATGGCCGCAAAATTTAAATAGTATATGGAATTAGTTTCTTTTCATTTATTTTTCATTTATTCATTCATTCATTAAGTTTTTATTAATTTATTTCATTTAAATACATTTTTTTGAAATGCTGATCACTGAAACAGAAAGTAAAATAAAAGATAGCTGTCAAAACAATTCGCAACTGAAAAAACACGCGCAGCTCGAACTTGCTTCCGTGTAAGTGCGCGTGCATTACCGAATACAAGTTCAAAATAAATAAGCAAGAGTTGCGCGTTAATTTAATGCGCCGTGTAAGTCCCGACTATCGGAATTAGAACATTGCGTACGTTCACGAACGAAACTTTTGGGTAGGTTACCTTGCTTGTGTTTGTTTTTTTTTGTGAACGAACAAATCCAACCAGATAGGTTACCTCTCAAAATTCGAAGCAAAAGAGAAACACAATCAGCTGTTCATAAGCTGTTCACGTGTTGAGAAAAGTTTGCAGCAAATATTAGGATACCTTTGGATTGGTGGCGTTTAGTGCCGTATAGCTTTGTGTTATAATGCTATTGAAATATACTGTGCGTTTGTGAACGCATAAAACCAAATAGGTAACCATTTCTGTCAAAACGTACTACATTTGCACAACCAGCTTATTTCGTGGTCAGCTGTTCCATGCGATACCAAAGTATACCAGAAATTGGGTGCGTTCGGTATCTCATACGTTCGAAATCGAAGTAGCGCATTGTTGTTGTAATACTTGTAAGAAGACAGCTGATCAACAGCTGATTATGGTCATCAGCTGTTGATCAGCTATCTTTTTACACGTGTGCTACTTCGATTTCGAACGTATGAGATACAGAACGCACCCAATTTCTGGTATACTTTGGTATCGTATGGAACAGCTGACCACGAAATCAGCTGGTTGTGCAAATGTAGTACGTTTTGACAGAAATGGTTACCTATTGGGTTTTATGCGTTCACAAACGCACAGTATATTTCAATAGCATTATAACACAAAGCTATGCGGCACTGAACGCCGCCAATCCAAAGGTATCCTAAAATTTGCTGCAAACTTTTCTCAACACGTGAACAGCTGATGAACAGCTGATTGTGTTTCTCTTTTGCTTCGAATTTTGAGAGGTAACCTATCTGGTTGGTTTTATTCGTTCACAAAAAAAAAACAAACACAAGCAAGGTAACCTACCCAAAAGTTACGTTCGTGAACGTACGCAATGTTCTGATTCCGATAGTCGGGACTTACACGGCGCATTAAATTAACGCGCAACTCTTGCTTATTTCCTTTTGAACTTGTATTCGGTAATGCACGCGCACCTACACGGAAGCAAGTTCGAGTTGCGCGTGTTTTTTTCAGTTGCGAATTATTTTGACAGCTATCTTTTATTTTACTTTCTGTTTCAGTGATTAGCATTTAAAAAAAAATGTATTTAAATGAAATAAATTAATAAAAACTTAATGATAGAATGAGTTAATGAAAAATAAATGAAAAGAAACTAATTCCATATACTATTTAAATTTTGCGGCCATCATACATTTGTTTTTATTTTTTTGTAACGTGTTTGAGCAACATCCAAAACAAGTATGAAGCAATATAAGAAGAACAAAGAATACAGACAGACAGAAAAGTCAAAAAAGTTGCAGGGACAGTTCTACCCGTGCATGTTCGGGTTACTCTATTTCTATTTCATTATCTTTCCCTTTCGCACTCCAAGCATTAAGGCAAACACGTGCCATGTATGTTGGGACATAGGGAACATGAGGTGGTATTGCTTTCTAAAATGCAATGCATTCGTTTTTGTTGTAATACGCACAGAAAAAAACAAACAAGAACGACAACTGGGAGGATATTTCTTTCATCTTCTACAAAATGAAAAATACCCGTTCAGCGACATATGTGTACCAGTCCCTGTACATTTCTTATGGGACTACTAATACGTTTGTATTAATGTGGGAACGAAACGTATAGCTGATTCACAGTACACATATTAAAGGTAATATCTTTTGCCTTTTCATTTTTCTCACTTCTGCGCATCTGTCAAAATAAAGAAAAATGGCGGCCGCTGGAGACAAGTAATTGTTGTTTATGTGAAATATTAAATAGATCTCGTGTTTTTTTGTTAAGTGATTTGTGTTTAAAGTGTTTAAAGCTATAAAAAAATTATAAATAATTTCATAAAAAAAGAAAAACAAACAATTTATTAATTTGAGGTGTGCAGTTTTTGGTTGCAACTCCAACAAGAACAAGAAAAACTCTGAAATAAAAATACATTTGTCAATTTCCCTACAAATGGAAAACTGTGCAAAAAGTGGGTGTTTTTATGTCGCAGAAGTGACAAGTTCGCGCCAAAAAATTCTAGGATTTACAGCAAACATTGTCAAGACATCGATTTTGTTCCAAAGAACAAGATTTTGGAAGACCATGGCTTTTCACAGCCGATTCGCTTGATGCCAAATGTGGTTCTAACGCTTGGTGTGCCTTTCGGAAACGAGAAAGAACCAACTTTGCGTCAAATCAGGATGATAGTGAAAGCCAGGTAAGTTTTACCAAACAAATAAAATATTATAATATAAAGAATTTAAACAATTAAAACCTACTCTAAATAAATTTTTAAAAGGGCGTCGGCTCTAAAAACGAAATATAAAACGAAGGTCTGTTTTATGTTTATTTTAAATGACATAAAGTATACTTTAACCTTTAACAACTTGTCTAACCTTAAAACGAGCAAACCAATTGCTTATCTTTTTAAAGTATACTTTAACCAGACGACATTTTGTAATTTCGTACCAAAAAAAAAATAAGAATGTCTTATTCTGTCAGTAGTAAACCGTGTTGGGGTAGATTCTCAATCTGTGAAACTGTGAAATGGAAATTTTGTTGACGTTTTGAAGTAAAATTTGATTCTAGATGTATGAAAAAAGAAAAACAAGCGTCAAAAACTTTCCAAAATGGTGAATTACTTTTTAAAACCAAAACATCCAATGAAGAGCTCCGCGGTTTTGAGATCAAGCAACGATGTATGGCGAAGCCAAATGATGGTGGACCGATTTATTCTACTGCAATTTCCATTCTTTTTTCCTTTATTTACTTAATTATATTATTTTTTTTTTATTCTTTTACGACATTTGTTAATGTTTAATTACTAAATATTGATTAATAACACTTCCAACGCATTATGATAAGTTTTTATCTTTTCACATTTTCACAGTTCGGGAATTGACCTCCTGGAAAAAATTGTTTACATTACGTTACGTAACCACACACCACACTAGTTGTCAGGGTTGTTTATCTTGTTTAAAATTGAGAAAATGTTAAACAAGGGCTCGTATCTAAAGAACTTCTTTAACTAGATTCGGTTCTATTGCTAAAATGAATAAGGTTTAAAATTTTGTGACTATATATTTATTGTCATACATATATTGCAGAACCGAAAATGAAGCTCTGAAAGAAATAAATGTTGATTCTAAGAAAAATGTTGCAAATAGTTTACCCGCTTCAGATTTGGAAATGCAAATAACACCTACGATTGGGTATGAATTTATAGAAACAGCCCCGGAAACAACTTTTGTTGCCAGCAATGATTTGGAAGATGTTCATCAGCTGTTCACGTGTTGAGAAAAGTATCCAGCAAATTTTAGGATACCTTTGGATTTTCTCTCTGTTTCCATATGTTCTTCAATCAGCTGGAAAACAGCTGTTTCTCTGTTGCTTCGAATTTTGGTAGATAATCTAACTGGTTGGATTTGTTCGTTCACAAAAAAACCAAAACACAAGCAAGGTAACCAACCCAAAAGTTATATTCGTGAACGTACGCATTAGCATGGTTAAAAACAGCTGTTATCCAGCAGATTGAAGAACATATGGAAACAGAGAGAAAATGGATTCGTTCGGTATCTCATAAATTCGCTATCGAAGTAGCGCATTGTTGTTGTAATACGTGTAAAAAGACAGCTGATCAACAGCTGATTATGGTCATCAGCTGTTGATCAGCT
This sequence comes from Platycheirus rosarum, assembly GCA_963971375.1. Lineage (NCBI taxonomy): Eukaryota > Metazoa > Arthropoda > Insecta > Diptera > Syrphidae > Platycheirus > Platycheirus rosarum. The sequence continues at coordinate 101,541,311 of OZ020507.1, forward strand.
GTCTTCTTACACGTATTACAACAACAATGCGCTACTTCGATTTCGAACGAATGAGATACCGAACGAATCCATTTTCTCTCTGTTTCCATATGTTCTTCAATCTGCTGGATAACAGCTGTTTTTAACCATGCTAATGCGTACGTTCACGAATATAACTTTTGGGTTGGTTACCTTGCTTGTGTTTTGGTTTTTTTGTGAACGAACAAATCCAACCAGTTAGATTATCTACCAAAATTCGAAGCAACAGAGAAACAGCTGTTTTCCAGCTGATTGAAGAACATATGGAAACAGAGAGATACGGAACGCACCCAATTTCTGGTATACTTTGGTATCGCATGGAACAGCTGACCACGAAATAAGCTGGTTGTGCAAATGTAGTACGTTTTGACAGAAATGGTTACCTATTTGGTTTTATGCGTTCACAAACGCACAGTATATTTCAATAGCATTATAACACAAAGCTATACGGCACTAAACGCCACCAATCCAAAGGTATCCTAATATTTGCTGCAAACTTTTCTCAACACGTGAACAGCTTATGAACAGCTGATTGTGTTTCTCTTTTGCTTCGAATTTTGAGAGGTAACCTATCTGGTTGGATTTGTTCGTTCACAAAAAAAAACAAACACAAGCAAGGTAACCTACCCAAAAGTTACGTTCGTGAACGTACGCAATGTTCTGATTCCGATAGTCGGGACTTAAACGGCGCATTAAATTAACGCGCAACTCTTGCTTATTTCCTTTTGAACTTGTATTCGGTAATGCACGCGCACTTACACGGAAGCAAGTTCGAGTTGCGCGTGTTTTTTTCAGTTGCGAATTATTTTGACAGCTATCTTTTATTTTACTTTCTGTTTCAGTGATCAGCATTTCAAAAAAATGTATTTAAATGAAATAAATTAATAAAAACTTAATGAATGAATGAATAAATGAAAAATAAATGAAAAGAAACTAATTCCATATACTATTGAAATTTTGGCCATCGTGCATGTGTTTTTATTTTCTTGTAACGTGTTTGAGCAACATCCAAAACAAGTATGAAGCAATATAAGAAGAACAAAGAATACAGACAGACAGAAAAGTCAAAAAAGTTGCAGAGACAGTTCTACCCGTGCATGTTCGGGTTACTCTATTTCTATTTCATTATCTTTCCCTTTCGCACTCCAAACATTAAGGCAAACACGTGCCATGTATGTTGGGACATAGGGAACATGAGGTCATATTGCTTTCTAAAATGCAATGCATTCGTTTTTGTTGTAATACGCACAGAAAAAAACAAACAAGAACGACAACTGGGAGGATATTTCTTTTATCGTCTACAAAATGAAAAATACCCGTTCAGCGACATATGTGTACCGGTCCCTGTACATTCCTTATGGGACTACTAATACGTTTGTATTAATGTGGGAACGAAACGTATAACTGATTCACAGTACACATATTAAAGGTAATATCTTTAGCCTTTTCATTTTTCTCACTTCTGCGCATCTGTCAAAATAAAGAAAAATGGCGGCCGCTGGAGACAAGTAATTGTTGTTTATGTGAAATATTAAATAGATCTCGTGTTTTTTTGTTAAGTGATTTGTGTTTAAAGTGTTTAAAGCTATAAAAAAATTATAAATAATTTAATAAAAAAGAAAAACAAACAATTTATTAATTTGAGGTGTGCAGTTATTGGTTGCAACTCCAACAAGAACAAAAAAAACTCTGAAATAAAAATACATTTGTTCAATTTCCCTAAAAATGGAAAACTGTGCAAAAAGTGGGTGTTTTTATGTCGCAGAAGTGACAAGTTCGCCTCTAAAAATTCTAGGATTTACAGCAAACATTTTCAAGACATCGATTATGTTCCAAAGAACTAAATTTTGGAAGACCATGGCTTTTCACAGCCGATTCGCTTAATGCCAAATGTGGTTCCAACGCTTGGTGTGCCTTTCGGAAACGAGAAAGAACCAACTTTGCGTCAAATCAGGATGATAGAGAAAGCCAGGTAAGTTTTACCAAACAAATAAAATATTATAATATAAAAATTTTAAACAATTAAAACCTACTATAAATAAATTTTTAAAAAACCGTCGGCTCTAAAAACGAAATATAAAACGAAAGTCTGTTCTATGTTTATTTTAAACGACATAAAGTATACTTTAACCTTTAACAACTTGTCTAACCTTAAAACGAGCAAACCAATTGTTTATGTTTTTAAAGTATACTTTAACCAGACGACATTTTGTAATTTCGTACCAAAAAAATAAATAAGAACGTCTTATTCTGTCAGTAGTAAACCGTGTTGGGGTAGATTCTCAATCTGTGAAACTGTGAAATGGAAATTTTGTTGACGTTTTGAAGTTAAATTCGATTCTAGATGTATGAAAAAAGAAAAACAAGCGTCAAAAACTTTTCAAAATGGTGAGTTACTTTTCAAAACAAAAACATCCCATGAAGAGCTCCGCAGTTTTGAGATCAAGCAACGATGTATGGCGAAGCCAAATGATGGTGGACCGATTTATTCTACTGCAATTTCCATTCTTTTTTCCTTTATTTACTTAATTATATTATTTTTTTTTATTCTTTTACGACATTTGTTAATGTTTAATTACTAAATTTTGATTAATAACACTTCCAACGCATTATGATAAGTTTTTATCTTTTCACATTTTCACAGATCGGGAATTGACCTCCTGGAAAAAATTGTTTACATTACGTTACGTGACCACACACCACACTAGTTGTCAGGGTTGTTTATCTTGTTTAAAATTGAGAAAGTACTAAACAAGGGCTCGTATCTAAAGAACTTCTTTAACTAGAGTCGGTTCTATTGCTAAATAGAATAAGGTTTAAAATTTTGCGCCTATATATTTATTGTCATACATATTTTGCAGAACCGAAAATGAAGCTCTGAAAGAAATAAATGTTGATTCTAAGAAAAATGTTGCAAATAGTTTATGCGCTTCAGATTTGGAAATGCAAATAACACCAACGATTGGGTATGAATTTATAGAAACAGCCCCGGAAACACCTTTTGTTGCCAGCAATGATTTGGAAGATGTTCATCAGCTGTTCACGTGTTGAGAAAAGTATCCAGAAAATTTAAGTATACCTTTGGATTTTCTCTCTGTTTCTATATGTTCTTCAATCAGCTGGAAAACAGCTGTTTCTCTGTTGCTTCGAATTTTGGGAGGTAACCTATCTGGTTGGATTTGTTCGTTCACAAAAAAAAACAAACACAAGCAAGGTAACCTACCCAAAAGTTACGTTCGTGAACGTACGCAATGTTCTGATTCCGATAGTCGGGTTTGAGTTGCGCGTGTTTTTTCAGTAGCGAATTATTTTGACAGCTTTCTTTTATTTTACTTTCTGTTTCAGTGATCAGCATTTTAAAAAAATGTATTTAAATGAAATAAATTAATAAAAACTTAATGATAGAATGAGTAAATGAAAAATAAATGAACAGAAACTAATTCCATATACTATTTAAATTTTGCGGCCATCATACATTTGTTTTTATTTTTTTGTAACGTGTTTGAGCAACATCCAAAACAAGTATGAAGCAATATAAGAAGAACAAAGAATACAGACAGACAGAAAAGTCAAAAAAGTTGCAGGGACAGTTCTACCCTTGCATGTTCGGGTTACTCTATTTCTATTTCATTATCTTTCCCTTTCGCACTCCAAGCATTAAGGCAAACACGTGCCATGTATGTTGGGACATAGGGAACATGAGGTCGTATTGCTTTCTAAAATGCAATGCGTTCGTTTTTGTTGTAATACGCATAGAAAAAAACAAACAAGAACGACAACTGGGAGGATATTTCTTTCATCGTCTACAAAATGAAAAATACCCGTTCAGCGACATATGTGTACCGGTCCCTGTACATTTCTTATGGGACTACTAATACGTTTGTATTAATGTGGGAATGAAACGTATAGTTCATAGTACACATATTAAAGGTAATATCTTTAGCCTTTTCATTTTTCTCACTTCTGCGCATCTGTCAAAATAAAGAAAAATGGCGGCCGCTAGAGACAAGTAATTGTTGTTTACGTGAAATATTACATAGATCTCGTGTTTTTTTGTTAAGTGATTTGTGTTTAAAGTGTTTAAAGCTATAAAAGAATTATAAATAATTTAATAAAAAAAAGAAAAACAAACAATTTATTAATTTGAGGTGTGCAGTCTTTGGTTGCAACTCCAACAAGAACAAGAAAAACTCTGAAATAAAAATACATTTGTTCAATTTCCCTAAAAATGGAAAACTGTGCAAAAAGTGGGTGTTTTTATGTCGCAGAAGTGACAAGTTCGCGCCAAAAAATTCTAGGATTTACAGCAAACATTTTCAAGACATCGAATTTGTTCCAAAGAACAAGATTTTGGAAGACCATGGCATTTCACAGCCGATTCGCTTGATGCCAAATGTGGTTCCAACGCTTGGTGTGCCTTTCGGAAACGAGAAAGAACCAACTTTGCGTCAAATCAGGATGATAGAGAAAGCCAGGTAAGTTTTACCAAAAAAATAAAATATTATAATATAAAAAATTTAAACAATTAAAACCTACTCTAAACACATTTTTAAAAGGGCGTCGGCTGTAAAAACGAAATATAAAACGAAGGTCTGTTCTATGTTTATTTTAAACGACATTAAGTATACTTTAACCTTTAACAACTTGTCCAACCTTAAAACGAGCAAACCAATTGTTTATCTTTTTAAAGTATACTTTAACCAGACGACATTTTGTAATTTCGTACCAAAAAAAAAAAAAAGAATGTTTTATTCTCTCAGTAGTAAACCGTGTTGGGGTAGATTCTCAATCTGTGAAACTGTTAAATGGAAATTTTGTTGACGTTTTGAAGTTAAATTCGATTCTAGATGTATGAAAAAAGAAAAACAAGCGTCAAAAACTTTTCAAAATGGTGAGTTACATTTCAAAACAAAAACATCCCATGAAAAGCTCCGCAGTTTTGAGATCAAGCAACGATGTATGGCGAAGCCAAATGATGGTGGACCGATTTATTCTACTGCAATATCCATTCTTTTTTCCTTTATTTACTTAATTTTAATATTTTTTTTTATTCTTTTACGACATTTGTTAATGTTTAATTACTTAATATTGATTAATAACACTTCCAACGCATTATGATAAGTTTTTATCTTTTCACATTTTCACAGTTCGGGAATTGACCTCCTGGAAAAAATTGTTTACATTACGTTACGTAACCACACACCACACTAGTTGTCAGGGTTGTTTATCCAGTTTAAAATTGAGAAAATGTTAAACAAGGGCTCGTATCTAAAGAACTTCATTAACTAAAGTCGGTTCTATTGCTAAAATGAATATGGTTTAAAATTTTGCGCCTATATATTTATTGTCATACATATTTTGCAGAACCGAAAATGAAGCTCTGAAATAAATAAATGTTGATTCTAAGAAAAATGTTGCAAATAGTTTATGCGCTTCAGATTTGGAAATGCAAATAACACCAACGATTGGGTATAAATTTATAGAAACAGCCCCGGAAACACCTTTTGTTGCCCGCAATGATTTGGAAGATGTTCATCAGCTGTTCCCGTGTTGAGAAAAGTATCCAGAAAATTTTAGTATACCTTTGGATTTTCTCTCTGATTCCATATGTTCTTCAATCAGCTGGAAAACAGCTGTTTCTCTGTTGCTTCGAATTTTGGAAGGTAACCTATCTGGTTGGATTTGTTCGTTCACAAAAAACCAAAACACAAGCAAGTTAACCAACCCAAAAGTTATGTTCGTGAACGTACGCATAAGCATGGTTAAAAACAGCTGTTTCAACAGCTGTTGATCAGCTGTCTTCTTACACGTATTACAACAACAATGCGCTACTTCGATTTCGAACGTATGAGATACCGAACGCACCCAATTTCTGGTATACTTTGGTATCGTATGGAACAGCTGACCACGAAATCAGCTCGTTGTGCAAATGTAGTACGTTTTGACAGAAATTGTTACCTATTGGGTTTTATGCGTTCACAAACGCACAGTATATTTCAATAGCATTATAACACAAAGCTATGCGGCACTGAACGCCGCCAATCCAAAGGTATCCTAAAATTTGCTGCAAACTCAACGTGAACAGCTGATGAACAGCTGATTGTGTTTCTCTTTTGCTTCGAATTTTGAGAGGTAACCTATCTGGTTGGATTTGTTCGTTCACAAAAAAAACAAACACAAGCAAGGTAACCTAACCAAAAGTTACGTTCGTGAACGTACGCAATGTTCTGATTCCGATAGTCGGGACTTACACGGCGCATTAAATTAACGCGCAACTCTTGCTTATTTCCTTTTGAACTTGTATTCGGTAATGCACGCGCACTTACACGGAAGCAAGTTCGAGTTGCGCGTGTTTTAAGGTTAGACAAGTATTTAAAGATTGAAGTATACTTTATGTCGTTTAAAATAAACATAGAACAGACCTTTGTTTTATATTTCGTTTTTAGAGCCGACGCCTTTTTAAAAATTTATTTAGAGTAGGTTTTTTAATTGTTTAAAATTTTTATATTATAATATTTTATTTGTTTGGTAAAACTTACCTGGCTTTCTCTATCATCCTGATTTGACGCAAAGTTGGTTCTTTCTCGTTTCCGAAAGGCACACCAAGCGTTGGAACCACATTTGGCATCAAGCGAATCGGCTGTGAAAAGCCATGGTCTTCCAAAATTTAGTTCTTTGGAACATAATCGATGTCTTGAAAATGTTTGCTGTAAATCCTAGAATTTTTAGAGGCGAACTTGTCACTTCTGCGACATAAAAACACCCACTTTTTGCACAGTTTTCCATTTTTAGGGAAATTGAACAAATGTATTTTTAGATAAAGTTTTTATTTTCGGAACTTACCGCGTTATAAGAAATATTTTCTTATTTATTTCTACCCGACGTTTCGAAGAAGTTTCATACTTCGTGGCCACGAAGTATGAAACTTCTTCGAAACGTCGGGTAGAAATAAATAAGAAAATATTTCTTATAACGCGGTAAGTTCCGAAAATAAAAACTTTATCTAATATGAATATCGTCCGCGAAAATAAAAACCTAAAATCTCAAAATGTATTTTTATTTCAGAGTTTTTCTTGTTCTTTTTGGAGTTGCAACCAATAACTGCACACCTCAAATTAATAAATTGTTTGTTTTTCTTTTTTATTAAATTATTTATAATTTTTTTATAGCTTTAAACACTTTAAACACAAATCACTTAACAAAAAAACACGAGATCTATTTAATATTTCACATAAACAACAATTACTTGTCTCCAGCGGCCGCCATTTTTCTTTATTTTGACAGATGCGCAGAAGTGAGAAAAATGAAAAGGCTAAAGATATTACCTTTAATATGTGTACTGTGAATCAGTTATACGTTTCGTTCCCACATTAATACAAACGTATTAGTAGTCCCATAAGGAATGTACAGGGACCGGTACACATATGTCGCTGAACGGGTATTTTTCATTTTGTAGACGATGAAAGAAATATCCTTCCAGTTGTCGTTCTTGTTTGTTTTTTTCTGTGCGTATTACAACAAAAACGAATGCATTGCATTTTAGAAAGCAATACGACCTCATGTTCCCTATGTCCCAACATACATGGCACGTGTTTGCCTTAATGCTTGGAGTGCGAAAGGGAAAGATAATGAAAGAGAAATAGAGTAACCCGAACATGCACGGGTAGAACTGGCATTGCAACTTTTTTAACTTTTCTGTCTGTCTGTATTCTTTGTTCTTCTTATATTGCTTCATACTTGTTTTGGATGTTGCTCAAACACGTTACAAGAAAATAAAAACACAAGTATGATGGCCGCAAAATTTAAATAGTATATGGAGTTAGTTTCTTTTCATTTATTTTTCATTTATTCATTCATTCATTAAGTTTTTATTAATTAATTTCATTTAAATACATTTTTTTAAAATGCTGCTCACTGAAACAGAAAGTAAAATAAAAGATTGCTGTCAAAATAGTTCGCAACTGAAAAAACACGCGCAACTCGAACTTGCTTCCGTGTAAGTGCGCTTGCATTACCGAATACAAGTTCAAAAGGAAATAAGCAAGAGTTGCGCCTTAATTTAATGCGCCATGTAAGTCCCGACTATCGGAATCAGAACATTGCGTACGTTCACGAACGTAACTTTTGGGTAGGTTACCCTGCTTGTGTTTGTTTTTTTTTTTGTGAACGAACAAATCCAACCAGATAGGTTACCTCTCAAAATTCGAAGCAAAAGAGGAACACAATCAGCTGTTCATCAGCTGTTCACGTGTTGAGAAAAGTTTGCAGAAAATTTTAGGATACCTTTGGATTAGTGGCGTTCAGTGCCGTATAGCTTTGTGTTATAATGCTATTGAAATATACTGTGCGTTTGTGAACGCATAAAACCCAATAGGTAACAATTTCTGTCAAAACGTACTACATTTGCACAACCAGCTGATTTCGTGGTCAGCTGTTCCATACGATACCAAAGTATACCAGATATTGGGTGCGTTCGGTGTCTCATACGTTCGAAATCGAAGTAGCGCATTGTTGTTGTAATACGTGTAAGAAGACAGCTGATCAACAGCTGATGACCATAATCAGCTGTTGATCAGCTGTCTTTTTACACGTATTACAACAACAATGCGCTACTTCGATTTCGAACCTATAAGATACCAAACGCACCCATTTATTCGAATAGGAAGTCGTATGTTTCGTTTTTTGTTATTGTCATCAGCTGTTGATCAGCTGTCTTTTTACATTTATTACAACAACAATGCGCTACTTCGATAGCGAATTTATGAGGTACCGAACGAATCCGTTTTCTCTCTGTTTCCATATGTTCTTCAATCTGCTGGAAAACGGCTGTTTTTAACCATGCTAATGCGTACGTTCACGAACAGAACTTTTGGGTTGGTTACCTTGCTTGTGTTTTGGTTTTTTTGTGAAGGAACAAATCCAACCAGATAGATTACCTCCCAATATTCGAAGCAACAGAGAAACAGCGGTTTTCCAGCTGATTGAAGAACATATGGAAACAGAGAAAAAATCCAAAGGTATCCTAAAATTTGCTGGATACTTTTCTCAACACGTGAACAGCTGATGAACATCTTCCAAATCATTGCTGGCAACAAAAGGTGTTTCCGGGGCTGTTTCTATATTTTCATACCCAATCGTTGGTGTTATTTGCATTTCCAAATCTGAAGCGGATAAACTATTTGCCACATTTTTCTTAGAATCAACATTTATTTCTTTCAGAGCTTCATTTTCGGTTCTGCAAAATATGTATAACAATACATATATAGGCGCAAAATTTTAAACCTTATTCATTTTAGCAATAGAACCGACTCTGGTTAAAGAAGTTCTTTAGATACGAGCCCTTGTTTAATATTTTCTCAATTTTTAACAAGATAAACAACCCTGACAACTAGTGTGGTGTATGGTTACGTAACGTAATGTAAACAATTTTTTCCAGGAGGTCAATTCCCGATCTGTGAAAATGTGAAAAGATAAAAACTTATCATAATGCGTTGGAAGTGTTATTAATCAATATTTAGTAATTAAACTGTTGCGGCTACCTACAACCTAAATAAAAAGTCATTCAATGGAAATGACTGAAAACAAATCGCTCATTACCATTTAGCCAGAGGCGACCTTGTTAGGAGGGTTCAGGATTACTTCGGATGCTGCCTGGACTAAGCGGCCTTGGGATCTCAGACGACCTGTTCTCCTTCTCCGGAGGCATTGCTGAGGTTTGATGAGGTCGGCTGGCTATCTGCGGCTTAGGTTCGGAGAAGGGAAGCTTTTGGTGACCAATCTTAACCGGGATTGTTGGCTTCCCTTGATGTACTTCGTACGTGCACAGCGAGTGGCCAAGGGAAGATTCAACAAAGGTTCCTGGTTGGCGACGACGCTCGCTGGAATAGTCTCTTCCGATAATCGCCATCGGTGATTCTTGGTAAGGGATTTTCCACCAACCGTCGTCAAGGGATCCTGAGGCTTACCTCATTGGGGCTGGAGCTGTCGAGGATGATGCTCTCTGGATTAGTCTGCTCCCGATCATCAACATGGATGATTTTCGGGAGTGGTTTTTTCATCGACCATCGTCACATTCAATGATTTCATCGGATTTGGTAAGGACCCGAAAAGAGGAGGAAGCGATATCGTCCGTCTGGAGGTAAATCCTGATGCAGCATTGGAAGCCGGGATAGCAACCGAAGTGATGCCACGAAGCAACGCGATTGAAAAAAAAATTTATCATAACAACTATAAGGATCCGCGGATCGATAACTTAAAAAGAGGAAATTCGATTGGAAAACGAACATTTTTAATTAGTTAAGAAAAACGAGCGGCACAACAAATTTACCAAAATGATGTTTTCTAATTGCTATCGTCTGTCAAAGCTGTTGGCGTTCTTTTCTTGATAGACGGTAGCAGCGAGTCGGCCATGACACCCCAGGATATCATGAGAGATAATCTGATTGACTCCGAACCACCAAGTAAATTGGGGTCGAAACGACCAAAAAGTAGTTCGATAAAGTATAATAGGAAACCCCTCTAAAGAAATAGTAATAAAAATAACAAAAAAAAGGAATGAAGAACATCTTAGATTATTATTGGTAAAGGTGATATTCGTTGGGACGGTGAGTGTCGCTCAGGTGGCTGCAGAAAGTCCCTTCGCACTGGAAAACTCATCCATAAGAGGAAATTTTATGTTTTTTTTTTATCTATAATATTGTTATTTGTAAGGTTCTAGTTTTTGGCGTGATCATTTTCTTTTTAGTGTGTGAAATTCGTAAATTTAGTTTATATCGAGTATAAAAAAAAAGGAAAGTATTGATACCGGTAATTTTTGAAATTTTTTGGAAAAAAACAAACAAACCCATAGAGTAGATGCCAAGGGAAGGAAAAACAAACGAGTCCCTCTCCGGTGGTTTTGTGTATTGTGTTCAACCGCCAAAACTGAGCTCGATTTAGGTAGGGTAAGTTCTGCCAAGGAACAATAAAGAGAGACGCATAACCCGGGTCGGTGCAGTAGTTTTCCAACTCCGTTTATTTTCAGTGCTCTACGAACTAGATATAAAAAAAAACATTTCAAATAACCTACCGGTAATAATACCTATTCTTTATTTTTCTTTTGGGTACCTTATTATATTACCTGTTTTATATGTACTTGTGCTTTTGTACTCCTTTTAAGTTGATTTTTATTTGTTATATTTAATTATTTCATATTTATCATTAATTTTAAGTTGTTGTTTTTTTTTGTTTCAACCATAATCTCAGGTATATACCATATTTTAAAGAGAGCCTTCCGGCTTAAATAAAACAAATTGTAAGTCACGCCAAGTTTTGTCGTTTTTATTTCTGTCATGGGATCGTTTAAGGATCCATGGCGGACTGAGTTTTTTCTAGGGGGTGTGGGAAGGCGGTTGAAGACTCCGGTGACCAGATGAACCAATAAAAGGAATTCAAAGAAATTCGTAAGTGGGGAACTCGTGAATGAAAGCCGTCCGAGTACCAGGCAGGGTGGGAATAGGCCAACGCTACACAAACACCAGTAGCACCCTCGGTGTGGGATGGGGACATGAGAAGGATTTATGAGTGGCATGATTTGAGTTTTGTTGGAGGTGAGGTCTAGTCGCGGAAGCAAGATCCCCCCCTACATCCGACGAGTTGAGCCGCGCGAAGCCAGCATGCCAATGCTCTCGTGCTAGACATTCTACCCTACCCGTCCTTTCCAGCCCGAATTCCCGTCTTCCTGATTCCTCTCCGATTCCAGATCCTGGTTTCCTACCCACCCGATTCCCAATTACCCCTCCTATCGCCTCGCAACAAATGGCGCCCAACGTTTTTTTTTTTTGGTTGAAGTATAGTTCTGGGTGTAGCTTCTGATGGGGCCTGAATGGATCGTATGTCTTGGTCAGGATAGCTCCTGAGCATGCCAGGCGAATTGCGACGAACATTTAGGTTCCGACAGTAGAGACATTCAGAACATACAATTATTTTGATTGTTGCTCTCGTTTTGAAATCAACGCTTGGAGGACTTCGAATAATGGATGGTTGATGACGTACCAGTCGAATTGCGACAAGTGGCCGAGGTTCGTTGGCGAGAGTAACAGTGATAAGGATTTTCCAGCACTTTTTGGGGGTCTAGGGTTAGGCGTGAACAGGGCGTATGTCTTGACGGAGATCGCTTTTGAGAAAGCCCTTTCAATTGCGACGTGTTGTTCCGACTGATTTAGTGGGCTCTCAGGAAGGGCGTTATATTAAGTGAATTGGAGCAGACTTTTAGTACCACACCGAGGGGGAAAAGACAGAAGTTCTGTCTTGAGGAAGAAAATAATATCACTGGTTTATTCACTTGGGTCAATCGCCGAAGAGCACCCCGAACTTATATATGCGTTGAAATCAAACAAATCAAATAAATATTTTTATTTTTTTTATGTTGTTAATTTTTGTATGATTAATAAATTTCTTCAGGTTAAACTGTAAGGGCAAATCCGGTAATTTAACTATAAATTAACTAAAAGTAAGGAAAAGGTTACCTTTTTTGGCCTTGACAGTTTATAGGTCATGTTTAAAGCGGAAGAGGAAGTGTATCAAGTACATAAGAAAATAAATAAGATCGCAACTCGTCCCGTGTATAACAAGTTTGTAGAAGATACCAACATGGCAACCGTACAGCACTCACCATTAGAACCTGTAAATCCGCCCGCCGGGGGTCAACCCAGGTGTACACTCCCACCGGCACCAGCCTCGGGAGCGGTCAGTCAGTCGTCTAGTCATTCGAGCTCACTGTTACCTCCTTCGGCTAGTAGTCTGACCGGGGCAAGAACAGCTTCCGCACAGGAGACCAATGCTCCTAAGCACCATAACCGCGAAATCGATAGAGGAGTAACGAATGTAAACAGAGGAGTACCGTCGAAAACCACCGTCACTAGCGGACAGGTAAGGTTAGGAACTAGTCCGAACGAGGTAGCGAACGACGAGCGACACGGAGATGGTAGCATCCTTTCAGCTGAACTACGCTCGATCATCGTTTCAGCAGTAAGTGACGCCTGCAATGTACAAAACGAGTTACTGAAAGAGGACCTTGCGGATCTCAGGAGGCAGCTTTCAGACATGCAACAAAATCTGCATGAAGTTCCACTACTTGAGGAGAGGGCGAGGAGTACGCGGGGAAATCAGCTGCAGGGTGTCGTCAATCAGTCCACTTCCAACTTGCACGTCCATACTCAGCTGGATCCCCTATCAAGGTCGTTCACGTTAGGAGAGAATCCTCGTGGCAATCCAATTTCAAGGCCAGTTAGGGGTGAAAGGCACGTAAACAGGGTACCCCAGGGGAATGCAAGTAATGATCTTCTTCGGAATGCGCGAAACACGCCTGGTGATTATAACCCCCAGCGACAGCCACATCCATTCTACTCTTCGCACCCCGCCGTGAGGACCCCAATAAAGATCGACAAATGGGGGTTAAAGTTTGAAGGGAAGCCGGAAGTACACACAGTGGAGGACTTCGTATTTAGGTTGGAGATGCTGTAAATCCAATATGAAATACCCTGGGCTGAGATCTTGAGAGATTTCCATCTTTTGCTCTCAGATGTCGCTCAAGACTGGTATTGGCAATTTTTAAGATCCGTTTATCGTCCGGATTGGCCAGTGCTAAGAGACGCTTTGATGCACCAATTCAGAAATGCGAAGTCGGACTTCGAGATTATGAGAGAACTCATGGATCGGAGGCAAGGCGCCTGGGAGAATAGTGATGAATTCTTCGCCGCAGTGAACAAGCTTAGATCTCAGCTCAGGATAGCCATTCCGGAAGCAAAGTTGGTGCGGATCCTGAAACGGAATTTGAAGGAGAAGATCAAGCACTTAGTGTACCCTCAATCCATCTTCACTATGGACCAGCTGAGAATGGCGTGCAAGGATGCAGAAACAGCGTTTTCGAGCCAGGACAAGGAAGGATCCAAGCATTCGAGGATGCCCACAAGATACGTGGCCAACGAACTCGAGTGTGAACAGGAAGGAGTCCACATACCGCTGGAGCAACTAGCTGCTTTTCAGCGGGAAGGGCTCCGTGCTGTCCGGGGGTATGGAGAGTCCAGGCAATTAACGTGCTGGAACTGTAAGGACTTAGGGCATTCATTCATGGATTGTTCATCCAAGATCAGGAACCTGTTTTGCTACAGGTGTGGTCAGGCCGGAGTTATAACCCCCAATTGCCGGAATTGCAACCCGGAAAACGGAATCAGGAACGCGAAATTGAAGGGGGAGTCGCGTTCGACTCAAACCCCCGAATAGTACAACTAAAACAATCCGCAGCACAAACAGAAGACAGATAAAATTGTTAACCAGAAATAGAGACCATGAGGTAGAAGACTGTAAAGCTAAGGTAGTCGGGAAGCCCTTGCATCAAAGAATGCGAGAGTACCAACTGGCGCGAGAGAGAATTTTTCAGAACAAAGTTAGTTCGGTGAGTAAAAGAGTTTTAGAAGCCAGAAAGAGATACGCGCTAAGAAAGGAAGTGAAGAAGCAAATCCTGTCGACTGTGGTTGATGTTTACTCTGATCCAAGACCGTATGCGAAAATCACCTTGGTTCTTGGATTGCTGGACAGTTGAGCCAGCGTAAGCATACTTGGAAATGACTGCATGAATTTTGTCGAGAATAGTGGACTTCAAGTACAGCCCTTCAAATCCGGGGTAAAAACGGCAGACGGAAAAAATCAAGACATAGTCGGTAAGGTTAAGACAATGGTAAGGTACAAAAGTGAAGAACACCTGATGACCTTCTTTCTGGTTCCCAGTCTCGAGCAAGAATTATATTTAGGCGTAGATTTTTGGAAAGCTTTTCAAGTTGCTCCCAACTTAATAAGTTCGATCTCGATGGCAGGAGACGACGCTGAACTGGGAAACGCCCATCGCTTAACGCCAGCCCAACAGTCCAAGTTGGAAGCGGTCAAGCTGAAATTTATTGACTGTGATCGGCATGGTCTTGGGAAAACGTCGATAATGGACCATGTCATCGATACTGGAGACGCGTTGCCTGTTAAGCAGCGTCACTACCCTGTTTCTCCAGCGGTACAAACCCTTTTGTACAGGAAGTCGATCAAATGCTGGAGCTCGGCGTTATAGAGTAAAGTGAGAGTCCTTGGTGCTCACCGGTTGTCCTGATACGGAAGCAAGGTGAGGGTAATACCACAAAGTATCGCTTTTGCTTAGATTCGAGGAAGGTTAACGCGTTGAGTAAGAAGGACGCTAACCCACTTCCTCATATCGACGGGCTTCTCAGTCGTCAACATGAGACACACTACATTAGTAGTGTGGATCTCAAGGAAGCATTTTGGCAAATACCGCTGGCGGAGGAGAGCAGAGAGAAAACTGCGTTTGCGGTACCGAGAAGACTCCTGTACCAGTTCACGGTTATGCCTTTCGGGTTGTGTAATGCAGCTCAAAGGTTATGCCGTCTAATGGACAAGGTGATTCCTGCACGACTCAGGGACCGAGTTTTTGTGTATTTAGATGACCTGCTGATTGTCGCACCGGATTTCGAGACCCATGTCGCTCTGCTGGGTGAAGTAGCTGAGTGCCTTGGGAAAGCCAATCTCACTATCAACGTGAAAAAATCAAAATTTTGTTTTAAAGAACTAAAGTATTTGGGCTTCATAGTTGGTGGAGGCAAATTGAAGACCGATCCGGCAAAGGTGGAAGCTATCACCGATTTTCCTATGCCAAAGAATGCAAGACAAGTGCGCAGGCTGCTTGGTCTAGCAGGGTGGTATCGCCGATTCATTCAAGATTTTTCAAGCTTGACCGTTCCCCTAACGGATACGCTAAAAAAGAGGAACACCAAATTTGAGATGACGATTGAGGCAAAATTGGCATTTGAAAGACTGAAAAATGCTTTAACGACTGCTCCAGTGCTTTCGTCTCCGGATTTCTCAAAGCGTTTTTTTATTCAATGCGACGCGTCAGATTCGGGATTTGGATCCGTTCTATTTCAAAAGAACAACCTTGAAGAGGAATATCCGATCGCGTTCTTCTCCCAGAAGTTAAATACTTGCCAAAGAAACTACAATGTGACCGAGAAGGAATGTATGGCGTCGGTAATGGCAATCAAAAAGTTCCGGCCCTATGTCGAAGGAATGGAATTCACGGTCATAACCGACCATTTCAGCCTGAAATGGCTGATGGGAATGACAGACCTGAACGGTCGTCTGGCCAGGTAGAGTCTGGCCGTGCAATCCTTTAACTTCGACATAGAGCACCGGAAGGGGACGCTGAACGTCGTGCCGGACACGCTTTCTCGGGCACATCTGGATAGCTTGGACATCCGGGATGTAGCACCGCTGGTAGATTTGGATTCGGAAGAGTTCAACTCGGACGAATTCAAAAACTTGATTGACACAATTAAAAACCACCAGGACGAACTACCACATTTAAAAATTGCTGACGGATATGTGTATAAGAGAGCGCTCCCTTTAAACAACGAAGTGTCGAGGTTAGAGCATACTTGGCGGTTGTGGATTCCTGCTGGTATCACGGAGAGCGTGATAGCCAAAGCTCACGATCCTCCTCAAGCTGCTCATGGAGGAATTGCAAGGACATTGGAGCGAGTAAGACAGTTATTTTACTGGCCCAACATGACAGTCCAAATCAGGGAGTATATATCGAAGTGTGGCGTATGCAAGCAGTGCAAATCCTCGAATCAAGTTCTCCGCCCTCCCATCAGCAGTACTTATAGCGCTGAACGTCCTTTTCAGAAACTATACATAGATTTCTTAGGGCCATATCCGAGATCTAAGTCTGGGAACTCGTATGTATTTGTAGTATTAGACCACCTGTCTAAATATGTTTTTTTAAAACCGTTAAGGTCTGCGAATACAAGTAGCATAGTTCAATTTTTACGTAATGAGATCTTTAACTCGTTTGGCGTGCCGCAGATTATCCATTCGGACAATGGGAAGCAATTCGTGGCAAAAGATTTTCAGCTATTGCTACAGAAGTACGGAGTGCAACACTTCAAGACAGCCAACTATGCTCCGCAGTCAAATGCGTCCGAAAGGGTTAATAGGACACTACTGGCAGCCATTCGGTCCTATCTTAAGGACGATCAGCGAGAATGGGATACGCATCTTAGTGATATAGCTTGTGCGTTAAGGAGTTCCGTGCATTCTGCGATAGGAATGACGCCATACTTTGCTCTATTCGGAACCAACATGATGACACATGGCAGCGGCTACGAGCTAGCTCAAAAGTTACTCGCGATAGAAGACGGCGACTTCCTGACCCTTCCGAGGCAAAGTCGGTTACAGTGTATACGCGAACAGTTTAAAGAAAACCTACGCAAAGCGAATGAGAAAGGGATGAGGTCTTATAACTTAAGAGCTCGAAAGGTACATTTTATCCCCGGACAAGAGGTGTTCAGACGTAACTTCGTTCTTAGCGACTCGTCTAAGCATCTCTCTGCCAAGCTTTGTCCAAAATGGATAAAGTGTAGGATAACACGGTCCGTAGGTAAAAATATGTTCGAGGTGGAGAATCTGTCAGGAAAAATAATGGGTATCTTTCATGCCAAGGACATGAAACAGTAGGAAAATAAACTGAATATACGAAACCTTATTTTTAGTAGTACCGGGTTTTGCTTAAATTAGGAAATTTTTTAGGTTAAATTCATGATTTTAGATACTATTTTTATGTATGTCGTCTTTATTATTTGGTGTTCAAAGAATTGTTTATTTATTTATTATTTATTAATTGTTATTTATTTATTTATTTAGTATTTGTTATTTATTTATATGCTTATTTATTTATTTATTATCTATTATTTAGTTAGTTATTTATTATTTATGTATTGATTTATTTATTTATTTATTTTTGTATTTATATAGTTGATTGTATGTTTATTTAGTTAATTTATTTATTTTATTTATGTATTTTATTTATTATTTCATTATATATACATGTTAGTCATCGCCACTAAGTATATATGTAGGTGTAAAGTTTTCGTCAGAGGTCCACAATAAGGGGTTTCATGGGTAATGCAGAGAATTATCGCCACCTTAAGCAACTACCATTGGCGGGAATAGATTTTATAATTCCCCGAGGATGTTAAAGTAAAACACGATACGAACAGAATGAAAGAAATTATGGAGGAACCTGATAATTTATTAACCTACCATTACATCATAAAATTAAAAAAAAAAATTAAAAAGAAAATATATATGGATATGCATATATGCATAGATAAAGAAAAAAAGTAAATAAAGTAGTAACGTATATTATACATATGACATACCGCCAAGTCCAGGCGGGGCTCCCGATCTTATTAGAAATATTCTGCCCTAACGTGACCGAGCAACCACAGGAAGTCAAAAATAAATCAAAGCCAACTAGCCTACTCTACAAAAAAAAAAATAAAAAAAAACAATAAGGAGAATCTTCGAGTCCGATAACGAACTAGTATCATATATATTAAACCATAGAACAGCTTACCGAACCTTTTTCACAGGTACCCGTGTTCGCCGTCTCTGACTTGGACAGGTCCATCCTCAGATCCGGAGCTTTGTTGCGGCTACCTACAACCTAAATAAAAAGTCATTCAATGGAAATGACTGAAAACAAATCGCTCATTACCATTTAGCCAGAGGCGACCTTGTTAGGAGGGTTCAGGATTACTTTGGATGCTGCTTGGACTAAGCGGCCTTGGGATCTCGGACGACCTGTTCTCCTTCTCCGGAGGCATTGCTGAGGTTTGATGAGGTCGGCTGGCTATCTGCGGCTTAGGTTCGGAGAAGGGAAGCTTTTGGTGACCAATCTTAACCGGGATTGTTGGCTTCCCTTGATGAACTTCGTACGTGCACAGCGAGTGGCCAAGGGAAGATTCAACAAAGGTTCCTGGTTGGCGACGACGCTTGCTGGAATAGTCTCTTCCGATAATCGCCAACGGTGATTCTTGGTAAGGGATTTTCCACCAACCGTCGTCAAGGGATCCTGAGGCTTACCTCATTGGGGCTGGAGCTGTCGAGGATGATGCTCTCTGGAGTAGTCTGCTCCCGATCATCAACATGGATGATTTTCGGGAGTGGACTTTTCATCGACCATCGTTACATTCACTGATTTCATCGGACTTGGTAAGGACCCGAAAAGAGGAGGAAGCGATATCAACCGTCTGGAGGTAAATCCTGATGCAGCATTGGAAGCCTGGATAGCAACCGAAGTGATGCCACGAAGCAACGTGATTGAAAAAAAAAATTTATCACAACAACTTCAAGGATCCGCGGATCGATAACTTAAAAAGAGGAAATTCGATTGGAAAACGAAATTTTTTAATTAGTTAAGAAAAACGAGCGGCACAACAAATTTAACAAAATAATGTTTTCTAATTGCTATCGTCTGTCAAAGCTGTTGGCGTTCTTGATAGACGGTAGCAGCGAGTCGGCCATGACACCCCGGGATATCATGAGAGATAAGCTGATAGATATCGGAAATCTGTTATACAGAGTGGTGGAAAAAAATGAATAAGGTTTGAATATGCAATAAGGCCAGTGAAACACATGAAGATAGGCAAAGATTCTTGGCCAAAGATACAACTACAAGGCATGTCGGATGGTAGGATTAATACATACTAGTGTGTAGATCGGATGATTTTTCCAAAAAGCTGGTTTTGGCAAGCACCGCTAAGCCAACTAGGAAAACAACGATTGAAAAGTCAAAGTCACGCTAGTTGATTGTTAGCTAACCATCGAGTGGAGCAGATCCTCTATCCGCTAGTATAATAATAAAATTATTATAAAATCATCTTTATAAAGTCCTTTGAGAAAGAAAAAAGATAAAGGCAGTGCAAGTGTGATTGATTAAAAAAAAAAACTAATAAAATATATATTAAAAAAAAAGAAGAAGGAAATTATAAAAGGACATTACGAGCCTCCAAGAGTGAAGATTTGTGGGATACAAATCATTTTGAAGGATAAAAGAGGGGTGAGTTTCGACAAGTTTTAATTTTCAAGTGTATAATTGTTATATGTATGATGTGATATTCTACTAAACAAAAATGTATGGTAATAAGATATTAATAAAACAAATTATTACAGGTTTCCTGAGGAAAAAAAAAACATACATGAAGCGAAAAAGCCAGACCAGATTATGAAATTATGAGTTGGATGGTGATGACAAGCTACGACGAGGAGTCTATGTTAAGGCCGTATTTGGTTCGTGGGACTCTCCGAACCACCAAGTTAATTGGGGTCGAAACGACCAAAAAGTAGTTCGATAAAGTATAATAGGAAACCCCTCTAAAGAAATAATAATAAAAATAACAAAAAAAAAGGAATGAAGAACATCTAAGATCATGATTGGTAAAGGTGATATTCGTTGGGACGGCGAGTGTCGCTCAGGTGGCTGCAGAAAGTCCCTTCGCACTGGAAAACTCATCCATAAGAGGAAATTTTATGTTTTATTTTTATCTATAATATTGTTATATGTAAGGTTCTAGTTTTTGGCGTGATCATTTTCTTTTTAGTATGTGAAATTCGTAAATTTAGTTTATATCGAGTATAAAAAAAAAAAAGGAAAATAAGTATTGATACCGGTAATTTTTGAAATTTTTTGGAAAAAAACAAACAAACCCATAGAGTAGATGCCAAGGGAAGGAAAAACAAACGAGTCCCTCTACGGTGGTTTCGTGTATTGTGTTCAACCGCCTAAACTGAGCTCGATTTAGGTAGGGTAAGTTCTGCCAAGGAACAATAAAGAGAGACGCATAACCCGGGTCGGTGCAGTAGTTTTCCAACTCCGTTTATTTTCAGTGCTCTACGAACTAGATATAAAAAAAAACATCTCAAATAACCTACCGGTAATAATACCTATTCTTTATTTTTCTTTTGGGTACCTTATTATATTACCTGTTTTATATGTACTTGTGCTTTTGTACTCCTTTTAAGTTGATTTTTATTTGTTATATTTAATTATTTCATATTTATCATTAATTTTAAGTTGTTGTTTTTTTTTTGTTTCAACCATAATCTCAGGTATATACCATATTTTAAAGAGAGCCTTCCGGCTTAAATAAAACAAATTGTAAGTCACGCCAAGTTTTGTCGTTTTTATTTCTGTCATGGGATCGTTTTAGGATCCATGGCGGACTGAGTTTTTTTTCTAGGGGGTGTGGGAAGGCGGTTGAAGACTCCGGTGACCAGATGAACCAATAAAAGGAATTCAAAGAAATTCGTAAGTGGGGAACTCATGAATGAAGGCCGTGCGAGTTCCAGGCAGGGTGGAATAGGCCGCAAAATTTAAATAGTATATGGAATTAGTTTCTTTTCATTTATTTTTCATTTATTCACTCATTCATTAAGTATTTATTAATTTATTTCATTTAAATACATTTTTTTTAAATGCTGCTCACTGAGACAGAAAGTTAAATAAAAGATTGCTGTCACAATAATTCGCAACTGAAAAAAACACGCGCAAATCGAACTTGCATCCGTGTAAGTACGCATACATTACCGAATACAAGTTCAAAAGGAAATAAGCAAGATTTGCGCGTTAATTTAAAGCGCTGTGTAAGTCCCGACTATCGGAATCAGAACATTACGTTCACGAACGTAACTTTTGGGTAGGTAACCTTGCTTGTGTTTGTTTTTTTTTTGTGAACGAACAAATCCAACCAGATAGGTTACCTCTCAAAATTCGAAGCAAAAGAGAAACACAGTCAGCTGTTCATCAGCTGTTCACGTGTTGAGAATAGAAAAGTATCCAGCAAATTTTAGGATACCTTTGGATTGACCTCTTTATAGTTAGCAGCGCAAAATCACGGATTTCAATTTTTGTTGGTTCTACAATTAGGGAATAATTAGGGGAAATTAAGGAAACGGGTTTCAGAATTTAGGTAATAGTATTTAATAAGTTATTAACAATTTAAGTTTCGCGTATATTTAGCAGCGCGTTGTCACAAAAATGGCTTTTTTTGGTGTCAATCGATCAGGGACACAAAAGGGATTAACAAAATATTAATAAATTGACAGCTTTATAAACAATTAAAATGTAACGTAACGTTCTCAAAATCTGTCCTAAAAGCACACAAAACTAGCCCATATACACAAAAATTATGTCCTAATTTATTTGAAGGATGACTTTTTTGATTGAAAATATTTATGAGATTTTCATTTCAAACTCCAAATCGTGACTCCATTAGGTGATACCTATGTAGGTGGCTTTGTTGATATCTTTACGTGGGAGAGTGGTACTCCGCAACGACCAATTTCTCGTTGCCCATTATCATTAAATTTCTCATCCAAACCATGTACATACTGCTTGAATACTGGCTCCCTTCGCCATTGCTTGGACAGGCATGAAGGGTCGTCTCTACATGTTCGTAGGAATCTTTTGTCGTTCATGTATGATGTGCATAGCCTTTCATTTACTGAGTTAAAGCCGATGATGGTAGGCTTAATTTTTTGGCTGACTAGGAAGCCTACTCTGAGCACATGGTGTTTGGAGTGACTGCTGTAGTATATGTTATACATATTCTTTTTTCTGCAAAACACCTTTCCCTGGCCATATAATTTCTTGGGTAATGTCATGTCAGCTTTATATGTGGCCAGGACATCGGCTAGGTGATGCGCAGCTCGAGCTCTGAAGAGCATTCATACGTTCCATGAGAAAACTCGATTTCGTTGAATGTTTCGTCGTCCTGTAATCCTGGTTATTTCCAAGACTTGGAAAAATTCAAAACCGGGAGTTGCCGATGTTACCCCGGAAAAGAAGGAGCGGGATTCAAACCCAGGCTTATTCGCTTAGCAGTCCGACACACTTATCACTAAGCCATGGGGCACTTCTCTCAATAGTAATGCTGCTAAGAAAATTATTTATAAACGGAAATAAACAGTTTTTTTAGGCGAGTAATTTATTGCAAGTTTATGAAAATGTCAAAATAAATAAATAAAAAAAATGTCCTTAGTCATGTGTGTAGTTTATAGGAATCCCACTTAAACCCTTCTGAATTTTCGATGACTCAGTAGATCCTAACTGCGGATCCAACCCCTTCCACGCTCGATCCTCAAAAGTCAGTCCATTGCTCGTTTATATAAGATGCATTTTACCCATTTGTGCCACAGCCTTTGTGCCATTTTGTACAGTCTCCTCAACATCACCGCTTCCCGCACTCCGCATCTTACCACTAACCAGACTAACATCATTTTCAGTTACATCAGCTGCCTTACATTCCAAACATTTACTTCTTTCGGGGAGAATTTCTTTAAAATCAGTCACATACAATTGTGGGTATTTCGTGTGCCAGGCGGGGTTCAAGGGCATTTCAGCTTCAAACACCGAAACAATCGGTTTGTAGAATTCCTTTGAAGTGTACATATTGTTGAAGGGGCAACCGATCATGACAAAGCAATCTTTTTCTAGGATATTAGCCATTTAGCTGGGTCTATACGACCAACTGAAATTATTTGAGTTTTGATACCATGGCTCTTGGCCATCTCTTGCAGACGGGTTAAAACATTGAGATATCCGTCAGAGGTTAGTGAATTTGATTAGGAATCGTATATAAACCATTGGGCAGCTTTTGATGTAAGCGATAGGTTGAAAAATCGATTGTTGTCGGAACCGACAAAAATACAAATTCTATCTTCCGATATTCCGTATTCTATTTTGACTCTTCGTCGAAAGATTAGAAAGGTTTCTGGAAGTCTCTTTTATTATTTGTTCAATTGCATGGTTATTCTCAAGCTGTTCTAATATGTGATGGTACCCTGTTTAGGTAAATTGACGTTTTCCTTCTGGTTGGAAGGTCTTTGATGTTTTTGGAAGTCTTCTAGAGCAAAAAGAAGTTCAGGTAACATGTACAAGACTGGAAAGCGGCAAGCATTGCCGAAATGGATCAAACTACATATCTTTAAAAGATAGAAATTTATTATTTATTCTACTTGATTCTACCTATGGCTTAAGAAGGAAATAAGTATGCTCACTGGTTTTCAGTTAAAAGCTCTTGTGCTATTTATTCGATAGGCTCTCCTCCGATCCGCCATTTGTTTTTTCACTTTAATTTACACAAAAAAATCCAAATGAAATGTAAGCTTCACAGACATTTGCGAAAATTTAGGCAGATTGGGACAAAAACATTTACATGTACGCTCTATGCAAGGTAAATGTAAACTCTATGTGAGGTACACAGAGATGGCATGTGATACTTTTCGAACACATTAAAAAAGTACATTACCATATTACTAAGTAATATGGTAATGTACTTAGTAAATTGTTTATTTTTATATAAATTCATACAAATTAACAAACTATACTTCATCAAATAGTTCCTTATTTTTTTTTATTTTGAAATAGAGTTGAGGAATGAGATTCGCCATTTAAAAAATATTAGCAAGATTAGCGAATAGCGATTTATTTCAGACTTCAGGGACATATCTAAATTTCTGGTTTGCCTAAAACAAATTGTAAACAACTTTTTTCAAATTTTCTCAAATGGCAATACCTGTTCCTTAATTTGAAAATGGCATAAAGGAATTAAGAAAACAGGTTTGACAATTTAGGCAATGGTAGACAAAAAGATATTAGCAATTTTTAAAATGAAAATGAGTTATTTAACATTTAAGCTGAATTAAATTTTTTATAACTTTTTTTCTACAATTACCTAAAGAGCGAAACTTCTTTCCTTAATTTGAAAATGACATAAAGGAATTAAGGAAACAAGTTTGACAATTTAGGTAATGGTAGAAAAAAAGATATTAGCAATTTTTAAAATGAAAATGAGTTATTTAACATTTAAGCTGAATTAAATTGTTTATAACTTTTTTTCTACAATTACCTAAATAGCGAAACTTGTTTCCTTAAAATTAAAATGACATAAAAGAATTAATAAAACAGGTTTGACAATTTAGGTACTGGTAGAAAACAAGATATTAGCAATTTATAAGATGAAAATGAGTTATTTAACATTTAAGCTGAATTAAAATGCTTATAACTTTTTTTCTACAATTACCTTAATAGCGAAACTTGTTTCCTTAATTTGAAAATGACATAAAGGAATTAAAGAAATAGGTTTGAGAATTCTGGTAATGGTAGAAAAAAGTTATAAACAATTTAATTTAGCTTAAATGTTAAATAACTCATATGAACTCACAATGAACGTAATGGTATTTAAGCTGAATTAAATTGTTTATAACTTTTTTTTCTACAATTACCTAAATGGCGAAACTTATTTCTTTAATTTGAAAATAACATAAAGGAATTAAGGAAACAGGTTTGACAATTTAGGTAATGGCAGAAAAAAAAGATATTAGCAATTTTTAAAATGAAAATGAGTTATTTAAAATTTTTGCTGAATTAAATTGTTTATAACTTTTTTTCTACAATTACATAAATGGCGAAACTTGTTTCCTTGATTTTAAAATGACATAAAGGAATTAAGGAAACACATTTGGCAATGTAGGTAATGGTAGAAAAAAAGATATTAGAATTTTTTTAAAATGAAATTGAGTTATTTAACATTTAAGCTGAATTAAATTGTTTATAACTTTTTTTTCTACAATTACCTAAATGGCGAAACTTGTTTCCTTAATTTTAAAATGACATAAGTGAATTAAGGAAACAGGTTTGACATTTTTGGTAATGGTAGAAAAAAAGATATTAGCAATTTTTAAAATGAAAATGAGTTATTTAACATTTAAGCTGAATTAAATTGTTTATAACTTTTTTTCTACAATTACCTTAACAGCGAAACTTGTTTCCTTAATTTTAAAATGACATAAAGGTATTAGGGAAACAGATTTGACAATTTAGGTAATGGTAGAAAAAAGATATTAGCAATTTTTAAAATGAAAATGAGTTATTTAACATTTAAGCTGAATTAAATCGTTTATAACTTTTTTTCTACAATTACCTACATGGCGAAACTTGTTTACTTAATTTGAAAATAACATAAAAGAATTAAGGAAACAGGTTTGACAATTAAGGTAATGGTAAAAAAAAAGATATTAGCAATTTTTAAAATGAAAATGAGTTATTTAACATTTAAGCTGAACTAAATTTCTTATAACTTTTTTTCTACAATTACCTAAAAGGCGAAACTTGTTTCCTTAATTTGAAAATGACATAAAGGAATTAAGGAAACAGGTTTGACAATTAACGTAATGGTATTTAAGCTGAATTAAATTGTTTATAACTTTTTTTCTACAATTACCTAAATGGCGAAACTTATTTCTTTAATTTGAAAATAACATAAAGGAATTAAGGAAACAGGTTTGACAATTTAGGTAATGGCAGAAAAAAAAGATATTAGCAATTTTTAAAATGAAAATGAGTTATTTAACATTTTTGCTGAATAAAATTGTTTATAACTTTTTTCTACAATTACATAAATGGCGAAACTTGTTTCCTTAATTTTAAAATTACATAAAGGAATTAAGGAAACACATTTGACAATTTAGGTTATGGTAGAAAAAAAAATATTAGCAATTTTTAAAATGAAAATGATTTATTTAACATTTAAACTGAATTAAATTATTTATAACTTTTTTTCTACAATTACCTAAATGGCGAAACTTGTTTCCTTAATTTTAAAATGACATAAAGGAATTAAGGAAACAGGTTTGACAATTAAGGTAATGGTAGAAAAAAAGATATTAGCAATTTTTAAAAGAAAAATGAGTTATTTAAGATTTAAGCTGAATTAAATTGTTTATTACTTTTTTTTTTACAATTACCTAAATAGCGAAACTTATTTCCTTAATTTGAAAATGACATAAAGGAATTAAGGAAACAAGTTTGACAATTAACGTAATGGTATTTAAGCTGAATTAAATTGTTCATAACTTTTTTTCTACAATTACCTAAATAACGAATTTTATTTCCTTAATTTGAAAATAACATAAAGGAATTAAGGAAATAGGTTTGACAATTTAGGTGATGGTAGAAAAAAGATATTAGCACTTTTTAAAATGAAAATGAGTTATTTAACATTTAAGCTGAATTAAATTGTTTATAACTTTTTTTCTACAATTACCTAAATAGCGAAAACTGTTTCCTTAATTTGAAAATGACATAAAAAAATTAAGGAAATAGGCTTGACAATTTAATCAAAGGTAGAAAAAAAGATATTAGCAATTTTTAAAATGAAAATGATTTATTTAACATTTTTGCTGAATTAAATTGTTTATAATTTTTTTTCTACAATTGCCTAAATGGCGAAACTTGTTTCCCTTATTTGAAAATAACATAAGGGAATCAATGAAACAGGTTTGACAATTTAGGTAATGGTAGAAAAAAAGATATTAGCCATTTTTAAAATGAAAATGATTTATTTAACATTTAAGCTGAATTAAATTGTTTATAACTTTTTTTCTACAATTACCTAAATGACGAAACTTGTTTCCTTAATTTGACAATGACATAAAGAAATTAAGGAAACAGGTTTGACAATTTAGGTACTGGTAGAAAAAAAGATATTAGCAATTTTTAAAATGAAAACGAGTTATTTAACATTTAAGCTGAATTAAATTGTTTATAACTTTTTTTCTACAATTAACTAAATGGCGGAACTTGTTTCCTTAATTTGAAAATAACATAAAGGAACTAAGGAAATAGGTTTGACAATTAAGGTACAGGTAGAAAAAAAGATATTAGCAATTTTTTAAATAAAAATGAGTTATTTAACATTTGAGCTGAATTAAATTGTTTATTACTTTTTTCATAAAATTTTCTAAATGGCTAAACTTGTTTCCCTAATTTGAAAATAACATAAAAGAATTAAGAAAATAGGTTTGACAATTTAGGTATTTGTTGAAAAAAGATATTAGCAATTTTTTAAACGAAAATGAGTTATTTAACATTTAAGCTGAATTAAATTGTTTATAACTTTTTTTCTACAATTACGTAAATGTCGAAACTTGTTTCCTTAATTTGAAAATGACATAAAGGAATTAAGGAAAAAGGTTTGACAATTTAGGTAATGGTAGAAAGAAAGATATTAGCAGTTTTTAAAATGAAAATGAGTTATTTAACATTTAAGCTGAATTAAATTGTTTATAACTTTTTTCTACAATTACCTAAATAGCGAAACTTGTTTCCTTAATTTGAAAATGACAATAAGGAATTAAGGAAAAAGGTTTGACAATTTAGGTAATGGTAGAAAGAAAGATATTAGCAGTTTTTAAAATGAAAATGAGTTATTTAACATTTAAGCTGAATTAAATTGCTTACAACTTTTTTTCTACAATTACCTAAATGGCGAAACTTGTTTCCTTAATTTGACAATAACATAAAAAAATAAAGGAAACAGGTTTGACAATTAAAGTAATGGTAGAAAAAAGATATTAGCAATTTTTAAAATGAAAACGAGTTATTTAACATTTAAGCTGAATTAAATTATTTATAACTTTTTTTCTACAATTACCTAAATGGCGGAACTTGTTTCCTTAATTTGACAATGACATAAAAGAATTAAGGTAACAGGTTTGACAATTAAGGTAATGGTAGAAAAAAAAATATTAGCAATTTTTAAAATGAAAATGAGTTATTTAACATTTAAGCTGAATTAAATTGTTTATAACTTTTTTTCTACAATTACCTAAATAGCGAAACTTGTTTCCTTAATTTGAAAATGACATAAAGGAATTAAGGAAACAGGTTTGACAATTAACGTAATGGTATTTAAGCTGAATTAAATTCTTTATAACTTTTTTTCTACAATTACCTAAATGGCGAAACTTGTTTCCTTAATTTGAAAATAACATAAAAGAATTAAGGAAACAGGTTTGACCATTTAGGTAATCGTAAAAAAAAAAAAAAAAAATTAGCAATTTTTAAATGAAAATCTGTTATTTAAAATTTAAGCTGAATTAAATTGTTTATAACTTTTTTTCTACAATTACCTTAATAGCGAAACTTGTTTCCCTAATTTGAAAATAACATAAAAGAATTAAGGAAACAGGTTTGACAATTTAGGTATTTGTAGAAAAAAAGATATTAGCAATTTTTGAAATGAAAATGAGTTATTTAACATTTAAGCTGAATTAAATTGTTTATAACTTTTTTTCTACAATTACCTAAATGGCGAAACTTGTTTCCTTAATTTAACAATGACATAAAGGAATTAAGGAAACAGGTTTGACAATTTAGGTAATGGTAGAAAAAAAGATATAAGAATTTTTTAAAATGAAAACGAGTTATTTAACATTTAAGCTGAATTAAATTGTCTATAACTTTTTTTCTACAATTAACTAAATGGCGGAACTTGTTTCCTTAATTTGAAAATAAGATAAAAGAATTAAGGAAACAGGTTTAATAATTTAGGTAATGGTAGAAAAAAAAGATATTAGCAATTTTTAAAATAAAAATGAGTTATTTAACATTTAAGCTGAATTAAATTGTTTATTACTTTTTTTCTAAAATTTTCTAAATGGCTAAACTTGTTTCCTTAATTTGAAAATAACATAAAAGAATTAAGAAAATAGGTTTGACAATTTAGGTATTTGTAGAAAAAAGATATTAGAAATTTTTAAAATGAAAATGAGTTATTTAACATTTAAGCTGAATTAAATTGTTTATAACTTTTTTTCTACAATTACCTTAATAGCGAAACTTGTTTCCTTAATTTGACAATAACATAAAGGAATTAAAGAAACAGGTTTGACAATTTAGGTAATGGTAGAAAAAAAGATATTAGCAATTTTTAAAATAAAAATGAGTTATTTAACATTTAAGCTGAATTAAATTATTTATAACTTTTTTTCTACAATTACCTAAATAGCGAAACTTGTTTCCTTAATTTGAAAATGACATTAAGGAATTAAGGAAAAAGGTTTGACAATTAAGGTTATGGTAGAAAGAAAGATATTAGCAGTTTTTAAAATGAAAATGAGTTATTTAACATTTAAGCTGAATTAAATTGTTTATAACTTTTTTTCTACAATTACCTAAATGGCGAAACTTGTTTCCTTAATTTGACAATGACATAAAAGAATTAAGGAAACAGGTTTGACAATTAACGTAATGGTATTTAAGCTGAATTAAATTGTTCATAACTTTTTTTCTACAATTACCTAAATAACGAAACTTATTTCCTTAATTTGAAAATAACATAAAGGAATTAAGGAAATAGGTTTGACAATTTAGGTGATGGTAGAAAAAAGATATTAGCACTTTTTAAAATGAAAATGAGTTATTTAACATTTAAGCTGAATTAAATTGTTTATAACTTTTTTTCTACAATTACCTAAATAGCGAAAACTGTTTCCTTAATTTGAAAATGACATAAAAAAATTAAGGAAATAGGCTTGACAATTTAATCAAAGGTAGAAAAAAAGATATTAGCAATTTTTAAAATGGAAATGATTTATTTATCATTTTTGCTGAATTAAATTGTTTATAATTTTTTTTCTACAATTGCCTAAATGGCGAAACTTGTTTCCCTTATTTGAAAATAACATAAGGGAATTAATGAAACAGGTTTGACAATTTAGGTAATGGTAGAAAAAAAGATATTAGCAATTTTTAAAATGAAAATGATTTATTTAACATTTAAGCTGAATTAAATTGTTTATAACTTTTTTTCTACAATTACCTAAATGACGAAACTTGTTTCTTTAATTTGACAATGACATAAAGGAATAAAGGAAACAGGTTTGACAATTAAGGTACTGTTAGAAAAAAAGATATTAGCAATTTTTAAAATGAAAACGAGTTATTTAACATTTAAGCTGAATTAAATTGTTTATAACTTTTTTTCTACATTTAACTAAATGGCGAAACTTGTTTCCTTAATTTGAAAATAACATAAAGGAACTAAGGAAATAGGTTTGACAATTAAGGTACAGGTAGAAAAAAAGATATTAGCAATTTTTGAAATAAAAATGAGTTATTTAACATTTAAGCTGAATTAAATTGTTTATTACTTTTTTCATAAAATTTTCTAAATGGCTAAACTTGTTTCCTTAATTTGAAAATAACATAAAAGAATTAAGAAAATAGGTTTGACAATTTAGGTATTTGTTGAAAAAAGATATTAGCAATTTTTTAAACGAAAATGAGTTATTTAACATTTAAGCTGAATTAAATTGTTTATAACTTTTTTTCTACAATTACCTAAATGTCGAAACTTGTTTCCTTAATTTGAAAATGATATAAAGGAATTAAGGAAAAAGGTTTGACAATTTAGGTAATGGTAGAAAGAAAGATATTAGCAGTTTTTAAAATGAAAATGAGTTATTTAACATTTAAGCTGAATTAAATTGTTTATAACTTTTTTCTACAATTACCTAAATAGCGAAACTTGTTTCCTTAATTTGAAAATGACAATAAGGAATTAAGGAAAAAGGTTTGACAATTTAAGTAATGGTAGAAAGAAAGATATTAGCAGTTTTTAAAATGAAAATGAGTTATTTAACATTTAAGCTGAATTAAATTGCTTACAACTTTTTTTCTACAATTACCTAAATGGCGAAACTTGTTTCCTTAATTTGACAATAACATAAAAAAATAAAGGAAACAGGTTTGACAATTAAAGTAATGGTAGAAAAAAGATATTAGCAATTTTTAAAATGAAAACGAGTTATTTAACATTTAAGCTGAATTAAATTATTTATAACTTTTTTTTTACAATTACCTAAATGGCGGAACTTGTTTCCTTAATTTGACAATGACATAAAAGAATTAAGGAAACAGGTTTGACAATTTTGGTAATGGTAGAAAAAAAAATATTAGCAATTTTTAAAATGAAAATGAGTTATTTAACATTTAAGCTGAATTAAATTGTTTATAACTTTTTTTCTACAATTACCTAAATAGCGAAACTTGTTTCCTTAATTTGAAAATGACATAAAGGAATTAAGGAAACAGGTTTGACAATTAACGTAATGGTATTTAAGCTGAATTAAATTCTTTATAACTTTTTTTCTACAATTACCTAAATGGCGAAACTTGTTTCCTTAATTTGAAAATAACATAAAAGAATTAAGGAAACAGGTTTGACAATTTAGGTAATCGTAAAAAAAAAAAAAAAAATTAGCAATTTTTAAATGAAAATCTGTTATTTAAAATTTAAGCTGAATTAAATTGTTTATAACTTTTTTTCTACAATTACCTTAATAGCGAAACTTGTTTCCCTAATTTGAAAATAACATAAAAGAATTAAGGAAACAGGTTTGACAATTTAGGTATTTGTAGAAAAAAAGATATTAGCAATTTTTGAAATGAAAATGAGTTATTTAACATTTAAGCTGAAATAAATTGTTTATAACTTTTTTTCTACAATTACCTAAATGGCGAAACTTGTTTCCTTAATTTAACAATGACATAAAGGAATTAAGGAAACAGGTTTGACAATTTAGGTAATGGTAGAAAAAAAGATATAAGAAATTTTTAAAATGAAAACGAGTTATTTAACATTTAAGCTGAATTAAATTGTCTATAACTTTTTTTCTACAATTAACTAAATGGCGGAACTTGTTTCCTTAATTTGAAAATAAGATAAAGGAATTAAGGAAACAGGTTTAATAATTTAGGTAATGGTAGAAAAAAAAGATATTAGCAATTTTTAAAATAAAAATGAGTTATTTAACATTTAAGCGGAATTAAATTGTTTATTACTTTTTTTCTAAAATTTTCTAAATGGCTAAACTTGTTTCCTTAATTTGAAAATAACATAAAAGAATTAAGAAAATAGGTTTGACAATTTAGGTATTTGTAGAAAAAAGATATTAGAAATTTTTAAAATGAAAATGAGTTATTTAACATTTAAGCTGAATTAAATTGTTTATAACTTTTTTTCTACAATTACCTTAATAGCGAAACTTGTTTCCTTAATTTGACAATAACATAAAGGAATTAAAGAAACAGGTTTGACAATTTAGGTAATGGTAGAAAAAAAGATATTAGCAATTTTTAAAATAAAAATGAGTTATTTAACATTTAAGCTGAATTAAATTATTTATAACTTTTTTTCTACAATTACCTAAATAGCGAAACTTGTTTCCTTAATTTGAAAATGACATTAAGGAATTAAGGAAAAGGATAGGATTAAGGATATTAGCAGTTTTTAAAATGAAAATGAGTTATTTAACATTTAAGCTGAATTAAATATTGTTTATAACTTTTTTTCTACAATTACCTAAATGGCGGAACTTATTTCCTTAATTTGACAATGACATAATGGAATTAAGGAAACAGGTTTGACAATTTTGGTAATGGTAGAAAAAAAGATATTAGCAATTTTTAAAATGAAAATGAGTTATTTAACATTTAAGCTGAATTAAATTGTTTATAACTATTTTTCTACAATTACCTAAATAGCGAAACTTGTTTCCTTAATTTGAAAATAACATAAAAAAATTAAGGAAACAGGTTTGAAAATTTAGGTATTTGTAGAAAAAAAGATATTAGCAATTTTTAAAATGAAAATGAGTTATTTAACATTTAAGCTGAATTAAATTGTTTATAACTTTTTTTCTACAATTACCTAAATAGCAAAAACTGTTTCCTTAATTTGAAAATGATATAAAAAAATTAAGGAAAGAGGCTTGACAATTTAATCAAAGTTAGAAAAAAAGATATTAGCAATTTTTAAAATGAAAATGATTTATTTAACATTTTTGCTGAATTAAATTGTTTATAATTTTTTTTCTACAATTGCCTATATGGCGAAACTTATTTCCCTTATTTGAAAATAACATAAGGGAATTAATGAAACAGGTTTGACAATTTAGGTAATGGTAGAAAAAAAGATATTAGCAATTTTTAAAATGAAAATGATTTATTTAACATTTAAGCTGAATTAAATTGTTTATTACTTTTTTTCTAAAATTTTCTAAATGACTAAACTTGTTTCCTTAATTTGAAAATAACATAAAAAAATTAAGAAAATAGGTTTTACAATTTAGGTATTTGTAGAAAAAAGATATTAGCAATTTTTAAAATGAAAATGAGTTATTTAACATTTAAGCTGAATTAAATTGTTTATAACTTTTTTTTCTACAATTACGTTAATAGCGAAACTTGTTTCCTTAATTTGACAATCACATAAAGGAATTAAAGAAACAGGTTTGACAATTTAGGTAATGGTAGAAAAAAAGATATTAGCAATTTTTAAAATAAAAATGAGTTATTTAACATTTAAGCTGAATTAAATTATTTATAACTTTTTTTCTACAATTACCTAAATAGCGAAACTTGTTTCCTTAATTTGAAAATGACATTAAGGAATTAAGGAAAAAGGTTTGACAATTTAGGTAATGGTAGAAAGAAAGATATTAGCAGTTTTTAAAATGAAAATGAGTTATTTAACATTTAAGCTGAATTAAATTGTTTATAACTTTTTTTCTACAATTACCTAAATTGCGAAACTTGTTTCCTCAATTTGACAATGACATAAAAGAATTAAGGAAACAGGTTTGACAATTAAGGTAATGGTAGAAAAAAAGATATTAGCAATTTTTAAAATGAAAATGAGTTATTTAACATTTAAGCTGAATTAAATTGTTTATAACTTTTTTCTACAATTACCTAAATAGCAAAAATTGTTTCCTTAATTTGAAAATGACATAAAAAAATTAAGGAAATAGGCTTGACAATTTAATCAAAGGTAGAAAAAAAGATATTAGCAATTTTTAAAATGAAAATGATTTATTTAACATTTTTGCTGAATTAAATTGTTTATAATTTTTTTTCTACAATTGCCTAAATGGCGAAACTTGTTTCCCTTATTTGAAAATAACATAAGGGAATTAATGAATTAGGTTTGTTAATTTAGGTAATGGTAGAAAAAAAGATATTAGCAATTTTTAAAATGAAAATGATTTATTTAACATTTAAGCTGAATTAAATTGTTTATAACTTTTTTTCTACAATTTTGTAAATGGCTAAACTTGTTTCCTTAATTTGAAAATAATATAAACGAATTAAGAAAATAGGTTTGACAAATTACGTATTTGTAGAAAAAAAGATATTAGCAATTTTTAAAATGAAAATGAGTTATTTAACATTTAAGCTGAATTAAATTGTTTATAACTTTTTTTCTACAATTACCTTAATAGCGAAACTTGTTTCTTTAATTTGAAAATGACATAAAGAAATTAAGGAAACAGGTTTGACAATTTAGGTAATGGTAGAAAAAAAGATATTAGCAGTTTTTAAAGTGGAAATGAGTTATTTAACATTTAAGCTGAATTAAATTGCTTATAACTTTTTTTCTTCAATTACCTAAATGGCGACACTTGTTTCCTTAATTTGACAATGATATAAAGGAAATCAGGAAACAGGTTTGACAATTAAGGTAATGGTAGAAAAAAAGATATTAGCAATTTTTAAAATGAAAACGAGTTATTTAACATTTAAGCTGATTTAAATTGTTTATAACTTTTTTTCTACAATTACCTAAATGGCGAAACTTGTTTCCTTAATTTGAAAATGAAATAAAGAAATTAAGGAAACAGGTTTGACAATTTAGGTAATGGTAGAAAAAAAGATATTAGCAATTTTTAAAATAAAAATGAGTTATTTAACATTTAAGCTGAATTAAATTGTTTATTACTTTTTTTCTACAATTTTATAAATGGCGAAACTTGTTTCCTTAACTTGAAAATAACATAAAAGAATTAAGAAAATAGGTTTGACAATTTAGGTATTTGTAGAAAAAAAAGATATTAGCAATTTTTAAAATGAAAATGAGTTATTTAACATTTAAGCTGAATTAAATTGTTTATAACTTTTTTTCTACAATTACCTAAATAGCGAAACTTGTTTCCTTAATTTGAAAATGACATTGAGGAATTAAGGAAAAAGGTTTTGACAATTTAGGTATTGGTAGTAAAAAAGATATTAGCAGTTTTTAAAATGAAAATGAGTTATTTAACATATAAGCTGAATTAAATTGCTTATAACTTTTTTTCTACAATTACGTAAATGGCGAATTTTGTTTCCCTTATTTGAAAATAACATAAAAGAATTAAGGAAATAGGTTTGACAATTTAGGTAATGGTAGAAAAAAAGATATTAGCAATTTTTAAATGAAAATCTGTTATTTAAAATTTAAGCTGAATTAAATTGTTTATAACTTTTTTTCTACAATTACCTTAATAGCGAAACTTGTTTCCCTAATTTGACAATGGAATAAAGGAATTAAGGAAACAGGTTTGACAATTTAAGTAATGGTAGAAAAAAAGATATAAGAAATTTTTAAAATGAAAACGAGTTATTTAACATTTAAGCTGAATTAAATTGTTTATAACTTTTTTTCTACAAATAACTTAATGTCGGAACTTATTTCCTTAATTTGAAAATAACATAAAAGAATTAAGAAAATAGGTTTGAAAAATTACGTATTTGTAGAAAAAAAGATATTAGCAATTTTTAAAATGAAAATGAGTTATTTAACATTTAAGCTGAATTAAATTGTTTATAACTTTTTTTCTACAATTACCTTAATAGCGAAACTTGTTTCTTTAATTTGAAAATGACATAAAAAAAGATATTAGCAATTTTTAAAATAAAAATGAGTTATTTAACATTTAAGCTGAATTAAATTGTTTATTACTTTTTTTCTACAATTTTATAAATGGCTAAACTTGTTTCCTTAATTTGAAAATAATATAAAAGAATTAAGAAAATAGGTTTGACAAATTACGTATTTGTAGAAAAAAAGATATTAGCAATTTTTAAAATGAAAATGAGTTATTTAACATTTAAGCTGAATTAAATTGTTTATAACTTTTTTTCTACAATTACTTTAATAGCGAAACTTATTTCTTTAATTTGTGATTGGGCAATATGCCTTTATTATTAAATTACGTTTAAAAATGGAAAATGTAAATTTAATTCGACAAAATAATGAGCAAAAAATAAAACACAATTCTTATTTTTTTTTTATTTCACACAAGTGACGTTTTATTATGATTTCTGGTTTTGTTCTTGACATTTCTTAATTGTCACTTTGACAGATGATACCCTTAATTTGCCAAGTGTTGGCGTTCAGGTGTTGACCATTTAGGCTGGAACCAACATTCTCCCCGGGCGAAAATCATGCTTTTGATGACGTAGTTGAAGAAGATTGAAGATCGTGTTGTTGTTTGTTTTCATCGGAGAACATGAAACGATACAAATTTATTAATATTTGTAAATATAATAAAATATTTAAAATCTCATTATATCAAATTCATTCATACTACAAAAATATACATGAAGACAAAATTGTTTAGTCGAGATCACCTCCTTGTGGTCTGGCCTTTACACACTTGGTGTGAATTTCTCTACCATTTGCTTGA
Organism: Platycheirus rosarum; assembly: GCA_963971375.1. Taxonomy (NCBI): domain Eukaryota; kingdom Metazoa; phylum Arthropoda; class Insecta; order Diptera; family Syrphidae; genus Platycheirus; species Platycheirus rosarum. Next base: position 101,578,562 of record OZ020507.1, read on the forward strand.
GTTGGCGAAAAAAAAAAACAACAACAAATCAGCCATCCTTTCCTTGATGAATGGAAATTTCCCTGGATTACGGCGTTGGTTGTAATTTATGTTCAAGTGAAGTCGTTAAAATTGTGATTTTATGGTAGAAAATGTCGACAGAATATATCCAGCGAATTCAGAAAATTCAGGTAAGTCGATTTATGTATTATTTCATTTAAAATTATGTGTAATTCATTTAATTTAGTTAATTCGTATTTACATGATAATTTGTTTGTGATGGGTGTTTTAACCCGATGTTATCGATATTTGTATCGATATTGTTATCGATATTTTTTGTTATCTGTTTGGTAGATTTTTGATGAAAATGTATTTAAATTATTTAAATAAGTTGGTTTTGAAAATATTTTTCTGAATTTAAAAATATTAAGCGATTTAATTTTAAGTGATTTAGATTTGAGATAATTTTACATTACAATGGCGAATTAATTTCTTTGCTTGTGTTTGATTGCGTGTTTCGATTGAAATAAGCAAATTTATCCAAGATTAAATTCGATTGTGCATTAATTGAAATTTCTTCGGTTTAGTTTGCGTGTTTTCGTAGAAAATGAGCAAAATACTTTCTTTTAAGTCGTGATGTGAATTCATTTTCGATAGCGTAGAGTGCTATGATCGGCGATGGTCGAGTGACAGTGTGAATTATTTTTGTTTATTATGTGTGTTAATGTATGATTATGAAGATGTATGTGTGTGTGGATATGTGCGTTATGCTGATGGA